>JARWLC010000009.1:162606121-163256121 GCA_033318265.1 Phyllotis vaccarum
CCCTTGACCTTCCTTCAGTTGTCTTGTAGCTCAAGCTAAGACTTAAAGCATTGTATTGAGTGGGGATGGGGAGAGTACCAAGACCTGGTTACTGTTTTTGAGTTGTTGGCCAAGGGGGCACCATATGACCCCAGGACATTGCAAGCTATTGTTGGTGCTATTGGTTACCCTATAGAGCCAGGTGGCAAAACCCTGTTGCTGGAGACACCACATTTTTGAATTATAAAACATGAAGAAATCTAGCCAGTACTCTACTAGGGGCTTCATCCCCATTGGCTCGCTTTCACGGTGATGGAAAGGAGAAAAGAATCATCAATCTCATCAGCTGTGAACCCCAAGAGCTACAACAACTGAGCTAGGAGGATATGCCTACGGCTGCAACAGTGAAATGGATGTTATAGGAATGAGCAACTACATTTTGACTGGATTTAAGGTCTGCACCACGAGATGGAACCCCCTCCTAACACCATCAAAGAGGCTATGAATCTGTGGCTAGACAGGCCATGTGCCCTAGGGGAAAAACTTATTCCTATTAGTTTGCCAATGAGCATAGCAATAAAATGGCTTCTAATGACATGTTGCTATACTCAAAATCAGTCCATTGCTTAATCTCAAACAGAAGCTGCTTCTTTCAGTAGATGGTAATTAACATGGCAATCCACAATGTAAAGATAATAAGAAATTTTTAAAAATCCTTTAAGAGAGAGCTAAAATAAAAAGTTGAGTTGGTAGGAAGGTGAGGGGTCTTTAAGAAAGTTGGAGAAGATGACTATATACATAATCTATATATATAATATTATATTGTACAGAACCCTCAAATAATACATTTTTAAAAAATAAATATGCTTAAAGTAAGAGTAATAGAGACAGGATGATGAGGAAGAAGAGGCAGAGGAGAAGGAATCTTCAGAGAAATGCCACAGACAAAGGAAAGAATCTGTCTTTTATATCCTCTCAAGGGATGACAGGAATTATGTGCCATGTAAGATAATGTGCCTATGTGACAGTGAGCTGGGGAGCTGGGTACCGGGTAGAACCATAAATTAGAGGTGTTAAAACCATAGCACAAATAGCTTTTGAGAGTTTCAAAGAGCCTGGGAAGAGAACACGGCCTGATTTCTGTTTATGCGAGATCTGGTCCCTTAGAGTTGAGAAACTCTTGATAGCACATGAAGGGATTTCTTTGGATGGTGCAGTGCTCCCCACCCCCAGGAAATGGTGTGGAGGAGGCTGGGGCCACAGATTGGAAGTAGCTGGTAGGGAGAGGGGATGGGGAAGGGGCAGGGCTAGCATGATGCTTAGTTTGTTTCCTGGTGATAGAGAAGAGTGAAAGCCTTGTCCCATGGCTGAGAGCCAAAGGAAGTCCCATGAAAGAACATGAAGCTGGGGGGGGGGGGGTGTCTTGTCTCTCTGTGTGATGCCGACCAGGAATGGCTTGAGGCAGAGCTGCAGTCTGAAACACTGAGGCTGCAACAGTCACTGGGCATTGTTCATCATTCCTCCCAGGCAGGATCACTTACTTCATTTTTACAACAGCTTCTTTCCCCAGGAAGGGAGCAGACACAGCTTCTTGGCAATGAGCTGACTTCACAGTAGCTGTTGGGTGCACCTGCCGTATGTTTGGGGAAAGTAATTGGGTTAGCTGTCATCTTCCTTCTAGAAGGAAGATCCACTGCTTAAAATGTTGCCTCATCATTTGCCTTTGAATCAGATCTGATGATCTGAACAAAATTCTTGATTGTAGGCATCAAAAGAACATTCTAGCATCAGGAAGACAAGATCTTCAGAGCTCTTGGCCAGCAATGGTATTACCAATGGAAAACACTTCTGGCTCTAATTGGGTTGTTACTACCTGACAGTCTATTACCCTCTTCATCACCGTCTGCAGCAGGAACTTCTGTCTCAATTCTAATTTTATCTCTGGCCTCTCCTAGGTTGGGTAGGCAAGCTGGGAGAGTGAGTTGGTATTTTTGTAACTCGGCATGCTTGAAAGGTAAAGCCTCTGCTCTGAGTAGCGATGTCCCTCCTGCCTCTCCTGTCTTTGCCTTTTCTTTCCACAGCTGTTTAATTATATGTTAACTCTGCTCTGACCTTCTGCAGGTTTTTCCATATTCTTGGCAAATTGTGGACTTTGAATAACAAAACCTGTCAATTAAATGGGTCAGCAGTTTCATGGTGTGGTAATTTCACAGATGGTTTGATTCACAACCTCTTTCCTCATACGCATGATATAAAATAAACCTAAAGAACTACTGAGCCCCAAGAATGTGCCACAGTTTCTCACTGGAAATTGGCATTGGGCAAAAATAGCTCAAATTAAGACCAATTGTCAAGGAACAGAGGCTCTAAAATTCCTTTCTACTATGCCCTGAAGAATAGGTCTCCCTCCTCTGGGTAACAAATAAACGAGCAGGTGTCCCTACAGAGGAAGCATCCCCTCACTTGTGCTTGAAAATGCTTCCTGAACTGTTCTGGCATGGCCCTTGCTGTCCTTGGAACTGACCCCAGTGTATCTCTACCAGGAGCCAGGAAGCCTGCTGCTTCTGTGGAAGAAGTGGGTAGATAGTGTGGAATCCAGCACTCCAGACGTCATTGACGTCTCAGTCTCTTGGCTGGTGCTACTGGGAAGTGGTGGCTGTGAGAGGTCATAGGCAAGGCCCTTATGTGTGTGTTTCCTCTTTTTCTTTCTGGCCCTGAGGCTTTTCTTCTTTACAAACCTTAATCATACTGTGCTGTCCTCACCACAGGCATGGGCAACAGAGATAGCCAGTCATGTACCCAGACCTCCAGAGCTATGATACCAAGTAAACCCTATGTGTGTGTGTGTATGTGTGTATCTGTGTGTTTTACATGGTTATGTGTTTATGGGTATGTGCATATGTACATGTCTCTGTGTATGCGCAGACACGTACAGAGGTCAAAGGTCAACATCAACTATCTGTCTCTCACTTTCCACCTTACCTTTGGAGACTAGGTTCTCTCACTGAACCTAGAGTCCATCAACTGACTAGGCTGGCTGGCCAGGGATCCACCTCCTGCCTTTGCTCCCTCTCACCTATCAGTATTGGGGTTACAAAAGATGTACCTCCAAGTTCAGCTTTTACATGACTGCTGGGGCTTGAACTCAGGTCCTCCTGGTTTCCCAGCAAGCCTTTAACCTACTGATGCCCACTAGAGAAAGAATCCTACAATCTAACTTTAAAATGAGTTGAGACCATGGTGTCTGACCATGAATGAATGAATCTGACCATAGAGAGACTGTTTGTTTGGGTACTAAAGCTAGAAGTCAAGTGCATGGTTCTAAGGACCTTTGGAAGAATTATACTAAAATGCCCAGGGGCCAGAGAGATAGAAGCCAAGGGCCTCCCCAGCATTAAAGAGGGAGTATCGGAAAGATGTTGGACAGCACATGGAGGGAGTAAAGTGTGTAGATGACTGTCCATACTGACTGGAGGATTCATGTGGACCAAAGCCTGTTGGATGTAAGATCTGGTTCTGCCAATACAGTTTATGACTGGTAGTTTGAATGAGAATGACTTCCAGAGGCTCCTTTGTTTGAATGCTTAATCATCACTTGGTAAACCATCTGAGAAGGAATAGGAGGTGTGGTCTTGGAGGAGATGTGCCGATTGGAGTGGGCTTTCATGATTTATAAACCCACACATAGGGCCCAGTCTCCTCCTGCTCCTCCTCCTCCTCTTCTCTTCTCTCCTCTTCTCTTCTCTCTCTTCTCTTCTCTTCTCTTCTCTTCTCTCTCTCTCTCTCTCTCTCTCTCTCTCTCTCTCTCTCTCTCTCTCTCTCTCTCTCTCTCTCTCTCTCTCTCTCTCTCTCTCTCTCCCTGTTGCCTGTAAATCAGGATGGAATTTTCTCCAGCACCGTGGGTGTCTGCTTCCCACCATGATGATCATGGACTTACCCTCTAAATCTGTAAGCAAGCCCCCAGTTAAATGCTTTCTCTTGTAAGATGTGCTTTGCTTATGTCTATTCACAGCCACAGAACAGTAACTAAGACAATGATCAAGTAGACTTTGTAACTCTTGTCAGTTGCCTGATCCTCACAGGTCTGATTGGCTCTTGTAGAGTCCCAGGAGGAAATTATCCAAGGCTTCCAGTTGGGTCCTTGGCTGCCTCCTGCCATCCCTCAGTGGCAGGTGTGTGTTCTGTCTTTCCAGGATCTCATGTCCAAATAGCTTATTTATGATAAGGTCTCCTGAGTAATTAAACAGCAAGACAGATCCTCCTGCCCTGGATCTGTTTAGATACAGGGATAGGTTGGCAAGGGATGAGATTTAGGCATGAGTGGCAGGGAAGGAGTAGCATTGTTTTGGATATTTGAGATTGTAAGAGAAACACCATGTCTTAGAGGTGATAGCTTCAGATGCATCTGGAATGCGTTGAATGGGAGAGCAACAGGTACCAGCAACAGAGGCCACAGATGGTGAGGTGACTAACAGACAGGACAGAGATCTGGGCTGTGGAGGGTTCTTAGAGCTCTGTAATAGCTAGTTTCCCATGTGAATGGGAAGAGGGAACAAACATCTTGGGAACCTGGGATCAGAGATTAGGACTCTAAAGGATGCTGAAGAGAACAGCTTGGAAAATGGGAAGAACATGAGGTGATGGAGAGCTTCAGGGCCTGGAGAGACCTCTTCCATGGGATCTCTTCCATGGATAGCCCTTTGATGGGCAACAACACCTTGTAGCATTTGGTGACCTCTCTGTGACCTTGAGAAGCAGAGTTTCTGTTAAGTTGTGGAAGCTGAATACAGATGCTGGATGGGAAATAGCTTTGACTTTATAGTCATTGTTTATTCCTGGACCTAAGGAGACCAAGAATATGGGAACAAAGCCAGCATCTTTCTAATAAGTACAGACCTTAGAAAAGAGTGGGCCTGTGGCTAATATCACACATTTGAACAGTGTCTTTACTTTGATAATGGTAACACTGGAGAAGAGAAACAAATAGAGGTGACACAGAATCCAGAGCAAGGATAAAGTCAGGCTTTGATCAGAAAAGGGCCACATGAGCTTCTGGGAGTTGGTGTGTAGAAAGTTCCAGAGTGGTGTAAGGAAATATTGCTATTACCATGATGAGAAGCTTTGCTGAGAACACAGGGGCTAAAGGGAAGGTTGTATGATGGACAGCCACGTCACTCTTCTGAGTGTCCAGTGAGTAAGGGATAGCCTAGCCTTTGCTCCAGGGAGTAATATGAAGTTTCTGGCCCAGACTTTTGGGCCTTGCCCAGAAGTTCACACCCGCTCTCAGCCCTGCTGCCACTTTGCCGCACATACTCATACAAAGACTTATATTAACTTCATGCTGATTGACCTATGGCCCAGGCATATAACTTGCTAACTCTTAATTCTTGAACTAACCCATGATTCTTATCTTAGCCATGCAGCTTGGTACCTTTTCTCAGAGCAGCATTTCAACTTCTTTCCTCTGCATCTGCTGGCATCTCATTGTGGTGTCTCTCTGGCATTTCTGCTCTGCTCTTCCTGTTCCAAAAGTTTTCTTAGTCTAGTAGCCCCACCAACAATGGTTCCTATCTGCCTTCTGGCCAATCAGCTTTTTATTAAACAGGTAGGTGAGATAAATATTTACAGTGTAACAGAATATGATTCTACTACACCAGGGAGTGTCTCCCATCCTTCCTGTGATCTTATAGAATGCAGCCAAGTCAGTAGTGGGCAGGGGAGCACTAAGCAGCTTCCTGGAGTCTGGAAGCCCATCACTCCCATGCTAGACAACGCAGTAATGATGCACTTGCTCTGTAGTGCCTGGATATTTTGAGCAGCCAGGCCAGTGTGGCCACAGGCTGTGATCATCTGGAGTGGAGGCCCAGCTCATGGGAACACCACTCTTGCATTGTGAGGATTTCACATGCTCTCTCATGGGTGGAACAGATTGACTTTGATCTGAAAGTTTGCCAAGTGTCTCATCTCCCTCTGCTCCCCTTCCTTCAGGTGCTGTTGTCTGGACTCATTGGTGTCGTCTCCTGGAAGAGGCCTCTCTCACTTGTGGTAAGTGGCACCTGGAACTCCAGGTGGCCTTGGACAGTGCTTTGCCTGCAGAGGAAGTGAGTGTGGCAGAGGCAGTGGCAGCCAGCATTCAGTTATTGGCAGGAGGTGGTGCATAGTGTCTGCTACATGCTGGTGGTAGACTTTTGTACATAGTGTTTGCTTGTGTGCTGACGGGCTCCCAAGAACTACTGTGCATTGGAATGCTGGGAAGTACTGAGTGATGCAGAAGACTGCCCTACCACATCCTTTATCTGTTTCAAGGACATACTGAGAACAAAGACATTTTGAAAGTCTGAATACTGATGCTTTTCAGCCACTAAGATCTGTTTGTGCATGTGCAAATAATTACACAAGAGTATAGGAACAGCACATGGTCTGCCAGAGTTCAAGAAGTGTTAGTTTGGGGGAACTTTTGAACTGCATGCATAAAATACCTTTTTTTTTTGAGTAGAATGTTTACTGGACAGAGTGAGGAGGTGTGGACCACACCAGGGGTGGGAAAGGATGTTGGGTTTTCCCTCTGAGAAGTACCCCAAGCATCTCTGTGTGTATTGATCTGTAGCCTGGTCTTCTTGGTGTGTGCATTAATATATTGATGTGTCTGTGTCAAGACTAGAAGAAGAGCTTTGATGGGCACTGAGCAAGGCAGTGTAGTTATGTTCGCCTTTTGTATTAATCAATTATTTAAAATCTTGTTTTAAGTGATAAGACTAGGAGATAATGTTGTATACTAAATATTAATGGAAATAGGGGCAAAACAAATGCATTTGTGGAAGATACTTCCTTCATAAATGTGACTATGATGTCCAGAACTGGTGTCAGGGGAGAGAGTAGCCTAAATTCTGTTGAGCTTCCATTTGTGTAGTTTGGTTCACAGAAGAGATTTCCTTCATTTTTTTTTAATATAGAAATTTCAAACGTGCCCAAAGGTGGAGGGAGAGGCTGTCATAGTGAATCCTAATACACTCTCCATCCAGCTCCAACAACAACAAAAATGCCTGGTCTTCTTTTTTCTTTTGTGTGCTCTGCAGATCGGCTCCCAGCCCTTCCTTCTCTTGGATAGATGACTTTATGCTATCTCCAGCGTGGGGATCAAGAAGATGGCTCTGTGTAGGGTGGGTTGGCAGTGCACACACTGGCTATGGACCAGCCATAACTTCTCAACTCCGAGACAGTCTGTTCCATTCCTCCATGTATCCCCACAGGACAGACAATTTAAGACCTTGGATGCTGGCAGCCTAACAAAAGAGAACTATGTTCCTTAGAATAGATGTAGAAATATACAGCTTCAGTCTCCCAGCTGCCCCCTTTCTCCATGTCCTGTTTGAGCCCCAGAATAGAGGTCCTCACAGGGTGGCCAGGACTCAGAAGCCTTAGAAACAACTCATGGATGTGGCTAAGATGTATCCTGGGAAGGCTGGAGAGATTTTGGAGCCTCCTCGTAAAGGGAGGAAGGGATGGCAACAGCTGGGCCTGTGGAGGCAGTGTTCCAAGTGATGCTTCCCGAGTCCTGCTGGGTGATTGGTGTAGGACCAGCTGCTCTCTGGAAGGTTCTCATATTCACCTTGCCTTGATTGATCTCCTCCCAGGGCCCGGCTGGAGGATGAAGGGCTTCACTAGGGAAATGCTAGCCACTGTGCCAAAGCCCGGATTTTTAGTGGCTCTATGTAGTACAGATTTACTCCAATTGGCTCTGCAGTGCAGACTGCCTTCAGTAGATACTTTCTTTACATAAGGTTTCAGAGACATTGTGGGCCTTAACATTTGGGGTTCCCTTATTCTCTATGCCTGTAGAGGGATTCAATGAGGACATATGGGATGTGGAGTTGGGTCTCCTTGACCTAACAATTATGCACATCCTGTGTACCTCTCACAGTATGAACTTGTCACCAGGCCATTTCTTGTCCCATGGGAGGCCTGCAGATGCTGCCTGTCTGGACAGTCACTTCTCAGAGACAGCTGCACACTGTGGAGAAAAGGAAGTTTTGATGGATAGTTATTTGTCCCTCTCGTATGAATGTTCTTTTGTCTGTGCAGGATCCATTGATACGGAGACCCAACTTTGCACATCTTTATATCTGTGTATCAGTCACAAGTCCCCAGAAAACACAACAAACAGGATGAATCTGGCTATTCTTTGCCTGCTCATCTATTAGGCTATTTACTTTAAAGAATGTCATGAGATTGTTAACAAACCAAAGTCTGCAGCCTGGGCATGTAGGCTAGCACCTCAGGGGAGAATGAGTGTCACTGAATCTGAAGACCCAACCCTTCTCTTGGGAGGAAGTCACTCTTTGTTCTTATAGGGCTTTCAATGGATTGGATGAACCTCTACGCAAAGCTCCCACATTAGGCAGGGCATTGCCCTTATTAAAAGAATGAAAAAAATGTTCATTTCATCTTATGTACATAATAGCGACATTAAAACTAGTCTCCCCCCAAATATTTAGGTTGGAATTATGTGCTTGCCACATTGACACATGAAAGTAGATGTCTCTTGGGACTTTTAAGTGAATGATCCCAAATGCTCCTTTTGCAGATACTAGTGAAATAGTGTAGATAATGATGGTAGCCATTGATTGAATGTGAAGTGTGTGCTTCTCTTTTCAGCAGTATAGACAAGAGTCCGTTTTATATTTTAGAAGAGAAAGGGCAGCCTTTAGTCCTTAACACAACTAACCCATACTTGAACCCAAGTCCTTGACAAACCATTTCTCCACTCAACCTACCTTGGTCCTCATAGTCACCCTTCTGCCTGCTGATTCTCCTCTAACTACTCATCCCTTGACTTGCACATCACCTCTCACATTGCCATGGGCCAGCCTGGATGCTGAGGAGTCTCTCTCACTTTCTTTCCCTCTCCATCTCTCTTTCCATACTCATCCACAGGGTCTCATTTTTACAACTTTAGTATTTGTCTACTTATCCCTCTCTACTCTCTGCTTTTAGCAGACCCCAGCCTCTTCTCACAGGACACTACCATAGCCTACTTACACATCTTGTGCCTGTTCTTCTTTTTTCAAAGCCACTTGTCATGCTTGGGACATTATACTTAAGACTATGTACTTTTTAATAAAAAAAATGCATATTTAGCTCACAGTTTTGGAGCCAAAGTACAAAATTGGTTGAGCCTCTGATGGCCCTCATGACACGTGGCATCATAGTGGGATGCATGCAGAAGAGTGAGCATAATGGGCCAGGAAGTCAGATAAGTGGCAGCCAGCCTCACCTTTTCATAACAAGCCATTCTTGCAGTAACTCATTTCAAGAGTTATTACTCCCTTCTGAGGACACAACCTCAGAAGCCTAATATCCTCCACTAGGGTCCTACTATCATCAATCTGGGAACCAACTTATGACCCATGAGTCATAGTTCTACACTCAAGCAACAGCCAAGCCCTGATACCATGTAATGCACCAATTGTGCTATGTGTAGCCCTCCTTATCCGAGACCCTCTAAAGTTCCCCAAATCCAGAAAATAGAACTAAGTTTTGTAGATGATGGGTGAGTTGTGAGAAGCAGAGGAAGATGTGGGGAAGGCCTTGTCTGGAGTCTACAGCTAGCATGCCTCAGAGCCATTTTATATATAATTGTTCCATTCATCTCTCTCCCTCTCCAACTCCTTCAAATCTCCCCCATTTCATCTCAAATTATTGACCTCCTTAATTATTCTCACACACACACACACACACACACACACACACACACACACACACACATGTTGAGCTCATTTAGTGTTGCTCCTACATGCATGTGTTTAGGGCTGACTGCTTGTGATTAGATAACATACGTAGGGTTCATACCTAGAGAAAATTGATTCTTACTTTCTCAGCAGCCATTAATTGCCTACAGTTCTTCATCTAGTGGTAGGGCCTTATGAGATTTCTCTCATTATGTATACATGTCAACAGGTGTTGCCATTGTGATATTTTGTTTGGGTGACTGTGCTATGATTTTATGGATGAAATTTACTATCTAGAAAACAATATTTCAGAGCATAAATTTGGGTTCTCTGGTTCTTATGATCTTTCTGCCCCCTCTTATGTGGTGTTCCCTCAACCTTAGGTATAGGCTAAGGTTGCATTATAGATGAGTGAATTGGAGTTGAAAGAAATATAATTTCTAACTGTATTCTAAAAACCTGTATTCTTATATCTACAGATAAGTGTGGCTCTCTCATCAAAGAATCTTCACTTTGCTATAGATGGGGACTATTTCAAATATCTACAGCTGGCAAAAACATAGAGAACAATAGGCCTTGACGTCCTGATTTCTTTTCCCCAAGCCCCTCTGCTTATCCTCTCCCTAATGATGACCTGTCTTTCTGGAGGTGCAAACTGGAAAGATCACTGTGAACTTTCTAGCTCATTCCCAGGAAGATCACTGGCTTTTCTCCTCTGATGTGGGTCAGCCACAGTGGGTTGACTTCTGTGAAAGGAGAATGTTTCTACTGGCAGTTAGAAAGAAGCAGTGTTAGATGCCTGCTAGAATCACTGGGTGACTTCAGAGATGAGCCACCCTGCTGGTGGCAAGGATGGGTGCCTCCAGAGTTCTGTCCACAGAAGCATCCTCTTGGAGACTCTCACACATGAGCTGGTTATTAGCTGTGTGGTGTCTTTTCCCATGCATGATTCTGAGCCTCCACATGGGCTGTAGGTTGAACAACTGAGTTAAGACTTCTAGGACAGAGCTGGTGACACACTGGAAGAAGGGTCTGTTATTAAAGAGGGGAAGGGACTGCCACCTGACCAGCACTTGGGGAAGAAAAACTTATGAGCATGATACAGAAGGGATAAGAAGAAAAATGTGTGTGTGGGGGGGGGGTGGTACATACACTCTTTCTGAAGTATTTTATGAGAGCTTTCTCAGGCACTGAAAGTCAGTGGCAGCAGTGATGACAGAATAGATTAAAACAAAACAAAACAACAATAAAAAAAACCAGTGTCATTTGTCGTATGAAATGTCTCCTACAATTGGGGGACTTGTCCTCTTGCAGTTAACTAATCCAGGCCACACAGCTCTAATAGATGATTTGTCAGAAGCACCTTGTGACATTTGTGATCGTAATGGGGACACTCTGGTGTGTAAGCACAAAGAGCATGATTTTAAAAGCTTACGAAAAACTAGCAATGAATTGAACCCTGCCTCCTTATTTATAATAATTAGTACTATTAAAAGGCTATTACATGAAAAAATAAAAGAAACTTTTTGTCGTCCAGAAGAAACTATCCACAAGGTTGAAATATTTTTATACATAACAAATTATAAATTTTTTCATATATGACAAAGCATCGTGAATCTATTTTCAAGGACCCTCGTCTGTAGTGATACAGATGCCAGGGAGATTTAGGGTGTATTTAGCGTTGCCTTTTATGACAGGATTCTGGCTTTTTAGTTAGCTCCTTTGGGAATTTGCTGTTTCTTATCTTCATGAAACTGCTTTGTTGTTTGTGGGTTTCTTTTCTGTTTTAAACAAATAGTATTTTATAACGCTGTTGTCTTTTCATAACACATTTTTGCTTTATTTATTTATTTGTGTGTGTGTGGCATGCCATAAGTGAGGAGGTCAGAGAACACTTGCAGAAGTCATACGGGCCCTGGCCATCAAATTCAGATCGTCAGGATTGATAGCATATGCCTTCACTTTGCTGAGCCCTCTCTCCCGCCCTGTTTATATAATTACTATTTGTTTTAATCTTGTAAAGTCTGTATAGTTTTCCCGCTATTGGCTTTCTATACCAGAGGCTGCCTGTGCCTCATCATGTAGCCAAGAATGAGCAGTCCCTGTCTCGGTAGCAGGTTTTGAATGTTAGCATTTCTCCTGGTGTGTTAGCAATGCTCCCATTGCTGGATGTCATCTGTGCCGTGGAGTCAACCTGTTGGTCTCTCCTGAAGCCAGTACCATCCACTCTAATTAACCAACTGTTACAACAAGTCATATTTTTGTTTTGAGAAGTTTGTTTCGGCTATTTCTGTACATTTTTCTCTCTAATAAATCTTAGAATAAATGTCTAAAAGTTGGCTAATGATTGTGTCTTTATTTTCATCGTTAAGGAATTGATTTTATCAATGAGTTTGTTGATTTAGAGACATTTTCTGAAAAGCTATCAATACCTTGACCTTGGATCTGGTTAGCACACACTGCAAAGACTATGCTCATTCTGGTTACTTATTTATTAGATACTACAAGAAAATTTTGCTGTAATTTAAGAACAAATGATCTCTTCTTTGTCATTGTTGAATTCCAAGCAGACATTACACCTGCTAAATTGACCTTCTAGGGTCTTTAACATTTCTCCCAGTTCTTGTCTTTATCTTTTTTGGGGGTATATTTCTCTCTTTTATTTTCCAGATAGCTTATTTGAGATACAACTATATCCATTCTACTGAGTAACCCCAGAGCTGAGTGTTTCATTTTAACAGACAGTTGAGCATTTTGCTAAAATCTTTCTGTTTTGGAATTGCTCTTCTCCCCGTAGCATCATTAATATTTTAGGAATCATGCACCCACAACCCATGAGTCAATTTGAAACCCTTTCCCCAGGTCCTCCTTTTGCTCAACACCAGCAGTTCTTGTATGTCTCTTTTCTATTCGCTGAAGAATTGCTAACTCAGTGACTATGAAGTGAGTCACTTGTAGACATCATGTAGTTGGGTTGTGTTTTTAAAATACATGTTGCTGATGTCTGCCCTGCAATTGAAGGTGTTTTCTACTTAACATCAGTTCTGTTAAGGAAGGATTGTGACCCGAACTCTCTTTGCCTTATGTGTTAAAGTGTTTGTCTGTTCCTCTGTTATGCCCCCTTTTATGGTTTTCTAGCATGCTAATTTATATTTTTGTTTGTGAGCCCTTAATAACTGAGCTACGTCTCCAGCCCTAGCATACTTCTTTAATTCTCTTATTTTATCAATGTATTTTTGCAAGGTTATCATAGTTACTGTCCTTGATAACAGGATGAGCATAATGTATAATAACCTGTTTCAGATGGATATTATACAAAAGCTGGCCTTCCGTGACATTGTTCTTCCTTTTTTTATGTTATTTTAATACAAATTAAGGCTTTGTGTCTCTTGCACCCCTCACTCCAACCTTACCATTATTGTCTCATTCCGCCATCTTTTGAATCATGCAGAAGAGTTACGTTTCTGTGTAATACTATCCCTTTCAAACATTTCTTTTAGGATGTGTCTCATAACATTCTCTTATTTTTTTATTTTGGAATGGCTCAAATTTTCCTTCATTTTAAAAGGACGGTTTTGCTAAATATAGAATTATTGATTCATAAGTTTTTCAATTTTCTTTTAATTCTATCTAATGACTTCATGCCCCATGCTTCCCTTTATCGTACATGATTTATAAGAGACTAGTTATTGATCTTTTGGGGATCCTTGCTGAGTGACAGTCACTTTGTCTTGCTTTTGTGATCTCTCCTTGACTTTAGCTTTTGACAGTTGACCTAAGATGTGTTCAGGTATCAGTCCTTTTAAGTTTGACCTACTTGAAATTCCCTGGTCTTGGAAGTTTAGAATCACGGCTTTTATCGTATTTGAAAGGTTTGGAGCTATAACTTCTTTAAACATCTTTCTAACCTTTGTTTCTTCTTCTCCCTCTCTACACCTTGTTCGTGTGTGTTTTAGCATCCTTTGGTGCTCGATGCATTGCTTAAGACGGTGGTTCTCAACCCCCCTAATGCTCTGCCCCCTTAATACAGTTCCTCATGCTGTGGTGACCCTCCAACCTTTTACTTTCTGTAAATGGGTTATTCGACCTCCAAAGGGGTTGCCACCATCATTTGAGAACTCCTGACTTAAGATCCCTTCTGTGGTTCTTTGTCCTTTTCTGTCCAGACTGGATAATGTCAATTAGCTGGTCTTTCAGGTCCTGCTAGTTCCTTCTTCCCACCCAGTCTTGCTGTTACACTTCTCTGAAGAAATTTTCATTTGACTTTTCCTTCTCTTCAGCTCTGTAATGTATGGTTGATACATTCTTTGACTGCTGCCTCTTTTTATGGTATTTTCTACTTGGTGAGACATCATCGTCCTGTGTAAACAAGATTTTAGGCCTTTTCAGTATATTTCAAAAGAGGTATAGGTTGAAGTCTTTAATTCTACCACCTGACCTTCTTCAGGAACAGTATTTTTAAATGTATTTATTTACTGTATTTTGTTCTAGAATGTTCCATGCTTGCTATATCTTTACACGTCATAGAATTTCCTGTTGAAAATCAGACATTTTAAAGAATATAATATGTCACCTACGGCAATTCAATTTATCCCTTTTAATATTTCATTTTTGGTAGTGTTTATTGTAGATTTTGTCACTTGTTTGTTTAGGGATTCCTTACTAATGCTGTAAAGTAGTGTTCTCTGTCAAACATGCTACTGAATTGCTTATTTAGTAAATCTAGTAGTTAGCCGGATCATGCTTAGACAAAGATTCCTTTAAATGCCTACAGTCAATGCCTAGCTTTGCTGAGGGACTGTGTGTGTCTGCTGGGACATACCTTGGACATAGTGCCAGGCAGTGGACAATCTGCTTTAGCATTCATTTCCTGCTTGCATTGAATCCTAGATTTAGAGTCTACAGTTCAGAGATGTCTCAAGTCCATCCTGGGCATAAACACAAGTCTCCATATCCAGGTGGTATACTGTGCTCCCAGAAATATGCTGGGGCTTTTTAAAAGCTTACAATTATTTTCCTCCCTAACCTTTACTAAAAGGCATTTTGGATGTCTCTTCTGATCTACCATGGAGATTGTCTACTGCTTAAGCAAGTACAGTAGGAAAACACTTCCTTATAACTCTATATAATAGTTCTTTAACAGGGGTCAGACTTTTCTTACTGGGTGGGTTCCAAGTAAGGTAAAATACAGATTACCACTGAGAATAATCACTAGAATGGCCATGTGACAGTTATTTGGGAGTGACTCTGAAAGTAGTATGATTTTTGCCTTCTTCCTTTAGGTGGCTTCTAGACTTGTCCCAGGATTGTGAAGTGATGGCTTTCTAGGTTAATGTGGAGTTAAGGTATGAGTTGGGCAAGCCCAAGAACCATACATTTCAATTTTCCAACCCAAAATTCAGCTGTTTACTTGGAAAAAAGAATCCCAAGGTTACCCCCAAAGAATCCGGATTATCTCCCAAGTTCCCAGCAAATTCATCCTGGCAAGGGCTGTGGGAATTTACTTCTTTTTATGCAGCAGTGAATTTTCAGGTCTTCACTTGGCCATTTGTTTTGATGTCACCCTGGAGAATCCCTTTTGGAGTTGCCTGCTGGCAAGCTGAGAAGTGAGATCTGTCAAGTCCACCTGGAAACTGAAGGCACACTTGGAAAAACCATCTCTCTGACGTCATAGAGCGCTGTTCTCTTAGCATCTCCCATGTGTTGTTCAAGTTGTCATTGGGAAGGTGTTGAACACATTCGCTATCCTCTTGGAATGTTTTACGTGTAGCACTTTCTGTTACATTGTTTTTCATGTTTTAAAAATAGTTCTTTGAGTCTCTCCTGCAGTGTGTTTTGATTATATTCACCTTCCTTCCCCTAAATCTTCCCAGACTCACCTCCCATCCCTTCCCGCACATCTTTGTGAGTCTCATTTCCCCTCCCCCTTCAAGGCCTGTTTGTGGGTGCGGTCAGTGGACATCCTACTCCCAATCACCAAGAATTGCCCATAGCTGCTTGGATAACTTCATGCCCAAATCCCCTCTTCGTGCTGGGACTTGTCTACCTTGAGCCTTACATGGGTCTTGTGCATGCACATCTAATGTTAGCAGCCCCCTGCTGTGTCTGGAAGACACCATTTTATTATCATCATCTACCCCCTATAGCTCTTACACTTAAACTTTGTGCCTCCTCTTCCACAATGATTCCTGAGCCTTTGGAGGGGAGTATATATATATATTCCATTTAGAGCTGGACATTTTGCAGGTTCTTATTCTCTGTACATTGGCCAGTTGTAGGTCTTTGTGTTGATCATCATCTATTACAAATAGAAGTTTCTCTGGTAAAGATTGAGAAATGCCTTAATCCATGAACATAGTCCAGGACAGTAGGAGTTATTTCAGTACTATGTCTACTTAGCAGAACAATAGTAGTAGGTTCTCACCTAGGACCTGTGACCTGTCTAGCCATAGGTTCTTGGTACAGTAATGGTAATAGGTATGGTCTTTATCTTCTGAAGGTGGCCTTAAATCCAATCAGAAAGTGCTTGGTTACTTCTATGGCATCCCAGCCTCTGTTGTACAAGTCGGCACATCTTTCCAGGTCTGTTGCTATTTTAGTACATATAAGATCCACTTCTGAGTAAGAATGATGAATAATTTTTTTTCCTCTGGTAGCATATATGGCACCTTTAGAACTAGGAAGGCTAGTCAGTAGGGCAAAGCGTCTAGGTCAGCACCAGCTTGATTTATAATAAAGTACTGCTGGGACTAAAGAGGCCCTGGTACTGACATATGCAATATGGATGAATCTCAAAAGATATAGGTAGAAAAAGCCAGATCTGTTTCAATGATAGCACATGGTTGTAATTCTAGGTCTTGGGAGATTGCAATATCAAGGTCAGCCTGGGCTATCTAATGAGTCACTTTCAAAGAAAGACAGATTGTGTGAGCATTCCCGTGGTGTCCTTTGATCTCTCTGGCTCCTACAGTCAACTCACCTGGGTTCACAGGGGCTTGCAGAGACTGAACTGACAACCAGGGAGTCTGCATGGGACTGACCTAGGCCCTCTGCATATATGTTACAGTTGTGTAGGCTGTGGCCAGATGTAAAATAAATAGATGAATTTTAAAAAAAAGAAAGGAGAAAAGAGAAGGGAAAGGAAGAACGTCATGAAAGGCCATGTAATAAAGCTTCTGTGGATGCTGGTGGTAGAGAGCAGATTGCTACTTGTTTAGGGCAGTACATGGGCAGGAAGGAACTTCTGGGTTCTATGGAACATTCTATGCTTTCATTATCGTGGTGTTTACATGGCTGTCTGTGTTTGTTAAGATTCATTGATCTGTTCACTTAAAATGGTTAAGTGTTCCTTTCTGCAAATTAGACCTTAATACATATAATAAGAACACTCCAGCTTAAATAACACTTTCTATTTAATTGCACTAGTAATTATTATCCAAACAAGCCCAGGAGGTTCAGAAGCCATTAAATAACTCCTTAATGGCTCTTAGGTTGCCATGTGCCCAAGAAGCACTATTCATTCAGAATTCTAGGATGAATGCTGGACTTTACTGCGGACCTTCTGGCTTGGGAGCGGCTGGCAGGTGCTAAGATTCTGGTGCCCGAGTCTTAAGTAGAAGTAGCTAGCAGAAGTGTCAGTAGTCAGGAGGTGTTTATGTTGTGAGCATGTTCAAAGCACTGCTTATAGACTATTTTTTCTACAGTGTTCTGTAGGAGAAAGACACATAGTAGCTTTCAGAAATTCTAAAAGTTCTCTGATGTTCCTACAGTGTTTGAAAATTCACAATCTCAGATGGTAGGTGAAAAGATCAGTCTCTACCTTCAGTAGAACAAATAAATCAGCAGGCACATCCAGCCGGGGGCAGGGGTGAGGGGGAATTCAGTACTAAAGCAAAGGAGATGATCTGAGAGCAACCATCCAGGAAAGGCTGCTTGCCTTTGATAAAAATTAGTCTATGAAGATAGTCAAAAGATCAGAAGTTGCAAAGGAGTGGAGAAGGTCAAACAATTAAGAATTGTGGGGAAGGGTGACTAAGAAGCTGAAATGCTTTTGTTGATACTGTAAATATAAATACACACCATTAGGCATCTGTCTGAACCATAGAATGTTTAACACCAAGAGTGGGCTCCATCGTAAGCCGTAGAGTTGGGGACTTAATGATGAATTAGTGGGCTCACAGATTATAACTAATGTGCCTTCCTGGTGAGAGATCTTGGTAATAGTGGAGGTCATACATATGAGGAGAGAGGGAATATATGGGAAATGTCAGGTCTCACCATTTAATTTGGCTTAATTATAAATATAAAATCTACTAAAATTCTTTTAAGTTACAAACATTGCTAAGATATAATCCCCAGATAGGATGCATCCAGTTTAATTGAGATGACTAATAATAAGGAAAACACACGATCAATTTGTAGCCCCTGCATTAGCTGTTTCTGCCTTCCAAATGGGCTGGGAAAGCCTCTGGAGATAGTTCAGTGTGACTTCTGCGACAAATGTGGGTATGATGCAGGGTGTGGGCTGAGACCCATCCACTTACTACCTCCATTTATATCTCATGATATCCAGTGAGGCACCTCCGTTATTCCACCCAAGGAGAAACTGAGGCACAGGACAGGTATGCAGAAGGTAGCCATGGGTGTGCTTCCAGTCAGGGAAGACTGGTTCATACTCAAGAGTTCTCTGTGTAGCTGAACGTCTTCTTCATTAGCTCACTAGACTGTGACTTGGACTGAGACCACAGCACATCAGACTTGAAAAATACTTGTAGGACCAATGATTCTTTCCAAGGTTTTGTTTTGTTTGTTTAACTCAGGGCTACCACATAGAGGGAAAGTTTTTATTCTTTCTGTCTATATTTACTTTTAAAAAACATATTTTAATTGAAGCTTTTTTTACTTTTTCCCCTCCCCAGTCCCTCGCAGCCATCTCCCTCAAACGTGTTCCCATTTCTCCCACTCAAGTCAATGGCCTTCTTTTCTTGATTATTATTGTTACATGTGTGTGTGTGTGTGTGTGTGTGTGTGTGTGTGTGTGTGTACAAATCTCTCTATAGAAGTGCAACTTGCTGAGTCTGCTTCTTTGGTGGTATTATATGGTTTCAAAGCTGACCACCTTGCATTAAAACCAGCAAGGAGGCTCATCCTCAGGAGAGGCTAATTCTCATCCCCCCAGTAGTCATTAATTGCTTTTAATTCTTGTCTAGGGGTCCAAGCCTAATTCCCTTTGACATCCACATGCCTACTGATCTTGTCCCTGCACTAGTCTTCTCTTTCCAGCCACTTCATAGAGAAGCTGTGTCATGGCTCACTTTTAAAATTTATGGCTCTTTCAGTCTCTCTACGCCCTCTTCAGTGATGTTCCCTGAGCCACAGTTGCTGGGACTGTGATATAGATGTTTGTTGGGACTGAGTTCTCCTTCATCTCATACATTGCATCCGGTTGTGGTTTTCTGGTCTCTGTTTTCTATAAAGATGTGCTTCTTTGATGAACGTCCACAGCTGTCCTTATCTGTGGGCATAAGCATGGGATTTAGAATATAGTAAGCAATTATGCCAGTCTAGTGAAGTGCCAGTCAAATTCTTTCCTAAGGTGATGAACTCACTAGCTGGCTAGGTTTCCAGTACTAGGAATGGTTTTTCTTCTATTGAGTGGGCTTAAGTGAAGTCAGATAGCTATTGGTTGTCACCAACATAATTTGCAGAGTTTTACATCAATTCAGGCAAGTGTTAAAATGGTTCTTAGGCCCAAGGTTACATCCTGACCCTGATAAATCTACTTGTGTGGCACAAAGAGACATTACCTCTGTTCAAGTACTGTCCTGGACAGTGACCAGTGTATTTCAAATCACTAGAGCTCACTGGGTCATCTTGGAATGAAAGCAGTAGGTTTGGGAACTGGGAAAACAATCTTATGTATTTATAAATAACCACAAATGACTAGTTCTTGTCATGGTCTTGAGTTTATTAGAAACCCACAGATGAAGAGAAATGGTTTTTTTTTGTCTTTCCCTTCAGCTGGATTTTGCTGCTTTTATTTGCCACAACTGCAGTATTTAATATAACATGCAAATGCCAAGGAATAGGAAGTAGATAGATGATGGATGAGCTTCACCCAGGATTAGTGTGCTTTGTGTTCCTCTCTCTTAATTGCTATGCCGATCATTTTTCAATGTAAGAAATCTTAAAACCCTGGGCTGCATACATTATCTTCTTTCCAAAAGTGTCTTTGAATTTTTGTACCGACAGAAATGATTCCTGCTGTGCCCATCAGAAATTCATCCCTAGTCATACTACAAAGTCATATGTCTGACCAGATTCTGTGGGGGAAAAATTATGAATCACTTTAACCTTTAATATGAATTCTAGAAAGCCTATGGGGCTTTCTTCCTAAGTCGTGAATTGATCTCAAATATAACTTTAATATGCTATTAAAATATAGGTGAGTTAAAGGTTAATATATTTAATGTAAATCTGTTTGAAGTCATTATTCAGGAAATTCATTATGAATCCACTTTGGGAGTTTCTTAGAGTCAGGAAAGAGCAGGACCTCTTTTTAAGAGAGTATATTTTGCTTGGTCACATTAAAGATGAATTTTCATGGGTTAATTGTGGAGAGAAGGAAGTAAGCTGTACATACATATTTCCTTGTACAGGTCTTTGAAGCAATGAGGAATTTTACTTTTCACCCAAAGCTATTTAAACATCTAAATCTTCTTGTCTCCAATTTTCTCAGTGCCAGGGCTACAGGTGTATGAAGACTTGCCAAGGACTTTTTTGTGCCTGCGGGGGATTTGAACTCAGTTCCTCATGCTTACACAGCAAGTGCTTTTGCCCATCGAGTCACTGCTTCAGTCCCCATCTCCTTTAAATTGCCAGCGGTATGACATGTCAGCATGGCACGGAGAGGATGTCTAACTAGAAAACAGATTTAAACACACCATTCAAGACTTTGCTGATGATTGGTGTTAACTGACAGCTTTACAGAAGCTAGAATCGCCCGAGAGATGGGCATCTGGGTTGTTTGTGGGATCCTCTTGATTATGCTAGTTGAGGAGATAAGATCTAGCTATTTATTTGTAGCACCTTTCCTTAGGCACCATTTCTTGGGCTGTATAAAAGTGGAGCGATTGAGCTGAACATTCCTATGCATACACTGATTACATTCCTCTTCTGATTGGAGATTTGATCTGAGCAGCTACTTCCAAAGTCCTGATGCCTTCCTTTATGTCCCTGCCGGAATGGGCTGCATTTTGGAGTGGTCAGGTCAAATGAACATTTTGTCCCTTAACTTTCTTTGGTCAGGATGTCTTATCACAGCAATGACAGAGGAGAAAAAAAAATAAAGCTAAGACATGGTGTGAAATTTTAAATTGCCATGGGAAAATACTCCTTTTTGGTAAAGCTGGCGGTGATCTAGATTTCCTTAAGTGACTCTACTGAGGAATCTAAGCTGCTTTGTTTTGATCCATCAAGCATGTTTTTAGTTAGAAATGTACTAATACTTTGCTTTTGACAAGAAGAATGAGCAGATTACATACAAGGTTGACAAAGATTTTGATAAGATAATTATGCATTCAACATCACAATGAGTTACAATTCACCTGAAAACAGTTGTAATAGGCTTTTCTTCATTGTTTTCTAACTGATGATAGGAAAGTTCTCAGAAAGAATCAATTATTCCCATAGTCCCATTAGAGAATGGTACTCCCTTTCTATCAAACCATAGGTGGTGACCTCCATAGAAACCGTACTAAAGAGAGGGGCCCTCTGGGAGCTCAGGAGGCCTAAAATAGGGTGTCACATCCTGAGTATTCATGTTTATATTCACAACTGCTTTGCTATAATTTGTGCCCAGAATTTAATATACTGTGAGTTGTGTATGTGGAGGCCAAGACCTTGATAAATCCTTGGTTTATCGCTTGACTGTTTAGAAGCCTACAGTATGCATCAATGAAGTTTAAATAAATTTTCAACAGAAAAGTTTTCTAGCTGCTACAATGTGGGCTGAATATTTCATGGTGTGCTTTGGCAATGATGGTAAAGAGGGTAACCTTGGGATACAGTTTTTCATACTATCTGTACAGTGAAGGACAGTCACCCCACAGTGGTTCTCAGAAGTGCCAGGCAGTGTGGCTCAGAGGCTTCTGAACTACAGCAGCTCATAGACAATGTGACACTTTGTACAAAGCAATGGGCTGTATGATGAATTGGAATAAGAAGCATGAGAGATGGTTCTTGCCTTCAGGAAGTTTGAGTTCTAGGTGAGGAAATGATAAGAGTTGGGAAAATAAAAAATTGTTGTGCATTAGTAAGCCTTCTATCACTGTAACAAAATACCTTAGATAAATTTTAAGAAGGAAATGTGTATTTTGATCCACAATTTCAGAGAGGCAGATGGGTTCAATCCCATTGTCACTACAAAGTTCAGTGTGCACCAACCTTCTCTATTGTGACCCTGTGAGGTGCTGGCCCTGTTGCCCTCTGGCCTGTGACAGGCAATAGGAGCCTACTAGAAAATGTGGGGAAGCAGGCTGCAGAAATTGTGTTGCTAAGAAGCAGGGGGGAAAGGGAGAGGGAGGGAGAGAGGGAGAGAGGGAGAGAGAGAAAGAAGGAGAGAGATTGAGAGATTGAGAGACTGAGAGACTGAGATTTCCTCTAAATTTTACAGTCTCAAAGGTCCACCTCCTCCTGGAAGCACCACGGGCTAGGGACAAAGTTTTCAACACATGGACCTTTGAGGGCACTTATCCATCCCATAACTGGCTATAAAATATTAAAATAGTATTACACTCTTTCCTTATATCAGTGGAAGATTGATTCCAGGACTCCCTGTAGATTTCCAAATAAGTGGACACTTAAGTTCCATGTGTTAAAGTGGAATAATATTTGCGTACAAACTATTTCCTGATAAATTGTAAATCATTTCTAGATAATTTATACTACAAAACACAGTGCAAATAGAATGTAAATAGTTACACTGCATTGCTCGGAGAATAACAGGATAAAAGCTTATACCTGTATAAATGCAGTTGTCTCACCCAAGTATTTTCAACCCATAGTTTGTTGAATCTGCCATTGCAGAACCCACAGCTATAAAGGGCAGATTGCAAAAGTATAGTGTGAAGAAATTGTCATAAGTTAGAACTTAATTAGCCAAGGGTGAATTGTATACATATAACATAAAAGAAAGAGGAAGACTTGCTATTGTACAGAGCCTCCAACATCTGTTCGAGACCAGGAGCCCCTGTTAGGGGTAAAAGAGGAGGCTTTTTCAAACATGTAGTTGACTCCAGTCCTGAGGCAGTAACTACTGCAACATGAGTGGTCAGTCTTTTGCCTTCTAAGGGTGTGCTGCTTCCTCTGTGGTTGACACAGAGAAGATAGATAGATAGATAGATAGATAGATAGATAGATAGATAGATAGATAGATAGATAGATAGATAGATAGATAGAGAATTTGCGGTGACGGTGTTGTCAAACATCAGTTCTGGAAAGCTAGCACTTGGGCAGGTGAAACAGGAAATTCCCTGAAAGTCAACAGAGCAGAGTAAACAAAATCCAGGAAGCAGACAGAGCTTTTGGGTGAAAGGTCTGGGGGCAAAGACAACCGCCAAAGCTCTTGAGAATGGATATAACTGTGGGGGGCCCCTGGCTGGTTCTTGGGACCTTTCCACAGCCTTCTAGTAGCTGCCCCACCCCACCCCCCGGGCCTGGGCTTGAGCTTCTCTGGTGTCCTGAACCCCAGATGGCTCACTCATATCATGCAATAGTTTCTCAGAAGTGCTCCAGTAAGCAGGTCTTTGGTTGTGGAGGCCTTTGTCCCCACACTAAATGAACACTCAGTGTTTATGGTCAGCAAAGGAATGAGCCAGCTGCAGGACAAATGGATCCTTCTTTGTCCAACGAGTTTAACCATCTGTTAAGCTAGCTGAAGGGAGAGTAAAGGAGAGAGACCCTTCAACTGAGAATGAGAAATTCAATGACCAGTGGCACGTGTGAGTGACACTTGCTACATAGGCGATCTCTTCCTCAATTTTTATTTTATATAAATTTGTTTTATATAAATATGTATTTTATTATATATATCCCATGTATGACACACACACATATATGTGGCTGTTTTGCGTGTGTGAATGTCTCTGTACCTTATGCATGCCTAGTCCCCAAGGAGAAAAGAAGGGGCATTATATAACTCCTGGGACTAGAGCTAGAGGTATAAATGAATGGGAGCCACCATGTCGGTGCTGGGAGTAAAACCCAGGTTCTCTGAAAAAGCAGCCAGTTCTCTTAACCACCATACCATCTCTCCAGCCCCTGCATTGACAATTTAATTTGCTACATTAATGGTGAGCTTCATAACCTTTTGTTTTGAAATGTATGTCAGAATTGACAGGAAGTAAAGGCTCTGCTATATAGTGTATTCTGGCAAGAGTAGTCTGCTGTACACCTTAGAAATCTCAACTCTGCTAAAATGTTTCCCCTTCCTAATGCACTTCCTTTGCCCCAGGGCCTTTGTGGTCTCCTAATAGAAAAAAGTCATTAAGGAAAAAAAAAATAATACGCTGAGGCAGCTCTAATATAGGAAAAGTAATAGATGAAGTGTCGTGAGACTCAAAACGCGTATTCTTTCAGAAAGAAGGTAATTACTGCTGTAAAGATATAGCATTAGGAGAATTATTACAGCTGGGAAGTATGTGATCTGTCTGTCCATGGCACAGTTAATTTTAAAAGTATCACCAAGCATACAAATCATAAGAATAAAATGCTGAACCATACTAATTGAAAGTGAATTTAATATGCGGCTCTGAGAACCCGTCTCTACTTATGCAGCTTTGAACAATGTCGACCACATAAGCTATTAGTTATCAAATTTTCTTTCAAATGCCCAGCTCCTTTTAATGAATACTATCAGTCATGTGCCTTGTCTCTGATCCTTAAATAAGCTCATGCTGTCCAGTAAGGTATAGTGATCACAAAACTTCCTGTATTCTGATGTTTCTATGTAGGAATCAAATTACTTTAGGCTTAAGTGTTTTAACAAAACAAAAATCTCAATTATGGATGAGCATAAGGCTCAACTTTGTTTTGGTGTTTTGTTTGTGTGCTTGTAGTTGAAAACGGACTGAAACGGACCGAAAAGAACCTTACATACACAGGAGGAGAGCCAAAGAAAAGTGAGGGGGCGGAGCCTTGCTCTCCTCACCAAACCCGTATCTTCATGTTTTTCTCTGATAGCATCTTGACAGTCCTGGCCCTTTGTTCTTTGTGGAGGTTTTAGGAGTGGGTTGTCAGATCCTTCCTTGAATTTTATTGGACCTCTGTTCTGTCCATCATTGAGGGAGTGTGGTCAGCCTCCTTTCACTGTAACAAAACACCTGAGATAACCAACCTCTAGAGAGAACAGGTTTATGTGCTGTAGGGGGTCCAGAGCTTTCAGTTCTTGGTTGGCTCCATCACTTTGGGGAAAGTAGCGTGCCATGGTGAGAGGATGACAGAGATAATGAGGCCATCTCAGGGATGCACAAAGAGGAAAAGAGGAAAGGCTGAGGTCCTACTCGAGGAGGAGACTCTCCGTGACCTAAACCTATAGCCTTAACAACACATGGCTCCATGACTGACACACATCCGTACCAGCGCAGGGGGAGTTAATGTCCTTGTAGTACTGAGTGGTCCTTTCCATAGAAGTATGGCTTCTCTGAGGCAAGCTTGCCTGTTTTTCAATGTATCTTATTATTCACCGCTGTATCAATGACAGCTTTTCTGGTCTATCTTCTGATTTTATAAAGTACGTTCACTCTTCCGCTTATGAAATTACCCAAACCAAAGATTTATCTCACAAAGAATAAGATGCAGTTGTTTAAAATATGGAGTTTCGTGATTTTTTTTCTTAGCTAAAGTTAATGCTCAAGGGACCCTCCTCCATCATCACTAGAATAGAAGGCATTGCATCATGAGTAAAGTTTACCCAGAAAGACACCAATTTAAAGATAGCCATTTTATTGAAAAGTGAGTAAGGCATTTTAAAATTCTGGTTATGTAAACCCCTTCATGTCTCAATTTATATAAAGTCTAGGGTTATAAAATCCTCTTTTCTTAGTTTCTTTTGCTGTCTGATAAAGTACCCCAACCCAAGCAACTTAAGGGAGCAAAGGCTCATTTTTAACTCACAGTTCAAGGGTAGTGTATCATGGTGGCAAGAGTTTGAAGCAGCTGGTCACATCACGCCCACAGTTGGGAGTTAGAGAGCTGTGCACATTAGTGCTTTCTCTGTTTGTATAGTCCAGGGTCATCACTCAAGCAATGTTTCTGCCCACAGTTGAGATGGGCCTTCCCATCCTGAGTTTGCGGTTTTCCTTACTCAAGATAATCCCCCACAGCCTCCCTCAGAAGCAAACCTTAATCTAGACAAACCCTCACAGATTTGTCCAGAGCATTTATCTCCAGTGTGATTCCAGATCCTGTCAATCCTGTCAAGTTGACAATAGGAACAGTCACATGTCTCTGTGACTGTCACATACTCCTTACAGGAACCTGGGTTTCACCCTCCTGCCAGCTGCTCCGTGTTCTGGCTTTATGAATTTCCACTCAGCTCTTGTGTGGATATATGTATATTTGGGGGGTGGATATGTATATCCATCCCATTGGATATGAAGAAGCACCCATATGTCACTTTAACATAGGGGCTATTTGGTTAGGATCAGAATTCTTGAGTAATCAGGTTTTTTGGCATTAGCAAATTGAGAAAAGTTCTGAGGTCAAGCAAGTTTCATTTTATATTGAGAGTAGAATGTTCTAGGTTCTCCTTGGGAACCTTGTATGACTGAGTGTTCAAGTCTGCACTTTTCATCCTCCACATGTTATTTTTCTTTCTCTCTTTACACACACCTTCTATCTTTTTAGTAGCTTTCAGAACACTTGAGTTCATTATCATCAGTGGATTTTTAAACTATTTGTTAAAGCCTTGGAACCCTTAAAAAACCACAGTTTATAAAAAGGCCTTCAAGACACAGTGGACCTACTTTGGCAGAGGCCCAGGGCTGTGCATACTGTTTTCTAAAAACTCAAAGGGCACTGGTGATGTTTTCACATTGGAACCCCTGAGGAGTCCACTGAGACCAGTGTCCAGACAGCTCAAAGGGGTGTGTGGTGGACCTGGAGAGAAAGTAAAGGTAGCAGACCTGGGGGCAGGGTTAATGTTCTGTTCCATAGACAGCACCTTCAACAGCTTTAATTTTAATTGTTGGGTTGTTGGAAGTGTCTAGCTTGCCTTTTCCTATTTGCAGTGGAAATTTTAATTGGGGCTGTCTCTCTGCTTTTGTGAAATCTTTTCCTGTCTTGGTCCTTTTCCTTCTGGATACCAGCTATTCTCGTCTCCTCCTTTTCTGTCCTTGAGAGCTACTCCCTCTGCATGGAGGAAATGTCCTTCCATCCTCAAGATACTCATCAAAATGATCCAAGGATCTCTTCTGCTACCTTAGAGCCAACTGATAGTGCCCCTTGGTAGTTTGGAACACACCTCTATTGTGTTACAGAAAGGCCGTAGTTAGATGGTGCATGCTTGCTGCTTGCTTTGTATGTGGGTATCTTTATATACCTTTTGAAAGGAATGTGGATTAGGGTTCTTCAAAGAAATGTAGCCAACAGGGTATCTATCTAATACATCAGTAGAGGGACTACTCCAAGGTCATGGAGACAGGTGAATTCTAAAGTTTGAGATATGTAGGGATACCCAGAAGTTAGTGGTATAATCTAGTCAGTGTTTGAAGACCTGAGAATCTAAGGGCGGATATAAATCCTGGAATCTGAAAGCTAGAGAACCAGGATAGGAGGTGGATGTCCCAACTGAAGGAGACAGTCTCCTTTCCTCTTCCTTTTTATTCTAATCTGGAGCCAAATGGGATAGATCCTGTCTTTTCTCCTCATAAGTGAGGTGAATCTCCTTTACTCAGTCTAACCTCTCCCCCAGATAGCTCAACCACACCCAGAAAGAGTGTTCATTCAGCTACTGGAGATGTCTCTGAGCTCTGTCCAAATGACTCATGAAATGTCATGAAATGTCACACAGTCTTGAGTATGAGAGCCTGTTATTACAGTGAGCACTGCCTGTGTTGCTTGCATGCATGAGTGCTTTGTGTGTATAAAACCTCAACAAGAGTGCTCACATGCATGTATGTATGCCTGCATAGATGCACACACATGAATTCACATGCACAATATAAAATTACCCACCTCCCTGTAAATATGAGCCTGTCTAGGTGACCCATTGCTGAAACACAAGCTTCACATGATGTTTTCATGACTTCTGCAATGTAGTGAAGCTATAGCATTTCCCTGAAGTACATCCCTTCAAATGAACCCAGCCATAAGAGATCAGAAAGTATTCCCATCACTTTAAAAATTCTGGTAACAGATCTCTCTCTCTCTCTCTCCCCCCCCCCCCCCCCCCCCCCCCCCCCCCTCTCTCTCTCTCTCTCTCTCTCTCTCTCTCTCTCTCTCTCCTCTCTCTCTCTCCTCTCTCTCTCTCTCCCACACACATAATTTTGAGAAAATACCATTTTGTCTCTCTTCTAAATTCACATTTTATAAAAGTAAGTGGGCACTTTAATGAGCATAGGATATTCATATAACATGGAGACATCTTGAGTCTCATTTTGCACAGGGTCTAAGTCTTTCCATCACAAAAATCTGTGTGACTTATTTTACAGAGGCAAGAGCTGGGATTCCACTGTTTATGTATCTTGCTAATGGAATTTGAAAGGCTGTTAAAGTAGGAAGAGAATAATACCCTGTGATAATAATAAAATGAACCAAATGACTGGTCCAGGGGGGCAAGAAGAAAAAAACATAAGAAATATCAAAAGGGAACTTAATAATCAAAAGGGAAGGAAATCATTTGACAAATGAGATGACACAGATGCCCCTAAGGAGAGACAGTTGGCTGCAGTAGCCAACAGGCATCAGCATGTCAGAGCAAGTAGCAGCTCTGGGATGGAGGAGTGAGGGGGGACTCGCTCTCAATGGCAAGATGATGAGTGAGTCAATACATCTGTCAGTGATGAATAGGCTGGTGACACATACCTGACAAGAGGCAAGAAAAGATCTCTAGAAAAGAAGCAGAGGACACAGCACAGCAAGGTAAACCCTACATTCCTGGGACCAAAGGATGCTGAGATGAGCTGTCAGGAGCAGAAGAATCTGCTTTGGCAGTTGTGGGAAACCTAAGAAAACTCTTGCTCAAGGGAAAACTGTGAAGCCTAGTGTGGGCCTGGCTGTCTGTGGTGTGTGTCTTGTCTTCCTCAGGACTGCCATCTGTGAAGTGTCAGTGATGATAATAGCTCGATCCATTCCTCCTTGGGAGGTCATTTCAAATTCTGAAAACATTGCCAGCACATAGGTAACTAGGAAGACTACACTTGATTGTTGATGGTTCTGCTAGGCTATCACCCTTACACTTTGAACTTAAGAAAGGGGTGTGTGTGTGTGTGTGTGTGTGTGTGTGTGTGTGTGTGAGTGTGTGTGTGCTGATAGCTCATGGAGGTTATCAGATTTCCTGGAGCTTGAGTTTTAGGCAGTTGTGAACTGTTAAAACATCTTGCCAGCCCCCAGCCCCTATTTTTAACTCTTTTATCACTCTTCTTGGAGTACGAATGTAACCTTACGTATCCTCAGTTCCTAATTAAGCAAATGCCTCTCCACCAAGAGTCCTCAAGTCATGTCTGTTGAGCAAATGAAATTCCAGTAAATTTCTTATCTCATTTATAATAGTGTGAAGTAGCATAGACTTTGGGGGAAATTTATAGGATTTGTGTTTGTTTTCAGTTTCCAAGGTGAATTTTCAAACTTTATCAACACTGGAGATGAATTTAGATTTTCTGTCCCGCGCCTATCTCTCGCCAGCAAGGAAAGACCACGGCACACACTAAGGATCCTTCTGCAGTACAACTTTAATGTATCTTGGGGGAGAGCATTTAGCTTATGGAAAATGGAGAGGGGAGGAGAAAGAGAGCCGGCAGAGGGCCGGCAGAGAGGCAGGGGCCGCTGCGCAGGAACCAGCAGCGGCGGGCCCCCAGCGGGGGAAAAGGAAAGCCAGAGAGAGCTAGGGCCCCGGCGTGGCCCGAGCCGGGCCATCCGCCACGTGGCTAGAGCCGGCGCCCTTGAGCCGGGCCGGCGTCTGTGTGCATGGCGGGGCGGAGCAAGAGAGAAAGAGAGGACCACGAGGTAGGAAGCACCCGGTTTTAAGTCGACCAAACGGCCCTCGCTTTAGACGTAACATCTTCCTATAGGTCGTAGTTCAGAATCCATATGACGCCACGGGAAAAGGCGGAGAAACCAGACCAGTCTCGCGAGATTACCAAACGCATGTGCTCTCTATTGACTCAGGCGGGTTGGCCAGCACCAGATAATAGCGCCACCTTGAGGAGCTAGAGCCAGCGGCCTCCAACAGATTTCTGTTAACAATTTTTAATAAAAGTAAATGCACGAATCCACAAAAAGAGTGATTGAAGTGAGAACTAAAGAGACAAAAGACTGGTGATGAATCACATTCCGAATAACGGAAACAGACTCAACATTCTATGAACATATTCATCATTGTGTTAATATCTTATTATTAGATAAAATAGAAAAAAGAATAAAAAGAAAAAATTAGAGATTTTAGATGTGATAATCAGCAATCTTGTGTCAATATATTTGAAATTTTAGATGATATGCCTAGTTTTCATGAACAATTTAAGGAGCCAAAAGTAACCTAAGAAATAGACCCAAATCGAGCTACCCTTTAAATCTTTACTTAGGCTCAGACACTCCTGTTCCTTGCTAGACAGCAGAGCTTGATAACTTTACAGGTGATTTTACCTTAAGAAAAAATTGGTAGAAATCATTGTGTGGTTTATAGCTTGGTTGGTAATGTTTGTATGTCACAGCTTGAGGTGCCTTAAGCTTAGATATAATGTTCTCAGTATCTGCAAACATGAAACATTAAGGGAACAGTATGCCATCTCTGCCTTTCACTGCTTAGCTTCTGAGGAATCTTTTGCCTTGTTGCTGAGTTTCTCTCACTGAAAGCCAAAACAGTGCCTGCTCCCTCTTTCTGGCAGCTTCGAGATGTTTCCAATTTGTGCTATCATTTATATTGTTAGTTTACAGTCTGGCTTGCCAGGGTGCCATGTATAGAAGTCCCCAAGCCAAAATTTATGTATTCATGATTAATGCCAAGTTATATGCAACATAGCTTATATATGTTCCTGATTAGACTGTCTCTTTCAATAGATATGAGGACAATCTGGAATCTATGTCCTGGCTTTATTTTGCCTTGCAATTGTGTAAACATAAAGCAGTCTTCTAATTTCCCTTCACTCAATATGGGGATAGATGTTTCTGTACTGCTTTTTGTGAACTGTGGTACAGGGGGCAGGGATACATGAACTTCTTGGTGATAGCAGATTTTCAGGGCACGGGCAGTATTGTTTATATATGAAGGTCTGAAAAACTTTCTGGAAGGTGTGGGAAAGCAGGTTGTGAAGTAAGGATAGACCCCTTCCCACTCCAAGCCAGCCAGCATCAGCAGTGCACATGAGATCAGGTGGCCCCAGAGTCACATAACAGCAGCCTTGTTTTACAGCCTGTCAGCTACAACCACACTTGAGTTAAATTTAAGTTGGAGCCTTCAAATTGCGTATAGGACACACTTGACTGATCTTGTTGGCCCATGCCAAAGTATTTGATTAGGATTCAGATCAAAGCTCACATTTATATGAAAAATTTTGAGAAAATGACCATTAAGTTTTTTCCTCAGGCCATTCAAGTTGGGAGGTTTTGGTATGAATTAGGCTTGCCCAATGCTGAACAATGCTGAAATGTAATTACAGCATTTTATTCACCTGATTCCATGTGGCCGGAATTCACTGTCTCTGAATTCTTGTGTGATCCTTCTCTGTGGCCTCTGGAAGTTTCCTGCTGGGCTGTATTTTCACCAAGGTGTGGGCAGCTGTGGGCCACATTATAGAAGCCATGCCATGTTGTTTGCTGTGTGACTTTTCCCAATTCACCTCTACACATGCCCATTTCTGTATTGGAAACTCTCCAACAGGCTAGCCTCCAGACTTCTCAGTGTGTCCCCATCTCTGCCTGCCATGCCCCACCTCACTGTCCTTATCATCAAGCCCCAGCCACACCCACCCTCAGAGTCTAGAACCTTCTCTCCCTAAATAGCTACAGTAAAAGTTTTTGTTAGGTGTCAGCATCCACTGTGGCTGACCCCACTGAGCATCACCCCTTGTCCTTCCGGCTCCAGCCCCCTCCTGATTTTCTCTCCTTACCACCTGTATTATTTTGTGTCTCTACAATGAAATAACAACATTGCTACATATGAAGTCAAGAGCTATATTTTGTCTCATGGTTCTGGAGGCTTAATCACTTTGGGCCGCTGGTGAGGGAGGCATATCATGGTAGGAAAATGTCACATCTTCAGCTAGGAAGCAGTGAGAGAGAGGCAGGCTGGTCTCACAGCTGCTTTTGAGGAGGGCATACTCCTGAAAGACCTAAAGCTCTCCCACTAGATTCTGCCTCTTAAAGATCCTAGTGGCACCACTCAGGAAACAACCCTCTCCTGCCCTCTCTCCCTCCTTCTCTTTCTCCCTTTTCCTTTCTGGATCCCTCCCCCTCTCTCTTAAACTCCCTCTCTCTCTCTCTTTCTTTTCTTTCCTTTTTTTTTTTTTTTTGAAACGGGTTTCTCTGTGAGCCATGGCTGTCCGAGACAACAGCCTGGCCTCAAACTCCCACAGATCCACCTGCCTCTGCTCCTCTGTGCTGAGATTAAAGCTTGCTCCACTACCGCTCATCAGGAACCAAGTCTTTAACAAAAGGGCCTTTGAGGCCGCCTCTACCTCATCATAGCATGGCCCTTAACACCCTGATTTGTTGATCCTCCAGCTCTTTACAGGTCACTCACCAGCATTGTCCCTGCTGCACACCAAACTGAGATGATTCCTGCATCTGGGAGATATGCTCAGATGTTTATTTTGGAGTTAAATAGATGAGTTCAGAATTTACAAACTACAGGTGCAAGATGGGCAGTTCCCCCTTAGAAGCATACCAACCTTTTAGACCCAGATTCAACAACCTATGTTCTCCATGTTTCCCATTCTGTGCCTCCTGTAAATTGTGACAGTATGCTCTGTGCTTCCCCAAACACATGACAGTGAGCCAGAAGTCTGGTCTCCTGACCACATTCTTCCACTAATACTTGGTGCTGCAAGGCAGAAACTGAAAGTCAGGCTGATCTCTGGGTACATGGAGTGTTTCCTCCCTGGGAAAGCAGCCTACCCTGAAACTATGGCTGGGGTCTGTGAGGCAGCATTGGCTTATAATGAGCTCCTGTGTTAACTGTTCTGTTTGAATCCCTGGCTCTAGTTGTGTGTGACGACATGCACACACGCTTGTGTGCATGTGTGTGTGTGTGTGTGTGTGTGTGTGTGTGTGTGTGTATGTGTGTGTGTGAGTATCCTTCTTCTAGTACAATCTTTTCTCTGTTTCTAGGCACCTACTGTAGAGTCCACTGCCTTGTGAATACTAGGAAATCTTTCTACCATTGATTTCCTCATGTTCTATTCTTGGTTTTTTGAGGCAAGGTCTTGCACATAACCCAGGCTAGCCTTGAATTTTTTTTTTTAATGTAATACAGGCACTTACTGAACAACTGATTGTTTGGCTTGCTGAGGTCACACATCCAAATCCTTTATGATACTTATGATAAAGAAATCATGCCTGACACTGGAAACCTAGCCAACTACCTAGGGCTAATGAAGTCAGGGATCTTGGAGGAGAGCCTATAACTTCCATTTTACTGAATCTACTACAGTCTAAATATCTGTTCTTATACCCACAGACAAGTGTAGTCCTCACGCCTCTTCAAGGAAACTTCCCTTTGTAACAGTTAGAGACTATCATAGAAAACCATAATCAATCACCATGCAGAGCTGTGAAACCCAGTCCTAAATGATACTCCTACAACATAGTTCCTATACCTAAGGCCCAGGGATCATTGAGGAAAGGGGATGGGCAGAAAGATTGTAAGAGCCAAAGAAACAAGGAGTTTGCTGTGAGTTTGTCTCCTGGAAATGTCAGAAACCACACCCATGAAGTCTCACCATCATGACGGCCCAACATGACCTAAACAAGGGTAGTACCAATAGGTCAATGTGAATGGGGAAAGCTCACAAGGCCTCAAACTTACACAAAGAGCTATAGGCAGTTAAAGAATCCAAAGAATGGGAGAAACAGTCTCCAGAGAAGTACACACCAACTGGCTATCTGATGCAGGAATGTCTTTCTGTATGCTGTGAATCTCAATCTTTAAATAAAGGAGCTGTTTTGGGCCATGACAGGCACCATAGAAGAAGTAGGAGGAGAAATCAGAGCATAGGTAGGAGAAGCAGGGTGGAGTCAGGGGCAGATGAGCTGAAGCTGCCAAAGAAGAAGCATGTAAGAACACAGGTGAGCCACGGGCCACGTGGCAGACAGGTTAATAGAAATGGGTTGATTTAAGATGTACGAGCTAGCTAGCAATGTGCCTGAGCCATAGGCCAAACAGCATGAACTTAATATAAGCGTCTGAGTCATTTCTGGGGGTCTGAACTGCGGGCAGTGGGTGGCTAAGTGGTCTGGCTCGGCAGGTCTGTGGGTCTCGGACCTCTGGCCGCCTGGGACTGAGAAACCCCACTACTACAGCTATCCAATATTGTATAGTCAGTCTTGAAAACATATACATACAAATAACGTCATACAGGTTGGACAGGTTGTGTTTATGGATGTAGGAATGCACAAACACAGGTAACAATTATTAAGGAAAAGAAGTGAATTTAAAAGAAATTGGGGAGGTACTGAGAGGGCTTGGAGGCAAGAAATGAGAAATATAATTATGTTATAATTTCCAAACCTAAGAACATTATTTAAAAAGGAAAAGGGAAAAAAGATTGGCATCATCACTAATCAGTGAAGAAATGCAACTCAAGCAAGAAAGAACAGCTCCTGTCTGTTGTAAAGTGATGTGGGAATGCCTTTCTGTATGCTGTGAATCTCAATCTTTAAATAAAGGAGCTGTTTTGGGCCATGACAGGCACCATAGAAGAAGTAGGAGGAGGAATCAGAATAGGAAGGAAAGGAAGGGTGGAGTCAGAAGCAGATCGAGCAAGCTGCCCAAAAAGAAACGTGTAAGGAACACAGGTGAGCCACGGGCCACGTGGCAGACAGGTTAATAGAAATGGGTTGATTAAGATATAAGAGCAAGTTAGCAATGTGCCCGAGCCATAGGCCAAACAGCATGAAGTTAATATAAGCGTCTGAGTCATTTCTAGGGGCCTGAGTGGCGCGGTCTCAGGTGGCAGGTCTGTGGGTCTCGGACCTCTGGCTGCCTGGGACCCAGAAACCCCACTACTACAGTAAAGTTTATTATGAAATAAGCAAATAATGAAAACATATTATTGTGGGGTAATTTATGTCTTGGGTCTGTTGTAGCACACGTTTCCTTGTGTTTATGTGTGTTTGCATGTAAAATATAGTATGACCCTGTGTGAGACAGGAGAGCAATGGAAACTTAAAAATGAAGAAATCAAACACAGAGTCCTTACTAACAAGGCTTGATTTAGTGACTTTTCTACTTTCTTATGATGTGAAGGGGACAGACATTTAGGAGAAGAAAGTTAGTACCCATGTTAACATGGGAGGTCCAGGTCTCAGCATGCTTGCTGGGCAGTGGCAGGAAGCTAGTCACCTGCCCACCTCCCAGGAGACAACCAACCCTGTAGGGTGGTGTACTACAACCCTGGTCTATGGGTTATACTAAGTAGATTAGCTGCCTTCGGTATATTTGCGGCCTATGGTTTTTCAGCCTGTTACAGGTTTATCAAGACATGACCCTGTCATAGACACAGGAGTGTTTTGATATGAGGCAAGAATTGGTGTTCTTTAAAAACAACTGAGATCAAGAAGCATGACCTTCAGGTTGTGTTGAACCAGGGCTTCTCAAGGGCATTTCCCAAGGCTGCTTATGTCAGGCCATCCTCAATTGGTTCCAGACTTTTCTATGGGCTGTAAATAGCTAGTTATTCACCCAACTGGAAACAAATGAGCACTCTTGACTTGTGGCTTAAAATTCTCATGTTTGTACAGATCGTCTGGAGAAGACTAGATAAGATCAGGTCTCGAGCAAGGTCATCTGCCCTCCTTTATTGCCAAGAATCCACAAAATGAGAGCATTTTCTGAAGGTCACATGACCTCATTTAAAAAAAAAAAAAGAAGAAGAAGAAAAGAAATCTCTAAATAACATCGCCACAAATCTGCTTACTCAGGAGATTGGAAGCCATGACTGGAGATGATAGCGAAGTGAATTTGCAAGTCTGCAGAAGGGCTATATGGAGCTAAAGGAAGATGCCCTTTTATGGAGCCAGCCCATAAAATAACAAAGAATTTAGTTGATGCAAACATTTTATTTAATGGGCTTAATTTCTGGTGACAAATGGATGCTAGCAGGCTGACTACCCAAGTAAAAGGAGTTCCACAATCTGCTGCACCTTCAAGCTAGCTGTTCTCTGCTGCCATCTTGGGGCGGGGTTTGTGGAGAGCTTTCGCCTTGAAGCGATTCCTGGCACCATCAGAACACTTGCTCTCTCAGAGAATTTCCCCAGGAACTAGCAATTTCCCTCTGTTTCTGTTTTTTCCATGGGCTTTGGTCATGGACATCTGCCTATCTTTTGTTTCTTTAGTTTTATCTTCCTCTCTGCTTGGTTGTTCACATCTTCCTTGATTTCTGTTCACCTTAAACCTCCAAAGTTCCCATCATGCCTTTCGTTATCTGTTATCTGGTGCAGCTTCAGCTCTTGAGGCACCTGCCTGGAATTGGACCCTAGTTCCATTGCTTAGCAGCTGGGAAAGCCTCCAAAAGTTACTCCCTTTCTCCTTTTCCCCATTTGAAAAGTGGTGATCACCATGGTGATTCATATGGTTGTCATGAGAATTTAAATAGCCTATAATACAGTACTCAGTCCAGCATCTACTGAGGAATGTGTCAGTTGTCATCATGATTCTGCCTCAGTGGACATGAATGGTGACAGTGGCATACATTCCCAGAGAGTCAGGTAATCTTGAGTCCACAGTACCATCTTGGCTTACAGGGAACCCTCTATGCTCAAGTTGGCTTGACATTACTCCCAAACCAGAGCTTGAGACTGAGGAAGCAGGGAGGGTGAGAAAGGATGCTGGGAAATTCTCCAAGGTGCATTAATGAGGATGCTAATTTGGGCTGGATCTTTAATGATCTGGTCTTGAATAGGATGCCACTGGGATGAACAGAGGGTCCTCAGACAGGGGGCCTATCAAAGAGAACCCTAAACATTCAGATAGCACATGGCACCTGGACAGAAAGTATGTCCTAACACCACACAGTGTCCATTGAGGTGACTGGATCCAGTTTCAGACAGCCAGCACAGACGTGTGTGTGTGCTATGGGGATAAGTCCATTTTTAAAGACACACTGGAAAGGAGCTCTCTGTGTGGTGTGTGTGTGTGTGTGTGTGTGTGTGTGTGTGTGTGTGTGTGTATGTGTGTGTGTGGTGTGTGTATGTGTCTGTGTATGTGTGGTGTGTGTGTGTGTATGTGTGTGTGGTGTGTGTGTGTATGTGTCTGTGTATGTGTGGTGTATGTGTGTGGTGTGTGTGTGTATGTGTGTGTGTATGTGTGTGTGTGTATGTGTGTGTGTGTGTGTGTGTGTGTGTGTAATATATGCCCAGGTGTGCCAGTGTGTCTGTATGTATACTGTGTGCCTGACTGCCTGTATATTGTTGATGAAAACACATCTTGCTTCAAAGAAAGATACAGTTTATCCTGAAACCAAATTTGAACAGTCATAGCCCAGGAACAAAGATTCATGTTTTCCCAAATATCATGTTCCAACATGGTAAGGATTCGGTTCTTAAGTTTTTTATGGCAATGGAACAGAAAGTCATAAATTAAGACACTCTTAAAACACATTGGTGGAAACATCAGGTAAGTGGGTTACAGCAAAACAGCAGTTTGTGTTACAGGCTTTGGATATTGTCTGATAGTGTTCTTAGTTTTCAGGTTGGTGGAAGGTAGAGGTTTATTAGAGTATTTGAAAACAATTGCATCTGATAGTTACAAAAGGTTAGGTCACACACAGAGGTGGGCAATGGATACTTCTAAGTGGGATAAATGCAGCCATGATCATTTTTCTCCTCATCTGCAACTTCCAGCCAGCTCTCCACAATCACGGATGTTCTTATCAGTCTATCAGCTTTGTAGACTCCTTAACACAGGTGAGCTGTAGCCTCCTCCCCCACCCCACAATATGCTCACGCTCACTTACATGTCTCACTCTGTGCATCAGCAAGGGCTTTGCAAACTTGTCATCTTTCCCCATGATGGAGTATTGAGGGGCTGGGCTGGAGGGATGGTTCAGGTATTAAAGGCTAAGCTCACAACCAAAACTATGAGAGTATAGAGGGGCTTAGTGCTGGAGGCAGAGAGAAGGGTGTGGATCTGAGATTAGATGCTTTCACTGTATGTACCATCCAGGCTTTTATCTTTCCAGCTCTAGGCTCCTTCCCAGCCACATTCTGCTAAGTATGTTCCTCAAGGGTGGATTCTTATTCTTACAGAGGGTGGAAAACTCCATTCAAAGGAATCCAGTATCTACCCTACATAAGCCCCTGGTGACTGCTTTCACATAGTAAGGAAACACATGTCCCTTATCTCCTGTGAGTACAGAGGCTGTAGAGAAACAACCATAGTTTGTTCAGGGCTTTGAAAACTTGACAGTCCCATCCTGAAGGGATTTAATCATAACTCATCTAGCCAGGACAAGGTTGTCGACTTTACAAAGGGAAGAGCAGGCTCTGCAAAGTGCAAAAACTTATCAAGGAACATGTGGATAGACTTGGGTGTGGACAAGTTTGTGCCTATAGGTGGTATGTGAGAGACTGTGTATATATATGGTGTGTGTTGTATGTGCATGTCTGAATGTATAAGTGTGCCATATGTTTATATGTGTGTGTATATACCTGTGTATTGCTTCAATGTATGTGTACTATGAGTTTATGTGGGTGTGCAGTATATATGTCTGTGCTGTGTGTTTGTCTATGCCTGTGCTATACATGTATGTCAACGTGTATGTATATGTGCATGTATATCTGGTGCACATATTACTATATGAGTATCTGTCACAGCATGATAGAACATGTGTTTGTGTCTGTGAAGTGTGTGTGAGCATGTGTCTCTGGTGTCTGTGTGTATATAAGGTGTGAGCATGTATCTCTGTGGCATCTGTGTGTATGTAGGGTGTGAGCATGTGTCTCTGGTGTCTGTGTGTATGTAGGTATGAGCATGTGTCTCTGTGATGCCTGTGTATATATAGGGTGTGAGCATGTGTCTCTGTGGCATCTGTGTGTATGTAGGTGTGAGCATGTGTCTCTGTGGCATCTGTGTGTATGTAGGGTGTGAGCGTGTGTCTCTGTGGCATCTGTGTGTATGTAGGGTGTGAGCATGTGTCTCTGTGGCGTCTGTGTGTATGTAGGGTGTGAGCATGTGTCTCTGTGGCATCTGTGTGTATGTAGGGTGTGAGCATGTGTCTCTGTGGCATCTGTGTGTATGTAGGGTGTACTGGTTGATTTTTGTCAGCTTGACACAAACTTGGACATATTTTGTCAAAGGGATTCTCAACTGAGAAGTCACCTTTCTCAGAACGATCTATAGACAAGTCTATAGAAGAATTTTCTTTTATATTCTACATTTTAATTATTTTTTGCATTTCCTTAAATAATTATTGGTATGTTAAGCTCTCCTTGGGAAGGCAATACTGAGTTATATAAGAAAGCAGGCAGATCAAGTCAGTAAGTAGCATTCCTCTGTGGCCCTGTGTTACTTTCTGCTCTGCTCTTTCAGTGGTGGACTGTGACTCCTGAGTTGTGAGCTAAAATAAATCCCTTCCTTTCCAGGTTGCACTTAGTGAGGTATGTATCACAGCAATAGAAAGCAAAACAAGGCATAGGCTGTCTGTTTGTTTAATTGGCCACATTTCTCTCCGTATGATCTCCCTGTTTCTCAGAGACCTATTACGTTTCTTTCCAGTGTGCTTTCAGTGGATGGATCACCCTTTTAGCATGTGCTCTTGTATGGACTCCATTATCCACAAACACCAGGCTTCTTCATGGACACCGTGGTTGCTTGGGAACAGGCTGTCTGTATGGGAGCTGTGTGCTTCTGCAGGTCTTGGGATTCTCGGCTCTTCAGAACCTCTGCTCTTCACCCCTTGGTGAATTAGCTGTCTTGACTGAGGCAGTATTTTGTGGAGCTGTTCTCCTCATGGCATTCTGCAGCTCAGCCCTGATCCGTGCAGCCCTGAGAGCCAAGGGTCGTAAATAACAGTGAGTCACTGTAGAGCAGTGATCTTAAGAAGCCTGTTCATCTAAGCCCTCCTGCTGAATATGGGCTAATGCAGACATCCTTTCTAGCAGGTGGGGATACCACAGTAAGCAAACAGTGTTGTGTAGACTAGCAGGATGGAAGTTTCTGGAAGATAGTTTGTAGCTCCAGGTGAAGGTTTCTATATGCTTTGCTCTTGGTTTTTATTAATCACTTAAGGTTAGCTTTTAAAATGTCAGTTTACGGCCTGGTGACACCCGCCTTTACTCTCAACTCTTGGGAGGCAGAGGCAGGCAGATCTCTGTGAGTTCAATACCTGGTCTACATAGCAATTGAAGGCCAGATGGGGCTACACCCTTTCTCAAAAAAAAACCTTGAACAACTTTGAATCCTTGCATATAAATATATATGAATATAATTCCTAGGAAATTGACCCCTAATTTCTAGAGTTTCTCAGGCTAGCTAGCCCTGTGAGAAATACACACACACACACACACACACACACACACACACACACACACACACACACACACACACACACACACACACACACACGGTATGTTTGCCTGGCTTGGGACCAGGAGTAAATCAATGCTTATGTTTTTAGGAGAAAACAGGATTCTTAAATATCCTATATATTCAAACTATGGTACAGATATGATACAGAGCCTTATTCTAAGGGCTGGACTACAGGTCATGGTGGAGTATGTGAGGGACTGCATTTGCTCCCATCTGTCGACAAGCAACAAATAAAAACAGCTATTTCCCAAAAGAATTCATCTGAATAAACTTGAATCATTCATTATAATATATATATATATATATATATCTTTTGCTTCTTACTTTACATAGAATTTATTTTATACATAAAAGTTATTTTTGCCCCAATAATTTTCCATCTTGAGTAGGTGGTTACATGTCTTAACATTTCTGAGTGTAAAGCTGGAAATTTGGCTCAGTGAGTGTGTCAGTAACTTGCCTGAGGCCCTGAGTTTGATTCCCGGAACCAGGAAAAAAAAAATCTAAATATAGCAATTCTTAAATGGAGAATTCCCACCTCTGCCCCAACCCTATCCCTCTCATACCTAATTACTTTATTCATTTCTTTAAGGGGGAAATAGTAAGATTCCTGTGCTGTTCACAGTTCTCTGAAGCACAGAGTCACCTAGGGAGAGATAGGAACAGAGTCAGAGACAAAGGCAGACAGAAATCTGAAGGGAGAGCTTTGTGGTCAGTCTAAAACGTGTGGTGTGAGCCCGCAGGTCACAGATACAGGCTCAGATAGCAGTCCTGAGTCTGAATTCCACAGGACAGCAGGCTGGAACTCAGATGGGTTTCTTTCCATGCTACAGTCTGAGAAGGAATTATTTCTGCTTTGGGGAACCCCAGTCTTCGCTTTTTATAGCCTCCAACTTACTGGACGAGGCTCCCACAAACTCTGGAGCCAGATCTGCTTTATATAATCTTACTGTAGATGTTAGTGAATTCTAAGAGGAATAGTGTCACACCTGTATTTTGATGATTCTATGATTGAGGTGTGCACCATGGCCTCCTTAAATTGACATGTAAAATTGCCAATAGTTGTTCCTTTCTGAAGACGTGTAGAGGAAGAGCAAATATCCCATCATTCCCTCAGCTTAGCTAAGGAGTTAACATGCTTGGTCTTCTGCTGACAGTTCATTTGGAGATCTTTGTTACCCAGGCCCAAGAGCTTCCCTATTTCTTCTGGACAACTCATTGCAGCTATAAAATCTGAATAAATATGATTACATCAAAGTTAAAAAAAAAAAACTTTTTCATGACCTAACAAATAAATAAAACATTTTTTTCCCAAGCGCAAACCAATCTCAAAGCATAATAACTTGGGGAAAATATTTCCAAGTCAGATCACATACAGTTCATACTTCTTAGAAATGTATTAGAAAAATACCACAAACATCCAAATCAAAACTGGGCATAAATAGAGCTCATGGGATAGGAGGTGTAAAAGACCTGCAAACTTCCTATGGGACCAGAAATTTCAGGGACAGTTTGAAAATACCAAATTTTACCTATAAGTCTGGGCAAATTCCCCACCAGCTAGATAATGTAGGCTTTTTGTGACACCGTAAGGACACAGACACTCTCATACTTTACTAATATATAAATGGAACAGTCCCCAGGGGGAGAACTTGGCAGGGTTTAACCAACTGTAAGTCAATTCACAGTTCAATTCAGGAATCTCCACTATGGGATTTGATCTGGAAAGCAGGCCTGTGCTGGGACATGAGACCTCATCCCAACAGTACATGTAGGGCATAAATGGGCCCATCTTGAAGCAGTTGGTAAAACACGACACAGCTAGATAGAAATCCTTGTTTAGCAATATTGTAGATGAAAGGAATGCTTTAGGGCTGTATAGATAATATAAACCAAAGGGGTGAAATGCACAGGTGTGGGCTTCACAGGTGTGGGGTGCACAGGTGTGGAGTGCCTTTGCCTCCCCTTACAGATGAACATAAGATCCTCCAGTTCTTCCCTCTTCTCCATCTTCATGGCACCTTAATGATTCTCCTTATCATCTCCTAATCTATACAGCAGCTGGGATCTGGGCAACTTCTGCTGTGTGCAAGGCCTGTCAGAGGGCTGGAATCTATTGCAGTATTCAGAGGTAGACTGGTGTTTATCTGTAGCAAACACCTTAATGAGAGTAAGGGCCTAAGTGAACTTCATTAAAGATACAAATAAGACCTCATCAGCATGTTGCCTTGTCTTGTGTAGGAAAAAAAGAAAGTGTTGGCTTTGGCTTGCCAAGGCTGATTGCTTTTCTGATGCTGTCCAGCTTTCCAGCTGTGGGCCCCTAGCAGTTTCTGGAAATACCTCCGATTTCCCCCCATGTGCTTGGAATGTGCTTCCTGACACTTCCTCCTGTCACAGGGGTTTCAGGTCCCAAGTTTCGTTACCTCCTTCACTGATGGTCCTTATTCACCTCTGCCCACACAAGCTGCTTGTTTCCTCCATAGTACTCAAAACTAGATGCATACAAATACTGTGGGTATGATTTAGTTTGCAGATCCGGGAGGGAGTCTTCCATTCCTGTTGGACTCTACCTGCTGCAGACCCCTTCTGGTTCAGTGTTCTCATACCACCTGCATCCTGACCCATGCAATGCTCATCAACCTCCTAGGGCCTCTGTCCCCACAGCTGAGCTGACACTGGTCTGGGACAAGAGTACTGTGTCTTCATTCCCTGCTCGGTATGGGCTGCAGATGACTAACTGACTTACCAGTGAAAGAATGAGCAGAGATGGAGTAAGAGGTTTCTGGCCCAGACTTTCGGGCCTAGCCTCAAGGTTTAGGCCCGCAGACCCACAGACCCACAGAGACACACAGATGTTTACAATAGCTTTAGGCTGATCGGCCTAAGGCCCAGACATATAACTTGCTAACTCTTTACCCTTCATCTAACCCATGACTCTTATCCTGTTCAGCCATGCGGCTCGGTACCTTTTCTCAGAGCAGTATAGTTGTCCTCTGTTTCTTCTGGCTTCTCTCTGGCATTCTGCTCTGTTCTTCTGGTTCCCTGAGTCTTCCTAGTCTGGTAGCCCCGCCCACACTACCTGTCTGCCTTTGGCCAATCAGAGTTTTTTTATTAAACCAGTGGGTGGGATAATTATTTACAATAAAACAACTCAATCCCCTACACAGAGAGATGTCCAGAAATACAAGTGAAGTCATGAACAAAGAAATAAGCCCCCAAATGAGTGCAACAGAGTGAGTGTGGTAGAAATTAGGGGTTGCAGATTTTAGCTGCACCTTTGGAAGGCTTGGGAAAGTGTGATGAGCCGAGCCCAGTGCCCTGACTTCTCTATCTCTCCTCAGAGTATTTCAGAGGTCTTCTCTCCCCAGGCCTCTCTGGATGGAGTCCAAGCCTTGTGCCATGGCAGCTGCTTCTGGCTGGATTACTAATGTAAAAAGTGAGGCATGAAATTCACCAGGAAAGGGAAGGTGGAAACAAAAGCAGGAACAGACAGTAAAGCACATGCTTTGCTTTTCCCAGGAGCAGTTACCAGCTCTGGAGGCTTTTAAAAGCTTTTTCTTCTTATTTATTCTATGTGGTGGGTCACAACACAACTTGGGGAGTTGGTTCTCTCCATCTGCCATGTTGCAGCGGAGTCACTTCTGGCTCAGGTGAGCTGACTCACAAGTGTCTTAAGCATGGTGGCGATGCAGATGTGAGCTACTACATAGGGCTATGGATTTGATCATGGAGGATCAAATTCAGGTCATCGAGATAGCTACCCAATCAGCTTGTTTTGTTTTGGGTCCTGGGAATGGAACCTGAAACATTTCTCACATATGCCATCTCTCAGTTGCATAGCCAGATCTTCACTGTTGTCTTTTTATTATTTTTTTCTTTAATGTATTAGCAACTTTTCCATTCACAAATACAGTTGGGTGTGGTAATTGGAATGTAAATGGCTCACATGAATCCTCAGGTAGTGGCACTTTTGGAAGGTGTGCCTTTGTTTCAGTAGGTGAAGAGTGTCACTGCAAGGGCAGACTTGGAGGCCTCTTTAGTTTAAGCTACACTCAGTGTTACAGTCCATTTCCTGTTACCTTCTTATCAAGACATAGGCAACACCATGTCTGCCTGCAACCTCCATGCTCCCTACCATGATGATAATGGGACAAACCTTCAAAAGTGTAAGCGAGCTACTCCAATTTAATGTTTTTGTTTTATAAGACCTGCTGTAGTGGTGCTATCTTTTCACAGCTATAGAAATCCTAAGACATTGCGGGGTGGGAGTGGGGGGATGTTTGAAGGATCCCTGTGAGGCATGGCAGCAGAGGAGGAATGTGAGAGAGAACACAGCTTCCACTGCAAACAGGAAGCAGGGAGAGGCACCCGGAAGTGAGGCAAGACTCTGAGCCCTTAAAGCCCACTTCCTACAGCAAGGCTGCACCTCCGCATACCATCCCTAAACAGCACACCAGCTGGGGACCACATATTTAAATATCTGTGCCTATGGGCAATGTTCTTATTAAATGCCCCCACCCTTGAGATTTAAGTCAGTTCCTCTCTTAGAGAAGGTGCTGGTTACCAACAGTCCCGGCCTTTGCTTTCTTACATTCCCCATTTAGGATGTGGAACACAAGATCTTGAATTTCAGATCCCATTTGTGTGGGTTTCTGGCTATGGATTCTAAATTGCAGGAAGCTTACATTGCTATTATATTGTCTGAAACACTCCAGATGCTGATACAATTGGCTGAGAGATACCCAGTTTCTGGTACAAAATTGAAAAGGACTTCCTGAGCTCTGCCTAACGGTAGTCAAGAATCTGAATCTGTTACCCTCCATTGCTGGGTGAAGACTCTGATAGAAATTTGCTAAGAGCTATGAAGTGACTTTCTAGCTATGGTAAAACCCAGTACTTGACTCAAGACAAACCCACAGTGAGTCCAAATCATCATGAATAAGGCTGTATTCTGTACCTCATTCTGACTCTGGGGATACAACCCAACTGCAAAAGGCCAATCCTATCTGAAAGAATTAGTCACCTGCTTAAGCACACAGCACCCTCCCTCTCTCCTCCCGCCAGTTTGGAAAAAGGTTCCTAGTCTGTAAGAAATGCATGCTTCCTTAGAGTGAGCTCTTCTTAGATTTTAATTCGAAGAGAGAGAGACAGAGACAGAGACAGAAAGACAGAGAGAGGCAGCAAAAAGAAAAGAAAAAGAAAGGTCCTTGTGGTTTCCCAGGATAATAAATGCTTTTTTAAAAGACTCAGTATTAGAGTTGCCCAAGCCTGTAAGCCTCTGCATGTTAAAGCTCATCATTATTCTCACAATCTCTCATGCCTAACTTTCTTCATTCTCCTCCCAGTTAGTGACTCGACATTCCCAGGGAGGCTAACGTATAATCAGCACCATTCTTCTGAAGTCTCCTCCACCTCTGCCCACCGCTATCCCCCCATTCTTCTCAAGCCCTCCACTAACACCCTGCCCACCACTATCCCTCCCCACTCTTCTCAAGCCCCCCACTAACACCCTGCCCACCGCTATCTCTCTCCATTCTTCTCAAGCCCCTCATTAACACCCTGCCCACTGCTATCCCTCCCCAGTCTTCTCAAGCCCCCCACTAACACCATGCCCCTCTCTAACTACCTCCTTTTGGCCATTGTCCTCTAGGTGTCTTTGCACCCTGCTCAGTGCCCCCCCCCATTCTTCTGAGTCCCTCAGCCAGCTGAGTGCCAGCTGGGCTGGCACCTGATCGGTCTGCAACACCCTCTGTGTAGCATTTCCTCTTGGGGTTCCGTGTAGTGCCCATGATGGCCTGCTCTTGGAGTCAGTCCATTTGCCAAACTCTTGTTCATCCTGCAGGACACAGTGAGATATCATCGATGCCCCGAAATGTAGCACCAAGTGAGGTATGGATTGGTTTGGATTCTGGTTCATTTTGCTAATGCACGAAATTTCTCTTCCATTTCTATCTTCTTGAAAGAAAGAATTCAGCCGAGAGACAAGGAGAGTGGCAGTTTAAACATAAGTTTATTCAGTTTATAAAAGCAAAGCATATACTACTGAGGAGACAGATGGAGGAGGATGATTAACAGCACATTGGGTCCTGGATTGTGGTTTTTGGAGAAGTATCTTATGAATATTTATGAAGTGGGTAGTATATTCCTTAAATCCTAACCCTTAATCGATGTGGACTGGCTTTCTATTTTAGGTTATTTCTTCCCATAATCTTCCTGAAAAAGCTAGCAAAGAGGGTTAAATCAAATTGTAAATGGCATGTTATGATGAACCTGGGGGGGTCTCTGTAGGTCATGAACTTTTGATAGAGCATATGCACCACAACTGACCCTGATGCCATTTTCTGATAAAGGAGGAAGGCCCGTCCTGGAGCTTCAAGCATGCTTTACCACAGAGATGTTTTGACTGTTTGGAGACAGTGTCCTTTGGTCCCTCACATTTAACTTCCTGCCCAACCAGGAGACAGCTAACAAGACTCAGTTTTGGTTTTATTTGGCTTTCTAATATCTACCCCTCCCCCCATCTCAGCTTTGCCTTCATTTTGTGAAAAGTTGCAGAGTGCTGGGAATTTGCTCTCTTCCTCTGCCCTGATGGCCAGATTTCTTCAGTGTGACTTTATCTTGCAGCAACTTTGAAGCAACCCTTAAGGAAGCTACTTTAAATACCAGTTCAAAAGTCTCCCCCACAAAAAAAGGTCAGTAACTACAAGGAAATGTTGAAATTGAAATTGTTAGTTCTCAATATATGTGATTCTCAAGACCTTTAGTTTGTTGGAATTCTGTATTCTTTCAGTTTTTATATCCTTAAGTTCATTGATCATAATCATTATACTTATTTTAAGTTTTCTATTAATTTTAACAACTATTTCACTTAAGAATTAGAATTAGTTTCTGCTGATTTTCTTCTTGTAATGAGCCACATTTCTTGGTGAGTTATATGAGGAATTATTTTACAATGAGTTTCATAGTTTGTTAACGTTAAGTTATAGAACCTCTGAGTTTTATTGTTAAAATCTATTGTCCCATCTATTGAGATGATCAGTGATTTTTATATTTAGGTGAATTTTTGTTATTTATTACATTTATAGCCATAATTGAACCATTCTGCGTCTCTATAATAAAGCCAAAGTGTTTGTGATGAGTGACTTTTTTTTTAACCTATATTAGGGTCACAATTATTTTATTGATGACTTTTGTTCATGGGGAATATCAGCCTGAAGTTTTATTTTTGGAGGGAGCCAGGTCTTTACATGATTTTGATATTAAAGTAATACTGGCTTCTTAGAAAATAGCTCTAAATATCTTACCCTCACTCAAACCCTAATCTGGTGCTAGCTAGAAAACCAGAATTTCATCAAATATAATGTTTTGTAGCAAAACCAAAATCCATTCAGTTTGTGGCTCTACCTGAAGATAATGGGAAGCCCACGGACCTTGCATCAGGTTTCTCTGCAGTGCTTGTCTGTCGTAGTGCATTTCCAGGTGCTGCTGGGACCACATTTCATGTAGCAGTTTATTAAACAGCAACATTTCACATATTAATGAGTGACTTTATAGCAACAAGATTACATGCCTTACAATGATGATTCTTTATATTTGAAATCCTCCCTAATTAGACATCTTTTCCTGCAAGTCAAAAGACATAATTTATCTTACAGTTATGCATAAATTGAAGCACTGCTGGGTGCCATCACCATTGTCATTAAAACATTATTTGGTAAATTGCATCTGTATTTAGTTAGTTCATATCTAATGACTGAAATATTATTGTGACAGATAGCCAAGGAAGGCTGAGTACTCCCCTGTGTGGATTCTCTTGCTGTCATATCATGTCATGACGCTTCTCTGCGTCTCAGTGCTACAGACTGCCCCCCCCCAAAGCCTGGGCTCTCACATCTCACCTGCCTGTCCCCTTTCCATCTCTGCATCTTCAGCCTTTCCAACCTATTTTAATTCTTGCTTCTGGATTTCCAGGCATAGTCCCCAGACCTTGACCCTCACTGGCCTTTTCTGTTGACATGGTTGAGTGAACCTGATGAACATCAGCTAAATTCTGGGACTGGGCAGCCAAACATTCCAGGATGGAAGTATCTTCAGGGAATGGACTCTCTATAGCTGACGGATTAAGAGCAGATGTGATCTTCCTTCTAAGGATGGCATAAACCTTGGGGCAATGCAAGCACACAGGGGGAGTGACTGATTCCCAGTGTTCTGTGACCCCAAAATGTAGAGGACTGAGCCAGGTGGGCTCCAAAGCCCAGATGTATCAGTTAAAAATTGAAACATAATTGAATGTACCATTTGCTGGGAATCCAACCATTTGCATTATGACCTAAATTTAGACCTATTTTTTAATGCCTCCTGATGTTTTAATTGGAAAATAATATCTTAAAATAGCTTTCTTTATCATTAAAGAGAAGGTAACTTTTTTAATTAAAAGAAATTCAGTTGACAGTTGAATTCTGTTCTTCCGAGTGTTGGAACGATATTGACGGATCATCAGCTAAGATATTGAGGAAAGAGGTCATAGGCAGATGCTCAGCTAGACTTTGGGTTAGGGACTCTTGACCTAAGAGTTAGTCTTATGTCGACTTGACTTACGCTAGAGTTGTCTGAGAGGAGGGAATCTCCATTCAGAAGTTGCCTCCATAAGATCATACTGTAGACAAGCCTGGAGGACATTTTTGTAAGTAATAATTGATGGGGGAGGGGGTGGGGGAGGGCCCAGCCCATTGTGGGTGGTACCATCCCTGGCCCAGTGGTCCTGTGTTCTATATGAAAGCAGGCTGAGCAAACCAGTAAGCAGCACCCCTCCATGGCTTCTGCATCAGCTCCTGTCTCCAGGTTCCTGCCATTTGAGTTTCTGTCCTGACTTCCTCAGTGATAGACTATTTTCTGAAACTGTGAGTGAAATACATCTTTTCTTCCCATGTTGCTTTTGGACCCTGTTTTGTCACATCAACCGAGAAGTAACTAAGACAGTGTCAATCAAAGTCACAGGGGGCCAAGTAAATGGAGAGGCCTGAGTTCTATGAAGCAAAGCAAAAAGAAACAAACAAAAAACCCAGCTGTGGTGTCTCCTTACTTCTGGAGCAGCTTCCTGTGCTCCATAGAGTCAGTCCATATTGCCTTCTGTCCTGTCTATGCAACAGCCACCCCTCGTTTACTCCACTGGCCCAACAGAACAGAGGTGCTTCTTCTTTTCCCTCTGTTGATGGTTTTGATGCCAGTGTGACCACAGCCATCTGGGATATGCTCCTGCTATGGGTTTGTGGTGGTGCTTAATCCTGCAGTACTTCCTCCATGTAAGCATTTTGTGTGTGTGTGTGTACTATATGGACTTTTATAATACACACACACAGTCCACACCTATGTATGTGATTTGTATTACTATATATGATAGATTATATACTAACGAATATAGGAAGCTCCACACATTTGTACTTTTATTTTCTGTAGACAGAATAGTAGAACTATTTATATAGTATTTATATTGTTTTAAGTCATCTAGAAATGATGCAGAATATATAGGAAAATGTAGGTGAGTTCTATGCAATTAGTGTACTATTCTATAAGAGACTTGAGCATTCCTGGACATCAGTGCTGGTATCAGGTAGAATGACCTGGGGCCAGTTTTCTATGGGTATAAGTGAAGGATTCTGCACACATGAATATACATTCATACAAACACAGCACAACTCAGGGAATTCTTGCAAAAAAGTGATTGAACAGATAAGGAAAATGTCTCCCTTGGAAATTGCCTTTTATGGCTTTATTAATGTCAACGGAGCTACGAAATAAATGTCACAGTATACTACTTGACAGTGCAGGCTCTAGGATGCTCGACATGATATCTCAGCTCTATGACTGGGGTCACTTGGGGGTCAAACTTTAGTTACGTCTCTCTCTTTTTGGTTTCTTATTGGTAACATCATGGGCAATTATAAAACCTGATTGGCTTAAGAGGAAACTCAAGCAGACATGGTGTGTGGTTAAATCTTCAATGGCTGACTGTTACCAATCTCTGGGGTTGAGCTCAATACTGAGCATTTAGTCCCTTTGACCTCATGCTCCAGTAATTGCTAGCTTTTGCTTCTATCTGTATTAAAATATTACAAATATCTCCTTTGGTAGAAACAACTGGAGGGAGGAAGATTGTACCTTGGCTCATGGTCTCAGAGGGTTCTGTCCGTGGTCACTCAGGCAGAATGTCATGGTGGCAGAGAGTATAGGGTTGAGAGAAGCCGTTCACACCAGGAAGCGGCATGTGAAATTAGAAAGTTCCAGGAATAACAGATTCCCAGGAATTCACTTCCAGTGACCTGTTTCCTGCAGCCAGGCCCCACCAGTCCTAATGTATTCAGAACCTCCAAATATAGCACCAATTTAGGGACCAAACTTTCGAACCCTGAGCTTGGTGGGAACATTTCAGGTTCAAATCATAATAGCGGATGCCTGTGGAACTTAGCAGAGAACCCTCTTCCTGCAACCAGCTCTGCAGCAGGACTGGGAGACTTAGGTCAAGTCAGATCCCTCCTATTCCAACTTCAGTGGGGTTTGGGGAGTCACAGCCATCCAGGGTGTGGTGTTCCACACACATCCACAGAGAAGCCTTTCAGTGTTCTGACTTTATTTTGAGGGGAAACGGATTGACACTTCCCACAATACTCCAAGCTTTACACTTTCAATTAATATTTGCATAATCATTCAAGTCTATCAATGGGAATCTGCGATTTGGTCTTAACAACTGTGTAATGCTTTTCTTTGAAGTCTGCAAGAAATTTATAGTCTCAAATTAATTTTCCTTGCTATACGTACATTAAACTTTTCCCCCCTAAACACAAGATAACTGGAATAAAACTGCATTTGAGATAAACAAGAAAGAAGGCAATCTCAAACCCTGCAGTTGTGAACCTTCTGCAGGATATCTTGGGGGAAGGGATGATCACAAGCCCTGCATCTGCTGGAGGCAATAGGAGCATGAGAAAAATAGAGCATGTGTCAGTGGGTGCCTGTGAAGGTTCCAGCTGGTGGCTTGTTTGTATCTTGACTCAAGCAAGGTCAGAAAGTCTGAGCTTGTTTTAATGTTTGGCCAAAGGTGTACTCAGGAGAATCCTTGTTCCCCAATACTGTATAATGGGCTGTTTTTCTGTAAGGTATGGTACTAGATTTGTGTGTGTGTGTGTGTGTGTGTGTGTGTGTGTGTGTGTGTGTGTGTGTGTGTGAATTAAGGAGGTGCTTGCACTTGTCTGTACTTTGAACCATGGTGTCCTTGAGAGGGGAGGTCCTTTGCCCTCCTGTGCTTTGGTTTATAAAAAGAAGTAAACTGGAGGCTTCGGTATTGCTTGACAGCCCTTCAGATACTGATCTTTCTGCCTCTGTCTTAATTCTTTCTGTCTCTGATATTTCTCAATCCACACTCACAAAGACTTTTGAGAGGATGGGTGGGACCTAACGTGTGTCCAGCATAGACAGAATGGATTCACATTTCTTGGTACTGGGTAGAAAGCAGGTTGGTTTAAGCCAGTCCCTTTTCTTACCTGTGTTGACACCTGGTCGAACTGGTTTGGACTCCTGTTCCAGCATCCAGCTGTGAGATCAAAGATATGACTCCTGTCCTGCTGAAATGAGAATGACCTAGGCTTGAAAGGAGGCTTTGAAGGCACAGAGTCCTGTACACAGGACAGTGATTAGCATGTAATACAGTTGGATACAGGTTTGGATCCTTACTTATTTTTACATTTCAGTGTGTATTGAACCAGCAGAGAAACAAAAGAGGCAGATGTCAGATTGTGTGGAGGCTGTTTGTCTCAGCTGACAACAAGGCAGATACTTGCTAGCTGAAGCAGGAACCTGCAAGACCTGACTCTGGCTGCAACAGATAACTCCTGTCCGTACTGAGTCAAAGAGCCCATGTTTCTACAGCATCTTTGATGCCTTCTTAGATTGAGTCATGAACCCCATCAACACTGCTAGAAGCTCATTTCTGATGCTTGTTTGACTTTGGAGCCAAGTCCTGCTTGATCTTTGAATGTTGCAGGAGTATGCTTTGGCTCTCTGTCCTTACCACCCTCCTTGGACAGCTGTTAGAAGAGTGAACACAGATTCTTTTGTGCTGGGTAGCAGCACTGAGTAAGATGTGGTTTGCAAAGACCCTGCAGTCCTCTGTAGCAAGGAGCTACATTAATACCACTTGATTGTTAAAAAGCATCCCTAATGGAATTTAAATTGCACTGCAGCCCCTGGATAAACCTGCCTAACTCTGTTAAAACTCTGAGATGAAAACATATTGCGCCGACAGACAGCCAAGCTTTAAGTTTTCTATTGCTGGTATAAACTACCCTGAAATGTAGTAACATTGAACAGCTACATTTGTATTTTGTTCATGATTTTTTGATGGAAGAATTTAGGAAGAGCACAGTAGAAACATTTTACTTGTGATTTAAATTTCCACAGATGTCTGGGACTTTTAGACTGGGGCCTATAGTTCTGACTATTGGTCAACCTTTTTGGTCCTCCAGGGCATGTCTTCTGGGATGTACATTCAAGAAGATTTTAATTATGGATTGGATGTCCCTCAAAAACACATGTGTTGAGGTTTGGTCCACAGTGCAGCAGAGTTCAAAGGCAGAGCTCTGGGATGTAAATGAATTATGAAGAATCTGACCTCCCTTGATGGAGATGACAGCTATAGCTTAGTGAGGTATAGGAGGTGACAGAGACTACTTGGAGAAGGACTGCCGCTGGTATGTGTCCTAGAAGGGATGTCTGGTCCTATAGTCCCCCTCACCCTTCTCCTTCCTGACTGTTCAAGTTGAGTAGTTCTCCTCTACCCAATACTAAGTACCACAGGCCCAGGAAAAAAATGTAGCTAAGTGAGCTTGGATTGAAAGTGTGAGCTAGTTGTATAAAAGTATTTTTATTATGTACATTGTCACAGAGGCTGAAAGTTGACAGACACAGTTGTTCCTCTCACAAACTGTAGCAAAACAGAGGCTGCAAAGGTGGAGGCAGCCTCCCTACCAGCTGTCTGTCATGTAGCTGTTTGAGTTGTCTGGAGAGTGTGCTCATTTCATGATGCCATGCTTGTTACATGGTATCTAGCATCCCCTGGGGTGAGCTTGGGCCAAATCTGCATGGATTCTTATGACTCACCTTTCTGTTTGAGCATCACGCCTAGCATATCCTCTTTTTCAAGCAAGACAAAAAGGCAATAAGCATGGGATAGGAATTAGACCTTTCTGCTTGACAGGAAGAAAAGTCACTTCTAATGTTCTGCAGAAAGATCCTTTTAAATTTCAACTTTAAAGTATTTTAATGCCCTCAGACGAGTTTCAACATAATGTCCTACTTTAATATTTAATATATTGTTGAAACATTCCACATAATGGCAGAGACCATTTCATCCTACTTCTTAAGTTCTTCAAGCTGGAAAGACATGCCCTCAGAACTGATGTGCCTGGGAAGAGAAACTGCCATAAATGGATGGCTGCCTTGGAAAATGCTGCTGCACATTTGGGGAAAGCATTCTCTCTTGCTAGTCACACCTGGTCTCCAGCAAACATCTGAAGCTGCTCCTCAATAATGGCCACCATGATGTGTGACAACCATAACATCTGCCCTGGGTCATCCGTGGTTGTTTTCTGGGTGAATGTGTTCCAAGAAAATTGTTGCAACATACCTCAGATCATGCAGGGTGAGCAGCAGAAACTTCCTTGTGTCTCAGCACTCTGGAGGTGGCAGCCTTTGATGGTGATGTTGGCAGGGTCACTCCTTTCCAGCAGCCCCAGGAAAGCGCCCTTTGCAGGACTCCTTACAGGCTTTGGTGGGTTGATGGCACACTTTTCTTCTTCGGTTCACAGGTGCATTCACTCTCCTCTTACCCACTCTTCTGGTGGCATGGTATCCTCCCCATGTGCATGCCTGTCTTCTCAGTTCTGTGCTTTGCATAAGGACAACCTTGGGTTGTATTCAGAACCCTCTATTTCAAGTAGCCTCATATTAATGGATACTGGCTGGAGTGGTCTTGTATTTAAGGCCATAGCTGAGGTCTTGGGGGTTTGGATGCCAATATATGAATTTCAAGGGAGACAAAATTCAACTTGCAAAATAGGATTGCCTTTGAAAATTAATGATTTTAATTTTTCATTTGGAAATAAGCAAGCAGATAAGGCTACAAGAATAATTTAATAATAAAAATAAATACAAATCAGGATCGAAGGGTATACTGAAGAGAATAAGGTCATTTTATAGTAATGTTAATGCATTTTAACACATGTAGTTGTCCATTTGTCCCTCAAGACCAGGTGCCCTGAATGGAATTGCATGTATTTTTTACCAAGGGTAGAATGTGACCTGTGAGGAAATGGTTGTCTGTGATGGGCCTCCAGACAGCTGCTCAGGCTGCCCCCAGCATGGGGCTCAGTTGACAGTTATCCTTTGCTTCTTATTGGGACTAATAATTCCCCTGTAAGACTCCTCACTGGCTCTTCGTGGACCCTTCTTTTCTGGGCTCAGACCTCAGGAGTTGCATACACATATATTGGGGCTTAGGGGAATCTGTGTGGTAATGGTTATTTAATTTAGATTATGAGTCATCTGTTCTCTTAATCATTTATGCACTAACTTATTCTAAAATTTTTATCATAATTTATTTAACTAATGAAAACATTATAATTGTACATATTTGTATTATGATATCATTTCAACAGTGTGTGCCATCATAGAGGCTAGCCAGCATTACCTCAAGCTTCCATGCCTTTGTGTTGGGAACAGTCGACATCCTTTCTGTTAGCTATTTTCAGTACTCAGTTGTTGTCATTGAGATTTTCCTATTGTGTTAGAGAATGGAGTCACTCATGCTGTTCTAGCCTACTTCTGTGCATCGGTCAGCCTCTCTCTATACCCCTCACCACCTTCACAACCCCAGCAAGCACAGTTCTACTCTCTGCTTCAATGAGGTCAGCTTTTATCACAGCTTTTGATGTCACTTTCAATTCTTCTGAAGGCAGCTTGTGACCACTCCCCTGGCCTCTTTCTGGTTTCCCGAGTTGACATGAACAATCATTTACTGATATCCCTGTGGGGTCTTGTCAGGATCTCACTGCTTCATCATCATCCGTTCTCTGAAAAGGACGTTGTTGGCTAGTCCTCCCTCCCGTCTCCTTTCATTTGTTTTTCTTAGGGCGAGTCGAAAAGTCCAGCAGTTTTGCCTCTATGTGAGCCTCACACTGACATCCATTTTATTATGGTGCATTTCATTTTGGTTGTTAGTCGTGTTATCCTAACAAGCAGCAGATTGTCACATTGACTGTGTAAGCTACTGGCTTATATTATTTGTGCATTAGCGCCCCTAAGCCTTTTATCCTCACCTAGTCCTTACAGAGCTGATAGCTGACAGTGTCAGATGAGCTTACTGAAAATGCAGTTGTGATTCCTCTCCGTAGACACACCACTCTCCACCTTTGCTCTTCAGGTGAATTAATGCTGTGGGGGTGGTGGGAGGGAAACGTGAATTTTTGGTCTACCAGGCATTAACCTCCATTCCCAAGATTGCTGAACTACCTGGAGCTTAAATGGCTTATAAAGCTTGAGTGGCTTATTTCTGGTCTTGGGTAGTTCTGCCGCCATGGGAGGATGGCACTTGCAAAGGTGAATGGCTTGTCTTCTTGGAATGTTAGCACCACGCTGTCACTGGTGGGTGTGGGTGGGTGTGCCAGTGTTCTGCTGTACATTCATGCTCAGATGCCAACTGGGAACCCTCTGGTTATGTAGATTGTTCTTAAGATGATAAGATGTCCAATCTGAAATTCTGGGTCTTTCCTGCATGCCAGAAGGCAGATGCCAGCTAGTGATGAGCATGCCCCTGCTGCAGACTGAGAAGCAAACCCTCTTTGGTGTTGTTGAAAACCATGCTCTAACATTTTTTTTCTTCCTATGTCAAACAGGCATACATTACATGAAACCCATTCATTCTGACTGGAAGTCATCTCCTGCAAAAATTAATTTGATTCAGAGATAGAATCAGGGCAGTGACAGCTTGCTGGCATGTTGTAGGTGTTGTGAAGGCACAGTACTTGCGCCCAGTCCTAGGGATCAAAGTAGTCAGCTTTCACTTATTTATAAAAGCAGCTTACAGGGAGGTGGAGTGTGACTGTAGTAGATATTTATGCTTTATGATTGCTGTTTGGACTTCTAAAATAAACTTCATCTTTTAGAACAGTTTTACATTTATGGAAAACTGGGATGACTGTTAAAGAACACCCTGTGTTTCCCACATTAGTGGCATTTCGGATTTGGACAGTACATTTGTGAAAATTAATGAGCTAGTACTGATGCAGTATTATTAATTCAAGCCCATAACCTATCACATTTCTTTACTGTATATCCAGATCTCATCAAGGATGCCACATGTTAGGGGGTGAACTTGATATGACTCCATAGACTCTTGTATTTGACTCTTGGTCCCCAGCTGTGACACTATTTTGAAAGTTATGGAGTCTGGAAATGGGAATCTGTCTGGGAGTAGGTCACAAGGGACAGACTTTGAACAGTTATATCCACTCCTAGCTCTAGCCTGCTTTCTGGTCCTGCCTGTGAGGAGTCTCCACAATGTACTCATGCCCTCCTTCTCCTCTTCCTCCTCCTCTTCCTCCGCCTCCTCCTCTGCCTCCTCCTCCAAGACCAGAACAGACTAAATCCCTCTAAAACTGTGAACCTAAACAAATCTTGGTCTTGAGTTGTTCCTGCCAAGCATTTTATCACAGTGCTATGAAATGTAAATAATATTTTCATTATTGCCCCTTCATTGTGTCTGCGTATAGTCTCTTGGCTGTGACCGTGGCAGTTTTGAAGAGCACTGGCCAGAATTTTGTAGGATGCCTCCCTCTCTATCTCTTTTTGTCTACTGTATTTGGTGGAGTTTGGAGGCAGAAGACTACAGGGCAAAGGGCATTCTCATTCATCATTTCAAGGGTTCGTGCTTCACAGTGCCTATTGTGCTTGAAGTTGACCTTGGTCACATGACCAAGGGAGCAGCACTCAGATTTCTCTAGGAAAAGTTAACCTTCCTTCTCAGTGTGCTCTTTTGGAGGAAGTCCTTATGTGCAGCCCTTTCCTGAGGCATGAGGAGCGACCTTCCTCCAGCCTGAGATTTAAAGATCTGCATAAGTTAGTTGGAATTCTTCTGACCCTACGATTTCTTTCTTCATTATTTATCTCCACATCCATTTACTTACATTTATAAAGATTTGTGAATCTTACCTTAACAGTTCTCTTATATTTACTACTTTATTGTGTTGCTGAAATTATTTCTATTCAGCTCCTGTGTCTCTGTATAGATCCCAGCATTGTGAGACCATTGACTTTTTTTTTTTTTTTTTTAACTGTCTTGGGAATGGAAACTAGGGCCTTATCTGTGCTAAGTAAATGCTTCCCCACTGAGGTCTATTCCCAACACATATCATCATTTTTCTTCTTTCTGCACCTCTTATGTTTCTCACCTAGTTCCCGGAGCCAATCAGCCGGTTCTCCAAGGAGTCTGGATTCTGGATCCCTTTTGCTGGAGAATGGCATTGGGAAATCTGGATGCTGCACTATGGGCACTTTTTGAGTCCTTCGCTTCTAAGTCTTCTCCTGACAAAATATGAAAACATGTGTTTTACAAAGGTTTCCGTCAGTAGTGACTTGTATCTCTACAAACCTAACCATGAGCTCAGAGTGTCTGCAGTGACAGTCGGTGCCACACGGATCATCCTAGCTTCCTGCCCCTGTTCTCACTTCAATAGTGAGATGGCCTCCGACATTTGCTATTCATTTCATTCCCTTGTTTAATTCCAGCACAATGTGGGGTGATGCTAGCTGTTAGTTGGCTCCTCTGGTTGGGAGACAGCTTTAGCAAGTAGAATGGATTACTGGTATACAGCTTCATCAGTTTCCAGTTCTACAGACTGTGCTTGCCTTGAAGGGTTTCCAGGGTCAGCATAGGCCCTCCTTCAGTGAGGTCATTTCATATGTGTCTAGCATAATTCTCTTGTTCTGTCATGCCCAACACTCCTTCTAGGATTCTTGGTCACCTTGAATGATTAAATTGTTGGCAATGTTAGGGTTTGTTCTTCATGATGAATGGAGCACCAGCTCAAACATATGCCTGTTGTGGTGTGTTCACTGTTACATTGTAGGAGTAGCTCTTACACTTTCATGTACTCTGCCCTCTCCACTGCTGTAAAGTCCTGAATAGCACTGGCTTTTCCACTGTGCCTGTCATTTTGACATTCCAAACTGTGAGCCATTTCACCAGAACTGGATAGAGAGTGAGTAAAAATAGACCCCATAAAGGATATGGGCTGTGCTAACTATGGGCACCAGGGGGTCCAAACTCATCTGCTCCCCCTTGTTTTTGTCCTTTCCGCTGTCTTTGAACTTCTCTGTGAAGTCCTTGTTGCATATAGCTCTTCTGGCTGTCACTCATGTGATTATCTTGAGTCATGGGTTTAGATGAATTACTGTGGTCATTAAATCTCTGGTGGGTCATGTGCTTGAGCTAGGATCACCACAAATACTTCTTAGACTTTTGTTCTCCCTTAGGTAAGACAGGAGTGGAGAAAGAGCCATTTTCCTAGGTGCGAGAAAGTGCTAGTCAGAGTCTAGTCCCCTGAAGAGTAGGCTGCCATGCCTTTGGTCACACTGCACCAAACAGGCTTCCTCCCTGTGCACAGCCCACAGGTGATCTTCCTGGGCTCTTAGCCATGAGAACATGAGAGTATCTTTAGAGATTAAATGCCCTCAAGTATGGGGTTTCCTAAGGACCTGCATTCAGCAACCTTTTACCTTTAGCCCATGTTCAGCCTCCAGAATTTGGCCAAAATCAATTTTTTAAGGACTTTAGTCTATAACTCCAGGATTGCCTCCAGATAAGCAGATGCTAGACTCTGGCCTCACAGGATTCAGATTTCAGAGAAGTTTGTTCTAGATTATACCTCTCTAAGGAGTGTGAGCAAAGCCATCTCTCTTCAGTGTATTGTTCGTGTTGTACCTGTAGGAGCAAAAACTACATGTTACCATTTGCCTTTTTTTGCATAGGAACTGTAACTCCAGATGGATCTCTCACCAGTAGCTTGTGTGTGTGGAATCTGGGCATCTTCACTTCTAGTCTTGGCCATGTGGGTCTGCTCTGCTCTGCTCTGCTGTTCAGCCAATGACATCTCTGCCTCTAGTCTTGGGGTATGGATGCATCTGGGCATCGTCATTCTAGTCTTGGGGGTGTTCTGATAAACTGTTCAGCTAATGACAGCACTTAGATTTAGTAGCTGGAGAATGAGAGCTTCTGAACAGTCAAGAATGTCATGGTTAATTTAACCTGAAATCATGTGTATTCTTGCAGACTGAGACTTCCATAAGCTTCTTGCACAGAAAGAGGCATGCTGGAACATGGCTGAGGCAGGAGGATTGTGAATTGGAGAACAACCTGGACCAAAGCAAAAGACCCTTTCTCAAAATAACAACAAAACAAACTCCTACCAATCCCCCCACCAAACCCTCAGCTTTGGAACTGGCTAGTGCTTTACAGTTGGTATCTGTTTCTGTGTCCTCCCTCTCTCCACTGTGTCTAATTTATAAATACATGAGTGTCTGAAGCTTCTAAGATTCTGTATTTCATTCATCTGATTAAATGACAGCCTACTGTAAACTGTCTTCTAATGCCTGTAGCAATGTCCCTGGCAGCAATGTGGCACCTCTGGAACTGAGTGGGTGGCACAGATGTCAGAATAAAATGGCCTTGCTTTTTATACCTTTGTTTTGGATAGAATTGATATTTTAAATGGCATACCGTCAAAATGTAGGTTTCTCTATGGGCCTGTAGGTAACTTTGGCTTATGTTGCTCACCCTTTCAGTGGAAGAGGGCATCTGGTTGCAGAAACTGGTTACTCCCTAATCATTGCAGTTTGCTTCTGTCTCTTGCACTGTTCAGACAGGCTGGCACAACTATTCCTTTATTTGTACTGCTGAGGATTCACCATCAGTATATTCTGTTGAAACTATTGAAAAGCCAAGCCTTCAGATAAGGACACTTCTGTGGAACCTGTCTGCTGTTTCACTATGGGCGCCAAGGTCAGGTAGGCATTCAGTTATGCAGGACCCAAAACACACACACACACACACACACACACACACACACACACACACACACACACACACACACACACAACCCAGAGTCACCAGCTGGCTGGTGACACCACAGAGCTTCTAAATTATCTGTACCTTACTGCTTCAGTACGGAAGCCACACTCGTGACATCTTGGGATGAGGCCGCATATAACATAAGTTCATTTGATTGTCCTTCACCTCATGGTGGACCAGAACCAGGATTCTTTGAGGCCACAGAAGTAGTGGGGTGTTGGCTGAGTTGGTCACACAGCTGTTGTACAAGTCTTCTAGGTTAATACAGAAATATTATTGGAATGAACACAATTGGGGTTTTCTATGGTATATCCAATGCACTTGAGCATTTTAACAAGCCAGCAGTTATGGTAATTTTAATGGGAGATTCCTGTTCCACTTAGCATATGTGATGAGTTTAAATTTGATTGAGTCTTTGAATGCAAATCCTCAGAGAATACGGATGGAATTCTTTAATGCTTTGTGGTGGTCTGTCTCTGAGTATTTTTATTCAAGTGTTTCACTTGTACGTTATTCCATTTACCAGGGCATTTGAAAAGGAACATGGTTTTGCCTTTGACTTTGTAATTAGCATAATCTGATTACTATGCTTTTTTAATGGACCAATAGGCAGAATAGGCCTAAAAATGTTGAGGTGTCACGGAGCTGGCATCTGTGCCCCTACATGTTTGTAGGTAGTCACTGTTGGATTATAAGTGCTACTCAGGGTAACTCCATTTGGCCTAGTATTTCAAAGTGGCAAGAACTGAAGTGTATATGGTGCCACACACTGAGCTCTATTTTGCCATTGTGGATATGGGTAATTATAAAACTCTGAATTCCTTATTTCCACTTTACAACCTCCTTTAGATGGTCATTTTTATATAATGTTTTAATAACTCAGAAAAATTATATGTGAACCAAAATTTGTCCACAATACAATAATCACACAGTATATGGTTTTGTAATGTCATTACTTTGTTTTATAACTTGAGGGAACTTGAGATTGTAAGTACATAAGAGGCTTTGGCAGATGGATTTTGTCACCAAGCAGAACAGGTATCTAGATTGTTCTCTCTCATGGCGGACAAGCTTAGGTATTTGCAGAAGTGAAGAACATGGCCTGAGCTGGCCTTCTGCCACCTTCTGCGACTGTCACTCACTCCTGACCATTCTTGTCATCAGTACCGATTGCTGCTCCTTTTCCCTGAGTGAATCCAGTCTGAGACATCACACTGTTTCATTTCTAGATGTGTCAAAGAAAATGACCCCTTTTCAAAATGGTCTTGCCATCATGCCTTGATTGTTCCTGTAACTATAACTACTTTTGTTCTCAAATGTGCCTTGTGTCCAGGTTCTTCTTTGTCTGTCTGTCTCTCTTCTTTTTACTCTTGGTTGTGTCTCTTGCTTTTTTCCCCTTTTTAAAAAAAAAATCTTTCCTTTTTATTTTTCCCTGCTCCTAGAGACCACATGCTTGTCTGTTATCCCTATATCCACATGCTAAATAAATGCATAGTCACATCCTGCTTAATAGTGGAGGCACATTCAGAAACATGATGTCAATTAATTTCATCATTGACCAGATACCACGAAGCCATTGAACAGAACAGGATGCTATATACACATATATATGGTATAGTCAGGAAACAGGGTGGACTTGAGATGTAGGAGGCCACTGTTGGCAATAGTCATCTGTTTTTTTTATAGTAGGTAGGCATGCACTTCCAGATAATGATTTAAAACTCCAGAGTACAGACCAGGGGTATAGCTCAGTGTGATGACCTGGGTTGCACAGTGCCCTAAATCACCTAAGCGGGGAATACTGGTGATTTCCTATAATCCAGCGAACAGAAAGCTAAGGGCAAGAAGATCAGAAGTTCAAGACCAGATATAGTTCTATCATTGACCCAAAACATCTTCATGTGGTTCACAACTATAGCTATGTGGTTAGTTTTGAAGTCATTTTAAAACCACTGTCCAGTTAAGCAGGAGGCTGCTTCTGATGTGGGATATCCTTCTGAACGCTGTGAAATACCACTAGATAATAAAGGAACTGTTTCAGCCCATTGCAAAGCAGCATAGAGGCAGGTGGGAATTCCAAGCATAGATAAAAGATGGGGGGGGGGGTATCGGGAGAGACACTGTAAGCAGCAGCCACAAGAGCAAGAGTACCGGTAAGCCAGGAGCCTTATGGTAAAACATAGATTAGTAGAAATGGTTAAGATAGTAAAGATACATGAGCTAGCTAGCAATAAGTCTGAGCCATAGGCTGAATAGTTTGTAATCAATATAAGTTTCTGAGTCATTAAGTGGCTGCGGACAGCAGGTCTGGACCTTGAATCGAATGGCTACATGGTTCACTTGCCTTATTTTCACTTTTCTAAATGTATGATTTGCCTTTTCAATCCGTTTGCTTTCACAGTTATAGAAAACATTTACGATTTCTAAGTTACACATGTTGCTTTAGTTAGGGTTTCTACTGCTGTGAAGAGACACCATGACCACAGCAACTCTTAGAAAGGAAAAGATTTCATTGGAATGGCTGGCTTATAGTTTCAGAGGTTCAGTCCATTTACCATCATGCTAGAGAGCCTGGCATCATGCAGGCAGACCCGGTGCTGGAACTAAGTGTGCTGCATCTTTCAGGCAACAGGAAGTGAAGTGAGTGTCACACTGAATGAAGCTTGAGCAAAAGAGATCTCAAAGCCCGCCCCCACAATCACACACTTCCAACAAGGCCACGCCTACTTTAACAATGCCTCCCTTCCTAATGGGGGACATTTTCTTTCAAACTGCTACACACGCATAATTCAGTATTTCTTGAGAATTCTAGTTGTGGCCTCTGTTCTCTCTAACCTGTTCCTTACCACCCCGTGACATGCCAATCCCCCATAATTACTGATTTTCTATGTGTTTTCTTTAATTTTGCTGAGTGCTAAGAGTTGAACCTCACCTGTGTTCTGCTTCTATTTAGAACTTACAAACAAATAGCACACTATCCATACAGTGCAAGTTTGCGTGTGCTCTCTACATGTGGTTATAGTTCTTGGTTCTGTAACATAATGCTATGCAATGCTATATCCTGGAGATCAGAGGACGGATGTGCAGAAATGTTTACCCCTTCAACAGTTGCATGGGACCCATCTGTATGATGGATGTTACATCTTCCTCCTATGGCATCCTTCCACGCCTCTTGTTTATCATTTGCGTTTTTGATTTACCTCTGGAGGCTTTTGTATAGAGTTTAAAAGATTTTTATTTTGTAAAACTAAATTTATCAGGTTTGTGTTGTTGCAGAAACCCAGTTATATGGTCTACTTCTCAAATTCAAAGCTATAGAGAGATTTCAATTTCCCTCTAGTGCTTAAGTGGATGTTCCTGTCTCTCCCTGTCTTCACTCCTCCCCTCCCTCTTGTCCTTTACTTACCCTCTCATTTGCATTTATGTTCAATTTGGAAATAATTTTATGTAATTGGCAAGAAGCATAGCATCATTTTCCTTGTCCTTACAACATGTGGTTAGACCAATCCTGTGCCAGTTCGCAGCGTGCATTTTCTCAACAATTTTAAGTGACCCCCTCTTAATCCACTAGATTGCTACAGACACATGTGTCTGATTCTGGATATTTCAGACCATTTGTCTGTCAGTTCACAGATTCAGCAGACACTTTATGGGATATTGTAATATCTCCAGGGCTAGCCTTCCTTGCCTGTCTCTATTGATTTTGCTTAGTTGTTCTTCCAGATGAGGCATTTAATCAATTTGCCTGCCCTCTAGATAATGATGGTAGTTTTGCTTTATCATAATGACATTAAATTTATGGATTACTTTTTGGAAAACTGACTTTATTTTTTATCTTTAATTATTATTTTTTTAGACAGAGTCTCATGTATAGCTGACTGGCCTCGAACTTGCTGTTTAGTTGCTGTGTATTAGTTATTTTCTTCATTACTGATTCAGGATACCTACAATAGCAATTTAAGGATTGAAGAGTTTATTCTGCTCATCATTTGAGGGTGTAGTGCATGATGGGAGAGAAGTCTTAGTAGCTGGAAATTGCAGCTTCTGTTCATTCTGTATTTGCCATCAGGAGGCAGATAGAGATGAATGTTGATGTTTTTGGTTGGCTATTCCTTTTTCCCACCTCAACTCACCTAATCTAAAAAATCCCCTCGGGCATTCCCAGAGGTTTATCTTCTAAGAGATTCTGGATCCTATCAACTTTAACCATCATAGTGCCTATGACTGTACTGCTGTTCATCATCCTGCCTCCATCTGAAATGACAGGCAGGCATCACCATACCTGGCTATGCAGTTCTGGGTTCTAACTCAGGGCTTCATGATGCTAGGCAGGGACTCTAATGAACTACACACAGGCCTATCTCTGTGTCGTCTACTCTTATCCATACACACGATGTGTTGTTCAGTCTATTTAAATTCTTTGCTTTCATGAGCAATGACACCATTTCATCATGGATTTTAGGCAGTTCCTGTCATGTTTACAATCTTGTAATTTGTATATTTTGCTACTGTAGACATTACAAATTCTGTGTATTTGACAACCTTTTGAATGCTTTCTTGTATTTTTTATATTTTGTATACTTTTTCCTACAAATATAGTCCATGTTCTACCAATAAAGAGAATTTAACTTCATTCACAGGTTTTGTTCCACATGTAGACTTCTCTTATCTAATTGTGTGGTGCTAACATCCCAGATTCTAAGCCGTAGCTCACTAGACACAATGCACGTGTCTTTATTCCATATCTGGACCTGAGAAGTCTAATTGATTCTTTTAATTAAATTGCTGTTTTGAAGGTGTGTATGTTACAAGTGAATATATTTTCTGTCATGTGAGAGTATGATGATAACGTTCTCCAGTTCTGCCTTACTGTTTTGAAGTGAAGGAATGCCAAGAATTTTCTTCCTCCTTTAGCCGCTTTCCCAGCTCTACCCAGATGATGTTAGTGTTTCCCCCGAGTGAATCATACTTGTGTTTCTGGAATGAAGTTATTTTTGACTGATTCTTGCTTTCCTGAATAGGCCACCTGCCACAAATTTATTCACAGCAGGGCACGGTTTTTGGTTTCTATATCCTACATCTGTAGTAATTTCTAATAGTCATTTATTTCAGGAACATTGAATGGACTTCCTTCTTTTAGGATAAAGATTATACTTACAAAAATAAAAGATGGTGCATTTTTTCCATTAAACTAAACAATACAGAAAAAGCAACAACAATTCCAAGAGTGGGACTGCTTAGAAACTATCAGTTTAATATTGTATATCCATAAATTAACAAGTACTTAATTATATAGTGATAACAGACATGAGCTATAGAGGAATAATACTTCGTCTGTTTTAGAAGACAGACTCTCATATCGATCAGGCTGACCCTGAGTTTCCTGCCTTATTTTTTCTGTTGTTGTATTAAAATACCCCAATAAAAGTCATTGAAAAGAGAAAGAGTTTATTTTGTCTCCTAGTTCAGGGTTACAGTCCATCATGACAGAGCAGTAACAACAGCAGAAGCAGGTCACCTGACACCCACGGTCCAGATGCAGAGAGAGATGAATACTTATGCTCAACTTGATTTCTTTTTTTTATTCAGTCTGGGACCTCAGCCCAAGGAATAATTTCATCCACAGTGGGTGGTTCTTCCCACTCCAATTAACCTAATCAAGATAAACTTTTACAGGCTGCCTTGTGACTCTATTCCTGAGGAGACATAAATAAATATTAATTCACTCCAGATTGGTCATGAATATCAGGCCAAATTAACAATTACCAAAGTCCAATTTGGTTGAACCACTGAGTTTACTGGGGTTATTTATAGGATTATGGGTGAGGAGTTGCTTAGAAGAGCAGATATAACACAAAAGCAGTTAGCAGCGTCAACCAAAAGCCTACTCCAGCTTGGGCTCATGAAAGGCTGTACTTTCTGCACAGCATCCAGGTGTCTTGGCATGTCAGAGCATTTCCTCTTCAGCAGTCTTCACCACTTGCATAACCTTGGGGAAGGAAGAGTTTCAGGATTTCCTGAAACTTGTGATTTGTTTATTTCTTATGTCTTAATGAGCCTTCTTCCAACATGGAAGCTTCAAACTGAAACTTCATGAGTCTTAATGAGCTTCCCTTTGAAAGTTTCTGAGTCTTAAGAAGCCTACACCTAGGATAGAATCATTCAGTTTTGAGAAAATTGCTAAACATCACTGGTATGCCCAGATGCCCATCTCCCTGGGTACTCTAGAGCCCAGCAAGAGTTGGGAACAATTGGGAATAGCCAGCATACTCCCTATGCAGCTGAGACTGGCCTTGAATTACTTAATATTGTCTGTAATTACTCCATATCTTATGTACTGGTATTATGGGCATACTCCACCGTACCTAATGTGTGTGTTTTAAGAAATATTAAATTTAGCTTAATGGGATAGTTAGTATTATTTCTTCTTTTTATTTTCTCCTTCCCTTGTATTTCTTTCGGTGCTAGGGTTTAAATTCAGGTCCTCCCATAACTAAGCACATTCCCTACCATACCACAAAGCCTCTCTTTATGTTTTGAACATTTGACATTGAAATTAATAGAAGTGAAATTGGCATTCATAGTGAGCTTTAGATTTTATAATCTAAAACTTATGTCTTCCACCATAAAGCATTTCATTTTTAGAGTTCAGAAAAAGCTTCCTGGATCTATAAAATTCCTCCTCATTGTAATTTAGGCTAGACAGCCTCTTCTTTTCTCAGAGAAACTCTGGACTTGTCATACTTCCTCCCATGCTGTTGCTTTGATTTTTCACTCATATCCTCTCTGTTCCCGGCTGTTTCTAAATTATTTATGAGATTTGTAATGGTGAGATTTTAATTCTCACTTTGTAATTGGTTTCCTTGTTCAGTCTCTTGTCTTCTTTTCATCCTAGCTTTATCTTTTATCACTTCCAATCTTTCTTTTGCTGGATTTATATTTTCATTAACTTCTGAGGCTCCTGGCAGTTGCTGTAGGGAGCTTGTCTCTTGGTGTCTTCTTCCCTGTGCATGAGCTCTGTTTTCACACATCTGGTTCCATTTGCTTCCATGCCTGATAGATCTGTTGCGTGTTTGCACATGTGCTCTGCCAGCATGTTGTCCTGCTCAGGCAGGATTGCAGTCCTCCTCACCCTGCACCCTGAACATGGCTGTGGCCCAGTCCTCCTCACCCTGCACCCTGAGCATGGCTGTGGTGTGTGTAGATGCTTCCCGACAGACTCAACCTGATGGAGACCTGCCTTCCCTGTCAGAAGCTCACTTTCAGACATGGATGTTGTCATCATAGATTGGCCTGCCTAGGAGAGGGTCTCTAGAGTGCACAGCTATTCCACACTCCCTTGCTAGAGCCCTGGACCCAGCACTTTCTCTCTGGATTTCTGTCTCTGGTGTCCTTCCTGGTCCATATATGCATGATGTCATTCCCTTCCTCTCTCTAATTGCTGTCAGTGAAACTCTTAAGATGCCTTGTCCATGGGAAGAATCAGGTAAATGATGTTATGGACTGTGGTACAGTTGAGATAATTAATCATCCTTCAAACCCCAAGGAACAAAGCTACGCTTTTAAGAATATGCTCTTGAAAGGCAGGCTTGACCGTGTTTCCTATTTCTCTTGTTTTTGGTTTATTTGTTTGTGATAGAGTCATATATGGCCCAGGTTGGCACTGAACTTACAACTCTTATATCTCCTGTAGCGAGAAGCGTAGCTGTGCACCATCATACTCAGCACATACCTCCCCCTCCCTCTTCCTCTCTCCCACACCTCACTTTTTGGACACTGCAAGGTGGAATGATTCTTCCACCATGTTCTCTCTCATGATGTGTCAGCATGGACAGTGACCAAGGGCTCCTGGGTATGAGGTATTATGCCGTTAGTGCAACATTTTCCTTTGAGCAGTGTTACAATTGCTCTGTGTGATGGGCATCACTATCCAACACTTTACCTAGATAAGGACACTGAGACACAGGGACTAACCATCATGTGCTTGCCATATATCTGCCTCTGGGAAGGAGGTAAGGGTCCCACTACACACTGTAACAGTAGTGATGACCTAATGGTGGGTGTCTGGGCCTTGGAGTTATGGAGACCGACACTGTTTAAAGGCATTGGCTTCATACCTATCATTGTCACTGTCCTCCACTTAATGACTTTGAGTATTTTCTTACATTATAAATATACACTGAATTGTAGGGAAGCCAATTTTCCCTCTATTCTCTCAGGGTTTTCAGCTGGGTCTGATAATTAAATTGACATAGAACAGATTAACGGGAAGGAGAAAAGCACACAGACTTACACAGCTTTATGCACACAAGAGCCCTCATAGAAAATTACTGCTAGCAAAAGCAGCTAACTCCACATGCTTTTATCTGGGATGAACAAGGAGGCAGTTTCTGGAAACTGTGGGGACGGTACTGAAAAATAATTATTTTAACAAGGCTGTTTGTTCCAAATACTCTTGGCTGTGGCTCCTTGTGGAATAAAGTCTCTTTTCCCAGTGGTGGAGGGAGGCTATCTTTCATATGAGAATTTTTTATGTCTTGTTGAAGACAAAAGGAAATTAGGAGGTTTTGTTTAGGCTGGGCACCCCTTCCTGTAATCCTAGCACATGAGGAGCTCTGATTGGAGGTTTGCCAGGGTGGTCTGGGATACAGAGTAAGTTCTAGGCCAGATTGAGCTATATCTAGTAAGAGCCTGTCCAAAAAATACATAACATACATACTTACATATATATACATACACACACATCACACACCATACGCACACACCTCCATACATGTTGTAAAATACTGTTTTAAGGTGTATTACGTCTGTTTCTGCTGCATTTGTTTAACTCTGTGGAGCTGTGTTACTGTGCCTAAGACACCTGATGGTCTAATAAAGAGCTGAACAACCAAAAGCAAGGCAGGAAAGCATAGGCAGGGCTGACAGGCAGAGAGGATAAATAGAAGGAGAAATCTGGGAGGAAAAAAGGAAGAAGGAGCAAGAAAAGAGGAAGACAAAGGGGCCGACACCTGACTACACAGCCCGCATCAGAATAAGAAAGAAAGAAAAAGGCACAGAGAAATAGAAAAGGTAGATGGGATAATTATGTCAAGAAACAAGCCAAGCTAAGGGCATATATACTTAAGAATGAGCCTCTGTGTGCGGTTTATTTGTGAGCTAAGTGGTGGATCCCCAAAGACCAAAAGAGCAGGGAGCCAAAGAGAAAGAATTAAAAATTAACACATAACATATGAATGCACATACATACATGCAACTCAGTGGTAAAGCACTCACCCAGAATGCACAAAGCCCTGAGGTTAATCCCGTAATAAAGAGTAATAAAACTGTTGCACAAATTCTACTTGGTATTAGAATAAAAACCCAGAGCAAGGTATTGAGGAAAAGCTGACATATCAGAGCAGTAGAGAAATAAACCACAACCACTTCTCATGCAGCCAGTTCCTAGGCCTGTCTTCAGGAATCCTGTGACTCACGGGGTGCACAGGCAAAGGGAAGCATGTCCGCCTTCTCCTCCTCATCTGTCGTTCTCCACCCAGCTATCTCAATTCTTGGTTCAGCCTTCCTAGTGCTAGGATTAAAGGAGTGTGCACCACTGTTTGGCTTTGTTAGGTCTTGAACTCACAGAGGATGCTGGGATCCTGACCTTCAAGGCCTGGCTCTGTGGGTGGCTCTGTCCTCTGATATTTCAGGCAATTTTTTATTATTATTAAATATACAATATATCACTGCATAAAGTGTTTGTTTTGTTTTGTCTGTTTGGTCTTTTTTTGGAAGTGTAAGAAACTTTAACTTAAACCAGCCAGCACTCTGAGCACTGAGGCACCCTACTCTGATAAGCAGTGCTCTGAGTTCATTCACATTGGCCTAGAAATATTCCTGTGCTGTTCTCCAGGTACTGGCCTGAGCACTTAACCTGTGAGACTCCTTCCCTCTCTCAGGTGACCTACAAGAGAGGGGTGACTTTGTGGCTGAGTAATCAATAGGGGATCAGAGGGAGTGAGGTATGCCCCCCAGTGCCACCCTATTAGGGAGGTAAGCATCTGAAATCTAGGGCAGGTCTTCCGTTCCCAAGGCCAGGCTTGCTTTGAGACACTATTGCTGGGACCAGGTATCACTAGGGGTGAGATTAATAGCAAAGTAAAACTGAGCATCAAGAGAGCCACCTGCATACTTGTCAGGGGTGACTGATGGGGTTGGAGTGAATAGATGAAGTAATCCATGTAAGGATTCCTGACACATGATAGCTACCTGGTAAACATGCTAGCCCGAATAACCTGACATGGTTATATAACATTTCATAAGCATTAACATCATTTTGGTGCTATGACTCGGACAGACACAGGGTTAGACCACACTACTGGAGACTCACACTAGAGTTTATTCAGGCAGGTTGCCAGGCAGGTATAAAGGGAAGAGAAGAGAAAAGAGAGAGCGACTCCGCACCCCCCCCCATGGCATTCTTTTATGAGAGAGCAGGGGGCCCCCCACAGGCTTCCATAGCCACGCCTAAAGTATGAATATGAATGAAAGGGGAGTGCCCAGGTAGGGTATGGGATTATGTGGCTCCGCCTGTTCATTCATATGCATGAAAGGGGAGTGCCCTCTGCACACTGTGTGTTTTGCTGGCCCCTGGTCAGGTTTTCTGGCTTGCGCCTTTACTAGGTAGCTACCATGTGGCTGGAATCCTTATGCTCCATAGACAGGAATTTTAGGGAGGAGGAAATTGGTTGCTTTTTCAGTTGATCATCTTGCCCAAATGTTATATATGCATATGAAATAGTTTTACTGCCAGGCATTTTGATACATATCTATAATCCCAGCATTCAAGAGACTGAAGCAGGAAGATGCAAGTAGGCAAGGTTGGATTGCAGACTGAGTCCCTGTCTCAATAAACTAAACAGTGACCACACAACACAATGGCATCGTAACTAATACATTCTTTCTCTACTTAAAAAGAAATAAAAGCTTCCTTGATTAGGTGTCTTAGCTCAGTCAACAAAATACCACAATCTGGATTCCTTAAGAAAAAGGCAGTTATTTTCTCAGGTTCTGGAAGCTGAAAGTCTAAAGTCAACTTGGATTCCCTTGTATTGAGTAGGCTTTAAAATCTAATCAGACAGACTCCCAAGGCATACATTGCACCACTGTGCATGTCTCATCAGACAGGTCCCTATTGTAGCTCATGGAGTTCACAGCTGGGTAAGATGATCAATGACTTTTATCTCCCTGATTGGTACCTCTCTACACTATGAAAGCTAGTCAACAAGGAGAAAGTTTCCAGGGCAGTACTATCCTGATTTCTCTAAGTCCAGTGATAAAAGTGAACGGTGTCTTCAGCAATAGGGTTCTATCCTCAAGTTGTAGTAGGCAACCAATAGCAATTCGACAGATACATATGTATACTTATGAATAAATATGAGCTGAGAGTATAATATTGGAGAGGGAAGGGTTGGAGTAGGGATTGGAGGGTGGATATGATCATACGTTTTGGATTTGGGGCTTGAGAAATGGCTGGGGAGTCCAGAGTGCTTGCTTCTGTGGCGGAGAATCACAGTTTAGTACCCACACTCTCACCCACATCCAGAAGTTCTCAGCCCACCAGACAGTCAGACAACCCTCTTCTGGCCTCTGTGGACATCTGTACTTACATGTCCAAACTCGTACACAGACACATAGACATACATATACTTAATAATTAAATAAATAGTTAAAATGCAAGCAAAACCTGAAATGCATTATATTCATGTTATATTCATGTGTGATATCCTCAAGGTATGTTTTAAAGGGGTGTCACATGCCCAGGTTTGATAAGAGCTATGTGTGTTCACAGGGCCTTTCCTAAGCTCCTGTGTGTGTCTGTGTGGTGAGGGGGGTCACAGAGAAGGGCTGAGGCAGAGAGAAAGAGACAGACAGAGACAGAGACAGACAGACATCTTTTCTCTTCTTCAGAGTATAGTAGCTCTGTCAGACAGGACTTGCCCTTACAACACTGTGATTTTAATTACCTCCTATGAAGGAGGTCATTAAACCTCCTCACATTAGGGGTTGGGGCTGCAGCATATGTACTAGGGGTGGTAGTCATAATCAGTATAGAGAAATGGAGAAATTATTTTTTTCTCTTAATCTAATTTCTTCCATTTTGGGGCTATGTTTACAGAGCAGACTGGTTATAATTAGATTGTAAAAGCCAGGAGTTAACTTTTCATTTGAAGTGTCTGATATAAAAGCAATTCAGAATTTTCTACTTAATTTCTCAGTGTCAAGTGAGAATAATGATAAAAAAGCAATGAAAACAAGCTGAGCTTCCAGATCATACACCTGTAATCCCAGACTCAGGAGGCTGACACAGAGGAGCCTGATGTGGAATGACAGCGTAGTCCACACAGCAAGTTACAGGTGAACCTGGGCTATGTAGCAACACTGTCTTAAACCACCCTCTGAAATAGAAGAAAATAATGGACTTTGGACATTTTGCAAATTAATTTAAGAATAACATGTGGCCAACTTTTAAACTTGACTTCTTAGATTTTGATTCTGAGTAAGCATTTTTTTTTGTATAAAAAGAAGAGAGTGTCCTATATGGTATCCATATATATATGCACACATACATATATACATATATATGATATATATGTACATATATATTTGAATGTAATGTTCTAATTCAGTTACAAAAAGTGGGATAAACACTGCTTTAAACAGTTGGATTCTTGGTAACGGCTTAAAAATAGAATATTGCTAAATTTTTCTGTAGGTCGTAGGAACCTGGTTATAACTTGCTCTTGGAGGGAAATGTAAGAAAAGTATAAAAACTGGCATGGTGTGAGTGGAAAGAGGGGTTCATCTTTCTAGAAGTGAACTTTCAGGTTCTTTAAAGGAAATTAACTGCAACAGAGCATTGCAGATTTGTCCTATATGGCTTCCCCATCTGTAAGCATTCCTTCCCTTATGACAACTTCCTGTTACCCAGAAGCCTCATGAAGGATGACCTCTTAAGTTCATATACATTGCCTTGTACCCCGTGTTCCATATTAAGCATGCTGGTTTCTCCCTCATCTCCAAAGATCCTATCGTGTTGCTAGAGACTTTCTTCAGGACTCCGATTCCCTGTCTCACTGACCTGTGCTCTGCCTTTCATCGCCAAGGAGCCCAACTATAGGGCCTCATGACCCTGGTGTCTTGGAGCTCTTCCACCATTTTTCAAACCTGTCCCCTGTTGTTTAACCCCCTGGCATCATTTAGATCACCTTTCCGTGTGGCTTCCATGTCAGCAGAGCCTTGCTGTCCGTCCTCCTTGCTGGCTGCCTCCTGTCCAGCAGACCAAGTTCTGAGTCTTCCTCTGTGTCTTCTTGGTGTTTCTAGTGTGATTTCAGCCACATTCAGATTTAATAATGTCTCTCATTTTCTTTTTGGGGGCTCTTCACTCACTTGCTCAACCGCCTGGACAATGTGTATATGTGGGTATTTGGTAGACAGATGTAATTGTAAGATTGTAAGATAATCCAAAAACTTAAAAACCAATTAAGTTGGCTTATAATATCCATACCTTTTAATAGGATGTTATAATTTGATACACTCCTGCAGGTACAATAATCAAATCGGAATATCACCATTTTTATCTCTACAAATAACATCTCTTCTCAGTGTTAGAATACACAGGGTCTGCTCCTGTGTATAACAGACAACAGTTGCTCTACCATGCTCTGAAGCAGTAGCATAAAATCCCCTTACATAAATATATTTTGTTTCCTGTTACCCAGCCTCTTCCTCCCTTCTCCATACCATTTTATTGTAACCACTATTTATTACTACCTGAATGTGGCTACCTCCTTGATTTTCTAGACTTGGCAAATGAACATGTTATGTTTGACTCTTTTATTTTAATTTTATTTTTTTTTTTTGCTTAACATTAATGTGTTCCAGGCCCATCCATATTGTTTCAAAGGAAAGGACTTTGTCCTTTGGGGCAATGAATAATATCTAGTTATGTTGATATGCTATGCTTTGTGCATTCAATAAGCAGCTTGGTGAAGTCTTTATCTTGGCTATTATGAACCATGCCACTGGAAGAATGGGCAAAGACGGCAGGAGAGTCCTGATACCTTCCCTAGCCTAGCCAGCCTGTTTCTCTTCACAACTGTGGCAGTTTGAATGTAATTGGCCCCCATAAGCTTATAGAGAGTGGCACTATTAGAAGGTGTAGCTTTGTTGGAGTAGGGTATGGCCTGGGTAGAGGAAGTGTGTCACTGTGGAGGTAGGCTTTGAGGTCTCATATATTCTCAAGCCATGTCCGGTGTCTCGGTCTGTTGCCTATGGGTCAAGATGTAAAAACTCTCAGTTCGTTCTCTAACACCATATCTGCCCGCATGCCTCCAGGTAGACATAGACATGACAGTGGATGAACCTCTGAACTGTAAGAGAACCACTCAGTTAAATGTTTTCCTTTGTCAGAGCTGCGATGGTCATAGTGTCTCTGCACAACAATAGAACCCCTAACTGGAACAGCAGCATTTTATCTCAGTAGATACACTGACATTTCCTCAGTTGCCCTTATCCACCATTCTCCTCCTCTGTCTTTTCTCAGCACATTTTACTGGCAGGACCTGCTCACGGGTCTGTCCAGTCCATTGTCTTAATAGTTTAAGGGGCAACTTCTGGCTATGGGGCAGAAGCAGGAAGCAGGTGAAGTCTGGGTAGAATGGCTTAGCAAGGAGATAACCGTGACAGTCAATGTTCTGTGTCCATATGGCCGGCCTTTGAGAGATCTGTCCAGAACCACAGTTGTTCTTACTGGCTGCTGTATTAGTCTATTTTCTATTGATACAATGAAATGTATCTAGCTAATTTTTGTGGGGGCTTGGATCCCCGTTTAGCTTTTGGTGAGGGCTTCATGGCAGGTCTCATCACAATGACAGGAACAATTCTGGGACAGATCATGTGGTGAAACAGGATCTGGAGAGCAAGGAGGGAACTTCTCAGGAAACATTCTTCAAGCCCATCTCTAGTGACCCAGTCCCCCCAGTGGGTCACACTCCCACACAGTCCCAACATACCAGCCCTTAGGGAACCTACCATATCTAACCACAGCAATTGGAGAACCCCAGAAATGAATTAGACGTTTCTGTGCATTATATCAAGGAAACAATTGAGAACTAGTTCAGAACATATCATGCAATAAAATGTAAAGAAGCAAAAATAATTCCACAAATGCATGAACTCATCAGGACAGTCCTAACACTGACAATGGCCCTCTGCGTCTTCTTGCAGCTCATCAGGGAACAGCAGGGGCCAAGCCCTTTCTATTCCAGGTGTCAGAATAGATGAGCCAGGTCCAAGAAGGGGGAAAGAAGGGTAGGTGGCTTTTGAGGTTTCTCAGGGGCCCAGAGGGGGCCGGATGCAAGATGAATCCAAGAAGAATAAGCCCTCCAAGTCTGACTTGAGGAATGATCCATTCTGTTAAGCAGCATCCTGTTACTATGACAACAGAACTGGGGATTTCTTTTGGCTTAGGTTTCCCAGCTGCCCTGTTGCTTTGGGCCTTGGTGAGGGCACACATATGAGAGGAGTTTACAGCTGAGGAATAAAAGAGAGATTGGAAGTGCATCAGTGTGACCTTGGAAAGCCAGCTCCAAGTGTAGTCTTTTATAGGGACCACCTCTTAACTGCCACAGACTGGAGACCAAGCCATCAGCTCACCAGTGTTTGGGGGAAATTTTAGACTCATATAGTAGTTTCTTCCCAGGATGACAGTGGTAATTATCTTTAGATGCCAATTTGACACACCTGGGAAGAGGGGACCTTAATTAAGGAGTTGCCTCCCCACAGGTTGGTCTGTGTCAATGTGGAGACTTTTTATTAATTTGTAATTGATGGAGGAGGACCCAAGAAGGTGGACCTAGGCTGTGTAAGAAAAGCAGTTCAGCAATCCAGAAACCAGAATTCTTCCATGGTTTCTGCTTCAGTGCCTGCCTCTAGGTTCCTGCCTTGAGTTCCTGCCTTATTTTTCCCTTGAAGAACTGTAACCTGTAAGCTGAAAAAAAAAAAAAAAAAAAACCTCCTTTATCCTTCTGGTTACTCTTGGCTGTGTGTTTATCCCAGCAACAGAAAGAAGAAAGCAAAGTAGGACAGTAACCAGAGCTTAGATAGGCTTATGGTCTATGTGGTCAGCTGGAGCCCAGGTTCCGTGTCAGAGTTCTAAGCCCATTAGAAATAGCCCCTAACTCAAGGCCTTCTACTATGTGGCTGTTGGAAACAGACTTGTGGTGTTAATTTGGGCAACAAATGATATCTAAACAAATAGAGAAAAACATGAAACATTCCAAGACAGAACCTTCCAAGTTGATGAGCTTTCAAGTGTTCAAGGATCCTAAAAGCAGTTCTTTCTTCTTGTGGGGAGTGCCCCTGTTTATAACAGCTCCCTCCCTCCCTCCCTCCCTCTCTCTCTCTCCCTCTTTCTTTCTCTCTCTCTTTCTCCACTTGCTGTGAAATGAGTTGAAGTGGTTGGCAGGAAAAAGGATGTAATTATACCTGACAGGCGGGCAGGGTTATAAATATGCCCATTTCGGAGCCATCATGAAGGCTCTTGTCTCATTCATTTGAAAATCTAATCTAAAGTCGTCTAGCTTTTAATGGACTTCGTTTTATCAACTTGCAGTGGAATTAATTTTCATTTGCCATAAGCCTGCTGAAGATTCTGCTGCATTAGTAGAAAGGAACTAAGTGTCTTTTAGACAATGGAGCCTGAGCCTCCTTGTCCCAATAACACCACTAAAATGCAGTGAATGGGGACTTCACAGCTCAAATCTGAAGATGGGTGAGTAGCTTCAACTTCTTATAAATAGAGTATCACATTTTATTCTAAATTTAATAATTGAGTAATTTTCTTTTTTGAAAATTTATTATTAATCTGTGTGTGTGTGTGTGTGTGTGTGTGTGTGTGTGTGTGTGTATGCAGATTTCATCTGTGGAGGTCACATGATAGCTTGCAGTAGTCAGGCATGGAGCTCAGGTCTGCAGGCTTGAGTGGCAAGTACTTGTACCCACTGGGTTAATTCATCCAAATGAACTTTTTTCAGATGGCTTTTTCAATGCTGTTTTCCCATCTTTTTTCCTCATGTTATTGGAAAAGAACCTCTTAGCAAATTCTCATCTCAGACATTTGCAGTGTGGGGCTGAAGTGAAAATGTGCCATAAGCTAAGCAAACATAAAGAAATACAAATGCACAAGAAAGAAATTAATGCCAAGCATAGAGCCTAAATAAACACAGTTAAACAAGATCTTAGATTCCTGAGTTTATTCCAGATATGATAACAATACCCAAGGCTGGGTAATTTATAAGTCATTAAACTGACTACTTGTATTCATAGAGGCTAGGAAGCCCAAGGTTAAGGCACAGCAGGTTCAGTGTCTGGGGAAGCTCTTTGCTTCTTGGGTTTTTTTTTTTTTTTTTAATTACATTTATTTGATGTGCATGCAAGTGTGAGTGCATGGTTGGGTCTCTTTCTCTCTATCATGTAGGTTCCACAGATCAAACTTGGCATCAAGCACTTTTCCCTACTGAGCCATCTTGCCCAGAATGTTTTTTTATTGCTCTGTATTCACATGGTTAGGGGAGGTCCTTCAAGCCTCTGTTTGGGGGGCATGAATCCCTGTTTGGTGACAGAATCCTCATGACTTAATGATTTCCCCCAAACTTTATCTGTTAAAACAATCACATTCTGTATTAGGTTTCAACAAGCGAACTGGGTGGAGAGGAGACATTGGGACTATCAGACCAGTATTTCCAGAATGTGTATCTGTTGAGTCATTCATTGAACTGACACCAGTGTCACTACCCAGACAAAGGAGATGTCTGGAGACATACAGGCGCACCATAGAAAACTTTAAACCACATCCATTTGCTAAGCATTTTTTCTGTCAACACTGTTACATTGTAAATTGCGGTAGAATTACAGATGAGCAGACAGTGTTCAGAACAAAGTGCTCTAAATATCTGAAATTTTTGTGGCTCCAAACTTTAAGGACACAGAAAATGTATTTTTGCCTTCTCAAATAGAAGCTTTATTTGATGAATATAACTCTCTTGGTGCTCCAAGGAAGTTTCTAAAATCTAACAAGGCTTTTCTTGAATTCTATAAAATAAGATTCCCTTTAGTATCTGTTTTTATAACAATGCATAGCAAAAGCTATAAAGAAAAAAATCTTTTTAAATAGCCCATAATCTTAGCAGGAATAATCTCTATTCATAGTTTAATACAAAATATAAGTGACATGGTTAACAAACTCAAACAGTGCAGAAAAACATGCAAAATAAACATGGAAGGTCTGTTTGAGCCTTGTGTCCCAAGCCTCCCCCAACATTTCCATTGTGAGCACTGGCTTTGTCTTCTTCCAGAATACCAGTTATTGCGCATCTACACAGTTATTCATATACAAATTATTTCCTAATGGAAACAAAAGTGGCTTGGCAGCATCTTCTCTGTACCTTCCTTGTTATATAATAAATCGTGCTGACTACACACAGTTTCACCCATTCTTCCTAATGGCAGCATATGCACACATCTGTTGTCATTCTGGGAGGATGGCGAGCCCTCTTGTGATGGATGCTCAGATGTTCATGTCCCTTGTGAACAATGGCATAGTGCTCATATGTAATCCCCGCACCTCCCCGACACACTGTAAGACATCTCCAAATCACTTGTAACACCCAATACCATGTAAATTATAAATGAGTAGTTTTTAATATAGTGTTACTTATAAATGGCAACATGAGAAGCCTGTGCATAGTGATTACAGATGCACCCATGAAGGCCTAACTGCACAACTCCTCAGTAGCACAGAAGGGCTGGTGCTCATCCAGCTAGTACTGGTAAAGAAGAGAGGGTCTATGACATGGCTGTGGCCTGAGCATGGCCTGCTTACACACAGTGCAGTTCTGGGACTTGGTGCTCAGCATGCAACAAATTCAAGTTTTGCTTTTTGAAACATTCTGTATTTTTTTTCCCCTGAATATTTCCTCTGTGTGGTTGGCTAAATGAGTGGGTACTGCAGAAGTACAGATACAGGGGATGGACTGTATTGTCTAAGGCCCTGAAATCACTAATCTCCTACTGCATGAGATCATGCCTTGCATCTGTACCCTCTCAGAAATCATTCTATCCATTGTGTGGACAAAAATATGGTATTTTTTGGTTTTTTTGTGTGCAGACAGAATTCTGCTGGGTAGCCCAGGCTAGTCTTGAACTCATTTTCCTTTAGAGTATCAACAATTAGAGAAACAACACCTACAAAGGCTGGTTCTCAGGATGCAGTAGTGAACAAATTAGGCAAAATATAACTGTCTTTGTGAAGCTTGCATTATGATCTGGAAAATGCAGGCCTTGTATAAATTTCCTTGGAAAGGGTTAACAAATGTACCCCAGACAGGGCACTGGTGACAAATTAAAGAAACAGCTCTACCCAAGTCAAATTTAGTGAACCAGCGAGCTTATTGGGTTTACTTCCAGGAGGATGAAAAGGGGTTAGTTATGGGAACATGGAAGACTATCAGTAGACTCATCACTGAAATTCCTGCTCTGTCATTGATAACAACCTTCTTCTTACCTACAATTATCCCTATTTATATAGTTTCAGGGGCTTATGAATCCTGAAAATGTCAGGATCTTCCTGAGACTTGGGAGTTTTAGTCATGTCCTGAGTCTTAATGACCCTCCCTCACGTTCAGAACAAAAGCAGTTTAGACAGTTTGATTACATTAGGTGATAAAAGGCAGAAAGAATATTATTCATGACACCAAAGGTTCAAGAAAGATTCAGTATCCCACAGATTGGCCAGAGAAGGCTTCTGGAGCAGTGACTTGAGAAGGATGAAGGTCCAGCCTGGTGGACGTCCTGGTTAAGAGAGCTGCAAAGAAAGGGTACCTGGAAAGAACAGACTAAAAGCCAGTGTAGTTAACCCAGAGACCCCAAGGAGATTGCAGCAAGAAGCCTACATCATATCGGCAGAGTGAGGATGTCAATTTATATAGCATTTTTCTGCCCCAGTATTTTGACTGAGCTCTGTCACATGAGGACAGGTGAGGAATTTTCCATTGGTGATGTCATGTTGGTGCTTCAGAAAGTTTCCAACTCGAAACATTAGCATTTTAGACTTCAAGCATGCAAATTAGGACCGCTCCGCCTCCAGCAGCCACAAAACCTGTGCTGGGGGTTAATTTGGATGCTCCACAGAGCATCGTTATACACTCATCTTCAGTTTGGGGATCATAAAGTACTTCTTAAACCTGCCTTAGGCAAACAGAGCTCCCTGTCTTCAGCCATATGTGGTCATGGTGTTTTGTACACATCCCCAATTTACTCACATGAATATTACCTCTCTTTTTTCTTCTCTCTCTTAATCTTTTTCTTCCACTTTTAAGTTATAATCGTTAGGAATTTTTGAATATATGTTCACAAGAGAGGAGATGACTATGTAATTTTCCTTTAACATAAGATCCTTGCCAGAGCTTATGTTGCCCTTAGGAAACACACGGGAGAATATATTTTTTTATGTCCTGCCTCTGCCTTCAGTGTCTGTCAGCACCTCCTTTAGCTCTGGGAAGTTTAATTTTCATTTAATTTCATTTATGTATCCATAACTCTGTGTAGTCTCAGCTCAAGGGGAGCTGGTGCCCTTGTCTTAATTCCATGGGCACCAGGTACATATGGTGAACATCCATACATGGAGGCAAATGCATACACACATATAACATTTTTTTGACATCAAATGAAGAATTCTATTTCACTTCCTGTCATCTTTTCCCCCTAAATTTTACTTTTAGTTTCTGACTTTGTGAAAAAAAAAAAACTTAATTCTAATGGTTAGGCAAGAGATGCGTAGGACAATGCCGTTTAAAAGGTTTTAAACTCATGTTAAAAATTTAGAAAAATGCTAAATATTGCCTTGACAAAACATTTATTTCTTGTTTTATACTTTGCCAAAAACTCCATTTTCATTCTTTCTCACCTTTTAACAACTAAACCCAGAGCCTCAAATGATAGACCACACTTTGAGTCCTGTTGCAAATCATTTATGTTAGGGTACATGCGTTTAGCTTTATAAACATATGCCATTTTGTATTTACTTACTATGCATTTACCTGCAGAGCTAGGCACTAACCCCAGAGCCTTATATGTATTACACAAGAGCTCTGTTCCTGACCTAAGTCCCTGGTTCCTGTTTCATTATTTTTAGTTTTTATGTTTTTTTTTTAAAATTCTTATTTCATGTGCGTATACAGTGCATCTCATATGCGAAGGCCCTTCGCCCACTTCCCTGGACCCATCTATCTAAAACTTTCCCTTCCTAGCTTCATCTCCTCTTCTGAAAAAAAACAAGCAATGAATTGAATTGCCGTAACAAGCAATTGAATGCATACGGTGCTGCCTGAATATGTAGGACTGTGGGACCACCACCTAAGCAACCTGTCAGAGGCCACACCCTGAAGAAAAACTGCTCCCTCTCCTCCAGTGGCCATCTTCAGCTGCAGGTAAATGCTCGTGAGCCCCTCCCTCATCCAAGCCAGTGTGTTCACTGGCATGATCTTGCATGAGTGCAGTGATCATGCCGTGATTTGGAAGCATTTCTCAGCACTCCAACACATTCTCCAGCCTCATCTTCCACCATGTTCCTGAGCCTTAGCTGGAGGGAAGTGGGTGTGGATATAAATATCCCCATTTAGGGAAGAGCATATGGTCACTTATTCCTAAGCCCTTTGGCCACTTAGGGCTCTCAGTGTTGACTGGTGTCTACTGCACAAAGAAGGTTCTCTGAAGAAGATGGAAATTATCACTGGATATAAGTACAAATATGTAGGAGGCAGCTTGACATGTCCATTTAGCAAAAGTACAAATATATCCATTTAGCAAAACAACATAAGTGTGACTCCCAGTAGGGCCTATGATCTTCCCAGCCATGGCTTCTGGCTGCATGTACAGTACTAGATCTGAATTCCCGCCCTTGAAGCATTGGTTACTCCTATAACAATTATAACACTGTTGTAACAGTACAAACTGCTTGCTTAGCAGGTCATGTCAGTAACTACACCTCTAAGTTTTCATAAATAACTCCTGAATCCCACTACATCTCCCCCTTTGTGTCAAAGAATGTTCTAAAACTAAGTATAAGACTATATACAATAGGAATAATTGTAAGGTAATGTCTAGGAGAAGGAAAGGCGATAACATAAACAAGGTCAAGCCACAACTAACAAAGTATATCTTAAATGTTTAGGATATTGGTAAGTGGCAATGTACAGGGCTTACTTCAAGACTGTTTATCTTGAATAATATGAATCCAATACCTGGATGGATGCCCTTAGCTAAGATATGAGATGGTAGTAACCATAACTATCTAGTCTTCGTCCCCATCCCCATCCCCATCAAAGACCTAAGAAGGAAACTATATTACTTGAATAGGCTGGAAGCACAAGAGAGTAGCTTCCAAGATTTAGGAAAGGACAGTGACAGTCAGCAGCCTGGCCAGTCACCCATGACTTTTCTGCAAAGTTGGAGCATCTACCTTTTTTGGCTACAGGCCTAGGATATCTGACAGATCTCTTTAGAAGCAGAGCATTTTTGAAGAAACCATCTTATCCTGTATATATACTCAAATAGTCACAATGTTCCTATCCACTTATCTCTTGATAGCGTCTCAGGTTAATCCTGTAACTTTGCTATTAGGATTCATGCTGCCATAAACAAGCCTATGTGGAGGCCTGTGTGTCGTATGAATTTTCTCTCCTTTGTGTGGACACTCCATGGCATGGTGCTAGGTCATATGGCAGTTCCATTTCTCCTTTATGAGGCATACACATCCTGTTTTCTAGACTGTACTACTTTATCTCCACCCCTCACATAAAGGAGCACTGTTCTCTCTGTAACCTCCCGTCTCTGGTGGGGACAGGGTACGCTCAGCTTTTCCATGGAGATTATCAATGTTGAACAAGTGTTCCAGCACTGGTTGGCCAGCTGTATACATTTGTGAGAAGTTTCTATTTAGATCATCTGCCATTTTAACCAGACCATTGTGATGACATGTGAGGACATGCTGTTGTTAGCTCCTCTTGTTGTCTGGGTGTTAATCATTTTCTCATGGGTGATTTTCATCCTGTTCTGCAGGTTTTCTTTATGAAGTAGCTTCTTCACTATTCAGAAACCTTTTCTTTTTGTCTAATCACACCTGGCAGTTTTTGTTGCTGTGGCCTCTGGTTTTTTTGTGTTTTTCATTTTTCCCCTTAGTGAGGGAGGGGTCTCTGTGTTCTGTTGTGATTTCTAAGTGTTTGTTTCTTCAGCTGTCTAGCCTCAGCATTTGTCCTGCCAGTGATTGTCAGTGTTGGCTTTCTATTTCAGATTTGTTTCGATGACTGTAAAGCTCAAGTTGGGAACCTTACTAAAAATGGCCTGGATTGGGAACCGCTCACTTCTTCAATGAAGTCTAAAGCTATAGTTAGCTACAGGATATTCAATAGTGGGTCCACAGGTCTGACTCATCTGCAGCCGTTTGCTAGCCATGGTCTATAGCCACCCTTTGTCTAAGGACTAGGTGGCCTGCTTTAAGGCATGGATGGCTTTCTGGGCAGTTGGCCGAGTGTCCAGAGTACACAGTGATGTTTTTCTGTGGCTGAACTCCTGTTTCAGCTCTGGGATGTGTTCAGCCCACAACTTTCTCTAGTTGTTTTCTGCAATGCCTTGAGACTCTGACTCTACACTTGTGCATCTTTGAGTATGGAAAAGAATTTGGGACTCTGAAGATTCCTGGACCTTGCTCACTCCATTTTCTTCATTCTAATGTGCTTCTCTGCAAAGCACTTCCCTATAAACAGCTATACTTTGTGGTCCTCCTAGCCAGGCTCAGTGGGATGTGTGAACCCTGGCTTCCACTTCCTTCTACTGTACCATATGTCAAAGAAAACTAAGATGTCTTGGGATATATGCTTTTGCCTCTCAAGAAATAGGCTTTGTGTGACCTATCTGACATCCCTTACTCTGCCAAATGTTTACAAGAAGAGATCAATTCATCCCATCACAATAGGAAGCAGTCTTTAACATGACTTTAAAGTCATTGTTTCTTTACATTTGGTAGTCATTTTGGTGAGAAATATACAAGTATCTGATAAAAACAATAAAAATATTATGTTCTCATGCCACCTCATCTCTCTTTCTCCCTTTTCCTCTCTCCTTCTGTTTTTGAGACAGGGTCTCATGTAGCTCAACTGGCCTAGAATTCCTTACCTCACTATATAGCCAAGGTTGATCTTGCACTTCCGATCCTCCTACCTCAACCTCTTAAGTGTTAGGAATACACATGTGTATGATCATGCCAGCTTAAACAGACTGTGTGTGTATGTGTGTGCGCATGTGTGTACATGCATACATGTATGTGCATGTGTGCATGTGCGTGCATGTGTATGTACATGTGTGCTTGTGTGTGTGCATGTACATGCGTATGTATGCATGTGTGTGTGCACATGTATGTGTCTGCATGTTTGCATGTGTGTGTACGTGTGTACACGTGTGTGTGTACATGTGCATGTGTGTGCATGTGTACATGAATGTGTGTGCCCGTGTGTGTACATACATGTGTGTGGATGTGCACGAGTGAATGCGTGCATGTGCATGCAAATATGCATGTTGCATATGTGTGTTCATGCATGTGTGTGTATGTGCATGTATGTGCTTGCATGGGTGCATGTGTGCATCTGTCTGTCTGTCCTAGGGCCTCACATACTGGGAACCCACTCTATCACTGAGCAGTATTGCAGCAAAACCTGGGTTGTGTTTTCCTTCTTCCCTTTTCTTTAACCCCTTTTCCTCTTCTTCCTTTCAAGAATCTCACTCAGTAGTCCCTGGCTGTCCTAGGATTCTCCATGTAACATAGAATAAGCCACTCTGAACTCATAGACATCCTCCTGCCTCTACCTCTAAGTGTTGGGACTAAAGGTGTGTGCCACCACATTCTGCTCAAAGCTTGTTTTTTCAAACATAGACCTCTATATTTATATTAAATTATGTTTTGAAGAGTATATATGGGGAGAGGTAACTAACACTATCCACCTTTTGGAACAGTAATACAGAATTTCACTACTGTAGAAACTTACTAAACTGCCTCCATACACACATATAAAATCAGTTTAAATGGAGCTATCCTGCAATGCGGAGGGCAATACCCAAACTAGACACTACCAGTTTTAGGCCTAGTTCCAGAATGGATTATCTCTTTTACAGTAGGGCCCCCTAGATCTCCACATGTTACAGGTTGTTGTCATTGTTCTAATTTCCCTCCAGAACTTGATGGAAAGACTCTCTTGCTGAACATAGCACATACTTGAGTCACAGGACATGGGAAAATTAAGCTGATTCTTAAGTGGAAGCTTCATGTGTCCTAGCTAGCCTTCATCATTTTGGAAAGTGCTGCACAGGCTACAGGGGTAGAAAAGGAACTATCAATTTTACCCACCTGAGAATCCTACAAGCTACAATAATGACCCACCTGTCAAGATAAACCCAGTGGTACAATTGTGGCATATGTGCTTTGGGAGTGATCAATCACTTTCTAAAGATTGAATTTAAGAGACACTTTACAGCATGGAACCCATACTTGGCACTGTCAACAAGGCCAAAAACCTGTGGCTTGGTATGCCCTAAGGGAGAATCTACTCCTGTTATTCTTCTGAATGGACTAGTAAAACAATTCCCAACAATGTATTGCTATACCCTTAGATCAATGTATAGTGGGATTAAGTTACATTGTAAATAATTATACTGCCTACTGGTTTAATGAAAATACTGATTGGCTGAAGGCAGACAGGAAGTGTGGGCGGGGCTACTAGACTAAGAAAACTCTGGGAACAGGAAGAACAGAGCAGAGATGCCACGGACACACCAGAGAAGCAGATGCAGAGGACACCTATGCTGCTCTGAGAAAAGGTATCAAGCTGCATGGCAGAACAGGATAAGAATCATGGGTAAGTTTAAGAACAAAAACTAGCAAGTTATATGCCTGGGCCCCAGGTCAATCAGCGTACAATTTGTATAAGTGTCTGTGTGTTACAGTGAGACTATGGGACTGTGGGTCTGTGGTTCTGGGCCATGAGGCTAGGCCAGAAAGTTTGGGCTACAAGGTAAGGCCGAAAAGTTTGGGCCAGAAACATCATACAACATCAGTACATTCTCCCAAATCCACTTCCTCCTTACCCTCCCAATTTAGTCCCCCCTTCCTCCCTTCCTCCCTCCCTCCCTCCCTCCTTCCCTCCCTCTCTTTCACCCTATGCTTTGTCTGCTTCCTGGATTTTGTTTACTTTGCTCTGTTGACATTCAGGGAATTTCCTCTGTTTTACCTTCCCAAGTGCTAGCTCTCCAGAACTGATGTTTGACAACACTGTCACCGCAAATTCTCTCTCTCTCTCTCTCTCTCTCTCTCTCTCTCTCTCTCTCTCTCTCTCTCTCTCTCTCTCTCCAGTTTGTGTTAGACAGTTACACTTCAGTCTGGGGCCTACCCTGGAGTGTGGTTGAATACCAGGGCTCACTGAATAAAACTGGCTAACCATTATTGCGTGACTTTTAGTTATTATATAATGAAAAACCAGAGATAGATATTGAGGAAAAGCTGAGATATCAGAGAGAAGAAACAAACCACAGTCAGGGAATTATTACCCAGACAACTTATCAGGCTGAACAGAATAAATTCTGTTTTCATGGATCCTCTGCCTAGCCAGTTGCTCTTACAATATGGCTGAATCTCTGCTCCTCCTGCCTTAAATATCTTCCCTGCCCAGCTGTTTCACTTCTGGTTCAACTACTAGAGTTAGGACTAACGGTGTGAGCTACTACTGCTTAGCTGTTAGATCTTGAACTCAGAGAAATACAGAATGATCTCTGTCTCCTAAGGCATGGACCTCTCTGACCATTATGGCTTGGCTGTGGGTGATTCTGTTCCCCGATATTCCAAGCTGATTTTTATTAACTATGCAATATATCACCACATGCCATTTTCTAGCAGCTGAGCATTTCCTGTGGAAGTTATTTGTGCTGAGGCTATACTGGACCCATTAAATGCATATGTGAAAACCAAAATGTTAGCATGAATATATTGAGATGAAGACAGAGTTTTGATGCCACCAACTGAAGCTACGCCTTCCAGAAATCTGGTCCTTCTAAAACCTTCCTGTGCACCATGTAACTACAATCTTGGGGCTTCTAGGATATAAGCTTTGTCCTCTAGGCCCTTGGTGCTCCGTAAGTAACACTAATTCAGAACATGATGGTGGGCAGATGATAGCTGCATGTTCTTGTTATATCTGCTCCCTGTAACTCCACCTGATTGGTAGAGCCCTCTACAATCTTGGCTATGAGTCTACCCAGGTGCCTAGAGACAACACTAACCCATGTGTTGATAGCTATGTTCCATAGCATAGCACCTGAAAAGCCCTGGCTCTTCTTTATTTCTGTACAAATGGATGCTTTGAAGCCAAACAATTTACAATATTTCCTTACACAGCAGTGGAACTGACTGATATATAGCATAGCCCAACTGCTATTTTAATTTGAACTATTGAACATGTATATTATAGGCTTACCAAAACAAGGTCTCACTAGGTACCCCAGAGCAGCCTTGAATTCGCTATGTAGCTCAGGATGGCCTTGAACTCATATCACCTTTAACTAAACCCAGTATATAAATCTTTCAAATGTGTTTTTAAAATTTTATGTTTTATGAGTTTCTGTACAGTTTTAAGATTTCAGTTTCTTATAGGTTCATAATACCTTGTATTCATTTTAGTGTAGATATTTCATATTTTTAAATAAGATTATCTTTTTGTATATTTTAGGGAATTATTTCCAAGATGCCCTATGGATATGTAAATTCTTTGATGCCTGATTCTCTTATATAAGATGGGTAGTGTTTACTCAGAACCTATGTGTGTACTCCATATACCTTGCATCCCCTCTGGATGACTTCTCTGAGTGCTGTGTAATGGCTGTTCTGTGATATTACTGAGGAAGTTACGGCAGGGATGAAGTTTATATGTGGTACAGATGCATTCTTTTCCAGCATTTCAGCTCAAGTTTGACTGAGTCTGTGACTAGAGAACATGCTAATACAGAGGTTGACTAAATTCCTCATTAAAAGTTTTGGTTAGAAATTGTAACCTTTAAGTCATTTTCAATCTTTCTGATTCTCTTGACCCCTTATCTAGGTTTGTGGGAAATCCTGCACATCACTTACTTATTATTTCCTCCTCTGCCTTTCCTTAGTCCTAACCATCATCATCTCTTATCTGGATTAGTTTATATTGATTGAGAGAGAGACAACAAAGAGAGATATCATCTAAAGGAATTGGTTAATCAGGTTGTGGTGAATTCAAACTCTTTAGGGCTGGCAAGCAGTCCCTCTTTGTTTGTTCTCTCTCTCTCTCTCTCTCTCTCTCTCTCTCTCTCTCTCTCTCTCTCTCTCTCTCCCCCACTTCACAGACCAAAGACTTCTCTCCCTTGATGAGCTCCCTCTCCTTAGACACAGCTCTGACTTGTGACTGGATGGGAACATCCTGCCATGGTCATTTTTCTTTCTTGGATAGCCGTGCATGAGACACATTCAGTCTCCTTGTGGGAAGGGATCGTGCTTCCTCATGCTCTTCGTTGTAACTCCTCTCAGGACGTGGTAGTGGCCTGCATACTTTCATTTCTAAGACTGAGCCATTATTGTTTCTTTGCAGCTTTTTGTTTGTCAGGTAGCAAACAAAGAAGAAGGAGTTTCTGTGGGTTGGCCCACCAAGCCACTCAGGACAGTAGCCTTGAACCTGATTGCAAAGAATACAAACATCTGTCCACTTCTCTCTCTGGGGGCCGAGAGAATCCACCCACAGCTCTATATCTAGGTTTCCTTCCCATGGAAGCTCACCCTAGTGATCCTCGAAGTTGAGAGCGGGCCATAGCATTCACTACGTTATGCGGAGGATTCAATGAGGTCTTCTATGTACAGTAGACATGGAAGTTTCTCTAAAAGTAAAAAAGAAAAATAGAAAACCTGAATAGGAGGGTGGCCAGTATGGCTCAGCGGGTAAGGCACTTGCAACCAAACCTTTGATCCCTGGAACCCACATGGAAGAAAGAAAAAATTAACTCTGAAGTTGTCCTTTGGCCTCCACATGTAAACTATAGCATGCACACACCCACCCGTGTGGCTAGTAAATAAATAAATAAATAGTAAATAAATATATGTAAGTTGAAATTGTTTCTAAATGGATATAAATAAATGGCACACTCACAGTGAGACCTCAGAGGAAAACCAGGAGACCCTGGCCTGAGAGTCGTAGGTTGCACCACAGCCATGACAGCAAAGGTGGCAATAGCTTCTTGGGGTCTCACAAGACTTCCGTTTATCTCACTTTAAAATGGTAATAATGACATTTTCCTTTTGTTCTTCACCCTGACATTTAAAATGTACTTTGAACTTCTCCGAAGAAAATGACCCCATGTAAGCCTTAAAGATGTGCTGTTATTAGCAACAGTTATATTGCATATTCAAAGTAAATACATACTCAACAAGTATTTCTTTTTATAACCATTCTTCCTGAAACACAATTAAAATTAGATGATGTGAGTTAATAGTAGACGAACAAAGGACATTAAAATGAGATTAAAAGAACAAAGAAGAAAGATTGAATCTCTCAAAGGAAATGGACAGATGGGAAATGTCAGCAGCATTTTGGAAGGAAGAAAAATGAGCCATTATATGGTGACTGGGTGGGCTTCTTTCCACTTTCTCCCCCTGCTGATGGCTAAGGGCAAAGTTTGGTGCCAGGAGGAAACTGACTGATAGAACCTGGCTTCTACAAAGGCTCTGAAATTAGTGAACATATGTCTGAAGGGAGGGGCAGGGGCCAAGGGCAAACACTAAAAAGGACTGTTTTGCAGGCTGGGTTAAACAAGTACGCTGCCCAGAGTCCTCAGCAGGGGAAGTACACTGATGAACACATCCCCTGTGAGCCCAGTACAGAACCAGAGTGACACATCAATCTGAATGATGCTAAGTACAATTGAGGCAGGAGTGACATGCCTCCTGGCATAGGAGTCTGTGCTGTGGTAACATCCACCAGAAAACCCGTGGGAGTTCAGTGACTCAGCACAGAAAGTTTTGTTCTTTGCTTATAGAACACCTCACAGGGGCCCAGGGCCTGTGCAAAGCAGTTTCCCTCTGCATAGACAGGAATCCCAGGAGACTGTTTCTGCTTCAAATCTCTGCCTGTTTCCATTGTGTCTCAAAGCTACTGCTAGAGGTAAGAGATGATTGTGAGCCCCCCCCCCCCCAGAGCAGAGGTGACACATGCCTCTCACACATGCCCAATTACCTACTGCAAAGAAGGCTGGAAGTGTGCCAGCATTGTGGATGTTAGGTGCACATTGGTCTTCCCTGCTTCTTGAGATGAAGTGAGAGTCTGTGGAGAGAATAATTAGATTGCTATCCTTCTTGCCTTCAGCTGCCTTGGACTACAATAAATGTAGCTAGTCACCACAGGGGCTGGTGGAGGCTTTGGTGTACAAGCTCAAAGCTCAAGAGAAAGAATAACCCCAGAGTTTGGGTAGGGCTTCTTATATAGTCGTTCTAATAGTCTTTTATTGAGCACTGTCTTAGAGTTTTAGTTGCTGTAAAGAGACACCATGACCACGGTAACTATTATTAAAAAAAAAAAAAAAAACATTTTGATTGTTGTGATTAGCTTAAACATTACAGTTTGACTGTTTAGTCCATTATCAACATAGTGGGAAGCAAGGCAACATAAAGGCAGACATGGTACTAGAGCTGAGAGTTCTTACATTGTGACTCACAGGCAACCGGAAGTTGTCTGAGACAACTTGGCATGTCTTGAGCATATGAGACCTCAAAACCCACCTCTGCAGTGACACACTTCCTCCAACAAGGCCATAGTGACACTCTCTTTGGGGGGGGGGAGTATTTTTTTTCAACCACTGTGTGCTAGAAAATGCTCTAGATGTTTTCTAAGATACCAAGGAATAAAACAGAGTCAAATGTTGAGTGGTGGATGATATGAAAAGATAAATCATGTCCATGCATATTAATAAAACCAAATGTCTCTTCATATTTATTAAAGATTTGAGTGCTTTGTCAGTTGAAGACCTTGCCCACTTACCACTGTGTTGTTTTATATATTTTTATATACATCTTATTGTTTTGTTGGCAATGAATCTTTGTCAGTTTATGTGATTCATTGGAAAACCTGTACATAACATGCTTATACAGAAATATATTTCTTACATTTCAGGGCTTGACTTTTCACTTCAGTACAGTCTTTTTGATGGCATGATTAAAAAGGACTTTTTCTTATCTCATGGTGACAAGGATTTGACCCCATTATCTTCATATAGCATCAGATGCTTCCTTTTCACATGTAGAAGCAAGACTTAATTCTTACAGTTTCAAAAGCGTGGTTTCATCTTTCAAATGAATATCTTATAGATCACAGGCTATTCACTGAAGAGAAAGTCCTTTCCCCATAGCTGTGTAATGCTATTTTATGACAATGTATTCTCATATCTATAGGTCACTATCTAGGTCCTCATTGTCAATGTTCAGCAATATTTGCCCCTCACATTGTCATATGGATTCACAATCAGCACGTATAATTCTGTAAAGAAACCCTGCCAGAAATGATGATGATGCTGTGATAAATCTATAGTTGTCATCAAAAGTAGAAGAAGCCTTCTATTCAGGTCTTTTTTAATTTCACCAATGGTCTATAGAGGCCTTTAGTAGAGGCCTTACGTTATTTTTCATTAATTTTATATGTGTGCGTGCCTGCATGTGCATGTGTGTATGTGTATGTCTAATTTATAATAAATATGTGTGGTGCCTGGTGTGTGTGTGATATGTGTATATATGGTATGTATGTAGCATATATGTATTGTGGTGTGGTATGTTTGTGTATGTAATGTGCATAGTGCATGGTGTATATGTGCATATGATATATGTGTATGCATGGTGTGTTTAGTATATGTGTGAGTGATGTGTGTGTAATGTGTATGGTGTGATGTGTGCAATTTGTATGGTGTGGTGTGTGTGTGTGTAATGTTGGTGTTTATTTATTTACTGCTGTACCTCAAACCACTACAAGAGTCACTGGCCTAAAACAAGCCCAGATTAACATTCCTCTGTTTTTCTTCTGCTGGTCCCAGTTCAAGTCACTCATTGATGGGAGCTTGGAAACCTTAATGGTCCAAGTGGCCTTGGAAGTGGTGGAGCCTGCCATCATTCAGCTCAGAGTCTGGACTGAGCTTCTGTCTGTGATAAGAAACTGCTGAAGGCTGTGCTCCAGAAGACACAAGCAGACAGTGCCAGCTTCTGGAGGCCTGGGTCCCAGACACACAAATAGAACCTCTGCCACATGCTGTTACTCAAAGCATGTCACAAATTAGTTTACATTTGAAAATAGAGAAGTAGTTCTTGCTTCTTCATTTAAAACTCAACTAGACATATTAAGCTATGTGGGGTGAGAAATAACATTAAGTTCATTTTTGAGAAAATGTACCCATATATTTTAATTCTATTTTCTGTTTGTTATTGGAAAGTAGATTTAAAAAACTTGTTTGTGAATATTAACCTTTATATTCAAATACTTTAATACATTCAGTTGTTAGCTGTATTACTTCTAAATTCTCTGCTTGTACTATATTGTCAGAAAACGAAATAATTTTCTTTTCTCCTAAATATGTCTAGCTTTTCTTACCTTTTCTGGTTCCACTGTCTAGTCTTCCAGTGAAGTATGGACATGAAGATGGGTTCTGTGAAGGTGTTTGGGTTACAAGGTTTTTGTTGTCTTTTCAAGTTTGCTGAGTTTTGGGATATGATTATATGATCTGCTTTTCTTATGATAAGACCATAGGAAGTGAGTCCTTTTTTTCTGATAATACGATAAGCTATTGTGACTGATTTTTGAATGTTAAATGAATATGATTTCTTTATTTGAACCCACTCTACTCCTGCTGATTTTCTTGATTTTTATTGTTAGCCTTTATTTAAGATTTTGATTATATAATCATGAGGGAAGTTGGCCTTTCGCCTTCCGTTTTTAAAATGTCCTTACTGTATTTTTATATTGTAATGTTGTCTTCCTAAGAGACACTGAGGGAATAGTTTTCCTTTTTCTACTTGGAAACATTTGTTTAGTGATGAGGTTATTCCTTCTATAAATGGACAGTAAAATTCACTAGTGGAGTGATCTGGATCTGGAATTGTTTTTAAAGTCAGTTTTGAAATTCTGAGTTCATAAGCTCCAGGGACTATTCAGATTTCAGGCTTTCATTAATTCTGTTCAGTTGCATCCTAGGATTTTCCAATTTCATCTGTGCCTTTCACATTTATTGGCAAATCTTGTGCAGGTCATTCTGTTGTTGCTGTTGGCCACTTCTTTGTGTGAGCACAGTGATGATTCTGTGCCTAAAGGAGTTGGAAACTGGAAACGGGACACTGCTGATGATGTGACAGAGCAGTATGTAAAGGATTTGGCAAGACTCCCTTTCTGCTTCACATTTCAGGTTACTGCCATTGCCTCCTATTGAAGGATTAGTAGAATACTATGTATATTGGTCTGGTTTCTGTTACTGTAATTAAGTACCCAGATATGGGTAGTTTATAAAGTAAAGGGGTTTATTTAGCTCACTTTTGTCGTGCCAGCATTAGCTTCATTCAGCTGAGAACATCATAGTAGGTGGTGTCATAATGCCCAGACAGTGTGTAAAAAGAGAGTACATGTTCCCACTGTGACTTAAGTATCTCCCAATAGCTTCTTCATTTTAAAGGTTCTAATATTCATATCTTCCACTTAACACAAAACCTTCAACTCAAGAGCTTATTGGGATAGGGAAAATATAGTCCTTCAGTGGGAGAGACACTTTCTAGCTGAGAGAGCTTAGCCTGAGTTAAGCTGCCAGGAACTTACCACTGCTCAAAGCTGCTACTTAGCACTTTTGGGGTCTGATCTTGTGAACTCAAGGGATGGACGTTCACAGACCACAACAAGGCAGGTGTTTAGGAGAGTTCACTATGGATTCATAGGTGGGAGCTTAATAACTAGAGTTCCTGTATTGCTGAGGTCCCAGAGATTGGTGCCATCAGGTTCCTGGATTAGGCACCTTTTAATAGGTGGGGAGCCATGGCAGGTGAGCTGGCCAGTCCAGTTGGCAAAGCTGTGAACTGTCTGTACCTTATTCCATCAGAATGGCTGGACTGGAGTTCTGATCACACCCCCAACTAAATCAGGAATTAGAACCCCAAACATTCCTTGCATCTCTCGCCTCTGACCATGACAGAGCCAATGGTATTTCTGGTTTCTGAGCACAAAGAATTGAGGTAGCTGTCCTTACACTGCCAGATTCTAGCTCCTGTTCTCGTCACTATACAAAATGAATTCAAACCCTACCCATGGCAGTGTCTAACAACAACAACAAAACATGGTGAGAGACTCAGTGCTAGCAACAGAGATCGGGGAATGCCCCCACCCCCTCAATGTTGCCCATCTGAAGCCTTTAACAGAGCTCTCCTGCACTTCATATGTCCTTCTGCTCCTATTCCCAAGGTTCATCAGTATTATCTGCCTTCAGAATTTTATAATACTTTCCATCCTCATTTCAGGAATCTTTATGATCAAGATTAAGATCTTTATCAACATGGTCATGCCCACCTCGCCATCTGACCAGTGTCAGGATCCCATATATGATGACCACCATATCTATGGTGATTCCATAGAAATAATGTAGTCTTGAAAACTCCTATTCAACGATATTGTTATACCTTCTCTGCATTTAGATATAAAAGTACCATTGAACTATCATCAATGGCAATATTTAGAAGTTGCACAGATACATAGCCAATGAACAGTAGACAACCCACACAACATGTGGGTATACAGGTTAGACCATCTAGATTTATCAAGTATACTTTGATATGTAAGTCTAAGTCACATGGCAGTCATTTCCCATAGAGTGATCATTGTTAAGTAGCATGTAACCACATTATAAAATATGTTGTTAATGTTGATTATTATCCTTTTTATAATTCCTAGAATCTTTATTTGCTTTGTTTCTGGTGGGAACATGCAGAATTATTTTTAATGTACGTAGAAAATCTTTGTTTCCTGACACTGTGTGCTAGTAATATATTATTCTGTACTAGCATAATGATAGCACTCCCAGGGAGAAAATTCTTGACCCAGTGTTCTCCCTCTCCATTAACCCTATCTGTATTTTCTGGTTGGCATCTCTCTGTGATCACAGGTGAGCACTAGGGTATAAAATTATTCCCAGAAGCTCATTGTTCTTTCTGTCTAGAAGCTTGTATGAACTGAAATCTAGAGATTTTGCCAGGGTGTATTTAAATGTAGACTCTTCGGAATATTTTCTATTTGAGCCCCCAAATTGTTTTCCCCTCTGTTTACTGCCTGGTATAGCACTGTGTCCTCCTTCAGCTTCTATTATTTACTCAGAATTCCTCCTGTTCCTGTCCTCCATATCTTCATTTTTCATTTGTGATTTTTAGTTCATTTAACTCTTTGTCTTGTATTATGTAATATTACATAATCTTTCATTTGGTCTCCTAAGACAGTAATGTGTTTTCTTCCAGTGGACACCATTCCTTTATAGATAATATATATATTATCTATATGTATATATAATAATAAAATTTAAATATCAAGCACTGTTCTGGCCTAGTAGCATTTTATCACACTCTGATAATAACTCCTTATGTGTTCTCATTATGTCTTTATATTGTAAAGTCTATTTCTGTCTCTGCTATTAGTTCTGCTCCACTGTAGCAATCTGTTCTAGAACACGGCTGCTTTCTCCCTTTAAGCCACTGTATTTCTGAGGTTGTGTGCAAGTTCACTCTCTATGACCATCCTCTTGGGTACAGAGCTTTCCCAGTTCTGGTTTGGGCTCACCTCAGACTTTGATAGTTACAATTCACTCCACATCTATTACTGGGAAGAGATGAAGACATGAAGGGATAGTTTTCTCTCCATGATGCCATAGCAAATGATGGCAAACCTCTCTCTCTTCTTTTCCTGTGGGAGATTATGTTGTTACATTGTAAATAATTGCCCCACCCACTGGTTTAATAAGAAGCACTGATTGGCCAAAAGCAGGCAGGAAGTGTGGGCGGAACTACCAGACTAAGAAAATTCTGAGAACAGGAAGTACAGAGCAGAACGCCAGAGAGAAGCCAGAAGAAGCAGAGGACAACTATGCTGCTCTAAGGACAGGTACTGAGCCACATGGCTGAACAGGTTAAGAGTAATGGGCTAGATTAAGGGTAAAGAGTTAGCAAGTTATATGCCTGGGCCTTAGGCTGATCAGCTGAAAACTATTGTAAACATCTGTGTGTCTCTGTGGGACTGTGAGACTGTGGGTCTGCGGGACTGCACATCTGGGGGTCTGCGGGCCTAAACCTTGAGGTTAGGCCCAAAAGTCCAGACCAGAAACCTCCTACTACATTTTCCCTCTTTCCCTTCATCCCTCTGCCCCCTCCTCTGTGGGTATGTATGCCCATGCATGCACACACTAGGATTTAAACTTACAACCACAAACATGCCTAACAATCACTCTAACAAAATGTCTCTTTAGATATAGTTAAGGTGGGATGGGATGGGATAGTTTCTCTTCTGAATCATCTTTAGGCCTTACTTAAAACTTACCTCTCAAAGAGAACAGCTCAGCCTCTCCAAAATTGACACCTTAGTTTCTTTGCACTTCCTTGAAAGGCCCTTGTTCCTGTCTACTGCTCAAGAAACTGTGGATCAGCTGATTAACTCCACTCTGTCCTGGTGTGGCTACTCCCCATCCTGGGCTCTAGCACAAACATGGTGTCTATCCAGGTCATTTGATCTATTACCTGCAGATTGTCCCTGAATTTGGATCCCTGGGTTTAACTGTCAATGCTGAATATGTGCTTCTACAATAGACTCTGAGGACCAATATTTGGCCACCCTCTGGACAAAGATGTATCTCAGACACCATAAGTGACCACTGGAAACCAGAGAATGTGTGCTTGGTTGGCCAGGAACTTTCTATGTTTTCCTGTGGCCTACACATCACAATATACGGGCCAGAAAACAAGGGCAAATTTGGAGGTTCTGCATCAGTCCAGGCATTGAAGACATTCATACTCCTAAAGACTCTAAGGCATTTGGGTTGTAACTTCCTGTCTTCTTCAAGGCAAAACAAGACCAAGCTTGTATTATAGAGTGAAGTCTTACAAGGCTTAGCTCCAGTGAGCCCACTAAGTGAGTGCAGAAGCGGTCCCTCCAGATAAGGAAGAACTGGGTGTAAGGATAACTCCTATATTCCAGTGTCAAGTGGGGACTCTCCAGTCAGGTAGCTGTTCTCAAGGAACCACTGCTGATTTGAAACAAATTCTGTCTTTCTAACTTACAGACATTGGCTACCTGGTCAAGCCATAGACTTTCTCCTTTGCTTAAGTGCCTTATAACAGCTAGATATATTTTTTGCTGTCATTAATTGTACACCAAGATCTGAACTTCTGCAACATTTTAGGTTCAGCCTTCAACTGTGCACAGAGCTGAGACAGGTAGAGCAGCTGACACATGGGCATTGACTGGGTCCCAGTATTACTAGGTGGAGTCAGTTCACAGCCAGGTGTCCAGTCCCCCTGCTAGTCTAACTAATATATCAATGCTGGTTGGGAAACTTTAGGGTTGCTTTTGGCAGCAAGTAGAATACAACATAATTCACAAAATAGTGACAAAGGAAGCTATGCCAGAATAAATGCATAGAAAGGATGTTATGGATGTGACATCACAGTCTATCAAATTTAAGGACTTACATTCTTTCTAGTTCACTCTGCTATTTTTAATGTGTTGGGGGTTTTTTTGTTTTTTTGTTTTTTGTGTGGATGTGTTAGCTTAGCTCTTCTTAGCCATAAGGTGATCAACACTACTAAGGGAAATATGTGCAGATGGAAAATGGCCAGTCTAAAAGGACAGTTTTCTTTCTTCTTTGCCTATAAACCTCTTTTTAAGAGCAAATAGCTTTCAAATGTTACCCAAAATATCCCTCACAACCCATCGCCTTGAATAGTCACATGTCCGTTCTTCAAATACTTGCTTGGTATTCAATATCTATGTAATGTGATGCATAATTTGTTTATAAATTTAGAAATATCATCTTTGCATAAGGTTCATCAAGTAAGAATGGGCATGACTATTGATATTAAGTGGCAGTGAGTCGTGCTGAATTCTGTAAGTTGCATCTACTAATCACACTTAGACACAAAGGATTAGCATAACAGATGTATCCACATTAATTAATTAATTACTATGTAGAATTTCCCAATACAAGCTCTTAAATGTCCAGAATAATAACTACACTGAATTAAGTAATTTACTTAGAGGTAAATGTTCTAGGAGGCAAGATGCACGAACAATGTGGACCATTTAGATAATTATGTAAAATCTAGCCATTTGAGAAATTTCATTGGCGTGCAGTTAATGATTGGTGAGATCTGAGGAAACAGATAATTAGCTGATGTTTGCTTTTTCCCTACACCTTGTTCAAGTTTATGGGACTAATAAGTCCTCAATAAAAAGAAAAAAAAAGAGAGAAAATAAAAAGTAAGAGTCTTGGTATATCCATTTAAATGAGGGGATGGGTTGCCAGCTTCAGGGAACAGGAAAGCTCTGGAAAGTCTAGATTCTGCTCTTTTCATGCATTTGGGTCATCCTTCCCGGTGGGTCCCTGGTTGATGAACAGGACTGCAGCCAGCCCAGCTGAGGCAGAGCCACGAAGCAGGCTTCCTGTGCTTGCCTCCCTCCTGGAGAGCAGCCTCTCCCCTCACCTCCTCAGCAGAGGAGCTCCTGTGTTTGTCCTTTGTTGGCTGTGGTTTTCCTGGTGTTACAGGATCCCTCTTGCTCTTCCCATTTTCAGCCGCTTTCTTAACCAAACTTTCTTTGTACTTTGGTCTGTCTTACTGAGGTTAAATTTGTTTATTCCCTGGAATGCCTTTCTTCCTTCCCTCTACCTTCCCCTCTCTTCCTCCCTCCCTCCCTTTTCTTCTTAAGGCTTTGTCTTCTTCATATAGTAGTCAAAACATCTCTTGTAGGAGTGAGGTTAACAGGGAGGGAGAGGTACAAGAGAGGGGGTTGAAGGAGGAAACACGATCAGAGAACAATTTTTAAGTGTCTTGATTAGTTAATATCTGCTAATAAAAACTAGAAACCATACCATGCAAGCCCAGTAGCAATGGAGAGACTGAAATTCCCTTTAATGGTGGGATTCCAGCAGTTGCCCACGTGCAGTTTGTAACTGATGAGTTGATCAGCTTTGCTACCCAGGAAAGGTGTTTGCCAGCATATGATTTACACATTTGCAGGGAGTTAGGAGTATTCATTTTAATTCTGTGGAAGAAATGACCCCATCCCTCAGGAGTATATCAAGGTCTTAAACTAACATGGCCCAGGATTTACACTGTGAACTGAAGTGCATTCAAATGAAAATGAGTTTGGGCAACAATTTTCTAGTTTGAACAGTTTTCATACTAAGAAAAACAGGGATTGAATTTCTGTAAGACCTTTATATTTTGTTCCTTGGAACATGAGACATACCAGAGAAGTCTGGGTCACTCAAGTTCAAAGTGCAGTGCTCCTGAAGCTTGTCATTTCCGGTGAAAATGCATTGACTGGAGAATGTACGGCTTGTGGATAGCCTTGAGGAGACAGTGTTTTATTTGTTTCTCTACATTAAGCAAAAGAATAATCATTGTTTTTACTATTATTACTTTGTAGGTAGTGCATCGGGAGCTGTCAATGGGGAGCTTCAAGACAGAAACCTGATTAGTCAGCTGACTGGACAGGCTTCTTTATCATCCTTTTCCTGCAGTCTCTCTCATTTTGAGACTGCTGGTTTTCTTACATACAAAGCCTTACTGTCCTCAGAAGTCATACTTACCAAACTATTGGCACTAAGATCCGCTAAAGCCAAAAAACATGATTTGGTGAAGAAATGTAGTATTTTCCCCTTTCTGTTATGTTAGCTCTGATTTAAAAAAAAAAAAAACCAAAAAAACAAAAAACAAACAAACAAACAAAAACAGAGGGAGGGTTGTTTATTTTGGTTCACAGTTTCAGGGTTTCCGTCCAAGGTTGCTTGGCTCTTTTTCCTTTGGGGACGTAGAGAGACAGTACATTCTGGAGTTCACAGCAGAGGAGACTGCTTTGCTGTGGTCTCTGCTGTGGTAATAGGGAAGCAAAGAAATGGTAGTGGCCAAATTCCCAACATCCCCTTCGAGGGCAGCGCCTCCACCCCACCCTTGCAAAACTAACTTCTTTCAACTTTGCCCCCTTCGTTCTTCCACCTTTCAGATGCACAATGGCTTGGAAAACAAGTTTTTAACACAGAGACCTTTGGGAGACACTCAAGAGTTAAAACTATCACAGATGTTATGGGGTACACGAAACATATGCCGCTTTGGGCCAGATGAGAACAGATGTGTCTATGCTCTCTGTGTGACTTGCTTAATACATTTTACTTGAACAGCTGTTTTGTTTTGCTTTTTTTTTTTTTTTTTTTTTTTTTTTTTTTTTTTTTTTTTTTTTTTTTACTAAATTTTAACTACCGTAGAGGTTTCTTCAATGTGGAATTCAAAAATATGCCTATGAAACATAGGGAAAGAATTTAGTTTTAAATCACGTGTCATGAGCATATCTTCCACAAATATCCACAGAGGTTAATTTCTTTTAAAATTTTCAGATTATTCTGGATTGTGTTGGATTTACTGGGCTATTGAGGCGGGAGCTTGCTCTTTGTGGGTAGAAATTGGCTCATAGTGAAAACTGAAGCTACTCACATAAATTGCAATGAGGACAGAGGCTGGAGTTAAATGGGCAAAGGTTGGAACACAGTGAAGATAAATAAGAAGGTTTATGTCCTTCCTATAATGAAACCAGGTCAGAGGACACACAGGAGCCAGAAGTGGAAGGCTCTCACTAGCTTCCCCAAAGTCCCCCTTTGGGAGGAACCTATGCACAAGATTCTGGCTGTTAGTGAAGCTAATTGTTAGAGTCTAAATCGTATGGAAGGACGGCTTTTGCCTCCACCTATGACAGGAAAGAGCCCCCAGATGCTTCCATGGATGATGAATTAAATATAAACAGAGAGGGAGGGGAAAGGGAGGGAGGAGGGGGATAGTGGAGAATATTAACAAGAAAAAAAGCAGCTGAGACACAGGCTGCAAAGTCAGAGACACCATCATAGGTCTCTGAGCCAGGCATAAAGTCACACTCAAAATTTTCAAATCACTTTGAATCACATTTCCCAATATAATGATTTTTCTTTTTATTTATTTATGCTTTTTAAGATATAAGTACTCTATCTGCCAAAAAAAGGCATCATATCCCATTATGGATGGTTATGAACCACCATGTGGATGCTGGGAATTGGACTCAGGTCCTCTGAAGAAGACCTGAAGACTGGAAGAGCAGCCAGTGTGCTCAACAGCTGAGCCATCTCTCCAGCCAAATAGACTGATTTTAAAGTGGTGGATTTTTTTCCAGGTAGCAAATCATTTCTTAGCAGTGGCTAGACGCCACCTGGAAAGTGTCCATAAATGACTTTATGACCTACCCTTGATTTTGTCCCTTTCTCAAGAATATGTGCTAGGTCTGGGCTAGTAGATGGTGTTCCTAAAGCCCTGCTGGTGTGCATGGCTTGGCTTCCAGGAGCCAGGTGGCCACCCAAGCTCCCATTTCTGTTCAAGGAATGTCACTATCTTTGTTGAAGTCTGATTCCTGAGTAGTTTTAGGGAGAAACATTTCTCTGGTCTAGAAGTCACAGTGTTTTTCACTTAAATACAGAGCCAAGACAGAAGAACCATTGAGTCTCACCAGGTACTTCCTGTGACTCACCCAAGAAACATGGAATTAGGTGTTCCTTTAAAAGCTGTTAACTACTGGGCCTAGAGAGGTGACTCAGCAGTTAAAAGCACTTGCTACTCTTGCCAAGGATCCAGGTTTGGTTTCTAAAACCAACTTATAACTGCCTGTAACTCCAATTCCAGGGCATCCAACCCTCCAAAGGCACCTGCATATGATAAATATAAACTGTTACAGATGCACACACACAATGTTAATAGTTAAGTGCAACTCCTAGAATGGCTTTTAATTTTCTTTTCAATACACGTGCATGGTTTTTCATTTTGAATTTTCATAAAATAATCTACTTAAAACTGAAATATATTACTTGCCCAGAATTTCTTTCTGCAGAGAGAGGCTGAGACATAACCAGTTTGCAACTTTCTTCCTGGGCCCGTAGGAAGTGGTGGAAGAACCTCTGACGAACTCACTTTTCTTAAACAGTACAGCATATTTTAAAGTCACCTATTTTAGATTTAATCTAAAATGTAAATAAGCATGCTTCCTGATTGTGACTGAAATCATTGTTTCCACAGGAGACTCCTCTTTGTTAGATTTTGATTGATTTTATAATTTAATGCTTTTTCATTAGTGTTGATGCAGAAAGTCTGGGCATATGATTCGATCCACTTGACAGTCCTCAGTGCCAGTTTATAATCCTATTTTTTTTTCACTAGACTTATTGGAGGTTTTTGGTTTTGCTTCCAACTTGTTTTTTTTTTTTTAATAGGATTTATTGAGTTACCATTAATACACCATAAAATGTACCTTCTGAAAATACTGGTTTGGAGTTCTTTTAGTATATTATAGTTAGTTCGCCATCTTCTAAATGTCTGCTATTTCCATCAGTTCACATCTTATACCCTTGATGAGTTACACCTCATGTAGCTGTGGTTAGCACCCGCACTGCCAGGCCCAGGCTTTACCTTCTTCTCTTTTATCAGATAAGCTTTCGGTCTTGTATCTGCTCATTCCAAGGTCACACAAATACTTGTGTCTTTCAATCTATGGTTCTATAGTACCAGCTCTCATTATTGGCATCTGGCTGGCCTACTTTGTGCTGTTCAGGGCACGGCATAAGGACAAGGTCAAAACCCTTTTCTATGTGCTGTACAGTATGGCTAGTATCAGTTCTTATTAATTGACTAGATTCTCGTAGCCTCCTCTGAAGATTGATCATAGAGGTGTGACTTTATTCCTGGACTCAGTTCTGGTCTCTGGCTTTATGTGGGCATTGGTTGGCTATAGCTACTGGGACACAGAACTGCAGACTGGTGATTTACACCAGAAATCTTTCTCATAGATCCAGAGGCCACAAATCCAGTACGAAGGTTTGATCTCTCCTGGTATTTTCACTTCTTAGCATGTGAAATGACCACTCTTCACCACGATGTTTTATGGCTTTTTGTTTTGTGTATGAACATTACTGATCTCTCTCCTTCAATAAGGACTCCTGTCCTACTGGTTTAGGAACTCATCCTAAATGCCCCATTCTAACTTGGTATATTTCAGTTAAATATACCTCCAAATACAGTTATAGTCAAAGGCACCAGGAATGGAATTTAATCCTATAAAATCTAACAAAAACACAGATAAGCCCATGACAGAGCCATGCTTGTGTAACACTGCATCTGTATAATCTCAGTTAAAGTAGTGTTCTTGGTACACTGCATGGCTTTTAGCATTTCCTTACAGAAGTTGTCTATTGGGTCAGTAGTGATGCCCTACTTTCATTCTGGATTTATTATTTAGCTGTCTTCCCTCTGCTGGGAACAGAGGTTGGTCACGGTGGCTAAAGGTTTTCCAGTTCTGCTGTGATTCACTCATGTTCTTGACCACCTGTGATGACGTGTCTATCATTCTCTTCATCCACAGATGCAGGGATGTTGTACTTCTCCCTTTGTTTTTAGAGCATGTGGTTGGAAATTTCTAGAAAACTGTTAGACCTACAGGTAATGAGAACCTCAGGGTTTCTGGTGTAGAGGATACAAGCCTTGTGACAAGGCTTCTTAGAGCCCAAGACTTCTGAGAGCAACTGCTTTTTCTTCCAACATTGAGGTGTGGTATATTTTCATTTTTCCATAAGGTTTTTCCTGAGGGCTGTTAGTCAATAGTTCAGCACTGGGTGGGGGAGTGCATCCACAAAGAAGAGATGGTTGGAGTCATTCTCAGCAAGGAGGCATAAACTTCTACTAATGCAGGTCCCACAACATACCCAACATCCCGGGTCTCCCCTGATGTGGGAAAATGGCTATCTAGTTTTACAACCAGCACCCAAGCTCTCAGGAGGGAAGAAGCCTTCACTTGTTCCTGCCTCTGCAGACCTTGGAGAAACCATGACCCCTGGTTATCTCATTCTAGGCCTGAAAGCCTGCCATTCAGCTTGCTAGTCAGAGGGAGGAAGCCAGAAAGGATACAGGACCAGAGACTTGGGCTATGTAAATTTACCATGTTTCAGGATTCCAGTTCCATCTACTTCGTTTGTGGGTGTCTCCACAGGACCAATAGTCATACATACACAGAATTCTCCTGTATGCCTTAAATATTCATTTTTATTTTTTATTGATGTTTATTCATATTTATGAGGAACAATACTTGTGGATATTAAATTTTTCTAACATTTTCTCTATTTCTTTCTGCTGACTTTTATTTTCCATTCCAATATATATGGTTTTTAAGAAAAAACTACCTGCAATGTTAGTCTTGTCAGTTCCCTGTGGTGCCTCTGTCTTGTGAGTACAATTCCCCTATAGGCCAGAGAGTAGTTTAAAAGAATTAAACCCTGTTTCTTGAATGCTGTGGAGAAATGCTTTGGGATAAAACATGGATAATCTGGAGTAGCAGATGTGTGAAGTAACACAATATAACATTCACTCAACCATGGGCCTCAGATGCCATGGGGATCCAAAGATTACATTGCCTATGTTTACCCAATAACAAAATCACCTAAGAGTATTCTGTCACTAAGTGACATATGACAGTATCCTCCAAGCTGTCTGAAACTCCAGAATAGGCGAGTCAAAAAGCACACACAAACATTTGTATGGAAAAGTGTGGCCCTGCATCACTTGCCTCTCTTGTATGTAACCCTAACAGATAAAATAATAAGCAAATACCACAGCTACAGGATACTGTGTCAGATTACATTCACTTATCTTGCCATTGTATTAAATCGTCTTCAGGGGAGATGTTTACCTCTACTCTCAGTCTGTTCCTGTGCACCAGAGTCTGCATTCTCTTTCCCCTGAATATTTGCTTTCTCTGCAGGCTTAGCTAAAACTCATTCAGTATCAAGTGTCAGAAATCAGCTCAAGGCAGATTAAGTGAAAGACGCTTTGGTGTCGTGTTATCTACAGGAGTCTAACCTTAAACCCAGGACAAGGAGACAGATGGGAGGTTTGAACTATTTCTTCATCTCTTTGGTATCTTTTGAGTTGGCATCACCATGAGGGAGGACTGCTGACAAGCCAGGCTGCATGTATGTTACCCTTCAGCTTGTTAGAGGAAAGAGGGCCGTGCGTGGGGGTCTCTATTAGGGTGCTGGTGGGACAGCATAATCACCATGGTTTCCTAAATCATGTGCACCAACAGTGGACAAAAGAGTAGTACCAAGCTCTCCTAGAGGTGGAGGAGACAATTTCTAAAGGGGAAAATGCAGTGGAAGGAATAAGCCAAGCAAACAAATCAAGTCTTATTCCTACTTGAGACCTTGTATGATCATAACTCAATACACATGAATACACACTGGGGCCCTTGGTAACTGTGTAATTTTTATTTCTTAAAAAGAGGGCTCAATAAGGGGCTCTGTGCCAAGTGACTGCAGTACTGGGAAGGCACCCCTTTCCTCAGCCAAAGAAACTCTGCTAGGCTTGATCAACATTTACAAGAAACAAAGCGTTCTGTGCAGCCTGCCATGTGGTCCAGTCTGGAGGACTTTGGTTAGGGATAGACACAGTTTTTGTGAGAAAACAGTGAGTGGATGTGAAGGATTTTACTGAGTCCTTTAAAGTGTCTTGATGGCCTCTGCTGCTATCTAGCACCCAAAGCAGTATTTGTACCTCAGTTCCTTTGAACATTCATTGCACACTGTCCCATTTTCTTCCCCCAAGAAAAGATAGGGAAGCTGTTCATGCATGCCTGCTGCATGCTTTAATCTGTCCCTTTCTGACCCAAAGGCCCTCACCTGCTTTTAGCACTGTGAAAGTTTCAAATCTTTTTCTGGTTCTGCAGAAATGCCAGTGAATGGAGAGGAGCCTCTACCAGAGAATGCAGATGATTAGAGTTCCTTGGCAGGCATTCACTGCCAAGGAGATGGAGGAAAGCATCTAATTACTAAAGCACTCTGTGTAGCCTTGCTCAGTGCCTTCGAAATCTTAGCTACTGTGGGGTTTGCCTCAAAGAATTTTTATTTTTCCCCTTTTGTTTAGAGTTGGATAATAAATGCAAGAAGGGCATTAACACAAGGCATTTGAAAATCCTTTTCCACTTTAACCTTTTATCTCTATGGCTTCGAGGTTTCCATAAAAAGTTGTGCTTGCCATTTGTGTTGATCACATGGTATTTAATAAAAGTTTGAACTATGTAATGGGCAGAGCACTGTGTCACCGCAGAGTGAGGCTTCACTGAGGAGATGGTTTTTATTTATCTTCTAAACAAATAAACAAACAAAAGTCAACCTATTTAATTTCCCAAAGTGTACAGCCTTAATGGCACAGTGACATCTAGACATTTCTTTTTGACTGTTTTCAGATTTTGTATGTGCATATGCTCCCCTGAGATGAACATCTTTCTAGTTCAGAGTAGCAGAAGATAACACCTGGAATACGTCACTTTGGCATGAGGATTACTCGGAGCTAAAGCACTTGAAAAGCAGCAGATGCAAGAAGGGAAGGCTCAGCTCTCTCCTCTTTCAGGAAAACAGGAGATAAAAACTTCCAAGCACAAGGTGCCTGTCCACAGAGAGAAGGAAACATTACTAGGTCATGGCCAAGAGATCTCTGGGCAACCTTTGATAACTACCCTCCTACAGACGTTTACATACTTGAGTTACATTTCCACGGTTATTTCCCTTTGTTAAAATACAAAAGCATTCAGATGTTGCCACTGCTTTGAAACTTCATTTCATTATAAAAAGCAACGGTGTCCCATAACACTTGGAAGTGGAGTGTGTGGTTTGGTCTAGTTAATTGGTCTCAGGGGACTGTGGGTATTGCTCAGTGGTAGAATATTTGCCTAATGTTTTTAAGGTCCCAGATTTGACGCCCAGGATTACAAAAATCAAATTAAATTTAAAAACTGTCTCATGAGTTTAATTCTGCAGCCCAGCCAGGACCCTAAGAGACACACATAAGTTGGTTTCATCCTCAAAATTGTCATTAACATCATCCCTCTGAAAGAAAAGTAACCCTAGCCAAACACCCTACCAGAACCTGGTACATAGCAAACAAATTTCAGTTAATCCCTTGAATCCAGGATTAATGGTAGCATTCTGTTGGTGTGAAAGCACTCTGAAATTTGGAGTGTCATTAGATTTTTGAGATTTGTAGTCCAGATTCCCTGATGCCACAGCTTTTGTTCCTCAATATTACATGCCTGTACTCCACATAGCTGTTTCTTGGTGAGTGAAAGTAGTTAGCACGACCGACTGTAGTAAGAGGTTTCTGGCCCGGACTTTGGGGCCTAGCCTCAAGGTTTAGACCCGCAGACCCACAGAGACACACAGAGACACACAGATGCTTACTATAATTTTAGACTGATCGGCCTAAGGCCTAGGCATATAACTTGCTAACTCTTTACCATTAATCTAACCCATGACTCTTATCCTGTTCAGCCATGCTGCTTGGTACCTTTTCTCAGAACAGCATAGTTGTCCTCTGTTTCTTCTGGCTTCTCTCTGGCCTTGGGCTCTGTTCTTCCTGTTCCTGGAGTTGTCTCTGTCTGGTAGCCCCACCCACACTTCCTATCTGCCTTTGGCCAATCAGTGCTTTTTATTAAACTTATAAACAGAGACAGTTGTTTACAATGGAACAGCATAATCGCCCTACACCCAACAAGTTTGTTGTGGGACTAAAGAAACAGTATTTAGAGTAACCTTTGTAGAGGCATTAGCTGATGCCATTTCCCATTATCTGTATTAGTACTGCAACAGTTCCTACCCAAGCCTCTATGGCTACCATTGTCTTTTTGAAGTGGAATGTGGGATTTGCTTAACTTCCTTACTTCGAATTCTAATCTCTATTTTAGTAACATTGTTTTATGCTTGTACTTTCTCCCTTCCATTCTGGACAGTTGGAGAAAGGTATTTTAAGACTTAAAACTAGTATCTTTCTTTATGTGTTCTGAGGCATGATCATCTGCTGTCTGTGAGGGGATGCTGTTAGAAGATGCTGCAGTTCCTAGTCCTTGGCTAGCCTGGCTACTGGAGCTCCTTAGCATGTTGTGAAGAAATTAACACAGAGAATATGGAAAAACAGCCTGACTGCTAATAACAGCTCTCATCTTATTTTCCACTTCCTCTTACCTCTATTTGGCTCAAGGCATAACGGATCCTTCTGGAAGGACCTTTTGCAGAATTTTAGATTGCAGGAGGTTTCTATGAACTTATATACACATTTCAATTTGCGTCGAACCGAAGCAGATGAACGTCTCACTGTAACAAGAATGTTGTGACGCTTCAGCTTCATTTGTTGATCTCAGTCCATTTTGTGTAGCTGTGAGAAGAACATGGAGTAGCAGAATTTTTATTTCATGCAGGCTCTGGAGGTTGGAAGGTCTTCAGGGCAGATGCCACATCTGTTGAGGGCCACTCTATCATGAGGTGGGGAGAGTCCAATGGTCAAATAGACTCACTGTTAACTTATTAGAGAGAACATGGCATTCACCCACTTGTGAAGTAACAGAGGATTACATTTCCCACATGTGAGCTTTGGAAGACACATTCTAACTATAGCAGCCTCTGCAGTTGAAACCAGTACTTGATGATGTCTTTTTGGAGCCTCTGTGGAACAGAAAGTCATTGCTCATAGCTCACTAGAATTATGACATGGAATGGGATTTTATATTAGCATTTCAGGTCCCATTATCAGGCTGCACTTTCATATTGAATTATAAACAAAAATTTTATGCTGCTTACATTTAATGAAATTTTAATAAGGCCATGTTTTGATGTTATCATTCAAATAATGTGATCTGAATTGCTTTCCTCTGAATATATTTGCATTAAAGAGGAAATCAATTTGAGCTCATTCTTTTAAGTTTACTGATTTTCTTTGTAGCTCTAAAAAGATAGGAAAACTCACTTTCTTTGTCAGCAAATGGACAAGAACACATTTACTAAGATCTGTGGCAGCAGTGGCAATGGACTGCTGATGTTTGAGCTAATGAAATGACTCATTTTGCCTATTAGAGTTGCACAATTTAAACCATCTACAAACCGAAGTGATAGCTCTCCTTTCTTACTGAGACTAAAGCTTATATATTAAGGAAGAAAATTAAGAGATCCACATTATTTCTACTCCCAGGCATTGGTGACCTAAATTAAACAGTAATCTCTGGAGAGAGGAAATATCTCTTGGGGTTGCATTCTTCTAACATCGCATTTCTGCTAAAATTGTGGGTGTGGGTCCAAGGCAGTTTTCTTAAACATGTTTTCCAAAAGGTCAGCTCACATTACCAAGCTAAAATACGTTATTGGAAATCCTTATGTGGTGTCTCATAGTTGTCAGGCTAAAGTTTAATGAAAAAGAAACTGAGTCTGGAAATAGCAGGAGAAATCTTGCTTTTGAGAATAATTTCCCTTACAGACGCCAAGGGATTGCCCAGAAATTAACTGGCCAGGAGGGTATGAACTCTGTTCAGGAAAGGTACCCAAACAGGGTCCTCTGGGTCTTTTATGTCCTCATTTGGTACACAAAAAACGCTTTTAATTTACTTCTCAGGTCTTCTCTTCCACTTGACTATTATCCCTTCTTCATCCCGCCCCCACACATTTATCTTTTGTGTTCTATATACAAGTTTTCTAGTTTAAAAACTCAGCAAAAACTATAAAACGTGCCTAAACCGGTGTGCCATAGAGTTCATCCGTACACTTGCCACGGGGTTTGGTTCTTGTTTTCTATTTATATGAGTTCACAAACACCGTACAATACTCATTAAATGCAGGGCTGGTGGCCAGAAGACGCAGCTACCTCCAAGGCCTTCCGCGTGCTCAGAAGTCGCTCCGATGCCCCGCCCCATCGGGATGACTGCCAAGTTCTACCGCTCCGCCTCCGGGACGCGGCGCGCAGGCGATATGACGTCAGGCGCGCGCCGCTTTTGCTCCCAGAATCTCGCGGGCGCACTGAGTACGGGCTTCTGGCCGTTACTTCGCGGTGGACAGCCATCTCTCCGCCCGGTGACATGTTGCAGAAACCGAGGGGCCGCGGCCGGCCCAGCACTCAGACCGATAGGGAGCAGGATTTGGGAGGCGCTGGCGAGGAGGCGCCCAGCACGTCCCAGGGCTCCCGCGCCTCCCTGTCGGCCCCCGCCGTGGGGCCGCGCACCCAGAAGCAGCTGGAGCTGAAGGTGGCCGAGCTGGTGCAGTTCCTGCTGATCAAGGACCAGAAGAAGATTCCTATCAAGCGCACCGACATCCTGAAGCACGTGGTGGGTGACTACCGGGATGTGTACCCCAACCTGCTGAGGCTGGCCGCCGAGCGCCTACAGTACGTGTTCGGGTACAAGCTGGTGGAACTGGAGCCCAAGAGCCACACCTACATCCTTATCAACACGCTGGAGCCTGTGGAGGAGGACGCGGAAGTAAGGGGCGATCAGGGCACACCCACCACGGGCCTGCTCATGATAGTCCTGGGGCTCATCTTCATGAAAGGCAACACCATCACCGAGACCGAGGTCTGGGACTTCCTGCGGCGGCTTGGGGTGTACCCCACTAAGAAGCACTTAATTTTTGGTGACCCAAAGAAACTTATTACTGAAGACTTTGTGCGGCAGCGCTACCTGGAGTACCGGAGAATACCCCACACCGATCCCGTGGACTATGAGTTACAGTGGGGCCCGCGAACCAACCTGGAAACTAGCAAGATGAAAGTGCTTAAGTTTGTGGCCAAAGTCCATAATCAGGACCCTAAAGACTGGCCCACACAATATTGCGAGGCCTTGGCGGATGAGGAGAATAGGGCCAGGCCTGCAGCTAGTGGTCCAACCACTTCCTCTTGAACTCTTGAGGTGCAGTCTGAGGAACTCCTGAAATCCAAGATAAAAGAACAGGGAAAAGGAGGTTGGAGGAAGCTTGATTCTGCTAGACATGTTGTGCAGGGTTTTGATGTTTTATTGTGGCTTGGGGCTTTGATTTTTTTCATTGCTAACGAGATGGAAGAAAAGTGTATTTTATTGTCTATTGTTTAAACAGTTACAGCTTTCTAAACGTAACTGGAAAATTGTAGAATGTCAGACATTTAAGAAAGAACACTTATGTAAAATGCTTTGATGCTCTCCCAGAAGATAAACAAGATAGCTATTATCTCTTAGTCTAGTTCTTCCGGGGGGGAAAAGTCTTTTTAAAATTGAAAGAAATACAATTGTTATAGCCTCATGTCAACACAACTTTAATTCTGTATGGGTATGAGCAGTGTGTGTAGTTCCAACCAATCTATGATGTGTTCCCTGACATTTTTATATTCATACTTAGTACTGCTATCCCATAAGTGCCATTTAAGGGGTTTTTTCTGTTTATAATAAATATTATGCTTTTGAATCAGTTCATTTTTTTTGTTTGTTTGATTCCTGTTAGATATTGTGTTTCTTAGTATCATGACTCCAAACGCTTTTGCCATGACTGAGGTCAGTGGTACTGGAGAAGTGCATGAATGTACATTGGAGAAGTTGTAAAATTCAGCAAAGGGCCTGATGTAAATTTAGTCTCTTTATGACTTAGTTTAACCCTTAATATTGAGCTACTTTTTATTGTTTATGTCATTGCTGGGTCACTCCTGGAAGAGTGGTCCCAAGTTCTGGGGCTCAGTTCTCCTCATTTTATTCTTTAGCATATTTGATAGTTCTTGTAAGAATTTAGTGTGCTGTCTGGTGAGGACAGCCCAGACAGACCAGTGTGAACAGCACGACCACAAAGTCCCCTGGGCTTTAGGAGGTGTGATGGGTTTTGAGTTAAGTCAGGCTGATTCTCTGGGGGTAAATTTTGAGTCCCAACTGGAGAGAACAACTTTATATTGCTGTAGATGAGCCAAAAGAGCCGAGTCTCCTTGGAGCATCCAGCCAAACACTGGACACATGCAGTGAGTACAGTTGTTTTGAGGAAAGTTGCTCTAGGTTCTTCATCATAGGAGGCAAATACTTTTTTCAAAGCACACGGGAGGGCAGGTGACTTTCATCAGCTTAGAATTAGACGTCGGTCGGTTTGTGGTACTTATGGGGGGGGGGGCAAAGGAGGCTACTGGGAGTTGATTCGTGTTAATAATAGTGTCCTGGTTTGCTTTCTACTGCCGTGATGAATACTTTGATCACAAGCAGCTCGGGACATAAGTTTATTTCACTTATGTAGTCCATCACTGATGGAAGTCCAGGAAGGGACCTGGAGGCTGGAAATTAAGCAGAGGCCTTGGAGGAACACGCCTTACGATTTATTCAGCCTGCTTATACAGTTCAGAACACCTGCTTGTGGATAGCATTGCCCGTAGAGAGCCCTCCATCAAGCAGCAATCAAGAAAATGCCCTACAGGCCAATCTGATAGCATTTTCTTAATTGAGGGTCCCTCTTCCCAGATGGCCCTGGTTTATGAATTAAAAGAGATTCTTAAACAAGGATTAGTTTATCCTTAAACCCATCTTTTCTTGGCATGCATTTTATGTCAGCATATGAATTACTCTGCCCACTGACCCCTGACCTTTCTAGTAACTTTCCAGTTGTGCCACGCTGTCAACTGGACCATTGCCTCCGATAAAACTCACACAATAATGATATCCCCGGTTTTGAGATCTTCACAAGTTACTGCCAAATTTGTTTGCTCAAGATGCTGTGCTACATTAGAAGGTAGATCACACGCATAAGTCTTTTCTTTCAGACTCCAGGGCTGCATACCATGCCACTGTATTTAAAATAACTTTCCTTGTATGTGCATGTTCATGAAGAGTACATGCTTTCCTTTTGTGGACTTTGGTTTATGTAAGTGCCCTTGTGTCCTTTATCAGGGCTGCTATCAACCAACTGTTTTCAGAGTTTATGAGCGTAAGCTGATTCATTTTCATTTTCTTTCATGAAGAGAGAGTAACACCTCCTAATGGCTAGACAGGCCTCTCCCAGCACTGTACTCTGGCAGGCAGGGGTGCGCTACCTCAGGAGTTGAGGCCAGAAGCTAACAATCATCAGTGATACTTGATCAAGTTAAACTTTCACAAGCATCTATGTGGACAGTTTTTATTTTGTTTTTACCAATCGTCCCACACTCAAACCCTTGTGAGCACTCAGCCTTTACAGCCCTGTAGTGGGTATGTCATTAATACTTCACTGTCATTCCATTTCATGTTGCTTACAGGTGACATTGAACATGGACTCGCCTGTTACTCTCTATTCTGAGCATCATGTTTTAAACATTTTTTTTCTGCTTATTCATTTGTAAGAGCTCTGTGTATCTTCTGCACATCAGTTTACTGCTAAATCCAGTTGCAGATGCCATCTGGGTTTTTGTTTTTATCATACATATTTGGCTTTTATGTATCTTAATTGTTAGCACTATAATCCCTGTATTTTGTACTATGCTTTGAAAAATTCTCTGTAATCTTAATTGTGAAGGTTTTATTTTTGAGAACTCCATACTTGAGTACTATCTAACATCATTTCTGCCCCTCCCCTTTCCAGTTCCTTCTGTTAACCCCACCCACACTATATACATAAGGCAGCTGTCTGAGAAAATGAGGACGACCAATTGGATTAGACAGCCAATTAGGGTTATACCTGAAGAGCACTAGTTCTTCCTCCTTCTCAGCCATTCTCTAATATCATACAGCTCTTTATCTAGGAGTGAGAGCCTCCACCTGAGTAGGTGTGCCAACTGGTGGTGTCATTTTGGGGGTCTTGTTTAGGCCGTCATTGTCATGGAGAGGACACAATCTCCCACAGTCTCCCAGCAGACACCCTGGTCCTCTGGTTCTTGGAGTCTTTCGGCCCTCTCTTCCACGCTGTTCCGAAGCCTGGGGTATAGTTAGTGGGTGTGTTGTCAGTGTGTCAACGGAGGTTCAGCTGTTCACTGCACTCTGACCAGCTGTATATTCCTGGAGTCTCCGTCTGGTGCAGAAAGCGCAGCTTTGATGCAGGGTGGGGCTGTGCTCACCTGTGAGTTTGAGGATATTTAGAATGCAGTTAGGAATTAGAGTGAACCAGGAAAGTGGCAGGAGTTAAGTTCTCTGTGGCCCATGGCCTCACCAACCAGAGGCTGTTGGTGGTCTTATAGTAACAAGCATGAATTCCCTCATATTTTATTGGGCCTTAAGTTCAATTAGACAACTGTTATCCCCAGGATAGTAACTGCCACTGTTGCAGCCTTGTGAATGTCTTGCTTTGCTGGGCATTAATAGAGTTCACAGGCTTTACTCTTGGATGAACTACCTATTGCTTTTCTCTGTTGGCAGTTTTTATAGCATCTTTGGGTACTATGAAAGCTAGACCTCAGGGACAAGACCTCTTGGTCAAATCTAGTTCAAGAGCCAAGAGCAATGACAGTAGCATATCATCAGAGTCTCTGACTCCTTTGACCAACAAACAACTCAGGAGATTTCCCAGGTCTGACACTGAGGGTTTTGTTAGTCTATGGTTCTTAGAGGAAGCCTTATCACTCCAAATTGCATAACTTCATTCAACAAGCATGCACATAGGTAGCACACACACACACACACACACACACACACACACACACACACACACACATACACACACACACACAGCAACACCCTGCTGCCTGGCCAGGCTGGTCTTGAACTCAGTTCTCTTTCCTCAGCACGTCATGTTCTGAGATTACTGGTATGTTGTAGTAAGAGGTTTCTGGCCCAGACTTTTGGGCCTGGCCTCAAGGTTTAGACCCACAGACCCACAGACCCACAGTGACACACAGATGCTTACAATAGTTTTAGGCTGATTTGCCGAAGGCCCAGGCGTGTAACTTGCTAACTCTTTACCCTTCATCTAACCCATGACTCTTATCCTGTTCAGCCATGGGGCTCAGTACCTTTTCTCAGAGCAGCATAGTTGTCCTCTGCTTCATCTGGCAACTCTGGAGTCTCTGTGGCATTTCTACTCTGTGCTTCCTGTTCCCAGAGTTTTCTTGGTCTGGTAGCCCCGCCCACACTTCCTGTCCGCCTTTGACCAGTCAGTGCTTTTTATTAAACTCATAGGCGGGATGATTATTTACAATGTAACATCATAAATCCACCACAGTATGACACATGTAAAAAATTCAAGTATGTCTTTAAATGTTTATTTGGAAAATTCCATACATGTAAAAGTAGAAAACAAATGTAATTGTTCGGCCACATAGGTAATTTCGCTCCTCTCCTGTCTGTCCTCATCTGCCATTTGTCCTCTGTTGATTTCTAACTTTCTCTACTCTGGCCAGAGTACTTCACACACTCTGATTCTAACCGTCCCATATTTTCTGAGGATTTTCCGTGTGTCTCCTTAGGTATTTTTGTGTCTACAGTTATCTTTGCCTGCATTTGGTTTCATGATGGCAGCTTTATATGACAAGAAGTGTTCGTTAGTTTCTAGATGAAGCCTTTCTGATGAAATTGGGCTAGACACCACTCTATGAATGTAGTAGATTATCATTAGGCATCATTACATTAACATTTTAATTTTATTTTATTGTTTATTTTGCTAGTTGTGTTTGGTTCTATCCTAGATCTCTGGACCATACATCTTCTAGGTCCTGGCCCTTCAGGTAGTGTCATGGGCGGGCGTCCTTTCATGGCATAGCTCCCACAATCTCTGTGTCACCCTTACCCCAACATATTCCATAGGCAGGGCGAACTGTAGGTTGAAGGTTACTTGGCTGGGTTGGTGTCCCAGTTCCTTCACTGGAAGTCTTGTCTGATCACAGGAGACAGCCGGTGCAGGCTCCATATCTGCTGTTTTCAGGAGCCTAAGCTGGGCTCCTCCTTGTAAATTCCTGGGAGTTTCTCTTTTTCTCTTGCACCAGGTTTCTACCTCATTCCAAATGTCCTCCTTTTTCTGTCAACTCAGTATTCTCCCCTTCCATCCCCCCACACCTGCTCCCTTGGTTCTTTAATAATTACTTCATTTTGGTTAGATAGACTTTTCTAGTGTGCTATTATATTCCTTCACTTTTTATCTTAAATGCCCTGTCTTATTTGTGTATCTGTCTATATTTATTTATTTGTGTATGTTTATTTGTTTGTGCCTATGGGCACTTTGGCTGTCTGTATGTCTGCACATGCGCCATGTGTGCATTGCCCACAGAGGCCAAAAGAAGGTGCTAGATCCCTTGACATTGGAATTAGAGACAGTTGTGAGATTCCATTGGTGCTAGGGATCAAACTCAGGTCCTCTGGAAGAGTGGCTAGTACTCAACCACACTGAGCCATCGCCAGATCTTGCTGCATATCTTATTTTTTTTCAGTATTAACCATGAAAATTATAGCTAGCTTTTAAATTGATCATTTTCCTGTTGCTATAAGAAAGTATCTTTTTGATACTTTGTTTGGTTTATAATTTTGAATTTTCAGAGAAGCCCAAGATTAAATAGATGTTCTAGGTTCAGCTTCTGCTAAAAGCCTGTTGATAAATGGCATCCTGGTGCACATGCAAAGAGGAGGGCATCACCTAGAGAGGCAGAGCACGGAGAGTGGAGAGGAACTAGTCTCTCCTAACAAACCGCTCTCAATGGGACTCACTGGCTTCCCTTCCAAGGTCAGCATTCACAAAGGACCAAGCATGCTCACCTGGCTCTACTTCTCAAACATCCACCACTTTCCAGGATTGACTCTGAGAACTAAGCTTTGACTCACCAACTTTTGGGACACAACTCAGATCCAAACCTTAGCAGCACCCTAAGTTTTCAGTCATTTGTTGAGATTGGTTCCAGCTTAATAGCAGCAGCATCTATTTATTTTTTTCTTGATTCCATCCCCTTGTTATTACAGCTTTTAATATCATGTAACCACCGACTTGTTTAAACATTTGTCTTTTATGCCAAACTAAGAAACCAAAGGAGAAATGATAGACTTAACATAATTCTCCTTGTAAAAATAACATTTAATTTAAAAAAAAAGGAGGGATCGTACCTCTTTATCTGGCTTCAGTTAGTCTCTGGTGTATTCTCATTTCAGTGTAAAAATTCCCTGTGAGATTTTGTTTGTCAATCATCCCTTCCTGCTTTGAGCACTAGCTCTAACTTATTTCCAAGTGCCTTAATTTTGCTTTCAATTTAAAGGCTAGTTTTGCAGGATAATTCTGGGTTAACATGTTTTGTCTATTTAGAATGTTAAATGTATTATCCAACTCCCTGCAACCTACATGGTTTCTAAAGACCAGTTGGCTGATAATCTTACTTATATAGTAAAAAGTTTCATCTTGCTGTCTGTGAGCTTTTCTTCACATCTTTGGACTGTGCTAGCTTGATTATAATGTGCTCAGTGGTGGGTCTCTGAGTCTCTCCTGAGTGAAGCCCCTGAGGCATCTGCAATAGGCTAACATGTGTCTCCATCAAACAGCAGGAGATTTTAGCCACAAGTCCTACCGATTTGTTTTGGCTTTCTCTGCTTCCCGTAGAATTGCCATAGGTTGGGGCCCCATTGTTAACAGCTTCTGTGGGCTTCTTGGCTTCCCCCTTTGCTCCTCTGTCTTCTTCCCCATCTGGAGACCCGCCTCCTCTTGCCCAACTGGAGGCCAGCCTCTGCTTCCCTGCATTGCACTCCCAGCTTCTCACCACAGCTGAAGTCTGCACTCCTTGAGTCTCCATCCAGTGATGGTTCTCTCTACCTGACGTTCCTGTCTCTCTTCATTTTGTCTTCCCTGTGTGGCCAGTCGGCCCTCATGTCTGTCTTCGCCTTGATTTCCTTTAGTTCTGTGCCAGGGTCTCCTGCAGCGCTCTCGGAATAGTGAGGATTGTTCACGAATCCCCTGCCTGTGCTCTCAAAGATATTTATTCTTTTGCTCTTTCTTCCTACGCTTTGTAAATTCTTGTTGGAAGTTAAGACCCCTGAATTAATATACAGCAACAGTTAACTGACTAGCTCTATCCAGATAGAAAGTACCAGTGGAGAAGAAACCTTTCAAGTACTGGGCTTGGGCAGTGTTTGAATCCTATATTGAGGATAGCCCCAGCAGCATCAACAGCAACTGCAGGTGGCGCCCTCTAGTGTCGTTCTCAGGTACTGAGGCTCTGATTTCTACAGATGTTAGCGCTCTTGGGTAACAGATGGAATTTCTCTGCCCTTGCTAGCAATCATTGGTGCAGCTTTTTGGCAGGCCATAGGTACTAGAATCCCTAAGCCCTTAGGATTCCTCTTACAGCTCCTAAACTGGGGCAGGGGTGGACGTCTTTACAGCTCTCTAGGACTCTTCTGACACCAGGGCTGCATCTTATCTTCTCTCTTTCTAGCCTTCTGTCCTTCATCCTCAGCTTGCCACCTCTTCCCACCCTATCACCATTCCTGACTCTGCTATGGCTGGTTTCTGGGACTGTTCAGCTGCCTTTTGTTGCTATGGCTGCCATCATAGGAGAGGGACTGTGGCTGATCTTAGCTGCTGCCACTGGCTAGCAGCTCTGCATCTTCTGCAGCTGCTGATGCAGCCAGGTACTCTGGTGCATCTGCATTGTGTCCTGCTAATGGCTCGGCCCTGCCTCTTCTTCAGCTGTGAAGAGGCCACCTAGCCTGCTGCTTCTTCAGGGTAGTGTGCAACATGCTCAGCTCCACTCCTTCCCCAGAAGCCACACTGCTGGCCACTGCTGTGTTGGTGCCCGCTATGGCTGGTGGTGCTGCCCCATTGCCTCTGCCCTCACCTTCTGATGCTGTTCTCTTTATTGCTTCCCACTCTGTGTTACAGACACAGCCTGCTCCACTTAACATGGGCAACAAGAGAAGCCTTTACTGGGCCTAACATTGCAACAGCAGGGGAAGCAGCAGGAAGATATCTCCAGCTATTCACCAACAAGCTCAATTGTCCGACAGGACAGTCCGAGGAAAGATGTGTACACCAATCCCAGCAAACTTCTCATATGAATAAAGATTGGTCAGTCACAGCACTGTCTCTTGTGTACTAGTCATAGTAGCCCTTTTAGGCCACCAAGAGAAGTGTTCCTCCTCTGGTCTGAGGGAAAGGGGCTATCTAGAGTTCACCAGGGTTTATGATAGCAAAGAAGTTGGGTATCAATTGTTTGAAACAGTCCTGCCTGGAACTACATCTTCAGGAAATAGAGAAGGCAGCTGTGATTCCATGTAGTTTCTTCAAGGTGTTCCTGGAGTGTTCAAAATGGCCAGTGGGAGCATAAGGGTGGGATGTCTGGCTCTTTGATTGGTAGCCCTTTTGCTCAGGGAAGCCAGAAAAGCAAGGGAGAGCCCAGCAGCTGCTAAATGTTGTCAAATTGGCCAGTCTACAGTTCTTTTCTTACTGATAGGAAATGAACATCAGGGTTAGCACTTACAATATAAACCTAGCTTATAATTGACACTAGAAATTATCATCACTGTGTTTACCACTTACCCAGTATCCCAGTAAAAAGTCTGCCCCCTCATCTGTGTCAGTTAATATGGAAATCAGAAATGCATTCTTAGAAAAGTAACTGAACAGTGAGAAAGGAGCCAGACACAGACGAGAACACATGGGGTGACGAGGCCACGCTTTGGACTGTTCCTGGTAGAATGCATTCTAAAGCTGCAAATAGATCTCCATCTTAAATGGTCTCCATGGTCTGCTTTTTTGTTTGGAAGGACATTGCTATTTTGAGGCTGTTTATGGTGCTGTGAGGTTACTCACAATTATTTTGAAGACAAAGGATTCTGGCATGATGGGAAGGAGATTCAGACCTAGAACTGATGGGTTAGGTTAAAACCACTAGCTTCCAATTTGATTGAAAATGTCAACATAAACTCATGGCATGTCTGGTAACTGGATGGTTGAACATAATGACCACATAAAGAATGAAGGACAACTTGAGCACAAAACTGTGCATATAAATCTTGTTTTATTGATTTCACACTGTCTCTGATCAGAGTCAGGAAGTGTGAAAAGTGGTCCTGGAGCTCCCAAAGAACCAGGAAGCAAGCAAGAAGTTGAAGTTCATAGACTTCCAAGTAGACTCTCTAAGGGTCCAGGGCTCAATTAAGTATTCAGTGATGAAAACATGTTCATTGAGCTTAAACCCATGGTTCCTAATGATACACTACACTACATCACGTCTCACACACCCACCACCCACATCACACACACACCAAAACAAAACAGCCTTTAGTTATCCTTGCAGAATGCTCAGGAAAAATATTTAAACATCATAAAACCTCATAAAGATGATAAAACTCAATATTTTAAGAGGAAACCAGGACATTTCCCAAACATTTCTAGTAGAAATTCAAACACTGCAGACATGTGAGCTGTCAGTAATGCTGAAATGTACACTCAGAGGTAGATGGGAAAGCTGCTGGTAACCATGGGTGACAATTTAGTTCCATTCCACCAGAGAGAATGTCTGCACATTTGCACTGCCAAGAGTCATTTGCACTAATGTCCTCTTCTGTAGCTCAGAATGGTTTTAAATGGTATAATGACAATGGAGGGCAGAAAGGGGTATTAGGAACCGTTGGCAATTAGTAGTCACACCTGTTTCAAAGTCTTTATAAGTCTCCTCCAGACCCTTCTTGGTTTTGATCATATTAGCATAGATTACTCTTCATCCCAAAGAGGTGTTTTATATGACTCAGCCTAATTATCTGCTCTGTGGGGCTGATGGATTGGTTTTGTCAGGAAGTTTTAAGAACAAACCATGAAGGTGGAAACCCATAGATTTAGGATTTGTTCAGCATTTGGGAGACGGGGAGAAAGACTGAGTTTGAGGCTGGAGGGGATATATAGTGAGACACTATCTGGAGAGGAGACAAGGGCGGGGGGGGGAGGGGGGAGGTTCATTCGGACCTCCCCTCTATCCCGTGTGAGCTGACCCAAAGCATGGAAATAGAGACAAGTGAAGCTAGATGAGCATTCTAGAACTTGATACTAAAGTTCTACTATGCATGCCAACAATGCTTGAGTAATCTTTACAAAGATGGCTCACAATTCTTTCAAAAATACACACTGAAGCACACACATTTAAGGATGGGGTTATATGAATTCCATTTATGGAAGAATATTCCCCAGGGGAGAGGCAGTGAAGAACAGCTAGCTGGCCCTGAGTTGGCTGATTATTGAGGATGGATGATGAGTATCCAGGCCCTCTTTATGCTTTTCTATTTTGCACATGTACAAAATTTTCCACACTAAAAACTAAGCAAAATCAATTTAACATCCTTCTAATCAATACACTTCTTTCCTCTATTTTGTTTAATAAGTTCTGGCATGTGCCTTTTGAGCATTCAGAATGCATAGTATTTTTAGGTTTAGTTTTCTAAAATTTAAATCATAAGTTCCAAAGAAATTCATGGTACCTTGCCATGGCTTTTCACTGTTTTTACTTTTGCTGTTTAGGGCAATATGAAGCTGCCATTTTGAGAAACAATTGCATTTTTCCTTTAAAACATAAATATTGTTTGTGTAATTACTTCATCAAGCCAAAGTGTTTGTAAAGCCAAGTCACTCTCCCTCTATGGCTCTTCCAGCAGGTAATTAATTTGTGTTTGGTTTGCTTCCAGATCACCTTCTTCATGCTGCTCTCTGCAGTATGTGTGATGCTCAACCTAGCCGGCTCCATTCTCTCCTGCCAGAATGCCCAGCTTGTCAGCTCCCTAGAAGGCTGCCAGTTGGTGAGTAGTGCAAGGCAAACTTTCTATAAAGGTCAGAGGCCCTGATGTTGCAGGAAGACATTTAAGAGATAACTGTACTATCTTCAAGTCTCAGAGAAATGTGTATTAATTCATTAGCTTTTTAGTTGCTTAAGGAATTTCAGTCACAGTGGTTCATTCTGATTAAAACTTACTCTTGTAAATAAATCACCACACACACACACTTTTTTTTTTTTGAGGCAGAATCTCACTTATGCAGCTATGGCTGACCTGGAACTCATGATGTAGACAGAGATTGCCTCAAACTTTTGAAAATGTTCCCACATTTGCCTCCCAAGTGGTGGGATTATAGATATGCCCTTATTGCAGTTAACTCCCCCACCCTCCCTCATGCCTCTGTGTATCAGTACATATTGTGTGCCTCTGGGTGTGCCTGTGCATGCATGTGTGTCTATGAATATGCATCTTAGTTAAATATACTATTTCTGGAATAAAACACAATGAGTAAAAGGAAATTGGGGAGGAAAGGGTCTATTTGATTTATACATCTTGAGTCTCAGTCCAATGAGGGAAAGCAAAGCAGGGAACAAACCAATCAGGAGCCTGGAATGAGGAGATGATGCAGAAGCCATGGAGAGATGCTGCTTACTGGCTTGCTCCTGGGGGCTTGCTTAGTCTGCGCTCTTATAGACCCAGGACCACCAGCCCAGGGTGGCACCACACACAATGGACTTGCTCCTCCTGCATCAATTAATAATTAATAAAATGCCCTACAGACTTTCAAATAACTCTAGCTTATGTCAAGCTGACATAAAAATAGCCAGCACATGTATGTGTTTTGTGTGTGTGTGTGTGTGTGTGTGTGCGTGCGCGCGCATGAATATGTGTGTGCCTGGGAGTCCATATATGCCTTTGTGTATATGTATGGGTATGTGTTTGCTTGTCTGTATGCACACACATGCTGGTTCAAAAGAGCTTTGCACCAAGAAAAATTGCAGGCCCTCTTAGTTGGGGTTTCTATTGCTGTGAAGAGACACCATGACCACAGGAACTTTTATAAAGGAAAACATTTAGTTGGGCCTATCTTAACAGTTTCAGAGGTTTAATCTATTATTATCATGGCAGGACAGGGACACATGCAGGCAGACATGGTGCTGGAGAGTCTTACATCTTGATCGGCAGGCAGAAGCCATTGTGTGTCTCGCTGGACATAGCTTGAGCATAGGAAAACTCAAAATTCTCAGTGTGTCCAAAGTGACACACTTCCTCTAACACGATCACACCCATCACACCTATCCCAACAAAGCCACACCTCCTAATAGTGCCATGCCCTCTGGCACCATTTTCTTTCAAACACCCATACAGGCAGTGTGGTGTATCTTATAGAGGATCAGTAAGTGATTTGCTGGATAGAGTTATCTCTCTGGAAATTAAAGCACATCTGACATGGAGTGCTTAGACTCCTTGGAAAACCATGGCTCCCAGATGCAGGGGCATCAACATTGCTTCTTTATCTTTACAACAGCACTCCCTTTGAAGCCATGATACTTCCCAGCTACCAGTCTGCTGGGCCTGTCAATGACCTTTCTGAGAAGTCAGGAAGGAAATACCTTGAGCATTTCTATGACGAGCCTTTGCCGCCTCTTCTTGTGGCCATTTTGTTTGGACTCAAGGAGGAAATTGGCACCATTTCAGTGCTGAAGAGCTTATTGAGTTACAGAAACTAATTGATGGAACATAGTCTAAACTGTGTTCTAGAGATCACAGAATAGTATTCCTTCACTGTGACATTCACAACAGCATCCTCTGCACGTGCTGTGTCTCCATGGTTACTAAGAACCCATATAGCCTGCATACCACCTTTATCAACAATGGGACTTGCCATCCTGTCTCCATAACATGGCACCTCTTTGTCCCTAAGCACTTCAAGCACTGGGCATGGTATAATCTAGCCACTCACAGGGGCTTAGGCAATTTTCTTTGGGATTCTTATTTTCCTATGCAAGCCCTTGAGGAGACAAAGACTGGGAAGAAGTGAATGGCAGTACCAGCAGCCAGATTAAAGTGAAAATTCAGACACAGCCTCTGGTCTTGAAGTGCTGTTTCTCCCACACCTTCATGCTAATCTCAGACTGATCCCATTTCAGAACATCAAGCACTGGAAGCTAGAACAGGAAAGTTAGGTCCAGTTTCCTCCTGACTTCTTCTGAATGAGAACAACACCACATGCACACAGAGAGCCACACTGATGCCCTCTCTGACATTTATCTCTGACTAAATGAGGCTGTGGGAGCATCGCCATCTGTCTCACTTAGAGGGGATCCAAAGTGTCCCTCTACCTAGGTACACACAGGCCAGCCCTCTAAGGCTTAGGAGCCATGTACATATGGCTTTGGAGTCATGATCTTCTGCTAATATGAGCTGACTTTACATTGTGCCTCCTTCCCTCACATGCGCGCGCAGACACACACACACACACACACACACACACACACACACACACACACACACACACACTTCACTTCCCTTTCCTATTATATGTGGTGATTTACTGCCCCCATTCTTCATAGGATATTAAACGAGATAGAAATCTATAAAAACGTGAAAATAGATACCATTTTTTACTGTTGAAATAGAAAAAAGGAGTTTATTTACAGTTTTATAAATCAGTTTACAGTATATTCCCAGACTTTCCTATGCATATCACATGTACATATGTATAGATATATCTATATGTTGTGTAATGGTATGTGCTCTAATACCAATGCTGTTTGTGACTTGCTTTATAATTGGTCATGTATATTATTTTATGTTTTAGAATATTTTTCTACAGCTAAATGAACTTAGGAAAATTCAAGAGGCAATTCACCAGTGCAAAGCCAGGAGTTATTATGGTCAATATTGTCAACTTCACAAGGTTTAGAATCTCCTTTGATACAAATTTAGGATCTGTCCATGAGGAGCTTTTATAGGTTGGGTTTGTTGAGAAGGGAAGTCTAATGCTAAGTTCAAATGAACCATTCATGGACTGGGGTCACAGATTGCATTAGAAAGAGGGAGTGAGCTGAGTATCATCATTCACCTTTCTCTGCTTTCTGGTTGCTAAGTAACCAACAATCTCTGGCGTCTGCCAACATGCTTTTCCCACCATGATGGATTGTAGCCTCAAACCATGAGCCAAAAAAGGCCTTCCTTGACTGTGTTACAACAATGAAGAAATGTGGTGTAGGCAAGAAACATATGATGAATGGTCAACATGTAACCAGTATCTATCTTCCCAGAACATGTACATGTAAAAACGCATGTACATGAACAGTTAGACACATTTATCTACTTCTGGACTTTTTATTCTGTTTCTATTTTATGTCTGGCCACTTGTTACTTTTTTTTTTTTACTGTCTTGTTTTTTAAGGTAGGGTCTCATTTTGTAGCCCTGGCTAACCTGAAACTCACTCTGTAGACCAGGCTGGCCTCAAACCCATAGAGATCCACCTGTGCCTAGTGCTGAGATTAAGGTATGCATCATACACCCAGAAAACTATCTTCTTGATTTTCATAACTGGTTGGAAATCCCCATTCCCATACTTATCTCAAACATCTAGCCTACTTTTAAAAACATTCTTGCCTATTCTTAAATGCTTAGTCTCTAAAATGAACTTTGAAATTTGAGGGAGTATAGAATCAAATGAAAGGATTTGAGATTTTAATTGGAATAGATAACATTTGTACATAGCCTTGAGAATTGATGTTAGATAGTTCCTTGTCTTTCCACTCAAGGATACGGGTATGTTTTGTTTTATCTAAATTTTGTTAACTAATTAATTTTGGGTTTTAGTTCTCTTTAGAAGAGCTGATACATACATAACCATATGGGCATACAGTATTTGTCTCTTCTCTATTTGTACTTTGAAATTATCTAATTTTCTATGCATAAAATGATCTGTAAGTGAAACTCTTTTTCTTACTCTAAATATCTCAGACACACTCTGTCTTCTAAAAGTGGCCTCTAATAGTTTCTCCTTACCTTTATAGCCATTATTTTATGCATGTTTCTTGTATCATTATTACATGTGTGACAGTTTACACACAGACACATTGCTTTTGTCAGATAACCATGTACCTTGCTGACATTTCCACATGAATTCTTGGAAAGATTTTTGCTGTTAAACAAAGACCAGCAGTGAGAATTCTGCTTGATGGACATGTCATGGTTGGTCACTATAACTTCATGGGGGGTCTAGTCTTTTGATCAAATGAAGATAACAGAGAATGTGACATTTTGTACATTCACTACTCAACAAATGCAAAGTGGGGACGCCTGATGTAAGAGAGCTGGCCTAGGTGCTGAAGGCATGGCTGAAGATCAGGAACCCACAAACAGGCATGGAGAAGACCAGTTTAGAGTAGTCTTAGTTAATGCACATGAATGCACTTTGGTTTTATAAAGAGGATTGGTTTATGAGGAAACTCATCATCCCATAATTTTGAGACTTAGATGGAAGAATCAAAAATTAGCTTGGGATGCCTACTGAGATTCTATTTCAGAGAAAGAGGAGTAGCACTCTTGCCTAATAAACTTAAATCCCTGGGTTGAATCTCACAACAGACAGACAGACACACACACACATACACACACACACACACACACACACACACACACACACACACACACACACACACACGAAAATAAAGAAATGATACAACTTATGAACTTATTTCTAATTGATCTTCAAAAACAAGACACTGTGTGACACTGCCAACAATATGTGACTGTGCCTGGTTGCCCAACCCCATGCAAATATTTGTGTGAATTATCAGAAATGTTCATTGTCAATCTGGCAAGAAAACTGAGCTCTCATTATATAATTTTTATTTCCTTAATGAAAAGTAAGGTTTAAATTTTTGTCATTTAAATTTATGTTGTCAGTGCATATATACATTTTACTTATTTTCTGTTATGTGTCATTTTATGATTAATAGGTATTTACTGTGTTAAGAAGCCTAGACTTTATACTTTATTATATGTGTTGTAACTGTTCTTTTTTCCCACTGAGGTTTGTTATTTACATGTTGACAATTTCCATGGTGTTATTTCTGGAGGTAAATTTTATGTTGTATCCAATTCTTGTCCATCTGCATCCCCTGCTAACTTCCAGATCATGTGGTTTGCCTATAAAGGCTTTCCAACTTTAAGTTTATAAGCAATTTTCTCACTTCATTAAAATTTAGAATTTTTACCTAAACATTTGTAAATTTTCTTTTTGTTTCTTTTTTGAGTATTTATTAACTTTGTGTGTATGTATGTGTGTCTAAGGGTATATTTGTGAACCATGTAAGTTCAAGAGTTATCAGAGGCCAGAAGAGGAAATCGAATTCACTAGAGCTGAAGTTATAGACAGTTATGAATTTAGCAAGAGCAGCAAGTGCTCTTAACCACAGAGCCATGTCTCTATCGATGAGTTTATTTTTATAAACATTACTACGCCTTTAGAAGGGATGCTAAAGAAAACACAGGTGGGCAGCACCTGGAGAGTCATGGTAGATAGCATTCTTTGGAGAGATTAGATGCAATTGTCAGCAGGGAGCACATAAATGCTTTCCCCAAAGATCTCTTTGCTAAGTGCCCCATCAGAGTTGAAAAAATCATTTAGTGATTAAACAAACATGCTGTTTCAATTAAATTCATAGTAATAAAAAGAGAAGTATTGATTTTCAGTTTGTCCCCAAATGCCTCCCATGTCACTCACTCCAGACTTCATGAGCATCAACTGTGATGGCATGAGCTTTGCTTAAAAGAAGCCTTATTTATCACAACCAAATCCTTTAGTCTCTGGGGTTTCTGTCACACCTTTTCTGTGTTTTTAAATGAGAAGTCTAATGAGAATGCTTTTTTAATGAAATTTGATAGGATGATGATTATTCTCTCTTAATTGAAAAGTTGCTCATTTTTTTCTTAAAATATGAAATAAAATACAAGTCTCGTATAAAAGATGCGAGCAGCACATAAAATGGAAGAAAACTGCAATTCCCCTCACTCCAACCACACAGAAAGTTGCTTAATGCTATAAGCACATCTTTTGTATCCATAGACAGGTATGTGTATATATGTTCACATGTGTGCTCCAATATATTACTTTATCTTCAAACAAGGAAGCATGTGGCATGGATATTTATGGAGGATGCTTTTCCTGTTCTTGGAGACACAGGGTATTCTATCCTGTTCTTCACCACTGTTGTTTAGCCTTATGAACAAGCACTCTTGTCTCTGTGTCTGAGAAATTTGGATGCAATCAGGTAATAATTGTTTTAAAAAATGAAATAAATACTCCAGAATGGAGAGAATGAATCCATTTGTTCTTGGTATTCTCACAAAAACTAGAAATGCAGATGAAGGGTGAGGCATATGTTCGACTCATTTCCTTAAGGTCCAACCTTGAAATGTGCTGCTTAATGTTTTCATGCCAGCCTAGCATTGTCTGGCACATGGTGCTAGCCATATCTGTGATGGCTGCTATCTGTACTCGGTGCTTGCTATGTGCAAGGCACAGCTCTCAGCCCAGTGGCTCTCAGCCTTAATGCTGTGACCCTTTAATACAGCTCCTCATGGTGTGGTGACCCCCAACCATACAATTACTTTGTTGCTACTTCATAACTGAAGTATTGTTACAGTTATGAATTGCAATGTGATTATCTGATATGCGACTTTAGAGAAAGGGTCATTTGACCCTGAAACAAAGAGGTCTCAGCCCCTTGCATGCATGCACTTACTTAGTTCTGGCCACTCTGAACACAAGATGGTTACTACTGTACCCCATCTTATAGGCAGGAAAGCAGAGTCCTTGAGAGTTAAGTGCATTATTCCAAAATCATGCCACTATATGTATGGGCATCAGATTCCAGTCTGGGTTCTTAACCATTAGCAAATCATTATATTTGACCTTTAAAATTATGCAGACAGTTAAAAGATAGAAACGGATGGGGAGTGCTGGGCAATAGAAGGCAAAGAATTATTTCTTGTTTTTGAGTGGAGTAGATTTTAAAATTAATAACTAATTTATTTATTAATATTTGTGATAGTGGGATATAGAACCAGGGTATCACAAATATTAGACAACAAGGTAAATTTCCCAGTACAAAGACACCGTCTCTATATAGGACAGAGTTTCTGGGAGCATAGGCTAAAATGGATATCACAACAAAGAGGTGTGGAGCCAACCTTATGCAGCTTTGTAAGAAGCATGAGCACTTCCCTTGTAGTCACATCAAGCCCATAAAAGGATAAAGGACACTGCTCCCCCCCACTCTCTCTCTGTCTCTCTCTCTCTCTCACACACATACAGAGTAAATAACAGCATGACTTTCATTGTTTACCTACAGCTGCACCACTGATTTGGAGTCTTTTAAATTATACTGATCACACTGCAGGGATTGTGTGATCTGTCCTTGTTAGCTGTGAAGCCACAGTGTCCCTATCCTCTCTGTGACCATGGCATGAACACTAATTGGATGCTTCTCCAGTCACTATCCAGGCTTTCTGGTATGCACCTGTGTCCCCTAGAACAAAAGAGGTGGCCCAGGAGACCTGACATGTGTACAGCCCCCTCCTTCCTTCTGCCTGATGAGCTTTAACCTCAGACTCTCTCTGTCTCTGCCTCCCACATATGGTGCCTGGTTTCTTAGTTCAGAATGCAGCCCACGTCCTAGGAGTAATTGGTAAAGGACTCTTTTTACAACCCAGGGGAGCAGCTGGTAAAAGACAACCAAGCGTTGTCTGGCACCAAGAGAAGCCTTGATGTGCTTGGTCATTATACTTCTATACCAACTCCCATCTTTCGAGACAGAATCTCAGTGTAGCCTTGGTTGACTTTGAACTTACAATATAGCTGAAGATGACTATGAGCATCTTCTTCCACCTTCCTGAGTGTTTACATTACAGGCATGTACCACCATGCTCCATTTCTCTGATGCTGATGATTGAACCCAGCACTTCAAACATGCTAGGGAAGTGCTGTTTCCAGAAAACGCTCCAGCCTAGTTGGTTTTTAAATGTTTATGAATTATCAATTTAAAGTACTTAAAAAAGCTAATCTCTAAGTTGTCTTTTCTGTCCCGTTGGCCTGTGTGTCCTTCCTTCCATTATATGATGCCAGCTTTGTTACTGCAGTATGCTAAAATGAAATTCTGGAAGCAGTGATTTTTCTCTGAGGTCTGTGTTTTCAGAATTTCTTAGTTGCTTCATGGACTGGGCTTTTCAGAATAAATTGTAGAGTATGATGTTGCTATAGAAAATTCTTGCTGAGTCCTTGATGTGGATGATATTACAGTTTGGAGCAGACTGACATCATCTATGTCAGTGGTTGTCAATCTTCTTAATACTGAAACCTCTTAACAGTTTCTAATGTTGTGGTGACCCCCAACAATAAAATTATTTTTGTTACTACTTTGTAACTGTACTTTTGCTACTGTTATGAATAGTAACATACCAATAATGTAAATACCAATATGCAAGATATCTGATATTTGACCCATGTGAAAGGCCCATTTGACTGTCAAAGGGGTTTCAACCCACAGATCTGAGAACCACTAGTTTATATGGAGGCATCACAGTGGTATGTCCTGCCATTTCTTTGTCATGTATTTATTTGTTAGATGTTTACTTAAGGGTTTGATCCTCTTTGGAACACTTTAAAATGATTCTTTCTGTTTTAGTTTATGAATATTTATGTTTACTATATGGAAATATTGTTTTTATTGTATTTTGTGAGCTAGCTGGACTCATGTGATAGTTCTCTGACTTTTTGATATATTCTTTGGAATTTTGTACATACCATGACATCTTCAAAATGAAGAGATGGTTTTGTTTTTTAACTCTTAATGTGTTTGCTTTTTATTTCTTTTTCCTGCCTCTGGCACTGGCTAGCACTTCTAATATGGTGAGTGAGTGTAGTGAGTGTTTGCTCGGTTGCTGATCATTTTCTGTGTATATGGTACTAAGCATTTGATCTTTGGCCTCATACTTGCTAGGTAAACACTATCCCTGAGTTAAAACCTGAGCTCTTCCACATCTTTAAGTATTTTTATTTTGTTGTGTGTGTGTGTGTGTGTGTGTGTGTGTGTGTGTGTGTGTGTGTGTGTGTGTCCTACTGAGCATTTATCACTGATTTTTTGGGTGGTTGTTTTGGTTTTTTGGATCACAGCAACTCATCAGTGGGTACACCTCTAAAGAAAATGACACCAGCAAAGGCAGCCACTAACTGCCTGTAGTTCCTTAGAAAGGAGTAAGACCTCATAAGTTCCTCCCCCATCCATGAGACAATGTTAACAGATTCTGTCTTGTGAAAGTAACTGTAGCTGCTTTGAGTTCCTGAGTGCCTTAGCCATGGAATGTCCAAAAGATGTCATCTCCCAACACCCTTCCCACAGTGCTGTGCCTTGGAAGGGACAGATCATCTACTGACTGCTTATGAGTCTCTGCATTAATAATTGCCCACTGTAAAAAGAAGCTTCTTTGACTAATTAGGCTGTAGACAGCACTAATTAAAAGCAGATAGAAAACATGGCAGTTTAGCAAACACTACCAATAGGTTCCCCACCAGGATCTATCATCACATTGGCCATGGGTTCTTGACCAGGTTTACAGTACCAGGCATGAATTCTCTGTGGAGCGGGCTTCACGTCCAGGCAGAGAGTGAGTTATCCCATTACAGCCATTGCCATTGTACTGTATAGTATTTTTTGTTTTGCTTTGTTTTTAAAAGCGGGTTTCTTTGTGTTAAAATAGCCCTGGATGTCCTGGAACTCATTTTGTAAACCAAACTGGCTTCACACTCATGGAGATCCTCCTGGCTCTGCCTCCCAAGTGCTGAGATTAAAGGTATGCCCAGCTACCACTTGGATATTATGCTATTATACCACCAGGCAAACCTCACCAGCTTATCAATACTGTAACCCACAGGCTTTACAGCTAGGTAAGACTTCTGATACTTTTCTTTCCCAGCAGTTTGCATAGCACTTACTAGCACTAGAGAAGTTAGCCGGCAGGAAAGAAGCTTCCAGCTAAGTTCCAACTAGTTTCTCTATGTCCTGCAAAATAGTTCAGAAATAGGATCTAATATCTACTTCTGTTAGGCAACCAAAAACCAAGGCAAGGCCTATATTGTTCTAGGGGACACTAGGTCTTCCATGACCAACAACGTGTAAGGAACTGGTACTGGAATTTTATTTAATGACCTGTGGCCTCTGAAAGGATTCATGCATGCAAGTCACTTCTGTTTGGATGCTTTTTAAAAAATTATATTTTAAAATATGCCTTCAAGATTTACATATGTCTTTTTTGTATATCCTTACTGTTGAATGAATTTTTCCCTGGTTGGTCTCTTTTCTGTCCCCTCACCCCATCTCCACTTAAGCCTTCCTACCCCAGCTATCCAAACTTCCATGTCACATGTGGTCTATTATGCCCCTTCCCTCAAAGCTCCACTCCATCCTCCTATAAGATCTTCTTGTCTTCCATATGCATTCAAAGTTAAACACAGTAGTCCAAGAACTTGAAGCAGATTTGCATCTGAGAAAGAGGATGTGGCATTTGTCTTCTGGACCTGGGCTAGTTTATTGAAAATATCTTCTGATTAAAGTACCTGTGAATTTCAACTTGTCTACAGCTGAATAAAATCTTGCTACATGTACCCTAATTTCAGTATTCATTCATAAGCTGATGGACATCTAGGTGGCTTGTATTTCTTGTTTTTTTATGAACAGAGCAGTAATGAACTCAGGTGAACAAGTATCCCTGCTCTAGATGATGGAGTCCTTTGGGTGTATGGCCAAGAGTACTATAGGTGAGGCACATGGCAGCTCTAATTTTAGTAGTTTGAGAAACCTCCACACTGATTTTCCTAGTGGTTGCACCAAGTTACACTCCTACCAACCTTGCCAAGTTTCTTCTCTCAATTGTTCTCCGTGCCATTCTGACTGGGATAGAGTGTTGCACAGGTATCTATTAGGTGCATCTTACCTATGATTTCATTTAATTCCAATGTTTCTTCATTTATTTTTCTGACTGTTCATCTGCCTAATGGTGAGTGTGGCATATTGAAGCCAACATTATTGTGTTGATATTAACCTGTATTTTTACATGTGTTTGCTATTTTCAAATTGAGTACACCTGTGTTTGCTGAGAAAACATTTAGAACTGAATTTTTTTTAATGGATTATTTCCTTGGTCAAGTGACCTTCTTTCTATCTTTTGATTTGATTTATTTAAAGTCTCTTTTGTCATATTAGCCCAGTCATACCAGCTTGGCTTCTGGTTCCTTTTGCTTAGAACACCTTTTCCCCTGCTTTCAATCTTTATCTTTGATGGAAAGGTGTGTTTCTTGGAGGAAGCAAAAAGAGAAATTCTGTTATGTAATCTAATCTTCTAGTCTGTGTCTTCAGATAGGAAAACTTAGATCATTTATATTCAAAGTCATCAATGAGAGATGTGCATTGATTGATATCTGTCATTCTGTTGAAATTGTAATTTTTTGTTTTCGTAATCCTTTTTTTTTTTTTTTCTCAGAGATTATCTTAGTATTGTTTAGTTTTTCCTTGTATTCTCTTCTGTGTGCATTTTTCTCTTCACCTCAAAGTATTTCTTCCCGTATCATCTGTGGGGCTGGCTTGGTTGTCATACATTCCTTAGCTTGTGCTTACTGTGGGAAGTCTTTTCTCCTCTTTAAGTTATCACAGATAGTTTTGTTGGGTTTACTAGGCTGGATTGACAGCTGTGATCCTCTGAAATATAAAATACATCCGTCTAAACTCTTCTAAATTTTAAACTTTCCACTAAGTTTCAACTGTTCCTCTGATGGGCTGCCTCTGTGTTTGACTTGGTCCTACTCTCTTACAGCTTTAAATATACTTTCTTCTTTTATATAATCAGTGTTTTAATTAAACATGATGTGGGAAGTTTCTTTCCTGGTCCTCCGTATTTGCTATTCTGTATACCTCTTGTATCAGAGGATCAGCCTCTATTTTCATATATGTTGGAAAATTTCTTCTGGAATTTTATTGAAAATATTTTATATGCCTTTGGAATGAAATCCTCCTTCATAAAATATAAACATGCACATAAAAATGCTTATAATGGTAGAGTTTGCCTTTTTGTGTGTGGCATCCCAAGATCTTGCATGCTCTGTTCATATTTTTAAGGGAGTTATCATTGACCTTGACTAAGTGTTCAGACTCCTCTAGCCTGTCTTCAGGCTGGCATTCTATCCTTCACAGCAGCCCTTCTGTTCACAAGGCTCCCTCTGAGCTTCCTACTTACCTATTGCACTTCCCCTTCACATTACTTCAATTTTCTCTTCCCTGGGTGTTTGTCGGTATTGAATTCTATTTTGATAACCTGAATTGACTTCCTTACTTCACTCAGCTGTTTGTGTTCTCTTGGACTCCAGGATGTTATTTGCATTTTCTTTGAATTCTTGGAGTGTAACTATAATGATCATCCTTTGATTGCTTTGTTCAGAATCTAATCTAAATCACTCTTATTGTGCGTTACAATGGGTTGCTAACTTGAATGTTGTCTTAGTTTTTTATGTTGCATATGTTTTTGTGATGGGACTTTACCATCTGAGGTTAGATTGTGGCTTTGGTTTTTGTTGTTTTAATTCAGGTCACCTGCTTTTTTCCGCTATAGGAATGTGTAGCATTCAGGAGAGACTAGGTTGCAGTATGGTTGAGGTAATATTTTTCTCTGTTAGATTAGTGTTCTGGGTATCAGGCTCTATCCTACAGTGACTACTGAGCAGTTTGAGCAGTAACCTCCCCCAAATGCAAATAGATCTATCACCCTGCACAAAATTTAAGTCCAAGTGGATCAAAGATCTCAACATAAGCCCAGTTACCCTGAACTTGATAGAAAAAAAAGTGGAAAATGCCTTTGAATGCACTAGCACAGGTGACTACTTCCTAAATATAGCACCAGTAGCATAGACACTAAGAACAACAATTAATAAATAGGACCTCCTGAAACTGAGAAACTTCAATTTCAGACAAAGGGCATAGTCAATAAGATAAAAGTGACAGCCTACGGAATGGGAAAAGATGTTCACCAACCCTACATCTGACAAAAAACTGATCTCTAAAGCATATAGAGAACTCAAGAAACTAGAGGTCAAAACCCCAAATAATCCAATTAAAAAATGGTGTTCAGAGCTAAATAGGGGATTATCAACAGAAGAATTTCAAATGGCTGAAAGACATGAATTGCTCAACATCTTTAGCCATCAGAGAAATGCAAATCAAAACAACTTTGAGATACCATCTTACACCTTTCAGAATGGCTAAGATCAAAAACACAGATGACAGCCTATGCTGGAGGAAATGTGGAGCAAGGGGAACACTCTTCCATTGTTGGTGGGAGTACAGACTTCTACAGCCACTTTGGAAATCAGTATGATACTTCCTCAGAAAACTGGGAATCAATCTCCCCAAGGATCCAGCAATACCACTATTGGGCATATACCCAAAGGATTCACATTTCTATCTATCCCAAGGACATTAGTTATGTTCATAGCAGCATTATTCACCAGAACCTGGAAACAAGACACTCAACTGAAAAATGGATTAAAAAATTGTGGTACATTTATACAATGGAGTACTACTCAGCAGAAGAAAAAAAAACTACATCCTGAAATTTGCAGAATGGATCTGGAGAGTATCATCCTGAGTGAGGTAAGACAGACCAAGAAAGACAAACATGGTATGTACTCACTCATAAGTGGATTTTAGACATAAAGCAAAGGATAATCAGGCTATAATCCACAAACTCCAAGCAGCTAGGTAATAGGAGAAAGTTGAGAAAGACATCCATGGATTCCCCCTGGGATGGGGAAATAGAGAAAATATCCTAGGTAAATTGGGATCATATGGGGGGGAACATGGGGAGATGGGAGAGACCATGAGAGAATGAGATAGTTGAGTGGGAGAATCAACAGAGAGGGAGAACAAAGAGGTGGATATCTTGATAGAGGGAGACACTGTGGGGTTAGAGAGAAACCTGGTGCTAGGAAAACATCAAAGAACCCACAAGATGACCCTGGCTAGGACTTCAAACAATAGTGGAGAGGGTGCCTAGACAGGACTTCCCTATAATCAAATGAATGACCACACTAATTGTCATTATAGAACCTTCATCCAGCAATGGATAGAGGCAGAAGCAGAGATTGATAGCTAAGCATCAGGTAGAGCTAGTCCAGCTGAAGAGAGGGGGAGAGAGCATATGAGCAAAGGGATCAGGATCCTGAGGAGGAGACACACAGAGATGGCTGACCCGAGCTACTGGGAGCTCACTGACTCTGAAATGACAGCTGAGGAACCTTCATGGAAAGGAACTAAACCTTTCCGATGTAAAGGACAGTCAAACAGCGTGGGCAGTTTGTGGAGCCTCTTGCAATAGGACCAGAATTTATTCCTGGTGTGTGAACGAATGTCTTGGAGCCCATTCCCTACAGAGTAACTCTTCATTCAGCCTTGATACTGGGGGGGAGGAATTGGGATCTACCTCAACTGGATATGCCAGACTCAACTGATTCACCTTGGGAGTCCTTGCCCTCCCTGGGGAATGGATGGGGAAATGGGGTGGAGGAAGGCTAAGGGAGGATGGGAGGAGGGCATGAAGGGAGAGCAGTGGCAGGTATGGGAAAAACTTTTAAAATAAAAAATAAAGATAAAAAATTTTAAAAGAGTATACTATTTCATTAAAAAAAAATCTCCACCTAACAGGTGCAGTTGGGTGAGGCGGGCGGCAGCTGGAGTTGGTGTACACTACTGTGCATTTGGAGCTCAGGCCCCTCCTAATGTTTGGTGTACTGGACTGGGGCTCTGAAGACAGTCCTGGGGCAGCAGTGTGGGAGATTATGTTGTTCCATTGTAAATAATTGTCCCACCCACTGGTTTAATAAAAAGCGCTGATTGGCCAAAGGCAGGCAGGAAGTGTGGGCGGGGCTACCAGACTAGGAAAACTCTAGGAACAGGAAGCACAGAGCAAAAGGCCAGAGAGAAGCCAGAAGAAGCAGAGGACAGCCATGCTGCTGTGAGAAAAGCTACCGAGCCCCATGGCTGAACAGGATAAGAGTCATGGGTTAGATTAAGGGAAAAGAGTTAGCAAGTAATATGCCTGGGCCTGAGGCCAATCAGCCTAAAACTCTTGTAAGCATCTGTGTGTCTCTAAGGGTCTGTGGGCCTAGGCCTTGAGGTTAGGCCTGAAAGTCCAGGTCAGAAACCTCCTACTACACAGCAGTTTACTGGAGACCCTTGTTTAAGATCACAACTGAAAACACTTTTGTAAAGAGGTCCCTAAGGCTCCTGTGCCTGCTGACATCGACAGTGGTGGACCTGGCTACACTGGCTGTAGTGGCAGAATTGAGTCTGGTAGTCAGGGATTTCCTGGGGGCAATAAACGTATGCGTGTGGGGCCAGATGAATACAGTGGTAAAATTCTCCCCCTGCCTCTGTCTCCCTGACTTTAATCAGCCACTTTTTCCATTGTGACTTCTAATCCACCATTTTATTGTAAATCCCCTTTAACTATATATATATATATATATATATATATATATATATATATATATTTACATTTTAAAACAAGATCATACTAAACCTCATTCATTTTCTAATTCTCCTGCCTCAGACCCCAAATTACTGAGATTACAAACCTGTGCCATTAGTTTCCCAGAGTTAAAAAAAAAAAACTGGCCAGTCGTCAGCCATTGATGAATGCATAATATTAGCTATGTTAGGTTATATGTTTTATACAGACAAATATGTATGCATGCAAACCTTGCAGATATGTAACTATATTTTATCTAAATAAATATTTCAGAATATGGTCACTCCTTTCCATTTCTGGCTTGCTAAGTGGTGTTTCTATAACTTAATAATTTAATTTTGTAAATTAAAATGTAATAGTCTTGATAAATACGTGGTGGAACTTTCAAGTCATTTCTTGTTCTTGTCTACTTTGGTGATTTTGATGTATTACACTGACTCACTGGCAGAAGATAACTGTGGTCAAACTTTGGGCAGACTATCTTCAGGGGCTTGGCTTCTTATCCACATACTTGAAAGCAAGGCGCAGATAGAATCACAGAAGCAGAAAGAAAACTTTATTCAGAGCAGAGCCATAGTGCAGTTATAAGAGACCCTGTCAAGATTTACAGTGGACCATAGGAATCAGAGTCCTCAAGGGTCCATGTGGATTCTAAGAAAAATGAGCTGATAACTAAAGGGTAGGGTTTGTGTGGTTTTCAGTTTTGAGTGAGAGATTAGGCTGGTTGTTCTTTTTTGTTGTTATTGTTCTGGGAATGTCCCTTCCCATAATGCTTCTGAATTTAATCATTTGCATACCATATGCATAGTCATAAAATAACAGAGGATTCTCTCTAAAAATGCTAGAGGACACAGTTTTATTTTTCTGTACTTATACCCAAAAGCAGTTCAGACCAGATTGGTCCTTTAATTCTTCATACCCAGATATATCAGGAATATCCTTGAATAGAATCTGATTGTTACCAGGGTGCAGATTAGAAATGGGAGTTCAAGCATCATTGGGAAAGTTGTCTATGAGTATAGAACATGTAGGTGAAGAAATCAGGTTGTGAAATACAGTAAAACAAAAAACATTGTGTGCACATAACCCAAAACAAAATGGGGTTCCATGGTTCTAAACTATCTTGTTTGCTTCTGTTTAACAGCTAGTTAAATGAGTGTACTTAATTATGATTTGTATTTATTTTTATATATTTCAAGAGAAACTTCATGGCTATGTAACACTGTCCTCATGATCCCTCCTTCCAGCCACTGGGAACCAGCATTCTGTTTCTGCCTTGTGGTTGCCATATCAGGGAACTAATTTCAGTAGAATTACACTGTTTATATCCTTTTGTAGTTGACATTTTTTTTAGTATATTTTAAGGTCTCACTTTTCTTTTTTTATTGGTAAAGTTATTTATGGGAAGTATTTGGATGTGATTCTATTGACATCTCTTATATGAGAATAATTAAAATTCACAATATAACTTAGGCAGAATCCTGTACTTGGTTGTGTCTCACCTCCACATGGGAAGACAAAATGGATGTGGTTCCTAGCACTGCACAATGGTTCATACTATCAGCCTAAAATGGTATTTTTAATATGGGCTCTCTGGGGAGTCAGCCTCTACCCTCTTTCCTGCAGCTCCTCTTTCTCTCTGGTAGTTCCTGGGCGTGGAGAGGAGACTGAGCGTCGTGGAGGTGCTGTGTGACACTCACACAGAGCTAGATGGTCCTGGTGCACAGTAGATTGAGCATGAGTTTAGTGTCTCGGGCAGACCAGGCTCCTGCCAGGGGCATAGATGGCTCTCTGGGCGCTTCCAGAAAGACCTCAGACTCTCTCTAAAGCCTCTACCTTGTTCTCAGCCTGGCAGAGCCACGAGGTCCCCACCTTCCTCTTTCTAAAGCATCATCTCTGGGGTCACGTCCTCATCAATTGCCCACTTGCCTATTCCCCAAGCTGCCTCAAAATCTCCTTCGTCTATATTCAACATGGGTCTATGGCAGTAGCTCAGGAAACATTAGTTGGGTGATGATCTGGACAAAATATTCATAGCAAAGTTTATGTGATGGTCTAGCAGGTAGCTGAAGTGTCATAACCAGTTTTGTGAGCCTGTAGTGGTTTTTTCAGCACTTACTATTTTCATGATCCATTTGCTCTATGGGCTGCTGCTGGGGATGTTAGTGTTAGGAGCACAGGCGGGGTCACCCAGTGGCACATCTTTAGGAGGACCTTAATCTTTGGGCTGTCTCGTTTTGTCTAGAACCAGTTGGTTTCTTCCTGAGGCGCATGGCAGTTACTACCAGAGTTCTCATCTCAGCCCTGAGAGCATCCAGTAACCAAGCCAACACCAATTACATAGCCACATCTCTTAGAAGAGCCCCTCAGTAACCAGGGAAACTCTGATTTAGCTTCATGACCATGAATAGTAAATCAGAAGAGGAGTTAGACATGTCTGGCTCTGAGGGTAAAGGAAAACTTGATGGACAGCACACAGTCCTCAGAGGTCTTGCTAGCCATTATTTTCATTGTGGATTTTGGAACTGCTAAAGGCTGTTTGCCTGTTTTTAATGTCTGAGTATACTGAACATGGGTCAAGAATGGTCTTGGCTTCCCTTGGCCTCATGAGCAATTTAGCATTTCATTTCAACTGGTGCTTTCCTATAATGACACGTTTTTTCCTTTGTTGGGAATACCGTTCTATTATATTTTATCATTGAGTGGATTTGCCTTGTTGTGAACAAATAGATTTCAGGGCAAAAATTGATGATTTGAAAGTTGATTCAAAACTCAAGTTTTCTCACAGAAGAAATACTCCTGACAAAATATAAGTCAGTAAGGTAACCTAGCCACAATTCCAGGCTGTGCTGTTCTCTCTTGCTCATGGTTGGCACATTCTGAACCAAGGAAGACCCCAGATCTGGCTTGCTTCCGGTCCTGTGTACCAAGATTATGATACACCTTCCTCAGAAGAAGTTCATGTTCTAATGGGGCAATATCAAGTAAGCTACTACCAGGAAAGAAGTGGGGGAATGCTTGCAGGCAAGGCATTCTGAGCAGGTGGCATGTAAACTTGGGTTCCACGGGTACCTGGGAAAGGCCCAGGGCTAATTTGTGTGGTCTGGGAACTGAAGGGAAGACATAGTAGCTGGAGTGAGGTGCTGTTAGTGTACAGCTGTGACCTCCAGAGTCTGGGCTAGGCTTCCTCACTAGGTCCTAGGTCCCCTAGACCTTTGCTGCACATGCCTGGCAGTGCACTCAGTATGCTGCCCTCTGGATGGGGGGTGTCTTCTCTGTGATCCGGGCTGGGGTAAGTAGATCTTTTCAGTGTCTCTCCAGGCGTAGAAGAAACTTGAAGGATAACTACAGTCTACCTCAACAACAGGAAAATAGCATTCAAAGGAGCCCCCATACCACCAAGTGTGGTCCAGTTCACACCTGTTGGGCTGGATTTCTCCATTGTTCCAAGTTTATTGCTGGTTGCCTGTGTGGGCAAGCCTTTGACTTTGCTTAATTCCGGTTAGGACTTCACTTCATCAGTTCACTGTCAGCTGAGAGAGCTCTCCAGAGACTACCTACCTTTCTTTTGTCAGGATCTGTGGAATGTAGGGGGTGAGAAGTTCCCCATTCAGGGGATTGGGAGAGTGCTTCAGGCCTGGGGTGATGTCGCTGCTCTCTCTACTTCTCATTCAGAGCAGAAATACTGTTTTAGCCAGGCAACCTGCATGGGGATTGTGTTAGTGGGGCTTTTTAAATTTTACTATTTTATTTATGTGTGGGTGTTTTTTGGTTTGTTTGTTTGTCTGTATGAATGTTTACGTACCACGTGCTTGCCTGGTGCCAGAAGAGGGCAGAAGAAGGTATCCGAATGCTATGAACCTGGAGTTACAGATGATTGTCAGTCACTATGTGGGTGCTGGAAATCGAAGCAGGGCCTTGTGGAAGAGTGTCAAGTGCTTTTAACCACAGAGCCATGTCTCTATCCCCTTTAACAGGGCTTTAATGTTTGCTGCTGTGTGGGTGTGTGGTGATATATTTTATATTTAATAAGGTCAGCCTGGAATATCAGAGAACAGAATCACCCACAGTCAAGCCATGGAGGTCAGAGAGTAGTGACCCATGCCTTTAATCCCATCACTCAGGAGACAGGTCTTTTTGGATTTCTTTGAGTTCAAGGCCTGACAGCCAAACAGTACTAGCTCAGACCTTTAATCCTAACTCTAGGATTATGATACAAATTTGAACCCGGGAGTGAAACAGCTGGCTGGAAAAGATATTTAAGGCAGGAGGAGCAGAGATTCATGCATTTTGTAGGAATGACCAGCCAGGCAGAGAACCCTTGAAGAGGACCCTATTAGGCCTGAGAAGTTGGCTGGGTGAGGATTGACTGTGGTCTGTTTCTCTGATATTCCAAGTTTCCCCCAAATATCTGCTGGGTTTTCATTAAATACTAATTAGAATTTGTGCAATAGGTGTGTGGGGGGTAAGGAGGGAAAGAGAGAGAACATCATTGTGTGGATTTTTGGCTCACTTTTATATGGCATGAAGCCAAAAGCCAGGCTCTGTAACTGGTGTAACTCCATACTGTGTGTCTCCCTGGATCCCTCAGTGTGTCCTTAAAGGGAAGGATTCTACTGTGGGGACATGGCACAGAGATGGGAGAAGGTACCTCACCTCTCAGAGTAGACAAAATAGACAAACAAAATAGTCTGTCAGTGCCCGGCCAGACACAGACTCAGGACATCCAGAGCCAGAAAGCCTCATCTCAGAGGAATAGCAGAGTCCTACAAGGCCTGGAACTTGTCATTTCTCAAAAAAAAAAAAAAAAAGGAAGAAAATTATATGGCATTCTCAAATTTCACCCAAGTACAATGTGGCCCTTCCAGAACTGAGAAGTAAAAGAAACCCTAAGTTTAAATAACTGTCTTGCTGGCCCAAGGACAAAAAGTTGGCCACTCTGCCCAACTTCTTTATTTAATGTGTTTGCACAGTTTTAATTCCAGAACCCAGGTATCACTGCTTCTGTATCTTCAGATCCACACTCCTCCTCCCTGCCAGTTCATGAACACTCCAACAATGCCCAGCACTTAGGAGGCTGAGGCAGGAGGACTGCAATTCAAGGCCAACCACATGAAATCCTGGCTCAAAGAGCAAAAGCAAGTTCCAGAAAATTCCATAAGATTAAACTTGAATCTGTTTCAGACCAAGTACTTTTCAGAGTCTATGTAAGTGGAGTATGCAGGCATTGTGTTTATTTTGTATCATAAGTAACCTGGAGATTATTTAAAATAGACAGGCATAGTTCGTGTGCAAATACTATGCTTTTTTTTTTTTCTTGAGAAGAACTTGAAAATTCTAGGATAGAAGTTGGCTGTGTCCTAGAGCCCAAGAATTCCTTAGGCACAGAGGATCAACTATCATTTGCAGGTTCTAAGTGGGTGTTTTCAGGTTTCTCAGAAATAAACTTATTTTTATGAACCATGCTTTCTCATAGAGAACTCAGAAAGTTATGAAACTGTACAACATTATTAAATTCAAGGCTGAAAAAAAATAAACTCATAATAGCGTGCTTTACGGCATTATATTTACAGTTGAGGAAGGAAGGGCTGCCACTTGGCAGGCATCTATACCTGTGAATAGAGGACCATGAGAGGTCTGAGAAGGAGGGAACCTGTGGCCCCTGCATGTGTCCCTTTCAAATGAAGTCCTGCACCAGGAGGGTAGGCACCTGGCCAAGCTTTCCTGTCAGCACAGCTCCTGACCTTGGTGACAGTGGCCTTGGCTCATGCTCTTTTACAATGATGGCTTGGGAAAGAGGAAGGTGAGGATGGCCAGCAAAGCTTGATTCTTTCCTGGAGGTGTCATCATGCTCTAGAATGTGACCAGCCAGAAAGTTTGAGCTGGACAGACATTTTAAAGCTTTAGCATTGCTTGTTGAGGCAAGGTCTCCTGTGTAGGCCATAGTGAGGAAGGCATCAAACTTCTGATCCTCCTGCCTCCACCACTCCCACCATTAAACTTTGAGAAACATTGCTCTTCCTAGTTAATTTAACTATGAACCTTCCTCTCAAGCTTTTGTTTTGCTTGAGTCTCCATCAAGAAAGATATTCAGTGATGTTTTCTCATTCACTAGCATGAGTCTCTTCAGACCTTTCTCTGTTTCTGCCAGCAAAATGCAGCTGATCTCTGATGACAGTGTATAGTGGGATTGTGTTCTGTTCCATTGTAAATAATTGTCCTGCCTACTGGTTTAATTTAAAAAAAAAAAACAAAAACAAAACAAAAAAACAACAAACAACAACAAAAAAAAACACTGATTGGCTGAAGGCAGAAAGGAAGTGTGAGCGGGGCTACCAGACTAAGAAAACTCTGGGAAGAGGAAGAGCAGAGCAGAGATGCCAGAGAGATGCCAGAGAGACACCATGATGAGACGCCAGCAGACACAGAGGAAAGAAGTTGAAATGCTGCTTTGAGAAAAGGCGCCGAGCCGCATGGCTGAACAAGATAGGAGTCATGGGTTAGATTAAGAGCAAGAGCTAGCAAGTTATATGCCAGAGCCATAGGCTGATCAGTGTAAAATTAGTACAAGCATCTTTGTGTTTCAGCGGGACAGCGGGTCAGAACCTCAGCTCCTCACCGGTGATACCAAGGTCTTGAAAACAACAGCCTGGCATTTTTGCTTAGTTCGGGAGAGGGTGAGCATTGCCTGACTTTGTGATGGATTTTGGTCTTGATGGTGCCTCCACATACAAAGGCCCATGAGAATGGCCAGGACCAATGCCACATTCTTTGAGGATAAGCTTGAATTTCTGGAGAGTTGATGAGGCTGGCTGGGTATCTGTAGGGGTATTGTATTGTTTCATGGTAAATAATTGTCCCATCCACTGGGGTTTAATAAAAAGAGCTGATTGGCCAAAGGCAGGCAGGAAGTGTAGGCGGGGCTACCAGAATAAGAAAATCTCTGAGAGCAGAATTCCAGACAGAATTCCAGAGAGAGGCCTGGAAGAAGCAGAGGACAACTATGCTGCCCTAAGAAAAGGTACCAAGCCGCATGGCTGAACAGAACAAGAGACATGGGTTAGGTGAAGGGTACAGAGCTAGCAAGTGATATGCCTGGGCCTGAGGCTGATCAGCCTAAAACTATTGGAAGCTTCTGTGTGTCTCTGTGGGACTGCGGGTCTGTGGGTCTGTGGGCCTAGACCTTGAGGTTAGGCCCGAAAGTCCAGGCCAGAAACCTCATACTACAGGTATCGCACTTGACAGCGTCCCTACTGTCAGAAGTTCCAGCTGGCATCTCCCAGTCTCACATTCAGACCCTCCCTTTCTCTCTCCATCTCTTATCAGGATGGCACATATGTGCTGAAATATGAAAGACTCCAACTTGAAATAGACTCATTGTCTAGCAGATAGTCTGAGTGATTAGCAAAGACTCACACAAAAAATAAAAGTAGGGGGTAGATTCCCCCACCCCCTTGCAAGGTTAAGGAAAATTTTAGGCTTAAATAACTAACTTAAATATTAAAAGCCCCATCTTTTGAAATATTTTGTTAAATAATTTATGAACATGCAAATAAATATGGTGCTACAGTTTGGATTATGAATGTCCCTCAAAGGTCTCCTGTGTGAAAGACTTAGTGTCTAGCCTGTGGTGTTATGGAAAGCATCAGGCCTAGAACGAGGAAGTTAAGTCACTGAGGATATGCCTTAGGAAAGGGATATTGGAACCTTGACCACACCCACTTCCTCTTTCTTTTTTGCTTCCTGGTTGATGAGTACAGCCTCCTTGACTACATCTCTCCATGACATATTGTTTCTTCACAGTTCAACATCACATGACCAACCAACCAGGAGTTAAAATGTATCCACACCCCAACCCCATTTGAGTTCATTATCTCTGGTACTCTGTCACAGCAATGGAAAACTAGCAAACCTTGAATCTCTTCAGATTGTCCATTCTAAAGGAATGGATATTCTTTAAGAATTTCCCACCATCCTCACTTGTGTATGCTCCAACATGCTAATAAGAAAACAAGGAAATTAGCAGCTTCTAACCTTTGACAAATGAATGCTTCTTTGTCTTCCTGTGTTCTGGGAGATGGATGTCAGAAGTCAGAAATAGTAACTGGGTCTTAATAGCAGGCTTCCTCGATGACCTGAAATGTCATAGTGAAAGTAACACACTGACACACACCCCCAATTTTATAGGGGTAAATTTTGACTAGTGATCTTAGGAGCCAGGCCAAGGCCAGCCATGCCCTTTATGATTATTCTGGCTTTCTAGAATTCACACGAGCTGCATGAGAGCACACAAACCCCAATGTTGAGGTAATCCTGTTCCCAGAGCTGAGGGGGGAGTGATGCTGAGCCAAGCACATACAGTCCCTGGGCCGGGCTGGTGGTGCAGGTGCTGAGAGAGTGCAGTGTGTTGTAACTATGGTCATCTTGCTGTGGAGCAGAGCTTGTGTTCTTTCCTCCCATCTGGCTGTAGTGACTGAGCCTTTGACCAGCAGCCCTCCAGGCTCCCACTACCTTTGGTGACCCCTGCCTATCCCGTGTCTGTGAGATCGCTGCTCTTAGATTCTATACATGGGTGAGATCATGCAGTAGAGTAAAATGTGTTCTGGACAAAGGAGAAAGAATGAATATTAAGGCTCTCTCCACAAATACTGTATATGAGGTCATGTGTTGTTAACATGCTTTATTTAAGCTTTCTACTGTGTGTTTCAAAACATTGTGCTGTATAAGATAGAGGTATATAGGGTTATTTGTCAATTTAAAATATTTACATGCTGGATATAATGGCACATGCCTTTAATCTCAGTTCTCAGGAGGTGGAGGCCAACCTGGTCTAAATACTAGCTACAGGGCTAGCCAGGGCAATGTAGTGAGATTCTGTCTCCTCAAGTAACCAGTGTGTATGTATCAGTGGTAGGGTGAGGGGAAAAGGGCCTACTAGCATGCCACTGGTATTGTTTCTCATACTGCTTAACTAAAGCTTTATTTTTCCATTTTCTCAGAATATATAGTATGTGTGTGTACATATGTACATGTCTATGCATGTCTATGGAGTGTGTTCATGTACAGCCAGAGATTGGCATTGGGCTGTTGTCCTCTATTGTTTATCACCTTTTTGTTGTTTAGATAGGGTCTCTCATAGAACCCAACTATCAGTTGGCTATATTAACTGGCTGACATCAGCTGGGATCTGCCTGTCTCTGTCCCCCAGCACTAGGGTTACAAGTGTGTGCTGCTGTGCCTGCCTTTATACACAGGCACTGTGAGTCCAAATTCAGATCCTCTTGCTGTGCAACTGCCCATCTCTGCAGCCCGAGTCACTGAGGGTTCTTCAGACGACCCTCCTCAGTCATATCACCTGATCTTGAGTGTTTACATAGTCCACACTCCTCCATTCATGGACTCTAGGCTGTACACTGACACACTCAAGCACAAGGGTGTCATCCAGCTCTTTTCTGTTGAACAAATGCTTGTGGAGATCAGTTTATGAAGAGGGAAGGCTTATTCAGCCTTAGTTTTAGAGATGCCTGCTCATGATGGTTTGACCCTTTGAGACTATAATGAGGCAGTGAGGTAAGAAAATAAGGTCTAGAGTTCATTAGGGTTAAGTTGGGGTGGGGGGCATCTGATAAAAAAGGAGAAAATAGTTTCCAGGGTTTTTATACAGAGGATCATAGCATCTGAAAATAAAGGTTCTTTGACATTCCTTCCTATTTGATTTCCTCTGACTCTTTCTTTTGTCTCACTGACGTTGGTAACATTTGAAGTGCTATTTTGAAGTGTGGAAATAGCAGCGCCCATGTCTTGATTCTGATTTTAGTGGAATGCCTCGAGTTTTCTCCACATGATGCAGTTTGTGAGTGTGTCATACACAGCCCTTGCTGTACCTGAGGCGTGTTCCATCTGTCCTCAATCACTTCAGAGGTCTCATCAGCAACATGTGCCAGGTTTCACAGGGCCTTTTCTGTGTCTATTGAGATTATAATGCAGTTTCTATGCTTCAGTCCATTTGTATGATCTATTACACCTCTTGGTTTGGGTATGTCCCTGTAAGACTGGGTGGGATAAGGCCAGTTTGATCATAGTAAATGATCTTTTAGTTGTGCTCCTGAATTTGGTTTACAAGTATTTTATTGAGGATTTTTGCATCTATATTCAGCACAGAGATTGACCTGTAATTTTCTTTTTGTTCTTTTTAAAAATGTTTTAAGATCTAATTTTGGTATCTGTCTAATTCTAGCTTTATATAAGATGGGTAATGTTCTTTTCTATTGTAGACTAGTTTGAGAATTATTGTTATTATTTTTGTTTCAAAGGTCTGATAGAATTCATCAGTGACTCTATCTGGGCCTAGATTTTATTTTCAGTTGTGATATTGTTCTAATTGCTGTCTCAGCGTGATTATTTGTTTTAAGTCTTTTAAAGTAATTTATTTCATTTTGGTTTAAGATGAGTAGGTTATATGCATCTATACATTCATTCACTTCTGTAGGGGTAATGTGTTGTTTCATGGAAAATAACTGTCCCATCCACTGGTTTAATAAAAAGAGCTGATTGTCCAAAGGCAGGCAGGAAGTGTGGGTGGGGCTACCAGACTAAAAACTCTGAGAACAGAACACCAGAGAGAATTCCAGAGAGAGGCCCAGAAGAAGCAGAGGAGAACTATGCTGCTCTAAGAAAAGGTACCGAACCCCATGGCTGAACAGGAAGAATCATGGGTTAGATGAAAGGTAGAGAGCTAGCAAGTGATATGCCTGGGCCTGAGGCTGATCAGCCTAAAACTATAGTAAGCCTCTGTGTGTCTCTATGGGACTGTGGGACTGCGGGACTGCGGGTCTGCGGGTCCTAAACCTTGAGGCTAGGCCCAAAAGTCTGGGCCAGAAACCTCATACTACACACTTCTTTTAGATTATCCAACATAGTGGAATGTGATAGTCTAGTCTAGTAGTTAAGCTGATGGGGAATAGGAAAACACCAACACTACAAAATGAACAAAATGCTTATCTTTCAGTATTAACTGATTATTAATGGTCACAATTTCCCACACAGGAGACACAGGCTATCAAATTCAGTTATAAAATGGGATCCATTTATTGTTGTGTATAAAAGACAGTCCCCAGCATCAAAGACAGATGCAAGCTCAGGTTGAAGGGATGGGAAAAGGTGTTCTAAGCAGATGTTTCTAGGAAACGACAAGTGTGGGGCGGGCACTGTTCCAACATCTGACAAGATGTCAAAAGAGAAGGAAAGTCATTTCACATTGATCACAAGAACAATCCGTCAAAAAGACATTACAATTTGAACATGAATACAACAGGTACGGATATACCTGGTTTCATGGAGGAAATGGTTCTAGTGGCAAAGACACATTAGCTACAGCACAGTGACAGTTGGTCTTGGAAGACAAGCTGAAGACATGTGGGTACCTGACAAAGTTGTCCTCTCCTTTAGATGCATAGCTGGAGTCCCTGTGGTGCAAACCCTGAGTCTCCCTCTAATCTAGTAAAGCTTCCAAGTCCTGGAAAAAAAATACAGATGGCACAGAGAGGCTTCTAGGATTCCTGTTAACTTGAGTAAGCACTGTGTGCCAAGAGGGCATGCCATGGGTGGTCACATGACCCTAAAAAAGGTTCCTCTGGTTTAGCACTAATCAACCCACAGTAAGAAATTACAATAAATATGCCACATGGTTTCTTGTCTCTTCTCTCCTGTGACTATATTGGTATGAGTCAATTCCAACTGGCATAATTTTGGGCAAGGAAATGGGTGTGGCTGGGTCAGAACCACACTAGCAGGTCTTGTGAGCCTGGTTGTAAATGACTTAAGCTCCTTTATTGTTCTTTAGTTTTATTTAGTTTGTAGAATGAGTTCTACTACATAAGTCAGCCTCTTTGAAATCATCATCCTCCTAGACCTGCCTGTCAAGTTCTGAAATTGCAAGTCCACTACACCTAGCTCAATATGGGTGTTTTGCCTGCATGTGAACCATGTGTAAACCTGGTGCCCACAGAGGCCAGAAGAGGATGTCAGATCCCTTGGAGCTGAAGTTACAGGGCTGTTGTTAGCTACAGTATTGGTGTTGGAAATCAAACCCTCAGTTCTCTGAAAGAATAGCCAGGACTTGGAACCTCTAAATTGTCTCTCCAGCTCCCAAAGTCCATCTTTTTCATAAACAGTCCTTTTTATTTGTGAGCTCTACCTCCATGCTCACTCAGTCAACTCTGCATTTATTGCAGTGGGTATTACAAATCACCTAGAGATGAACACAGGTTGTGTACAGATATGATAGCATGGGGGATCCTCCCAGGGTGGGGTGGGGTGTCCAGTGTCCAATGCTGATAGTGAGAGATGACTGTAATTTATTCTGAACCATCTCATGAACATGGAGGAAATTACTACATAATCTTATTTCCATCTCTATACTTGTCGTTGACACTGAGACAGAAAAAGGCAAAACAGTTTCTGTGGCACAGGATGATCCCAGGGAAAGAAGGCAGATTGCTTTAGCTGAAAGCTGGTTTTGGGAATTTGGGGTTTTTTTCCACCCTAAAGAACCCGCTACTGGCCCCAGGGAAGAAACATCCAAATAAATCTTTTCCACCAGTTATTTACTGTTTGTGATTAATTCTAAGAAGAATTCAGGAAGCTCATGATTAGTTCCCTGACCCTGACATCTGGGTGTGCAAGCAGCTGACAGATTTATTTCAAGAGTGCCCCTTGTCATTGGGGTCATTGGAAAGGACACAGCAGAGCTTTGCAAATGAAACCACAGTAATTCTTTGTGAATCTCTTTGGAACATTTAAAAGCTAACCTGCCCCCTTATTTATAGTCCATCAGCCTGTCTGGAAGTAGAAAGGGCTTACACTACAAAAGAGAGAGGCTGCACCTCTGCCATTCTCAGATGGAAGCACAAATGAGCTAGATATGTGACCTTTGGATGCTGCCAAAAGGACAGCGTTGGGGGAAGGCTGAACCTAGGAGCCAAGTTATTAGCCCAAGGGAGGCAGGGCAGGAGGGGAGACTGAGGCCATTGAGAGTAGACCGTTGATTCACAGAGGGCATGCCAAAGTCACAGCTTCAAAGACTTTTAGTTTTTAGTTTATGTCCATTGAAAGCATCCCCACCCCATGTTTTTTTATCCAGTATTCAATACATTATATAAGGCAGCAAAGTGGTGACTCTGTGTTCAATTCTGCTCAGTTGTAGGCTGATGTAGCATTCTGAGGTGAGGCTAAGCTGTGCTAGTTAATAGGCTCAGAAATCCATTTGCAACTTAACTGTGTTCTTAACTATAATAGTTTGTTGGGAATATAATTGTCATCTGTTGAGGGCCACAGAGTGCTCAATGTGTCATTTACCACTTAACTTCTGAGTCCCAGATTTCTGGGATCCTATTAAAAATCAGAAACAGCGATGTCATTTGCTACTGCATTTGTCATTGTTGTTTTAATTATAAGCTAGGTCTGTGGGAACCAGGTGTCAATATTCAGCTGTGGCAGAAAACATGCAACATGAAATTTCCTACCTTAACTATGTGTACAATATCGTGAAGCCCATTTCCTGGCACATCCCCTCACCACTGCCTCTCTACAAAGGTCCCATCTTGGAAACTATATCTGCTTCCCCTCTTCCGTCTTTTCCCATTAATGTGGCTGCTCCAGATGCCCCATCTGAGCAGGATCTTACAGTTTATGTGGGAACGTCTTTCTATATGCTGTGAATAAAGGACTATGTTGGCCATGGTCAGCACCATAGAAAAAGTAGGCAGGGAAATCAGAGCATAGGTAGAAGGAGGGCAGTGTGACAGAGAGATCATCGAGCCAGCCGCCCAAGGAATCAACATGTAAGGAACACAGGTGAGCCACGGGCCATGAGGCAGACAGACTAATGGAAATGGGTTGAATTAAGATGTAAGAGCTAGCTAGCAATGTGCCTGAGCCATAGGCCAAACAACATGAAGTTAATATAAGTGTCTGAGTCATTTTTAGAGGGGCCTAATCAGCAGCAAATGGCTAAGTGGTCTGGGGCGGCAGGTCTGTGGGTCTGGACTTCCAGCTGGACGGGGCCAGAAACCGCATGTTATACCCAGTGGTCACCCTTCTGTGACTATGGCTTTTTTCACCCAGGATACACACCAAGTGGACTTGATTTAATTGCAATTTAAGAAGAAGTACTGCATTGTCTTCCATGGAGACCATACCATTTTGCCTTCTTGCCAGCAAGATACAAAGGCATATACAAGAGAATCCTAATTTCTGTGCATTCTTGCCAGAACTTTAAGCATGCTTTATTGTGTGTATTTAGTGTATATTTATATCCAACTGTATGTTAAACATTGAACAATGCCCTATATCCCCCAGTCTGAGCCTCCCCCTTAACATTAGTTCCCTGTGTTCCCTAAAATTTCATTCACTTCTACTTTCATTCATCTGTGTGTATCTATGCGAGATCTAAGAATCACAAGTAAAAGAGAATGTGATATTGAGTAACTGGCTTCCACCGTTTAAGGTGATGATATGTCCAGTTGCATCTAATTTCTGACAAATTATATAATGGCTTCCTTCCTTACCTATGAAAGAAATCCTACGGAATTGCATACTGCCTTATCTTTACCTACTCCTCTGTGATTGGACATCTAGATAGGTTTTATAACATAGCCACTGAAAGTGGCATCCCTATACCTACTGAACCTCAAGCACGACTTGATGGCTTATTTTTCAGGTAGATAGACGGGGTAGAATATCTAGGTCACAGGCTGGGTCTATTTTTAGTGTTTTTGAAGCTTCCCATTGTGATTTCCATAGTGGGTGGACTAGTGTACACCACCACCAAAGCTTGCTCCTTGTAATAGACTGCTCTTTCTCGAACAGACCAAAATGTCATTTTTCCTGCATCACACTTGGTCAGGTCATTATCCCTCTTTCTGACACTCTCTTACTGGTCTCTACTTTAAAACCATTATCTTAGTGTTTTGATTTCAGCACCTCCAACATGAGATTAATTCCCACCACTCCCATGGCTATATTTTGTGAAGAACATGCTGGGAAATCCTTGAACACATTATTTTTCTGTAAGATCTCTAAATTACCATTTCCTAGTCCACCTGAAGCATTAGGATTCTGACTGAATGCCAGCACACAGCCATGTGTTCCTTGGGAAAGATTACATCTGGAGGATTTCTGGCCTTCTCCATCCAGGAGCCAGGTGTGCACATACATTGATTCTCCAATCTAATAATGTTTGCCACATATCTGTGAGAACTATTAAGAAACACAGTTTAATGAGCTTAAAGTGATACCATCTTCTTCACTTTGCTGAAATTGTGTACCATTTTATCAACATACATACTGCAGGTGGAAATACAGACGAATGTATCCACTCTGTAAAACAGTATATAAGTTCCTCAGAAAATGAACCAAAATTACCCTGTGATCTGGCTATCCTACTTCTTGGTCTGTGTCCAAAGGATATGAACTATGTATGTGAGAAAGATGTCAGAACACTTGGGTTCATTGCTTCCCAACAAAGCTAAAATATGGAAACAATATGAAAGCTGGTTGTTAAATAGATGATTACATCCAGTTGTGTTTGTAAGTCCTTAAAAGATGGGAATTCTATCATTAGTAACAAACATGGATACTGTGCTAAGTGAAATAAGTCAAGCCCAGAAAGACAAGCACCATATGACCGACTTACATTGCATTTCAAATAATGAACTCATGGGGCCGAGCAGAATGATAATTACTGGAGCAGGGAGATATTAAAATGAAAGGGAGGTGTTTGCCAGAGGGTCAGCAATGTCAGTTAGATCAGTGTTCTCAATCTGTGGGTCAAAACCCCTTTGGGAGTTGGGTTATCCTTTCACAGGAGTTTCCCAAGACCACCAGAAATATCAGAAATTTACTTTATGATTCATTAAGCAGCAAAATTACAGTTATTAAGTAGCAATGAAAATAATTGTATGGTTGGGAATCACTAAATATGAGAAATTGTATTAAAGGGTCACAGCATTAGGAAGGTTGAGACCACTGAGCTGAATAGAAGGAATAAGCTTAGCTCACAGCATTGTGTATATTTAAAAGTTGCTAAAAGTAGATTTTAAATGTTTTATCACAAAAGGTTTTGTTTGTGGAATGATAGATTTGTAAATGGGTGTTCACAATGTAAAAACACTGCATTGGATTCCCATATACTTATGTAATTAATTTTAATAAAAGATAATAGAGACACTGAGGGATAGAAAAATTAATCCACCATAATTTCACAACTCCTCAGAACAAAATACTCAAAGCCAGAGGTTTCACTGACAAATACACTATTTTAACAATTAATATTATTTCTTCATGCTATTCGAGGAAATAGAAGAGAAAGTCACACTTCTTAATTGTTTTAATCAAACTAGTCAGATTCTACCAAAAGCAGGCACAAGTGATGCAGAGAAAGAGGCCTGGAGATCACTCCATAATATCTGAACAGAAGTCCTTGAACATAGCAAAGGAAATGCATATTCATGTTTATAAATTATGCTCATCATCACAAAGCCAATCAGTTAAATCCACTCTTTCAAGAGGACCAAGAAGGAAAGCCGCATGGTTATATACATTAACTGGTGTAGAGAGGACAGTTGGCAAAATTAAACATCCTCTTGTGATTTAAAAATAACTTACCAAATTTTTAAGAATATTGCATAAAAATCCATTTTTTAATCAAAAAGGGGAGTCTTCAGAACTCCCTGATCTAATCTGTAGAGTTGGAAAGCAGTCGTGACTATTTTGAATAATTTTATTTTGTGAAATGACAACTGTACTTAGTCTGACTGCGGTGTAGGGGAGGCACTATGTACTAACTGTATTTGCATTTTTCTCATTGAATAATGTCGAAAGTAATTAAAGAAAGTGAACTCATTTTTTTAAAGAAAAATATAACAACAAAAAAAATGACTTAGAAAAATAGGCAGAGGAAATGCCCTCAAGCTGGAAAACTGACTGTGAAATCCTTTAACTAACACAATTGATGGTGAAAAATTGCATCCTTTTCCCCTAAAATCAAGAACACAGCAGGCATGCTCATTCTCACAGGTCTTATTCAACATGGACACAGTGATGGAATTTCAAGCTTATGTAGTCGGACAAGAGAATAGACTATAGGCATCCAGATTGCAAAGGAAAACAGAGTCAACTGAGTTTAGATGGCATTGGTAGCTATGTGTAAAACCACAGTGAAATTTCAAAGGAAGCAAAACAATAGGAATAGATAACACCAACAAAGAACTATAGATGGGTTTAGAAAGGTTACAGGACACATGGAGTCACACAATCCAACATATTGCTCTCCCTCAGAAATGAGAAAGATGATAGTCTAATATTTATAGTGACTCAAAATACACATAAATGTAACAAAGCGTATATCAGACTTATTCACTGAAAACTCTTTAGCAGTGGTGAAATAAGTCAAGGTAAGTGGAGAGGCATGCTCTATTCTTGAATTTAAACATAACATAAAAATCAGTGTCCATTCTTCCCAAAATGATGTGCATGTTTGGTTGACTCCCTACCAAAATCCCAGCAATAATTCTTATAGACACTGGCAATCATGTTCTAAGTCATATATGTGAAGAAGGGGGGAGGTGAGAAATTTTGAAAAGAGTAAAATGGTAAGAATTCTTCTATTCCATTTCTGGATTATAGATGCAGTAATCAAGACTGTGTGTGGTGGAGACAGACAGACCAGTGAAGCCAGAAATGGATGCACATAGATATGAAGCAATGCAGAGGGGAAGGCCTTGCCACAGATATCATCTCAGTTAGAAATCCAAAGATAATAATTTATAATTATTATTTACAAAAAATCAATCTAAACCAAAGTCTTGAATCTTACGCAAAAATCAATTAAAGAAGTTTGTGAATCAAAATGCAATGATAAAAGTATAAGGCCGTTAGAGATAATCAAAAAACATCATTAGGATCTAGGGTTCCAAAAAGCTCTTACATTAATGATTAGGATGTAAGAATAAAAGCTCAGCAAAATTGCAAACTTCTGCCCTACAAAGTGAATCATCTTAAGGGTGAGAGGAGAGACTGTATAATAACACTGTAGAGTTGGCAAGCCACACAACAGTACCGTGAATGTGCGTGCTGGGTGCTGGATTCTGAAGTTACAATTGTTTTATTATGCTCTGTTTAGTGTCCTATGTTCCTGTTTCTAACTGTCCTCATCCACTCCAAAAGGACTGAAGATCTGTCGATGTGAGCCTGTTGCAGTGGTGTTGGCAAACTGTGTTCATTTTCAGAATAGTTCCTCTGCAGAGCCTCTGTCCCCTGCTTCGTGTGACTTGTTAGGTCTCTTTGTTCCTTTCTTATTGCCTTAGAATTTTCTCTGTCCCTTGCTTGTGTACATCAATTCTTCCTCTTCTCATGGCTTGGTCTCTTCATTGCATTTCTTGCCAAAATTATAAAGGACACTGGCACTATTATGGTGGCATATAGATTGGTAAACACACACACACACACACACACACACACACACATACACACACTGAAATTTTCCTGCATTATCTTCTACAAAGATCCCTAGAGGCCCAATAGCTCAGCTCAGTAGGTATTTTATACTCAAAGGAAATGCCTCATGTATGTCTTGTAACACAAATGCAGAATGTCATAGCAGTTTTACCATTAACTACTATCTTAATTAGGTTTCTGTTGCTGGGAAAGACACCATGACCATAACAACTCTTATAAAGAAAACATTTAATCAGGCTTGCTTGCAGTTTCAGAAGTTCAGACCATTATCATGGTGGGGCATGGCAGCATGCAGGCAGACAGTAACACACCTCCTCTAACAAGGCCACACCTCCTAATAGTGTCACTCCTTTTGGGGCCATTTTTTTTTCAAACCATCATAACCACCAAGCCCTGGCAAAAGCTGAATGTCAAATAGTAGGTTCGGCATAAAAATATAGTGTATTCATGCTATTTAATATGATGCCAACAAGCATCACTCACACACATCTAAACATAGTAACACTCTCACTATACTGAGTGCATAAAGTTAAAAACACATGAAATTAATCAAAGTGTCAATGGTAAAAATATTCAGATGGACACATGCAAGTGATCACCAAAATTGGGGGTGGGGGGAGAAGGTGGTGAGGTTTCCGGGCAGTGGAGAGAAGGCCTGTGTGTGTTTGCCTTGAACACATGTGTGTGTGTGTGTGTGTGTGTGTGTGTGTGTGTGTGTGTGTGTGTGTGTGTACATTTTGACAAGATGAATGGCAAAGAAAATGGGCAAGGTTAAAGACAGCCCTGTCTCCTAGAATGTGATACTATTTTACACACAGACAGCATATGAGTCTAGCATCACCTAGGAAAAATTGGTGAAGATGCAAATGAGCTTGAATGCTTATGCCTTTATTGGTAGAGGTTTTAATTTGAGTAATTTGAAAACTATTAGGCTTTTCATAATAATATCATGTATGCACATACCAATGGACAAAACAGATACATAGCTATACTCATGAGGCCTGGGCTGGGGCACTTTAGTTCCCTGGAACTCAATCTTACATCTTTCTGAAGAAAATTAGTTCTGAAAGGAGGGGGCAGAAACACAAAGTCGAGGGAGGTTGAGACTCAGAGCTCTCTTTCTATCCCTCCTGCCCACATTGGCTAGTGAAAGCCAGTCACAAAGTCCCCCAGACTCCTGTCCTGAGAGTTCCCTGGGATGCATCTGAAGCTGTTCTCTTGTTGATTAATGTGGAGAAGCTGGGGACAGAAGCTCACACACTGGGAAAGCAAGAGCTAAAAAGGACCAAGAAAGACGTAGAAGTCTGGTAAGCAGTGTGATGAAACGGTCATAGGAACACAGAGAAAGAGCTTGGTGTGACATTGCCCTGGGACACAGTTCAAGTGGGCACAAATGGAAAGGCAACATGACATCTGTGGACTTGAGCTCCATAATTGCAGGGGACATATCTTTTAGGAAGAGCCAGCCTCTGTTGCTTGACTCTGTGAATGTGGCCGTTGTGTCCTGACTTCAACACCCAATGATTAGGAATGACAGGCATGATACATAGAAGTCTATGGCACTGTCCTTGGCAGTATATCATGCAATGAAAAATCATTTTTTGCAAGTACAGGGCCAATATTTGTCTGAAAATAACACAGGCACTTTGAGTCACCTGGTGTGAAACGTTTGTCAGGATTTATTGAAGGTGGGCACCTGCTAGTCTAAGGAAAAGAATTTGTTTCATGTCACATCAGCTTTGAATAAAACCCCACAGATTTAAGTGGATATTTTCTGTTGAGGCATGTTATATCCAGGTTTTCTTTTTAAATTCCATTTTCTCTCAGGCACTGGTAAATCTGGTTTTTTTTTTTTTTCCTGTAGCTGAGAGTCTCAAACTTTTTTCCTGCTCTGCTACTGTTTTTCAAAGTTCTAAGGATGTATTTGTTTCTTCCATGGCCCTTCATTTTCTAGCTATTTTAACTTATTCATAATTTCCTGACAGTGATGGTTCAGCTGAACCACACATAGTGTAACAAGAACCTGTAACTTCAGTGAAACAAGATGAGTGTTGGGTAGAGGGAGGGATGGGAAGCCCACGTAGCCTTGAGTAGTAAGATGGCTTCCAGACTGATGGACGAAAGGGAGTTTCAAGGGTCATGGAGTGAAGGAATAAGACAGGAAGTTTCTGACCATTAGAGAAGAATGGAGCAAAGAGCGTTCCCACAGACAAATGATGCCTGAGTAATTATCCGATTACATTTGTTTATGTAGTTTTCTGGAATTGGCAGTTCATGGGACCTAAAAATTCCTTCAGAAATAATTTTCCTCTGTGTGTGTGTGTGTGTATGTATGTGTGTGTGTGTGTGTGTGTGTGTGTGTGTGTGTGTGTGTGTGTGTGTGTGTGTAAGACATACACATGTGCCATCAGAGGACAGCCTTGAGTCCTCACCTCCCACCTTGCTTAAGACAGTGTCTCTGTAGAGTGAGGGGAAACTGGGTGGGATGTAATGTATGAGAGAAGAATTTTTTTTTTCCAAAAAGTAGATATTTTCTTTTTCACCGCACACCAAACTGGCTTGCCTGTGAGCCTCAGGGATTCTTCTGCCCTTGCCTCCCAGTCTGCTATAGGAGTGCTAGGGTTACAGGCACATGCTACCTTGCCTGACTTCCCATAGGTTCTGTGGACTCAAATTCAGATGCTGTGTGCATGTGGTAAACCCTTTCCTCACTGAGCCAGCTCTCCAGCTCTACTTTCTTTTTTTAATCATTGCTTTTAAAAGATAAGTTGAAGTAACCCATGGTGGCATTCATGGCCTTGGTCAATGGAAATTGTTTTAGCTGTAATGGAATGTTTTTAAAGGAGCCATCTTACATGTCTGTATTTCTGTGTCATACCTCAGAGCATACTTCAGAGGCAAATGCCGTACTAATGCGAGGCTTGTTGTGTTCTTGTTTAGATCAAGTTCGACAGCGTGGAGGTGTGTGTCTGCTGTGAGCTGCAACACCACTCATCAGGATGCAGCAACCTCGGGGAGACCCTGAAGCTGAACCCCCTGCAGGAAAACTGCAATGCTGTGAGGCTGACCTTGAAGGTGAGGCTGGCCACTGCCTGCGGGAGCATCTTTCCTCTCCTGGAGACATTAAGGAAGATGTATTAGCATATAGATTCTTTTCAGCTTATGATTCATCCAGGTGGTTGGATGCTGAGGGACCATCCCTACAGAAAGCATTTTAAAGGGTTATGGCTTGTCAGTTGGAAGCTCTGATTTCTGGGTCCTTGTTTCCATCATCACCGGGTCATTTTCCTGCCTCTGACAAATGCAAAGTAGACTAAGAATGGCTGACAAAGTTCTTCCAAGATGATGTTGCCATGCTTTCTTCTGTTGTCCTCACAGTCTCTACTGTTACTCCATCAAGGGCTAAATGGTTATTCCTCTTACTTTTGAGAAGATATTTAGGGCAGGTGAGATGTCTCAGTGGGTAAAGACCCTTGCCACCTAGCTAATGACCTGAGTTAGACCCACCAGGCCCCACATAGAGGAAAGAGAAAACTGATCCCAGAAAGGCTGTCTTCTCCTCTTCTCATGCACACCCACATGTAAATAATAAATTAAAAATGTAATTAAAAGATATTTGAAGAATGAAATCTTACAATCTCCTCTGGTACTCTGTTCTCACATCAAGCACTTGATCTTTTATAAGGTCTTGGTACAGTGATGCACCTTTAGTCCCTACATGCCGGAGGCAGAGGCAGGTGGATCTCTGTGAGTTCAAGGCCAGCCAAGGCCACACAGTGAGACCCAATCTCAAAGAAAAAATGGAGAGGGCACATGGAAATGTTATCTATGTTATTCTTTCCTGTCTGTCTTCTTACAGACGGGTTATTTCACAGAAACCCCAAAGTGGCTGCTCAAAAATACATATGAGCAATTGGTCTAGTTCTTTTTTTTTTTTTTTGGTCACTCAACAAAAGTGGCTGAAATTTTTTTGAATATCTGTGCTGCCATCCAAGGATCTCTTGGTCAGTGGTGAGACTGTTTACAGTGGGGAGCTCTGGTCTATGGCAGCAAACAGGGTTTCTGAGGACATCCACTCCAAATACAGCTGCTTCCAACCTAGGAAGAAAAGGGGATGTAGCCACATGAGATGTGCCTATGCTTAGTCTGGAGGTAGTTTGCCTAATACTTGTTCTATCCACATGGAGAAATGGACTAAGTTCGGAGTCCTGGTACCCACCAGTGAAAATGGAGAAAGCCAGGACTGTAGGTCCACAAGGATGCTTTTCTGGTACCAACTATCTCTTGTGGTCCTGCATTGCATACCTTCACAGTCCATACCATCCTGCATGCTGGGCTCTGCTGGGGAGAAATGCCCTAGGCCTGCGTGACCATTCTTAGCCCACTGCAATGGGGAGTGGCTGGAGTTTACTTATCTCATTTTGATATCTTCTAAGTTACCACTTGAGCTCAGGTGTGCTTCTCCACATTTAAAGAACATAATCAGGCCACAGGCAATTACAGAGACAGTATGACCACTACCTCCTGAAAAAGCCAGCAATCCCCCAGGAAATCTCAGGCTCTGAGCACCACTTGTATGTGTCAGTAAACTTTGGGACACTACAAAAAATTTCCAAGTAATCTACTTGGAAGAGAAAATTTTTGATTTGTTGTATAGTTTTATAGTCTCGAGTATGAGATCAAATAATGCCTTCTGCTCTGGGCCATGGTAAACCTGCATGTCATGACAGGAGCATGTGGTGGGGCAGAACCACATATCTCACCACACGCAAGGGAGGAAAGATCTAGACTCTCACAGTCCCCTAGAAGGGTATCCTCTAGTGACCTAAGGACCCCTAAAGTCTTGCCACTAAACCCCAAAGTTTTTATGTTTTTTTAATTTTTATTTTATATGTACAAATATAAAATCACCTGCTGTGTCAGGTGACCACAGATACCAGAATAGGGTGTGATGGGAATTGTAAATGGTTATGAACTGCTGTGTGGGGGCTAAGACTCCAACTCTGCCCTCTGTAAGAGCAGCAAGTGCTTTTCACTGATATGCTGTCCATCCAGCCCCAAGATCCAGCTTTTACCAACGGACCTTTGGCAAAACATTTAGCCAAACCATCCTGCTCATTCTTTAACGGGTTTTATAGAGTATTCAGTCTGTTGCTATCCTAGCTGACAGTTTGAACCTTGTCAAGGGCTCTTCCTCATGTAATTGCAGATACCCTGGATACTGTTAAGAGTTGAAGGCCAAAAAAGGGCTCTTCCAAACTTCTTATTATTCTTTTTTTCAAAAAACACTCAAGGCAGAAGCTATCGGAGATGGTGGGAGGCTCAAAGAGACAGGGCTGCTGAGCAGAGTGGGAGGGTGATGATCTAGCCATAGCATTGACCTGGAATTAGGAGAAGGGAACCTTGAATGGAGGCCTTTACAGGGAGTAGTGGTGCTGAGATTACGGCTTGCTTTTGAGACCAGCAGGATGGTGACTAGAGGATGCCTGTCTATGGCTGACTATTGTCTTCTCCTTCTGTTATTTTTCTGGGCTTGTTCTCATTATCCTTGGTCCTTAGCATTTCCATATGCATTTTAGAATAAGCTCAGCCATTTCTATGGTGGTCCTGCCGAGATTTTGACTGAGATCCTATGGAACCCTCACACTGCTCTGAGTCTATTTAGGTCTTCCTCTATTTCATCAGTGTTTATTGTCTTTAGCAGTAAATAATTCTCAGTTTATAGATCTTCACATATATTGAGTTATTTGTTCTTCCCCCCATTTATTGGTGCTGTTTTCATAGTACCTTAGAACTATCTCTTATTATTACATCTGAATTTGATGCTTGTTACTGATCTTGTATCCTGTGATCTTGCTGGTCAGTTACTAGCGGTAGGCACTCTTTGGTAGCTGATCCTGTGGGCGTACAGAGGCCATTTTACATCTCTTATTCTGTATTAGCCAGGGTTATCTAGAGAACAGAGCCAGCAGGGCACTTATAGACATTAATACAGTCAGGTGATTTGACTATGGGTGCTGAGAAGTCTCACAATGGGCTGTCCACAAGTCAGAGACGCTAGGATTCTGGCAATGAATCTCAGTCCAATGCCAAAAGCTTTCAAATCAAGGAAACAGATTATAACCCTCAGCCTAAAGCCAGAGGCCAGAGAACATGGGAAGCCCCTGGTGTGGACCCAGAGTCCAGAGTGTTTGGGGTTTTCTCATGTCCCAGGCAGGAGAGGACTGAGAGAGGGAGACCTCGCCTCCTGTTTATTGTGTCTTAGAGTCTGGCTGACTGCACGGTGCCTAACCACACTGAGAGGAGAGCTTCCCACTTTTTCCACTGATGTGGGGGCAGCTCTCCTTCATAGATGCACCTGGAAATAGTGCTTTACTGGTTCTGTAGGCATCCTTCATCCAGTCCATCATCTAGAATGACCTCTCCATACTCCAGTGTGCATGGTTCATTCCTTTTCCTTGCTTCTTTGCTATAACTGAGAATGTCAGGATACTGCCAAATGGAGGTAGGAAGGGCACACAGTCTTTCCCTGTTCCTGAGTTTAAAGTTTACGAACACTGTTCCAAATTGCTCAGTGATTCCCATCACTGGATAGTAAAATCGATTTCTATCCCAGAGAGGATATGGTATTTTGTCCTCTCTTACAGCATCTACATAGGTTGTCTATTTATGGAAATTAGGCTCTCAAAAAAACATAAATACCAAATATTGATATATCCCAGCAGGCAGTGAACAGTGCTAACGTTCTGAACCCAGCCCCATCCTGCAGTGTGTTTGTTTTTCAGCTTCCATAGATTGAGCAATGGTGTTGAAACCCGTCTATGTGACCAGCAGCTGTCTCTGGCTTCTGTCTGTGTGAACATCCTTGGGTGGTCTCCAGTCCTTGACTACTGAGGGAAGTTTCTAATGCATTTTAAGCATGCTTAGAGGTGCAGCTATTGCAGACAGCCCTTAGGTCACTCTTTAGTAAATGGGCTCCTGCAGTTTAACAGGACAGCTGTGTCAATCATGTCTTGGGACATCTTTGCAAACCTTTGCTTTCTTGAGAGTAAGAGGAAAAGGGATTCAAGTGAAACACGCAAGAGTACAAGCTGAGCTCAGGGAAATTTCACACATCTTAATCCTCCAGCTCTGCTTAATCTTGTGGGGCAGAAACGGATAAGCCTTCTGGGGGGGGGGGGGGCAGCAGCGTGACAGAATGTTAAACGTTTGGCATATGTTCTTTTCCCCTTTGATCTTATACTCTTGCCGTCTGCAGTCTGGTAGCATGGTGACAGAAAGTGACTCCTCAGTGGTGAGCCAGCCTGACACCCCCAAACTCTCCTTGGTTACTTCCCTTTGATTATATTGATGGTCCTAGATATTAAGGCATTTTTCATTTCTGTGGCTTCTTTTGTCAAAACGGGCTCTCACCATGCAGCCTAGGCTGGCTTTGGACTTTGGGCAATCCCCTGCCTTGCCTTTTGACTGCTAGAAATTCCGTTTGTGAGCCACTACTCCTGGCCAACAACCGTTCCCTATTCCTTGTATTTCCACTAGATCAGTCCTTGCTTCCATCTGTCTGGGACTTAGCCGTGTGGTTCTATTCATTGCTTGCATTGCCCACTAGAGCTGGTGTTTGGCTACATTTGTTCGAGGTGGGTTCTCAAATTTCTTTTTGGAGGGTCCACCTTAGAATTTGGTTTGTTGTCCTGTGATCCAAAGCATGCCTGGGCTCAACTTCATTTGGGATTTTCAGTACCAAGTATTTTGTCCTAATTGTAAAGTGGTGCTTTTTGCCAGTTTTCTTTAGCCTATGAAGCATATGGAATCCTGTTCCAGACGATTCTATCTCTGCCAACATAAAATTCTCGAGAACCGCTCTCCTCAGCCACTCCACCTTAGGGCATGCCATTTTCTTTTGTCATTGACTGTTTATATGGGGAAAATCCTAAAATACTCCTAACACCTTTTTAGCGTTTTTGATCTTTTATAAATGGTACTTAAATTTTTTTAAGCTGGAGCTGGTGAGATGGCTGAGTGGTTAAAAGTACTTGCTGCTCTCACAGAAGACTTGCACTTGGCTCCCAGCATCCACATGGTGGCTCACAACCTGCAGTAACTCCACTTCCTGGGCCCATGCCTCTTCTGGCCTCTGCTGGCTTCTGAAGGTATATGGTGCAATACTGATGCTCAGGTACCTGCACACAGACATAAAATAAAATTAATTTAAAAAATAAATTGTAATTAATTCAGTAAAAATTTCTAGCTTTCCGCCACACATTGCAGGGCTGTACTTCTCAGATCCCTGTGGTTGATGAGGGCACATGAGCAAATTTATATGCATCATTTCCAAAACTTTGACTGTGGGAAGAACCTTCAGAGCACCTTCCCACTGCCATGGAAAGGAAAAATTGTCAGCATCCTGTGATCAGTGGGATCACCACAGGAGACAGAGCCTCCTGCAGCTTACTTGGATTGGATGTATAATATGAATGAGAACTAAGGTTTTGTTATTTTGCTGGGGATATTTGTTACCGCATCAGGACCGAGCTCACCTTGCTTCTATCTATCTGGTCGATTACCTGTATGATCTTACTCATCGCAGGCCAGTTTTGGGGTGTAATTTCAATAGCATTTTTAAATTGTTAGGTAGATGCATTTCACTGATATGTCTTGATAGCATGGGGCCATTGGGTATATGCATTTGCATTTGCTCTATTTCAGTCAAGCTTATTTTTGTCAAGGATTTGGTCTTATTAATATTATAATATTGTTAATATTAATAATATTAAAATGTTTCCATGTGTGGAGGTTAGCATATGAGTATGTTACCCATGGATCCCAAAAGAAGGCATCAGATCCTTCCTCTACAGTAAGAGTTTCAGACAATTGTCAGCCACTGGATGTGGGTGCTGGGAACCTGCCTTGAGTCCTCTGCAAAAGCAATGTGGCTCAGGAACTGACCGTCTCTCCCATCCTACACACATTTTCTTGAAGCAAGTATTTGATCCTGCCTCAGTTCAATGTAGCACATTTTGTGGACCTTTTTTTTTTTTCTATATATGCCCTAGCTGCCATTTTTCTCTTATTTAAAACTGCATTTTCCACCCGAGTTCCCTCGGTTTTGTCTGAAGTCTCTCCCAGCCTTGCCCTCTGCTTTTAGCATGAAGTTGAGCTCGGGAAGTCCCTTTGTCCATTTCCATCATTTAGTCCTGGACCCTTGGACCTGGGCTCAGCACTTGGACTACAACTGCCTCCTTCTTCTCCCCTTGTCTAGCTCTTTGCAGCTTCCAGACCCCTTGATGCTAACACAAACAGAGCTCTTTAAATAGGTTTTACTTAAGATATTTTACTTTCTTCCCACAATTAAAGATATTTCTTCCTCCAAGAGATGCAGACCTGTAATCATGTTGTTGAGTTTTCTAGTAATTACTGGCATGGTCATTTTTAACATAATATTGCTGTTGAAAACTCAAGAACTGCTGTTGTGGATGACTTCCTCCTAGGAAAGGAGGGCTCCTGGGGCAGGGCACTGTGTTGCTTTCTAGTATTAAAGCTCTTGGGCCCTTGGGTTGTGGGGAATGGGGTCATTCTGGGAAGGACTGATCTGCACAGATGTTCATGGGAGCCCCGCTTAGCCTTTGAAGAATGTTTCCAATACCTAGTGGAGGAGGGGGCTGGAGAAAGGCTTCCTGGATTGGTCCTCATTCATCTCTCTGATTAAGCCAGTGAATACAGTGGGTTCACTGATCTCTTGTATGGCCTCATTCAGGTCTTACTGATCTGATTAGTGGCACTCCATATCTAAATGTCCATATTAAATTATAGATTATCCACCTTTGGAAAGGAACTCAGTGGATACTGGCAAAATCAGATATAATTGGCTTGGCAGTCAACGAGCATTGGTTTTGGGAGTGTTTCAATGACTGGTACTGACTTAGTGAGGTTTGTCTAAATGCTATTGTCTGTGATAATGCCCTCCCTGTCCCCTGAATTTGGTACATGGAGGTTACACAGGAACTGTCTGACAGCCAGGAAAAGAGCCCAGTGCTATGTCTGTGTCCAATAAGGAAAGGACTTAGAATCCAGAATAAGACACAGACATTAAGTATCTCATTCTTCATGTGGACTTGTTTGTTTGAGGGCCTTGGAGACTCTAAATTTCTTTCTGCTTCCTGCCCCGCCTTGCCCTGCCCTGTCCTGCCCCAGCCTGCCACACCACACCACGCCAAACCCCTGGCCATTCTGATGCTTTAATGAGAATCCTGGGGGCAGAAATCTTCTCCCCCAAAGATATCAATAGTCTCTTCAATAACACACAGCCATGGTAATGTGTTTTATTCTCTAGCCACCAAATTGAAAGCAGAACAGAGCCAACAACATAAGGGACCCAGAACTACAGATCTTTATAGACAAGAGCATGGTGACATTCTATTGTCCAAGCACTCATTGTGTGGGAGAGAGAAGAACACAGCCTGGGAGAGGTCAGAAGGTCACTGCAATCTGGGCAGTGAGCAAGTCTCCTTTGTGGGTCTCAGCCCTCCGTGATCCCAGCTTCGCTGGTGAAGAGGCATAGCTCTAGACATTCATTCTGAGTAATCAATAAATAGGATATAAAAATGAGGTACGAGTATTTGATTTGATTTGACAGTGACAAGTCAGTGAACTGGAAAATCAAGTCTGCATCCTTTTAGATGAAATACTGTCTATTTTTGTAGGATAAAACAATGAAGAAATGACAAGCTTTTTTTAAAAAAAAATTAGTGTTTAAAGATTGTATTCACTGAGTCAAACCCAACACAGATCTGTGACATTTTTTATTCAGTATTAACAGAATTTTTTTAAAGTCATAAAAATCAGAATTGACTGACAGAATTTCCATAATATGCTATGCTGTATTTTCCCCCCTAAATTCCTCCTATTTTCAAGAAAGTCATTGTGGTTTTATTGTGTGACTCAGTTCTAGTTCAAAACAGATGGGAAGACCCTGTTTCATGTACCTAATTTAAGTTATCAAACTACACTAAACCAAATAACCCAAGAAAAGCTATCCAAAGACAAAAAGATCAAAGTTTTCCAAGAAATCAGTGAGTCCCTTGAAAGTGTGTGTGCTCTTGTTTAAAGGTGCTTTGTCTCCAAGAAAGGGAGAGAGAGAGAAAGAGAGAGAGAGAGAGAACCAAGATAATTTCCTTAAAACCCCAGAGACATGAAAAAATCAACTCATCCCTCCCTCAGTCTTGATCATGGTCTTGCTCATTCTAAGGAAATGAGAACACTTTGTGAGTAAGCAAATGATAGCATTTTGTGGGTAAACTTAAACAGTGACTACAGTATGAAATCCCAGACCCATACACCTCAATTTATCAAAGAAAGTTACATGCACAACACTACACACCACACACACTCACACCTGCACACACACACACACACACACACACACACACACACACACACACCTGCACACACACTTTTTACACCATGCTTATATACACACAAGGCACTCACATTCACACCTCTCCTAGGATTGCCCATTCCATTTTCAGAAATGGGAATCTACACAGAGCTGTAGATTCTCAAAATTCTTTAAAATGCTATATACACATGCAGCACAGCTCTACACAGCTTAAGAAATCTCACTCCTGAAGTTCTAAGGGGGAGGCTTATGGGTACCTCTGGTAGAGAGGATAGAGCATAGATGAGAAGGTGCCATGTTCTTGCTGCCCCATATATCCTAGCAACCATAAGTCCTAAGGAAAGGAGCATCTAGCACACTGGGCTAAGTTCTGATCACTTTGCTCCAGAAGCCTGTCTTTCCTGGTAGAAGAAGGTGCCCTCTTCTCCCCAATGGCTGCTTCCTGCCCTGAGATACTAAAGGTTACTACTTTCCCCTGCATGGTGAAGGTATTTTGTCTTTTTTTCTGGTATACACACTGAAACACGTTTGTGGCACTGATGGTGTTAGCTGCCCTTTGAAATAGTTGCACTGACTGGATAGTTCACTGAAGAGTTCCTGTACCTATTGAGTTCTCACCCAGTCCAAACAGTTCAGTTATTTTTGTGAAATATGTATGTGTTCATGGAATATGTATACAAATCTCATCCTCTTAGCAAAGCTGATTGGCAAAGCCCCTATGGAGTAACCCAGTCAGACTGTCTTTCTTTGGTTCTAGTCCATGTATCTGGAACTTGTGGATGGATGTGAGGAACACACATATACACTGCTCTCACTTGGAGGAGGCAGGGGCAGAAGAGCCCCTCACTGCTCAGGACCAGAGCATTTATGTGATGTTGTCTTTGTATCACATGTAGAAAGCTTACTTAAGTCTCCTTCTCTTTCTAGGGAAAACACACCACACTACCTCCAAATCACACCAGGACAGCACAACCCTTAGGTCCTCACCTCCTTTCTTTATAAGCATCTACTCTCTCTGTTTCTTACTGTTACCATCTCTCAACACATGACTTTTGACTTATGAGAGATGTTTCCCCATACACCACATACACTGTCCAGCAACTTAATCTGACTCTGACCCTATCTGGGCTCTGGCACCAAAACTGTCTGTGGAAGATACTAGTCGCTTGCTGTGTTGCCACCCTCCAATCATTTGTGTGGCCTCAGCAACAGCAGAAGAGTCTCTTAGGCTGACCATTGTGACTTACACCAAAGGATATTGTATGGGAAGCACTCTGTGACTGTTTCCAAAGTCAGCAAAAATACCTTTCAGGAAGAAGTATTCATTTCTTCATTCAGGACATTTTGGAGCATCTCTATGTGATTCAGGCACTGGTGGACAGCTCTGGGACGGTGACCTCTGGATGTTGTTGTGGGAAAAGACAGGTGTAAGGGAGCCTCGCTGCTTCATATATCATTTGCAGTAACACAGAATTGGATTATGGGTATTTTCAATCTCACCATCTGTCTCCAGAGGGATAGCCTTTATTCTGGTTGGTGGGCAAAATTTGGGGATTGGGGGTACCCGAGATGGCTCAGCAGGTAAAGAACTTGCTGCCAAGCCTGATGACCTGTGTTTAGTCCCTGGGATCCACATGGAAGAAGTGTCTTTTGAGCTCCAAAGCATGTGCGGTAGAGCATGTACACTCCTCCCCAAGATAAACGTCATACAAACTTTAGGCATGGATGGGTGATGGAAGTTATAAGAGTTGGCAGCAACTTAGAAATGGGGAAGACCTAGGGTACATCTGAGGTTCTGTTGCTAAATAATCTCTAACCAGAAACAACTGCTTATTAGGTGATTAGGTAGACTCTGCTGTTATATCACACACACACACACACACACACACACACACACACACACACACACACACACACACACACACACACACTGTCCCACCTCTTATCACATTTGAAATGCAAAAGTCCTATGAAACCAGGATCCTGCATCACCATGAACGTTAAAAAAGACAGAGCTCCTTTCTGGAGTGTTCTAGAGATTTCTGCAGTATGAACAATATATAGGCCAACATTTTGAACCTTTACATGAAATTTATGTGAGTGGTATGTGAAGAAGTACACCTTGATTTTGAAGAACAAGGACCGTTGGTGTGATACAAATGGGGTCATTTCTGGAAAGGTTAATGCTAAAGACACTCTTAATCACCATGAGCCGTGATCTCATTATTTTAAATGACCACAGATATTCTAAGGTCTAATGTGAGACACCCTGTAACCGTACCTTCAGGATCTGACAGCTCTCTCAGCCTCCTGCCCCACACACCATCCACCCAGTGTGTTGCCCTAGTTTCTCTCCTAACACAAGTTTTGTAGCCACCCCTAACATAGGTGCTATGACACAGAAGAATCCAAGCCAGCTCCTTAGGGGGCAGTCTAGGGAGGGCTCAGGTGCATTGTGGGAGAAACAGGAGCAATCCACCTCCCTTGAGAGGAGCCGACAGCTTCTTCCTTCATGCTGCAGGTGTCTGCAGCATTCTCCAAGGTCTGGAGACAGGGGACTGTCGGGACTCAGCAGTGGACCTCATCTGTATACTCAGAAGCATCCTAGTCACTCAAGTGTCCGAATAAGGGGCCTACAAGAGGTTGTATTACCTCATGCAGGAGGCAAGTATGAGGCTGGATTGGAGTACATGTCTGCGACTGAGCAAGCATCCTGAGGAGGGATCACTGAGCCCGCACCCAGAAATGAGAGATTGCTTTAAAGGCATTTCATTATTTTCAAAGTTTGGAATTAGTGTTGGAATGAGAGGAGAATGTGGTGTGAAAAGATAAACATGCCATAGGAGGAAATGAAGGATGAAGAAGGACAGGACCATTAGAAAGGCAGCATGCCAGTGGCTGAGGAGAAAAGTGCCCGAGTTAAAATGGGGAAAATAAATTTACATAGAATAAAATTACTGTGTATGGATGAGGGGTGATACCATTAGAAAGCTCTCCTTTGCGACAGGTGAGCAAGTAAAGAAGAAGAGGATAGAATCACACACACACACACACACACACACACACACACACACACACACACACACACACACACACACACACACACACACGGGGTGGACAGAGAGATGAATTCATAGGTTTCTTTAGGGCATTAATATAATTCAGCAATCAATAGGCAACCAGTTTACAGGAACTTCCAAGAAATAATGTAATCACAAAAGAGCTGAATAAAATTACTGTGTGTGGCTTGTTATAGCAAGGCCACAGGGGAAATGGTCAAATTGAGAAACTGAGAGAGGCCTTAGGAGACAGCCTTTGGTACGGGACATAATGTACCATGACTGAAGCAACTCAGGGACAGAATAAACCTGATAGTGTGATGTTTTGGTTTTTTGAATAGGAACCTGGTGGGCTTCTCTGAGTGCCATCTTTGGTGAGCTTTTATGCAGACCTCTTTTAATACATTAATTCTGACCTCTGTGAGGCCAGCAGGGTAGGCGTCTTTATTTTCATTCTAGAGGGAAGGACAGGGCACCTCATAATGTGCAGAGACTGGGCTGCATTCTCACAATTAGAGTCCCAGTTTCCATACCTAAAACGCATATGTTGGCTGTATGTGATTGCACATGCCTGTATTCCTGCTCTGGGAAAATGAGACAGGAGAATGACACTGGTCAGCCACTGTAGCTGAATTAACCAGCTCCAGGTTCACTCAATGACCTTGTCTCAGGTGGATAATGATGGAGAGAGACAACCAACATTAACTTCTAGCTTCCATTCACACATACAATGCACACACAAGCACACACACACACACACACACACATATGCATGTGCACACACATGTATGCGCGCACACACACATGTATGCACACACACGTACGCGAGCGCACAAGCACACACACACACACACACACACACACACACACACACACACACACACACACCACCACCACCACCACCACCACCACCACCATGATCCTTAACAACCTCCTCCCTGTAACCTCAGATAAACTGCTATCTGCTTTGGCCCTGGAGGGCATTCAAGGAAACCATCCAGTCAGGCAGAATGAGGAAGGAGCATGCTGGTAGCTTTAAGGGAATATGAGACTGCCAGTTAGACTGGGAATGTTACTTCTGGTGATAGACATTTCCCAAGCACTCAGGAGGCGAAGGCTAATAAGATCACTTAAATGACTTTTTGTGCTATTGCTATTTCCCACAAGTGCCTCTTCATTCTTTTTAACTTCATTCTTAATCTTCCTAGACTTTAATCAAACTGCTTTTGCTTATACTTAACCTTATGGGGTAAAGGAAGTCACCATGAGACAGAGTATTCAAGAACCAGGAAAACAGTAGCATAATAAAAGGTGGGAAGACATTGGGATTTTATTTGATTATTTGATCAAATGGAGAAAAGGAATGTGGCATAACACTCATACGACACAAGAGCACTCTTTGGATAAATGTGGCTATAGTCTATTTTATGTTGCTATAATAAAATACACAACTGGATAATTAATAAAGATTAGGAGTTAATTGTTTTACAATCCTGGAGGTGGGGAAGTCCAAGAGCATGATGCTGGCATCTTCCTCATTGGTGAGGACCTGACACTGCATCCTGATGAGGTAGATAGTACCACTGAAGAAAGCCCAGTTTGACTTCTGTGACAGTCTGCTCTGGAGACAGCCCATTAGCCCATTAATCAAGCTACATGATTAAGCTATTCATGACCACTAATTGTCTCTTAAAAGTCCCACATCTGAATACCTCCCAAGAGGGATAACATCTCAGCATGTTTTGGTAGGGACACGTAGGCCATGCAGTGTCTAATAATATTACTGACTGACTTGAGCAGAGATAAAGACTAGAGAACTCTGTTGGGTTCGTCCTCATATGCCTGTTTTTAGACTCAGGCACTCAGGTAATTAACAGTTTTACAGTCATTATAGGTAATGTTTATTGAAGCTTGCTGTGTGCCAGGCATTGCTAGAAGCACACTTATGAACTAATATTATCCTTGAAACTACCCTGTAAGAAAGAGCATTATTAGTCTCATTTAATAGATGAAGACCTGGAGGCATGTGACACTAAGTTCCAGAATCATCTAGCGTTCAAAGGTAGAGCAGGGATTCCCAGCCAGGCAGGAGATATTTGCTCAGCTACTGTGAGCTGCATGTAAGTGGTTAGAACAAGACAAAGCCCAGCAAGTAACTGGTTCCTTTCTGAACTTATAAAATAAACTTGTTCACTCTCATGGATATTTAGTGTGTTAAAAAAAAAATACTTGAAAATGAACAAGCCATGTTTTCATATGGTCCATATTGAGCATACTGTCTTCATAATAGAATGCTTTCTTATAGATGTGTTCCCCATGCCCAGCTTTTGGTGCATTGTAGATTCTGTCTATAGCCACTAAGTGAAGTTCATGCTTTAAAATGTAATGGCAAAGCTCTATAGTTACCAGCATTAGGTGTTGAGTTTTGATAGACTTCTGGGAAAAGGCAATGTGTTCCTTACTCTATGTGCCATTCTGTTGTCATGTAAAGGATAAATTGTCATTTTGACATGGAAGAAAATGATATGGCCTCCTCTTTGAAATAGACATTACCACACAGGACTCAGGGCCTCAAGGACTCAGCCTACCCAGGAAGTCTCATCTTCTAAACTAGTAGCAGGTTAGATCGGCAGGTGTCTATATCTTGGGGTTTACTAACATAACAAGTCTTCACTTGCAAATATTTCTTCAAAGCCTAAGATTGCATTTTCCTCCCAAAATAATGTTTGAAATAAGCCCTATTATTTCCCTGAGTCTTGAATATTCCTCAATTATCTAAATAAAACGAGTGGGATTTTCTTTCTATTTTTGACTATCAAGAGATTAATTTGAACTATAGAGTTTCTCTCTTATGAATAGTTATCAGTCGCTGCTCTAATTGCTAATGAGAGACTCCAAGGCATACTTTGAAGCAATTAAAACTTTGTTCCCACTCAACGGGAACTTAAATACAGGAATAATCATCCGCACTATAACTTCCTCGAAATACTTCATAACATCTACAGCTGAATAGTCAAGTTACTGTCAGCTTTCTGGGATGGATTTATGGATGAATTTCTAAGTTGGCCAAAGTCAGTCTAGCTGTGACAACCAATCACAGAGACAAGAAAATGAATGTCTTCCTCCAGCCCCCAACTCGTGACCTAGACCTCCTGTAATTCAGACCCCTCTACTAATGAGCATCTTGATACCACAGGCAGATAGCTGCACACACATGACAGAGGTTGTACCAGGAGTTGCTGTTGGAAGGCTAAGATACTCCCATCCTCACTGAGGATGACGCAAGCCCAGAGCAGTGAGGAAGAAGTCAACCACAGGCCCTGGAAGAAAAGCCAGATGAGGGAGGCTTGGGAGGTGGAATGTGGCCAAGAAATGGGGTCCTGGGGAGAGGCAGCAGCTACAGTGCTGCGTTTTGTCAGTTACATAGAAATGGGCTAGAGAATACTGTTTTCAGTGCTGAGCTCTAGGGTCATCCAGGCTTAGTGAGCACCTGGGTACAGCCACTCCTGCCCATCAGGTTGCTTGGCCACAGCTAACTGGCCCACAATTGGGATCAGTAAGTAAATACCGTCCAGGGACCAGGTGCCAGAAAACTAAGCCAGTGTCCAGTCCTGGCAAAGCAGGTCTACCATGGAGCTGTTCTACAGAGACACAGGAGGGAGGTGAAGGAGTTTCATCAGAGTGCAGAGTAGACCCACAGTGGCTAACTACCCTTCATAGGCTGTAACCTGTGAGAAACCAAAGCTAGCTTTTGCCAGAGCAGGTCCATGGATGTTCAGTCTGCACAACAGGTAGCACTAAGTTCCGCTTAGAGCATGGAGGTTTGGCTGATGGGGGTGAGTTAGAGCCCTGGATATAGTGGTCATGAGCTTGGAGGCTCGTGTGAAAGAAAAATGACATAATGCAGACTAGGGTCTCCTAAAGTGGAGTCAGAATGTTACAGAAGGCTTTTGTACTCATAGCTGCTAAGAGTTACACTACAGAATGTTCCAGAGACTTAGATAAACAGTGAAGTCACAATCTCTTCAGCTGGGAATAAAGCAACAAGAAGGGCATGAGTTTAGGTTCTTCCCAGCCAGTGAACTGCCTCTGAGGATAAGTACTGTGCAAATCCCCTGTAAGAAACTTCTCTAGCACTTGCCTCATGGGACACTATTCAAGTCTCCTCTAGCTCAGTTTACCCAGATTACAATCTTTGTCCCCCATAAATGCTGCTTTCTTGGACCCGTGCGTCAGTCTTTATCAGTTAATAACAAGTATACACTCACCAGATATGTGTGCATGAGTGCAGGGTCTGGGAAGAGGATGCAAAGATTCTGGCTCTACCAGCTGCATCAGCAACACAGCCTAAAGCAAGAATAAAGGATAGTGTAGAAGAGTAAGGGACTGTGATCCTACTACCCTCTCTGACCTCCCTCTTCTCATCTCTGTGAGTACTCTGGAAATGGGGTTTATATTAATTTCTCTGTGTCTGTCTCTGCTGACCATCTCACCAGGTGAGGCATCATTGTCCCCTACCCATAGGTGTGGACCTGTAATGTCACTGGCCAAGAGCACAGATCTCTGACTCCTTCCTTTCTCATACTTCTCTCTACCTGCCTGACTAGAATGCATAGACATTCTCTGCTCTTAAGGCTCAACACAAAGCTGCCAGCTCCAGGGCCATCCCTTCTGGTTCCCTGTCCTCCTGTATCTTTCCTCATGAGGCCTTGCTCCCTTTCTCCAGTAGAGGATATTGGGGCATCACTAGTGGCTGAAAAGTTGCAATTGTAGGAGTGCAACAGACATTGGAGGACACCATCCTCAGCCCAGCTGTCCCTGGAATTAAGGAGATGGGGCACATGAGCATTGACTGGATAGAGCCTGGTCCAATTACACAATGAAACTGAAATCAATAACTAATGAAGGGAGAGTAATGGACCTGCTTTACCTGATTCTGAAATCTAGAGAGATCTTTGCCTGAAGATCATAGGCTTAGATGGCTAACTAATTGAGTTCTTTAATATTGACATTTTCTTTCGGTGATGTGCAAACCTAATTGGCCTTCAGTTCCTAAGCAAAATAGATATACTCGGGGTTGTCTTGAGTGCAAACACACTGGACCTCTGGGTGTCCCCAGGAAATTATTTGGCAGTAGGAGACAGCACACACTAATAGAAGACAGTTCAAGTTAGAACCAGTGTTCCCATAATGCTGTGGAATGGGGCTGAGCGGACAGCTGCTCAGCGCCAGCTCCTGGGCATGCACACTCTAGTTTCAGTGTGTGTGACAGTGCCTTAACACACAGGTGACATCTGACTGGTCTTTCCTAGCTGCTCTGCAGTGTTCTCAGCTACAAAGCCTTTGTTTTCTCTAAAATTCTCGTTGCAAATCATTCCACATGAAAACTGAGAAAACACCTTGTGGGATGTTATTTTAGCCAGTGACTAATTAGATGGGAACAGCTGAGACATTTTCTGAGCACCTTCACCTTTATGGGAAAGGAGATTGCTAAATGAAAATAAAAGGTTTCCTTATATCAAACTTAAAGCAGCAGATAAAATAATCCCTGTTTCCAACACTTTCCTGGCTTTTCCAGCAGGAGGAGAGGGAGAGGCACCTTCAGGGTGGATGGTTCGAATGTATCCATGCTGCATTCAGGAATACCAGATGTGAGCCTTCACTGTACTGCTCAGGGTGTACAGGGGGCTGTGTCTTGTTACATGTGGAAGCGTATGTACCCCAAGAAGCGAAGAATGCTCCAATGTAGGCCCTGCAGTCAGAAGACAAATGGCCTTAGGGATGATCTTAACGATAGGAAACACACACACCTCTGCCTTGGTGGTCAGTGGACTACAGCAGGAGAATGCTTACACTGGGTAGTTTAAACAACAGAGCTTTGTTTCTCTTTGCTTTTTGCTCTTTGATCTGTGTGTGTGTGTGTGTGTGTGGGTGGGGGGGGGTGACTTTCCCCATGCATGTGATGTGCCTACGGAGGCCAGAAGTTAGCATCGGGTGTTTTCCTTTGTTTATGTCCACCATATATTTTGAATCCAGGTCTTCCACTGAACCTGGGGCTCACTGATTCAGTGAGACTGGTTGTCCAGTGAGTTCTTGGGATTTGTCTGTCTCTGTGCTTCCTCCATGGCTGGGGTTACTGATACCCACTGCTGTGCCTATATGTAGGGATCTGAACACAGAAACTTGTAGTTTATATGCTAGGGATCCATGTGAACACAGAAATTATGGAGTCATCCCAGAGCCCACCGTACCTTTCTGTTCTCATTGTCATCATCATGGGAGTTACAAATCCCAGGTGTTAGCAAAAGCTCTTTTCTTGCTCAGGAGTGACCGACTTCTCATTCTTTGCCGTCACACAACAGGAAGAGGGAGGATGGTCCTCTTTCTGTCTTCTCATGAGGGTGCTGATTCCAGAGGAGCTATGTTCATTCCCTGACCTGCTGCTCAAGGAGCCTATCTCCGATGGCATTACCTTGATGAGAACATTTTCAAAACATGGATTTCTGGGGATAAAAATACTCAGGCCACAGTATTCACCAAACCTACACTACATTTAAATGAAATGAATTAGTGTTTTCATGTGTATTCGTTTCCAAAACATCTATACTATTGACAACTAAGTCATAATTTATTAATGATCATTTAAATGTACTGTTTTGCTTTGAACTAAATGTTTTCAAATGTAAATACAGCAAATTATGTCATAGTTTTCGCTGACATACTTTCTGAAATTTAACAAATGCATTTTAAATGAATTAAAATTTCAGAAATTAATGCAATTAACAGGCAAATTTTCTGCAGATGTTATTACAACAGACCCCTATTCTGACCCTTTTGTGACCTACCCCTTGTCCTTCCTCGGGTCTTTTTCATATAGTTCTGTCCACATGTCACAAACCACAGGTCACAAGTTATTTCAGAACTCATAGCTCTATCATTACTACCAGTCACTGTTCCCAGGCCACAGTCACTGCTCAAATCTCAGGTCATTGATCACAGTTCACAAATCACCCATAAGTGACCTTGATCCTTCGGGTTTCCCTACCTTTTTGTCAGGTTCTCTATGGATGGCATGCTTCTGCATCCATCAGTTTTGCCTGGCGTCTGGCCTTATTCCAAGGGCTATGAAGGCTCCCCCTCACCAGAACAGTAGTGGAACCCCTAACCCTTCCCTGGGCTCTGAGGTGAGGGGTGAAGTCCCTTCTTTCTCTTAGATATGGACAACAAATCTCTCACTTTCTGGACCACCTATTCAGGTTCCCTTATACCTGGGTACCATGAGTGCCTCACCTTCAATTTCTATAATTTCTGTAGAGCCAGACATTCATCTTATGCCACAGAATGTTAAACAAAATATATGCACACACCATGAGTGTGCACTCATGCATGCATACTCACAAGCATACATGTGCACACACATGCACATTTACTCACACATATGCACACATGCTCACACATGCACACGTGTACACAGAACACATTGAGGATCAATATGATCCCACTCCAACATTCTGGCCAGGTCCCTTCTGATCCAAAGCCTGGAAAACTTCCCACCGACACCCAGGGCCATCCATCTATCTAATCCTCACCTGATTCCCTGTTTCTAAACACAAACTTTGCCGTCTCCAGCCAGACTCCAGCACTTTCTGCATTACTTCTCAGATTAGTATCACCACAAATAGCACACACCCCAAGGCTGGTGCTCCCACCCATGGCATCTCCTGAGTTTGAGGTCAGAAATAGACCAAACTTTTGTCAGAGGACAGTTTGGCGGGCACATTGGCTTGGTGTGGAACTCTTCATGTGACAGGCTCCATCTCTCAGCTGGAATAGCAGCTGAGGTCTCCAGTACCCACCTGGCCACCTTCAGACTTCTCATTTTTATTTAACACTGTGTTGGTGAAGAAGGAATCTAAATCTAGTCATCACCATAAAGTCCTAAGGCAGACGGGCTCTAAACATTTTTCATCTGGAGTCTAATTATTATTTTTCTTTCACCTTTATGCTACCTTGGCATTTATTCAAGAAAACCTATAATTTTAATACTGATTCTGTATAGATCTATGGAGTTATAACAGAGTCCCACAATTGTTCTGAGAAAAAGTCTGCACAGTGAAAGGAGTTTCCTCCGCATTCAATCATTACAGCATAAACCTTGAGATGGGGTAGCCCAGTGTAGATTGCATTTGTTATTTTCAATCTCTGTAATAAAGCACCATGACCCAGGCCGCCTGTGGAAGGAGGAAGTATTCAGTTCTATGATTCCAGAGGGATAGGAGAGTCCATCACTAGCATGAGGAAGTGGTAGGCATTGTGGCTGATATGGGGCTACAGCAGCAATCGGAGAACATACATTTTGAAGTAGAAGTACAGAGTGAACAAATTCTAAGCAAGGCCAGGCCTTAAGCTCTTAAAGACTGTTCCCAGTGGCACACTTCCTCTACAAAGGCCACACCTCCTAAGCCTCCCTAAGCAGTGCCACCAATTAGGGACCAAGTGTTTCAATATGTGTGCTTATGGTGGGCATCTCATTCAAACCACTACAAGAATGAACTTTTTTTGTCAAAACAATGTCTGACCCCTGGAAAGACAGTAAAAACTAACTATAGGTAGATGCATGTGTTATGATTAGGTTAGGTAGGTAAGAAACCCTATAGTATTAATTCTTCTTTGGATATTTTTCTATACAACATCTATTTATAGGTAAATGTATAACCAACACCAGAGCCATTGTCCTACCACACAACAGAGCCTTTAATATGCAGAAGAGATGTACCAAGGCTCCTAGGAGATACCTGAAGTCACAGATGGTTCCAAGACACATATGCCTATAATGTGCTTTTCCCTACACAGTGTAGTTTGAAGTATAAAGTAAGCATGGCAAGAGATTGACAGGAACTAAAAGCAAAATAAAGCATATTCGTGTAAATGGTAAAATACATTATTTTAAATGTGTGGTAGTTCTTTTTTTGCTGGAATTTTCTATTTAATGCTTTTGGGCCACAGGTAATTGAAATCAAAGAAAACAAAAATACATATGTAAGAGTAAACTATGTTAACGGTGTTAGCAGCTTTGTTGTTTTGGTTAATGTATGGTGGATATAGTCAGAGACAGGAAGATAGACTTGTTATTCATTGCCTCCCAATCCCAGTACCTGTGCAGCACCTGTCTGTGAGCTTCAGGCTGACTCTGCAGACTGTATGCCATGGGCTCTCTTCTCTCTGCCACCTGGCTGGGGTTTCCCCATGCGAGACACTGTTAACAGAAAAGGTGAAAGTGTGGGCAGCATGCTTTTCTCCAGCTGCCCTTTTCCCAGACAGTTTTTGGCTACAGACCCTGCTCGATGGAGAGCCACTACTCTCTCGGCTGGCTGTACTTTCGCTGGACCTTGATAATGTGGCTCCCACTCTCTTTTTGTCAAGCCTCTGATGGTAACTGTTCCTTCCTCTGGCTAACTTGGATTTTCTGATCTTTGCTGATTTCTTTGACCAATTGACATCTTTCAGTCAACATTTGAACATATGTCTTAGTGAGCTTCTCCATCACTCTGACAAAATCCCTTTCAGAAACAGTGTAAGAGGGAGGTTTTATTTGGGCCCATGGTTCTAGAAGGTTCTGTCCATGGTTACTTGGCTCTTTGAGTCTGGACCTGTTGTGAGGCAGGAATGGGTGGGGGACTTCCTCTTTGTGGTAGACAAAAGGCAGTGACGAGGGTGGGGGAATACAAGAAGGCAGAGTCCCCAGGGACACAACTCAGTGACGTACTTTCTCTATTAAGACCCATTTTCCAAATCACTGAACTTATAGGGATCTCCAGATGACTCAAATCCAGAGAAGACATGGTACTCTGCAGCCCTCCCAGACTCCCTGCCCTAGGAGATCCTCTGTAGCCTTTGCTGTACAGTCAGTAACCAAGTGCTATGCATATATGTTTCTCTGGGGTTCTGAGTTCTTCTAGCAAATTAAACCCAGCAAGTGGGTTGTTAGAAGTTCAGTTTGTGGGCGGTAGGTTATAAACAACTGAGACTAGAGATTGTCGTCTGAGGCTGTAGACAGAGGCACCCATCGGGGCTGCTTAGCCTATGGGATCTGAGCTACTTCTGAGGTGTTTGGAACTGTACTGCATCAGATAAGCCCTTGCTGGTGTCTGATGCTGGAGACCTGCCTGCTTGTTTGCTGCTGAGGATGAACCTCACATTTGGGATTCCAGAAGCCTGAGTCGGTTTTCTCTTGTGCTGCTTCTAAAGATATGTGAGTCTTGGCACATTCTCAGGTAGCACATAAATGGCACCTCTGATCTTTGCATTTGTCCTCCGTCTGCTCTTGTTTGTGTGTCATCCATTCTGTGGGAAGGAATCCAGCTCATGTTTCCCTTCTGTGCTTACTTCTACACTGTGTAGACCTACAAGCATATATTTAATGGAAATGTGGACTCTCAATGTGTTCTTATTCCAAACAGTAGTAGGCCAAGCGTCACATTTATATCTCTGGGGCACCTAGGAAACCACTGTGTCCTGCAATTCATACATCTTCCACTTCACTGAACACTGCTAAATTGTTCTCCGAAGAGGCTGGATCAGTCACTCCCACCACCACCACTGTGTCTGGTCCCCATGCCTCTGTCTGTTTCCAGGCCTTCTGCTGCGGCCACCTGAGAGGAGGGCAGAACATCATAACAAGGCTGGTCTATGCATCCTCCTGGCCACAGGGGATGCCAGAGCCTTCATGTGCTAAGACCATTTAGCAGCTCTGTTCATCTCTTTCAAGACTTTTGCATTGAGCTGTCAATTTCCTTTAAATTTGTAAATGTTCCCTCTGCCTTCTGAATAGTAATTGTTTCTTCTCTGAGTGTACTGTGGACAGAACCTCCATCTGCACCCTAATTTTCTTTCTTTTTTGATTTTAATGCCTTTTCCCACTAAATGTCTTAACATTTTAATACAAATGTTCATCATTTTTTAAATAATTTATGCCTTTTGCCTGGTATAAAAGATGCAGTTAATTCTCTTTGTTCGTAGAAATTATATTTTCTAAAATTGCCATGGACACCAAATCCCACAGGAAACAATTACTCCTAGGTAAAAAAAAACAAAACAAAACAAAAAAAAAAACCAGGCTCCTTGGTCACAACCTTTTGCCAACTGTTTTTTTGAGGACCGAGGGCTATTCAGACCTGAGGATATGGCTTAGTGGGTATGGGCAGGTGCTCTGCAAGTGTAAGACCTTAGCTTGAGTCTAACACACCAGAACTTCAATGAAAACCAAGTCTGACTACACAGCCCATAGCCTCAGCATAGGAAAGACGGTAGATGAACAGATACTACATGTTCACTGACCTGCCACTTAGCCAGAGGACAAGCTTCCAATTAGTAGAGACCCCTTCTCCAGTCAGAGTGACAGAGGAAGGCATTTGACATCCTGCCTCCAACATCACATACTCATGAGTGCATGTAACACACACACACACACATACACACACAGACCACAGACCCACACAATACACAATGCATATTCATCCAGAGAGATAGACAGAGAGGAAGGGAGAGAGAGATTTTGCGGTTAAAAATACTTCTGAGCAAGTAGCCAAATTTGCATAGACAAAACTCACAAATAATGGGGGATGGGGGCCCCGGTCCTCTCCTCAGAACTGCAAATTGGTTCTGTATTTTCATCCAAAAGTTACAGTTGCATATTGCAGATTTATGGCTTTTCATTTCTCCCTTGTGAGCAGTATGACATTGCTGATGGCTCTCCAGACATAAATGATGAGCCTGATGTCATCTACTGTGACCTCAACCTTTCCCGGTGATTTAACTTTGTGTCATGTCTCCGGCTTCTTTTTGTGAATTCTACTGTTCTTTGTCTGTTTTCCTTCTTTTTATCAACTCCATTCTGCCATGCTCATCACTCTTTTTATAGCCAGCTCATTTCCACAAACAGGATCCTCGCTTGTGCTCCATGTATTGGTCGCTTGTTTTCACTGCTCTGGAATTTTCCATCTGTGTTCAAACCTGCCCTGAGGAAGGAGGCCTGTAACTCAGAGAGAGCACCTATGTACATCTTACAGCTCATAAGGTGCGTGCACTCCAGAAGACTGGTGGAAAAATTCAGCTTTAAAAGATAATGCCAAGTTATTTTTCCATAATGGAAATGGCGCTTACCCTTCCACCTGACATGTCTTAGCATCCTTGTTGACTCACCTCCAGTACTTGGCATGGTTATTTGTAGAATTTGTCCTTCAGGTTATTGTGTGATTTTGATGCACATTTCTCAGATATTACTGGAATCTTTCTATTTTCCATTATTTATATATATCTGTGTGTGTGTGTGCTCTTGTGTGTATTTGAGGTCGTATGTATACCATGGCTGGTGCATACATAGAGGTCAAAGGACAACTTTGCAGGAATTAATCATCCCCCATCACATAGATCTGAGGGAGAAAACTCGGATCAGGCAGCAAGCACACTATCCACTGGGCCATCTTGCCATCCCTGATCCATCATTTTATTTTTTCTCCTGAGGATGACTATTCATGTCTGCTGATGGGTTTTCATTGGTTATGTGCTTTTGCCATTTGTGTGTGATTTATTGTTGTTTAGGAAGGTCATTGCTATTTTCTAACCATAATGATAAGCTTATGTGTTTACTTTCCTTTCACATTTACCTGCTTAATCTCCTTGATGTTGCTTTTCATGCACGTTGTATAAACAGCTATTTATTTTTGTGTTATTAACTAACTCATTTTCCATAAAAATCCATTTTTGCTTTGTTAGTCACACATCAAGTTCTAATATTTCTTTGCATTCTTTTCTGCTAAATGTCTTTATTCCCCCCCCCCGCATACACACTGTCCCTTTGCATCTGCAGAATGTATTTGAAGATGCCCAAGTGCCTTATAGAAAATGCACAGTGTCATCATGTATTCTGTACAGTTCTCATATAGACTTGAAATAACATGCTGCCTAGCAGTGCAATACTATGCAAATGATTCTTCTTCTGTATTAGCTAAAAACTAATGGCAGGAGAAAAGTCTGTGCATGGGGTAAGTAAGATGGCTCAGTGGGTGAATGTGCTTACCAGGCAAGTCTGACAACGTGATTTCATCTCTAGAGTTAACAACAGAAGAAAAGAATTGACACCCTAAAGATAACCTCCCACCCTCACATGTGCATCATGGCATGGGTTCACCTGCACTCTGCACTCCCACAATAATTAGAAATAAGTGTTTTAAGTCTGTGCATGTTTACTATAGACCCATGTTCCCCTGAGATTTTCCATCCACTGTTGACCTAATCAGTGTATAGAAACTTCACAGTGAGATTGTACCATGGTGACACAGTTGTTTTTACTATAATCTCTTTTACCTGTACATCTTCACATCATTTTCTATCTTTACAAATGAGTATATTTCTACTTTTGTTGATAATGTAAATGGCGTCTATCGGTGAGTACGTCCTGGTTCTTGGCAGTATGGAGAATCAGTTCTGTTATTTGCCTCATCTAGAACAACACTGCTTGAGCATCATGCTCATTCCAACTACTTAAATGTATCACAGAGTTTCTGTACAAATAGTTACATTCTAACTTGAATACTTCTTTTATTATCTTTATCAATGACTTCCTGACCAGTATTGGATAGTGAGTGATAAGGATATTGTCCCATGTCCCCTTCTGCATATTTGCTGTAGAGCTTCTTGAGTTACAGAAATCCCTATTTATTTCCAGTGTGTTAAAAAGCTTTTGATGCTAGTGTTAAAAAATCAACTCCTATATTGTATCTATTGAGATGATTATACAGTATTGTGAGTAGCATTGGGATCAACTTATATTAAAACAGGAATTAGCTAAACTTGGCGACAATGTGGGGGTTTTATAAGTAGTAGATTTTTAACTAGTCAACATCTTTGGATATTTGCATCTCAGTTCATATGGAAGGGTTTTCCTCTTTTTTCTTTTCACATCTAGATCTGTTTTGTTTACTCTGTAAAAAGAGGTCCTAATATAGGCTACCTAATGTGTCATTTCTCCTCGCTTTTAAATTAGTTCTTTGAGGATTTCATACTGTGTATTATGATCATATTCACACCATCCCTTCAGTCTTCCAAGATCCATGTTCTGCACTGGCTGGTTTTGTGTGCCAATTTGATGCAAGCTGGAGTCATAATAGGAGCCTCAGTTGAAAAAATGCCTCCATGAGATCCAGCTGTAAGGCAATCCCTGTGCTGGTGGTCCTGGGTTCTATAAGAAAGCAGACTGAGCAAGCCATGGGAAGTAAGACAGTAAGCAGCACCCTTCATGGCCTCATCAGCTCCTGCCTCCAGGATCCTGCCCTGTTTGAGCTCCTTCCTTCCTTCAGTGATGAACAGCACTGCTGAAGCGTAAGCCTAATAAACCCTTTTCCTCCCCAGCTTGCTTTGTGGCCATGGTATTTTGTCATAGCAGTAGAGACCCTGACTAACACCTACCAACCTAGGATTGTGTTCTTTTAAATTTTTAAATCCATGTACAGTTAGTGCTACTTATATAGTGTTAGATGTATAATCTTTCCCTGGAGCTACACTTTAAAGAAAATTGACTCTCCATCTTCTAGAAACTATCAGTTGCCAACAACTCTAAGCCAGACTGGCACTTTGCGCCTGCTTCCCCTTCCCCTGGTAGGATTTTGTTCAGCTTGAGCTTGCAAGGTCTCATCCATTCTGTCACAATCACCTAGAGTGAATATGTGCAACTGTCCTGTTGTGTCTAGAAAACAGTTCTCCTGTCATCTCATTGCATCTGGATCCTACAGAATTTCTGTCTCCTCTTCCCCAGTGATCCCTGAGGCATGGGAGGAGGGGCTATGATATCGATGTCCCATTTAAAGCTGAGCCATCCTGCGGCCTCTTATACTCTGCACCTTGGTCAGTTGTGAGTCTCTGTGACAACTGCCACCTACTCCAGAGAGAAGCTTCTCCAGTTCTGGTTGAGAGATGATTAATATATGAGATACATTGGTATAAAGATTATTAGAAGCCAGATTAATGCTGTGTCCCTTCACCAGAGCAATGGTAGTAAGAAACCGTATAACATGTGCTTCCTTAGGGCTTATGGCCTGTCTATTCAAAGGTTCTTGGCTCCAACCTGCGAATAGACAGGTCATAAATTGTGGGCTTCAAATTTGGAGTGGGTCTTAGTCCCAAATCAGAAAGTGGTTGATTACTATCATGAAATTCATGCCACTATTGTACCAGACAGCATATCTTTCCAGGCTCCTTGTTCTTTTAGCTTGAAGGGCTCACAGCTGGGTACAATCGATGATTGCTTTTCTACTCTGGAAGTAGGCATAGCACCTTCGAGCACTATGAAAGCTACCCTGTAGGGATGAAGCTGCTAGCAGAGGACCAGTTTGAGTTCTCCATATTCCAGGAAGGGTCACATGAGAAGGGGGATAGGATGGTGAGATAGATGAGGAAATGTGGAGAGGGATAGCTAACAATAAAGATATGAAAAATCCATGTGGAAACCTACCATAAAAGCTTCCTTATACACACACACACACATATATATATCCACAGACAGACAGATGGACAGACTGACAGACAGACACACATGGAAGATATATATGTGTGTATGCATACATATATGAATTTATTTCATATATATGTATAGTTCATATACATTTAGCATATATACTGATACATACACACACACACACACACACACACACACACACACACACATATATATATATATATATATATATATATATATATATATATATATTCCAGTTACCTTATAATGGAAAAAGAAGGCCTTTACTGGACACCACAGGCTAACAAGTGGCAGGAATTGGTTACCTCTGTTGGAGTTGTTGGCCAATGAGGGCCTATAGACCCATTGCTAATGCTTTCAGTTAACCTGCTGGATGTGACAGGGTGTTGATGAAGACCCCAGACAATTTGCCACTTTCTTGTCATGTATGATAAGGACATATTTAATCAATGCATTGTGGTGATATATTGTATATTTAATAAAATCAGCCTGTAATATCAGAGAACAGAATCATTATTCTCTGACCTTCATGGCTTGATTCTGTATTCCAGGCTGATTTTATTAAATATACAATATACCACCACAGTGCATCTGACTCTCCCATTATATACTTATGATCCATTTTTATATTTCCAAGGCCTTTCTTTCCTCAACATTTTTAGTAATTCCTACTTAATTTTACATAGTTTTGTAAATTTAGGTTGTCTAGTTTTTTAAATAGTGATTTAAATCGATGGGCTAGTTATAATCATAATTGTGTTTAGATATCAGAATTTATTTAAAAATAATTATATATACATACACTCATGCATGATATGCACCTATTCATGATATGCATATAGACCTATAGATAGATGTGTTTGCCTATGTATCTGTCCTTGAATAGCAGAGAAGTGGTGGGTAGTTTTCTTCCTGCTAAAACTTTGTGGAGCTATAAGAAAATAGTCTATGAAGTACAGTTATTTACTCAAGTTCATGAAAGTTCAAAGCTGTTTTTCAGAGGACAAAGAAGGGTTTCCAGTTCCAAGAAAAGGTGTATGTCTGTGAGCTTCAGGCAGGTGTGTTCCTCCAAAGCTGAAGGGCCATTATGTGTACAGCATCCCTATGAGGAGCCATGTACAACACCCCTGTGGGGAGCAGCCCCATGTTCTTGATACTCATAATTAGGCTAGTTCACTTACATCCAGCAATCCTAAATAGGATGCTTGCAACTTGAAAGTGCAGCTTCCTAGGATCCTCCCCAACTGGCATCACTCTCCTACTTTATAGGAAAACCTAGTTTTAGCTCCTTTCCTAGGATCTGAACTCAAGATATCTAAAAAGACTTCTGTATTCAACCACTGCCTTCTACGGAAGCAAATTAATGCCTCAGGATCTGCTCATGACTGTCAAATTCTTTGAAGAAAAAATACAGAAAATGAAAGTCACAGTAAACATACACAAACACACATTGGTTATCCTATCAAACACAGGAGAGTTGTCTTGTGTGTCTTATTTTTCTGAGTCATTTTCTGTGTTACTTTATATAAGGGTTAAATTGATTATCTGTGTATGACTGGAAATGTGAGAATTAAATACATTGTTTCCTTCTAGTCTCAACTTAAAATTCAAAAGAGCACATGAGACAGTTTATAAAGTTTCAAATGAATGTTTATGAACAAGCCATTCTACTGTCTACAGTGGTGGAAGACATGGTCCCTGGTTCAAGATGGAAGTTGGGATGTTTTTTGTTTCTCCCATAGGGCCTGAGATGTTACCTCCGTTCAAACTAACAAACCAGCCTGTTCTTGGTTGCTGTTATTTCTCTGACGGAAATCAGGAGACTCCTGGTTCAGAGACAGGAAGTGTAAATGCTCCCAACAGAAGCATTGTGAAGAGTGGCCTATTTGTCTGCCCTCGGTCAAAGTTCCTATTGTAGAAGCCGGCACACACAGTGGCCTCAGTGACAGATAAGGAACATGCACCTTGGTAAATCTGTGCCTACGAAGTTCATCTATGCTTTGGGGTACATATCCCCTTTTCCCTCTTTCTTTAGAATTGCTTATGGTAACTCAGCCCAGGGAAGTGAGCTACACAGAGCAGTCAAGATCTAAGTCAGTAGGAACTTGGAGGTGTGCCCACACCTGAGGCAGACTGCCTTCCCCACACAGATCAGTAAATGTCAGGTAGGAGTACATAGCCAGTGTCAGACATGCCAAGGAAGTAAAGAGTACAGTGGTAGGTATGTAAGATGACAATCCAGGAAAGCCCACCCCATCCCACATTCAATTACATCACATGTTCATAGTCTCCACTCCTGTTTTATGTGTTAAGCCATACAGCAGGACACCTCGGCTGATAATGGCCTGAAAAATGTCTCTCATTATTCAAAGAAAATATGTCAAAAGAAAAAAATCTAGCAAATGAACGTGTAGAAAGGAGTATAGGATCTTGTCATCTGCAAAGGACATTTCCAGAAGGCAAAGCCCTGAACTTGGAGTTTCCTAATGTGGAGGCATCTGTGAACTCAGTGCTGACACCTGTCTCTAGTAATTCTGCTGTGAGGACCCAGATTTACTTGGAGTGGAGAGAATATTAAAAGTATTGATCATGTGTAGATTTGTCTAAGTATCTGAAACATTTTTCCTATTATTTTTGTTCTGTGTATGATGTGTTCTGTGAGAGTTTCTTAAGCGTTAGTGTTGGGAGGTGAGTGTGACAAATGTCCAGAGGCCAGACTCAGTATCAGCAATGACAGACATGCTGTTTCCATACTTGCCATTTCAACTGACCATATAAAGGGATTTTACAGACCATGAATTTTAGAATTCTTGGAGATCCCCTAAGAAAGCTGTCATGGTGGTAAAAGCATTATTAAAACCAGAAAGAAATTGTAAAGTATCTTTTAAGTCCAATTTCAGTTGGTGTGCTGTTAGAAAAGGCCAAACACTCAAGCAGCTGGAGGAATGGTGGGAGAGAAGTCATTTTGGAATGTGTTTCAAATAAACACACTTCACAAGACATAAAGCAGTGTTTGCCTGAGGGTGGGTATTCATAGGAGAGGTTTTCATGCTGGTGGAAGTATATGCAAAATTAGTGTTACTTTCAGGGCATTCTTCTCAGTGACAATGAGGCATGTGCTCATTAAAGGTGAAATTTCCAGGGTTTTTAATTTCTCTCTAGCTATGCTGTATTAATAGGGATCACTGTTTTAGTTATAATTTGGAATTACCCTCAGAGACATGTAAAATACATAATGAAGAGTCTCATATGATCTTCCAGAGTATTCTCTAGTGTGCCTGTAAGGTAGAAATGATGATCTCATTACAGAAATATGTCTTCCTCAGGACATTGGTTGAGGAATCTTGACCTTTGAAGGAGGATGTAGAAACAGGAGTAAATATAGGTCACTGGGCACATGAGGAACATCCTTAAGGTCAAATTCACAGGACAGCGCCTACTCTGCTCCTCCAGCTCTGATCACCGTCATGAGCTGTGGATCTACTTTTGCAGCCACTATATAGCTTGCCTGTGGGATGGTACCTGGCAATTAAACTTCTCCATGTCCCAGACTATACCTGTTTGAAGTGGTCATCTCCTGTAACTGTCTGGCCCCAGGGCTGGTGTCTCATGTTACACTCCCTAGGATCACCTCCTGTAATCTCTTTGCCCTTATTTCATTATCTCCCTACCTATCAACAATACATGGCTGTACTGTATTGTCTTGGGCTCTGAAGTCTGGCTCAGATACAGTCTCCATACTTCTGTGGGCCCTGGCTCACACCGCTCTCCAATAGCATATCACCAACCACTTCAGTGTTTCCAAACTTTCAATCAACAGATATTTGCTGACTGTTGAAACTCAGGTTCTGTGTTATAGCCTTTAAATTGTTTTCCTAGTCATTTGTAAATGAAGATCTTGTTCCCACTTTTCCAACATCACACATTTTCATTGGTAACTCATTACTTACAAAACACAGTCCAAGCTCCTTATCCTCTCCCTAGAAAAGTGTATGTGTTCTGTTCCGTGACCAAACTCCCATCCTGCTCCTTCTTTAGTGGCCTCAGAAGAAAAGGGGACATATAGGGTGGCCATTGAAACTTTGCACAGCCTGCTCAGCTCTGCCATAATAGGAAACAAAAACCACCAAGAGCCTCTTTCCCAAGATGATACAGCCAGGGACTCAATTTACAACCTGTCAGAAGCAAGCTCCAAACTGACAAAATGTATGAGGATGCAATAAAGGACCGTGGTTTGTGGGAGATTGTGTTATTTCATTGTAAATAATTATCCCACCCACTGGTTTATTAAAAAGCGCTGATTAGCCAAAGGCAGGCAGGAAGTGTGGGTGGGGCTACCAGACTAAGAAAACTCTGAGAACAGGAAGCACAGAGCAGAAGGCCAGAGATAATCTGTAAGAAGCAGAGGACAACTATGCTGCTCTGAGAAAAGGTACCCAGCCACATGGCTGAACAAGATAAGAGACATGGGTTAGTTTAAGGGTACAGAGCTAGCAAGTTATATGCCTGAGTCATAGGCCAATCAGCCTAACAGTATCGTATGCATCTGTGTGTCTCTGCGGGACTGTGGGTCTGTGAGTCTGTGGGTCCTAAACCTTGAGGCTAGGCCCGAAAGTCCGGGCCAGAAATCTCGTACTACAGTGGTTCCTGGAGGATGGTCAGCTAACAAGGGGAATCCCACAGTCTCTTCTCGGAAGAAACTTCCTAGGACTTAGTGCTGAAGAAAGGAATTCAGGGCCCACCCTGAGAGTTCCTGAGTTGGTGACACATCTAAAAGTATGAGATGGCCAAGACATGGAGTAGAGCTCTTAAGACAGTATGCAGGAGAGGAAGACCTGCATATAGACAGAACTGTAAGTCTGTGGAGGGTACCCTTGGATGTCCTGTTCAACACTGTTAGCATATGCTAGAAAAGAAATTACTAGAGGCCTAGGTCAGGGCCACCTGAAGGGATTAGAGATGCAGAGCCTGGGCTCACAAGACTGGACAGAGTCCAAGTCTCTCATTGTTTAGAGGTGTCAAGAGGGTGGGAATAAGCCTCAGACTGAGCACAGCTTAGATTTTTAAAAGCCAGATTCCTTTCTCCAATTCCACATTCACATAAGACTATACAATCTTGGGAACCATAAAATGCCATGAGCTAAATTGTCATAATCACAAGTTGACTTTGAGGTTTCCAGGAAAGGGAGTAGACAGTGACTTCTAAAGTGGCAGACAGATTACCAGAGAGTGAAAAACTTTCTAGAAGGTGTTATAGAGTAAAAGGCACTGGCTTGTGACTACAGGAACAGGCTCTGGAGATACTGATGGACTCAGTGAGATGTAAGCAGGGACTCCATGAATGCACAGTGTCTTTGTTTTTTTATTTTTCATTTTCTTTCAGGAATGCACAGCCTTTGATAGTCCTACCTAACCTCAATATTGTTGTGCTTTCATGAAAACATAGTCTTTGCTAGTAGCTTTGGGTGTGTATGTAAGGCTAAATGATGTATCATTGGCCAATTTTGTGAATCTTTGGGGTCATTTTTTGTAAGTTCTATTTATGGCATTTGATTATGAGTTTCCTAAAGAAGAATTAATTACTTGTGGACTGTTAAATACAATGAAGTAGACCCTCTAAGACAGAGAACAGTGTCATGCTGTAGACCCCTAAGGTGGACCAAAATGCCATGATGAAGACCTCTAAGGTGGAGCACAGTGTCATGCTATAGACCCCTAAGGTGGAGCACAGTGCCATGCTATAGACCCCTAAGGTGGAGCACAGTGCCATGATGTAGACCCCTAAGGTGGAGCACAAGGTGAAGGAGTCTGATTTTGTCATCTCATTAGTCTTGTCACTCACCATGGTTAGAGTTCCAGCTAGTGTTATAAAGGCAAAGACCATGAGCAGCAGCGTGTAAATCACAGCAAAACAACAGCTGTAGATGACTTAATTCTCTGCATAGAAAATGCCTAAGCACCTTTCAAAAGTGGCTAGAACTGATGAATTCAACATCACAAGATATCACCTGAGCGCCCATACACATACACACAAACACACACACACACAGAGGGAGAGAGAGAGAATGAGAGAGAGAGAGAGAGAGAGGGAGAGAGAGAGAGAGAGAGAGAGAGAATGAGAGAGAGAGAGAGAGAGAGAATGAGAGAGAGAGAGAGAGAATCACATTTCTATATACTCACAATAAGCACATGGAAATTAAAATTAAATGAATGGTAACCTAAACCTTTTTTGATAATTATCTTAAAATGAATCTTGGACATGAATATAAACAAAAGCTCTAAATATGTTTAGGAAAAAATAGATGGGAAATGTTTAAGTATTTAGGGCTAGACAGACTTGGCACCAAAAGCATGATGGAGATAGAGAGAGAGATTGTTGGAAAAAGTTCACGTGCAGTGGAATTAATGTTTTCCTCTCCTAAATGCATATGCTAAAATTCTGACCCTACTCTGATGTTAGAGCATCAGGGCTCTAGACATAATGAGGTCATGAAGGTGAAGTTCTGCTGGATTCAAGTCCTTCTTAGAGAACTTGCTTCCCTCTTCCCATGATGTGAAGCCATAGTAAGAAGATCCATTGTTATATACTCTCAGCCTTCGAAGGTAGAATATAAGCATCTTGTTGATGTAGTCACACATCTGGTGGCATTTTTGTTATTGTACCCAAAACTCGGGTCCCATTGGAAATTCTTGGAAATATATGCTTCAGTTTGAGAAAATAATTTCTAAGTTATATGGCTGAGAAATAACAGCCATAAAGAACTCTGAAAAGCCAGGGATGAAAGGGCAAACAGGCCAATGGGAAAATGAGCAAAACCTGAAGAACATTTTACTAAACAGGAACCAGATGGCAAATAGCAAGCAAAAAGAAATTGACCAACATCTTTGCACATTGTGGAAATTCAAAATAGGATTGGAATTTACATGGAAATGTAAATTCACATATACCTACAAGAACAGCTAAAATAGAAGTCACATAACACATTTTAAATGATGCAGGGAAGCTGGATCACTCATGCATTTTGGGTGTCAGTGTTAAATGGTTCAGCTGTTGGAGAAAGCAGTTTGACTGTTCCTTGGAATAACTGTGGATAATTATACCTAGAAATTGTTGTCTTGGACAATTACTCCAGAGAAATCAAAATTTACCTTCACAAAACGTGCATGTTTTATTTGTAGTAATCCCAAATTGCAAATTGTTCTGGTACTTCTCAACTGGTGATGGTTAAACCAATTGTGGTACATCTATGTAGTGGAATATTACTTACCAATACAAAGGAATGAACTGTTAATTCATGCAACAGTCTTGGTAGATTGTAAGACAAATGTGCTGAATGAAGAAGAAAAAAAGAGAAGCAATTGCAGGTGACATGGTTTGTGATTCTATTCACGTAACATTCTTGAAACAAGTATCGAGGGTCAAGATAAAGATTGACAGAAGGTATTTGGAGTGGAAAATGTGGAGGGAGGGAGAGAGAGAGGGAGGATGATTCATAAGAGGCATCATGGGATACCCACGGTGATGGGATATTCTGTGTCTTTACTATACTTTCAGTGTACTGACTGGGATACGAGGTAAGTTGTGGTTTTGCAAGATGCTACCAGTGGGTGCACATGATAACTCAGCATTAGCTCTGACAATTACATATAAAACAGTCATTTCAAATTTTGACATTAAGCACTCATCAGTGTCAAGCTACATTTTGTGATTGATAAAAATTACCTACCTTCTTACATGAACATCCCAATATTTTCTTAGCTATTTTACTGACGACCAAACAATTATGAAAATTATGAAAAGACACATTTAAGTATTAAGAACTGTTTGAGCAGCATGGTAAAAATTAAAGAAATGCATGCATTTTAAAGGCTAATTTTTATCATCAATAAAATACATCCACACACAAAGCCAGACTTTGGTGACACAGGCGGTAGCTGCCCAGCTGTACTGGCCTCGGGCTTACTGTGTGCCATGGATTCTGCATCTAGGTGACCAGGAAGGACTGACTCCTTCCCGCCTCTTCTCTTTCAGGATCTCCTCTTCAGTGTATGCGCCCTCAATGTCGTCTCCACCATCGTGTGTGCATTGGCCACAGCCATGTGCTGCATGCAGATGGTTTCTGCTGATGTCCTGCAGATGGTGAGTGACCCCATCCTGCCAAGGTCCTCCAGAGTGGCCAGCCCAGCCCTCCCTCCTCCAACCAGCTGGAGTCCAGTGTATATGTGTTCTTACTCCTGGTTAGAGAAAAATGGGTTCTATCCGTCCAAAGTGCCCAGAGATCATTGGAGTCACCTTGTGATACACTCTGAAGAAGAGGACTCTGCACATTTGTTCCTTATTTCAGACATCAGCAGAGTTGCATGTTTATGACAGAGTTCCCCACACCCACCCACTCCAGAGCACCTGGAATGTGTTCCTGAGTCAGTCAGAGTTCTGTGGTACTGGACATCCCTCAGAGCAAGGCCTGTCCTTATTCTTCAGAATTCTCTATAATGGAAGAAGTTTGGAGTTGTTAGAAGCCAAAATGAAAAACTGCTCCTCTCTGCTTTTGAAATTTACTAATTAACCCTGAGGTCATGGTCCAGTGGCCCTTATCTGGTGTCATGGTCAGGGTCTTTTAAAACAAACAAACAAAAAAAGACCTTTGCTCCCATGGGAGTGTTAAGACCAGAGCAGGAGTCATGTTCTTATTAATAAACATCTCTAAACACACACTTCATAAGTCATTATGGCTCTTTGTTGTCTCAGCATGAACAGACCACAGCCTAGAGTTCAATACATTATTGTGAAACTCATAATAAAAAAGAAATTGTCATTAGTTTTTGGTGCTGGAATAGGAGCCCTTCTTGTGCCCATTCTCCCTTCCCCTCCCTCCCATTTGCTGTCTCTGTCTGCCTTTGCCTTTTCCTACTGGAACAGAATATCCAAGACTAGGAAATTTATGGAGAGAGTAGGTTTCCTTAGCACCCAGTTCTGGAGGGTGGGGAGTCCAACATTACACAAGTGCATGAGGTTGGCCTCTGGCGTAACCCTCATGGCAGAAGGCAGAGGGAAGTGGGTGCACGTGGGCTAACCTTGTTTTGTTTTTTACAGCCCTGCTTCCCACTGGTAGCTAACTCTGCTTATTGGAATGAATGCTGATTCCCTCTACATAGCATTAATCCATTCAGAAGGGCTTGACCCCTGTCACCCAAGCACTTCCTACTAGACTCACCTCCCAGCACCACCATTTTGGGGTAGGACAAGCCACATTCAAGTTCTCTGTGTCTTTCAGCCTGACCTACAAGGACACTGTACCCGCCACTCAATAATGTTTTACGTATTTCATGAAAGAAAGGACATGTTATCCCTATAGTGGACCTTTCTTTTAAATCTTCCTCTTCATCCACCCCTTAGCAGTGCATTCGTTAACCAAGATATAAAGCCAGAGAGCATCATTGCCAATATGTTAAAACTCCGTTGGTCCTAATTGTATGTGGCATGCAGCCTGGTGCTCACAGCATACATCCACACAGCTGTCATAGCGAGCTGACCTTTCTGAGAGGTCGCAGTGTTCTGAAAGGTGTCTAATTAAGTAGTTATTCAGCAAGATGAACTTTTGGCCCCATTCATTGACACCTCCTGTTGGCAATTTTCTCCACCATGCTGTATAAAGGAAAGGTTAAATATAAATACAAGAAGGTTCTACTCACCTCAGTGGATTTTGCTATTGATCTGTAAAGATCACACCAACTCAACCAAACTAACAGAAATAAAGGCTGTAGATGATAGCCATTTGCATCCCCCTACTGTCAAACATGAAAACGAAAATTACCAACTAAATAAGAATAAGGTATATTATAGCTGTGTAAGCATTTAGAATTAAACCAAAGTGCACATTGTCCTTATCGGTGGCCATGTAAAACAGAAGCGGGCCTGGGGCACACATCACACATGTCTGAGCCCCACTGCTTCTGCCTCTCTTTGCCTCTGAGCACATCAATTACTTGTCCAGTAATTTCCTGTAAAAGGGGCTTCAGAGGACAACCTGCTGCTCTCTGTTGACTTTTGCTGGATATTTTTATTTGGTGGCAGCAGTGCTGGGGATGGAGCCACGGGCACCTAGGAAACAGTTCTGCCACTTTGTAATGGCCCTGGCTGTATCTTCATTTTTCAATATGGTAGGAGTATTAGCCAATGGTTGCATAACACAGCTGTGACATCACAGTAATGACATCATCACATCGCTACAAGCGCAGTGCCGCTTTACTGTACATTACTGTGTGCTGTGAGCAAGCAAACTATTACAGGAATTACAAGGCTATGTTTTAGTTTTCTGTTAGAATAAAATACCCTAGGGTAGCCTCCTAGAAAGATGTTATTTAAATAATGGTTTAGAAGGCCAAAGAGCCAAAGCAGCATGGTAGAAGACCATGTGTCACAACATATTAGATGGCATCACAATGAGCAAAGATATATGGAAGAGATCAGGCTTACTCTTCATAACAAGCTCTCTGGACTGAGAGCACGCATGACATTACTCCCTTCCAAAGGCCTTGCCTCCAGCCAACTAACTCCACCCACACCACCCTCACCCTTCCCTGGAGGCCTCACCTGTGAAAGACCACACCACCTGCCATAAGCACCATGCTGAGGACCAAGCCACAGCAAACTGCCATCAGGAACTTCCGGCTAAGAAATAGGAATAATTGAACTTCCTGCTGGTGAGGCCTGCACCTTGTATGGCCACATGCTGTGGCACAGGCAAGGTTCTGATGTCCTGGTCAAACCAAGCTGTGTATGCCCCAGCATCATGGGAGCAGCAGAAAGGAAAAGCTGGTTATGGCCATGGTGCCTTGTAAAACAAGCTCTTGAACCTGTGGGCATGTCACCACTACTGGCCTTCAAGCATCTGAACCTTCCCTGCCAGAACTCCTGAGAGGAGAGATCATATAATACACAGAAATGATGGTTTTAGAAGCAGGGTGGCCATATGCAGTGTGGCTGACCCAGACTGGCTATGGTGGCTATACCCTGAAAGAAGGGAGCTGGCACAGCAGGGTTGTTGACCCAGTCAGAGGGAACCAGGTGTTTAAGGAAATGCCTTGAAATTTTTTTCAGGCATCTTTTTTTTATTTCATTCAGTTATTTAATTAAAGGAATAGTATATGATCATTGAACAAAGCTAAATTACATAGCAGTACATAAAGAAAAGTTAATAGCTTTCCTTACCTGCCTGTGGGAGAGACAAACTCTAAAGCTTTGCACTGAGGCTTTCCACTCACCCATTATATCTAAATGGTTATGCAAAAACATAAATAATTGTCATTCCTCCTGTCCCCTACCCCAGCCCGTGCTGGTAAGGTGCTATTCCATTGTCGTTTAGATTTGCATTTTTCCAGTGATTAATGATATTAGTTTTCTTTCTGTGTGTTTAATGGCTACTTATAGATCTTCTGTGGAGAAATGGGCTTTACTTTGTCTATTTTTAAAAACTGGAACTGTCTCTTACTGCTGAGTCACAGAGTTTGTGTGTGCTCTGGATACAGGCGTCTCTTCAGATGTTTGGTGTACAGATGCGTTTTCCCATTCTGTTGATTATCTTTACATTTGCTGGTATCCTTCAAACCAAAACACTTCAGTTTCAATGATGCCTAATGTGTCCCCCTTGTCCCGTTCCCACTTTTGCTTTTGGTATCCTGTTTCTCAAGGAAATGAAATTATTCCTTCTGAGAGTTTCACAGATTATGTTGATGTTTAGGAGCATCTTGGGTTGCTTGCCATGTATATCGTGGGGGAAGTCTAGTTTTGTGTGGTTCCTGAAATGCAACTATTAGCCCACTGAGTTGGCTCCATGTCGCTGGTGGTGGCCAGCTGACCACAAATGTGTGCGTTAATCTGGGGGTTCTAGGTTCTGTTACCTTGGTCTTCCCATCTGCCTTTATGGCAATTCCGCAGAGCCTCAGTTACCATGTTGTAGTCACTTTTACATTGGGTGTTGAGAACCCTCCAACTTTGTTTACTCTCAAGCTGGCTGTGAAAATTGCATATCCGTGTCTTGCCCTATGACTTTCAGAATCCGTTTGTTGGTTTCTGAAAAGCAGTCACACTGGATTGTATTAAATCTGTGCTGCAGTTCTGCCAAATACCACTCACCAAAGCCTCAGTGGTGTCTTTCCTTATTTTGACATTTCAGTTCTGGCTGAATTTCCATTTGTTGAGCTCAGTTGTGGCTCATGTTACTTGCCAATCATTCTTCTGTTATTTTCACTTGAGATTCTCAAAATGAAAAGTATAATTTAAGTGTTTGTCAGTGTCTGAGTGATTGTGTGTGTGTCTGTGTGCTTGTATCTGTGTCTGTCTGGTTCTCTGTCTCTGACTCTCTCCCGTGTGTGTGTGTGTGTGTGTGTGTGTGTGTGTGTGTGTGTGTGTGTGTGTGTGTGCATGCGTGCATGCATGCGTATGTGTATCTGTGTGTATCTGTGTGTGTCTGTGTGGTACTGAATTCCCAGTCTTGTACATGTTTTGTAAGTGTCAAACCACAGCCACTGCTCCTTTAAGAAGTACTAATTTATGACAAGATCACACCTGTGGAACAGTCCCCACCAGCATGTGTGCAGGCTCCCGTTAGTCCTTCTCTCATAACCAACACTCAGGGCTGTTCTCAGAGAGAACTGTGAGGCACTCCCAATGTGTTCACCCAGCTCCTGCTGCCATACTTACACACCTTCCTAAGCAACTCTCCACACAGGGGTGCTGGGCTGAGGGCTAAGATCTGGTTCTTTGTCTTAGTTCTGGTTTCTACTGATGTGACCAAACACCATCATCAAAAAGCAAGTTGAGAGAGGACAGGGTTTATTTGGCTTACAGTTCCGAAATGTAGCCTGTCATTGAAGCAAGACAGAAGAGAAACTCAGACAGGGCAGGAATCTGGAGACAGGAGCTGATACAGAGGCCATGGAGGGGCGCTGCTTACTGGCTTGCTCTCTATGGCTTACGCAGCCTGCTTTCCTATAGATCAGGGAAGACAGTGAGCCAGGCAGCTAGTGACTATGTATGATACAGGCCTTCACTTGAGCCTTCTGACACTGCTGAATGGATCTGTAACAAAGAAGGGCATTTCATGTTATTATCCTGGTGGCACCAGGGAAAAGGAACCTGAGTCTAATAGGTCAATAAGATTCACACTCACATGGGCATCAGTGGTCATTCATTGTCTGGAGACCAGACTTCTGACTAATAGTCCGAGGTCCAGCAACCTCTTCATGGTTCTTCCAGGTGACAGAAACTAGACTGTGTGAGCTGAACCAAATTTTAGAGGCTCCGTGTTGTAAGCCTTGGGAAGCTACCCAGAGTCAACTGCAGATCTCAGTACCCGTTGCTTTTACATGTTCCTGGAAGAAGCCCCTTCTCCCATAACAGACAGGACATAGGTCTCAGGTGCACACTGCTGTTGTTTAAGTGATAAACCCTGGGGGATGTGTAAGCACCTCAGCCAGTTTCCACACACATAGGTGTTCTGGTGCCTCCATGTGGTTTAGGCAGCCCAAGGAAGACAGACCATACAGGAAAGAAGATATGACTCAGAGCCCATTTTCTACTCTCTCCAGGAGATGTAGAATTATGCTTTCTACCTGACCATGGAGGTTTAGACATAAGGCCCCAGAGCATGAACCCTGAATGGGGAGGACATGGGCTGGCAGACCAGCCTTCCAGTCACAGATGTTCTGCCTAGTCCTGAAGGAGGTCTGGCAGGTTGCCGGGTGAGAAGGAACTAATTTACCAGGAATACAAAAGAAAGAAGTATGGTGTGGAGGGTGGATGAGTAGACCTTGTTCAGAGCGGGGGGGGGGGGGGGGTTTGGCAGGGGGTGGTTGGCACTGGTTGCAAGGAAGCTGGAAACTGGATGGAGTTCAGTGTACAGAGGTCTTGATGATAAAAGACTTTCCAACAGCATGAGCTCATCTAGACTGGTTTAAAAATAGCTCCTGCACAAGATGGAGACTCCATTTCCAGAGCAGAGGCCAGGGAGCTTGCTCCTGGCTGCTCTGTTGACTGCTTCTGTGGGAACAATGGAGCAAGGGCACCACAGCAGAGAGATATCCCTTCATCCACTCGCTGATGTTGGCTGAGCATGTGCTGTGCCCCATTTAGGAAAGAGTGGGGGGATAAAACACTTGCAGCAAGACAGTGGATTCGTTACTTTCTGATGCTGTGATCAGAACACCATGACCAACCTCTAAAAGAAAGGAGCAGTCCCCAGCCTCTGGTGTTGGGTGCTTTTGCATTTCATGAATTTTGCTTGAGTATACTATTGATTCTCCTCATTTCTGATAGAGACTAATTCAAAATAGTTCCTTATTAACCCACTTTTAACATTTGCCCTCCCACCCCCTGCCACCTAGCTATTCAGCAGCAAGGACAAAGATTTACGGTTTCTGAGGCAGAGAATGACAGCTCACATCCAACCTACACATGACCATCAAGTCCCCTCTAATTTCCGACAGCTACAGAACAGCAGTGAGTCAGACTAGCTGGCAAGGCAGGAAATGTGCTATGTGTTGGGAAAGCTGGTGGCAGCCATTTTAAATGTCATGTGTCCCTCATTCAGATGTAGCCATCAGCCCAGAGCATACTGATTTCATTGCATTTGACCATATTGAGAACCCTAGACTCAGCCTTCCTGGTGCAGAAATATTCAACTGCCTGCCTGCCCACCCCGCTGGCTGCTTAATCACTGCTAACACTGGGTGCTCTCTACCACCTAACTCCAACATCCTCACTGGCCCTTGTATACCTCCAGAATTAAAGATTGACCAGATCCTTCACATCATTCACCAATCACCTATTTTAGAGCTTAGAGGCCTCCTGGAGCCCTGTCTTTGCTGCCTCACCCATTAGATCTCATCAGCTTCAGGAATGCTTTGGAGATCCTGTTCCCACACTGGTTGGAGGCCTGTATTTGCTGATGAAGCTGTTGTACATGACTGTGTGCATGTGATTCTCAGTGTCTGTCTCTTTTCTCTTCACTGACGCGCTATGGCAAACTCAGAGCCACACAGTATGGGTCACTTTACACCGATAGATGAAGCAGTGTCTTGGGCATTTCTGTGGAACAGATGACCTGTGGAAGGAGTGCCCAGGAGTGGAAAGAGAAACAAGTATTGGTTTATGCTTTAGAAACAGAAATCCAGGCAGCAAGCAGTCATTGTATTAAAATGTTTCCCTTGATATCTTTAAGTGGCACCCGGTGTTTACAGTTGCCTCCACAGAATATACTGGAGTATATATATATATATACTGGCTTTCTTCACCTTCAGAGCAATGTCCTACAAAGTATGTGGATCCCTAGATTCTAGTGTTCAAAGGGCCTGTAGTGAACTATAAGGAAGTGTGTAAGACATGCTGGGCTCACAATGCAGGCTTCAAGTCCTTTGCAGGACTCTGAGAAGGGACTTCTGTATAGGACACGTGCCAAGTATATTTCATGATAGGAACTCCCTGAGTGAGCATGGCTAAAGAAAGTCTAGCCTTACCTTCTAATGTGCTGTTTAGAAGCATGAATGGCAAGTGTCTTTTTGACTGCAGTATTAAGGCATTGGAGTCACTGGAGTGACAGTTCATAGTAAAATTCTATATTAAAGATTTCCTGAGTGCACTCACATGCACACACACACACACACACACACACACACACACACACACACACACACACACAAATCTAAGCCATCCTACATAGCAGTAGAGAGAGCAGAGCAGAGGGAGGTCCTCTCAGAGTTAACCTTTGTAAAGTGTGTGTTCAGCAGTCATGGCTTGGCGGGTTAAACTAGACATTTTACCTGGATAAGTAATATGTTTGCAATTAGTTCTGTTAGCTGCCAGCCATACAAGATCTAGGATAATGCTGCTTCTCTGTGCTTTCCAGTTCTTCCCACAGAGGTCTCACTCTGCCAGTGCTACCTGTGTGACTCCTCATGGCACCATTCTCCACCAGACCCTGGATTTTGATGAGTTCATTGCCCCCCTCCCGCCTCCACCCTACTACCCTCCAGAATATACTTGTACACCCACAGCGGAGGCCCACAGGTCAGTGTCCCTCTCAATGTCCTGTGTCCCATGATGTGTGAGAAACCAGGACAGGAAGCATCTTTGGGAGGAAAAAGTTGTGATGGCAGGGAGAAGAGGAGTGGAGCAGGACAGAAGAAAAGCCAGTACAGAAGCATGTGCCTCACAAGGAAATAAAGGAGATGTGACCTAGAATACCATATTTCTTTTCTTATTTTTGTTCTTTGGGGTTTTGGTGGTGGTGAATCCATTTTAATTTTGTTGTTGTTGACAGGACCTCATCGCATAGCCCAGAGTGGCTTTGAACTCTCTATGAAGCCCCAGATGGCCTCATACTTATAATGCACCTGTCTCAGTATCGCAAATGCTAGAATCACAGGCAAGAACCACAGGCCTGGCTTGAAGAGAAAATTTCTGTTCATGTCTTTGCAGGGTCAGCTAAGTGACACAGTAGGCTGGGGCTGGAATCAGTAGCCTGCAGTTTATGCAAGGCTCTGTTGTATTCTTACACGGGCAAAGCCGCTCCTGAGAGACAGTCATCACAAAGCATGGAACATTAATTAGAAATTTTATCAGCTTTATCATTGTTTTAATTATAATAGACAAAGCTTTAGTGTTCAATGAAATATGAGTAACTTTCAGAAGAAAGACCAAAGTTAAAACTGCCTAGCGACCTAGGCTTTTATTTTCCAATGTGACAAGTCAACATGATGGTCAACATTTGGAGAGAAATGTCAGACACTGGCCTCTCTTCTTGGGGGATGACCATGTAATGGACTGTTCTGTTTTCTAGGGGCCTCCACCTGGACTTCACTTCCTCTCCATTCAGCACTCTATATGATGTTGCCATCAACAGCCCTGGCATGCTGTATCCTGCTGAGCTTCCCCCACCATATGAGGCCGTGGTGGGTCAGACCCCCACCAGCCAGGTGAGTCCTGGGCCCTGACAAGACCCCACTTCTTGACCTGTCCTCAGAAGCTCCCTGACAGTGTCGACTGTGTCACTGATACCAGCAACTGCCTTGTGCTTAAGCGTCTGCATGTACTATACAATGAGTGAGTCTTACATAAACTGCAAGATGCTGAGTCCAGCCCCAGCCTGGGAATATCAATATGTGAACTTGTCTTTTGGTTATTTGAACTAATTTCTGCAGCCAGACACATAGTCTAACTCAGATGTGTCTGTGCTCCATGCTGCCCAGTGTGTCTAGAGAGAATGTAGAAGGAATTGGGACAATAATAACCTATGGCCAGAGCAGGGGGAGCTGTTTGTAGACTACGGACTCAGGGGGCCAAGACCCATCTTAGCTATTGCTGCAGACGTGATCCGGTAGAGCTGTAAGAGGCCAGGCAGCCCCAGACCAGGGATGCACCTCTATTGCCAGGTATTTGGGACCTTCTCTGAGCTGTGTGTGCCAGGGGCTCCTGTTGACTCATGGTTCCCAGTCATTAATAGGCATTTTGAGTATGTCTGTAAAGCCTTTGTTTCCTCATCTGAAAAATGATGAAGGGGAAAAACACATTAGAATCAAGCTCATAGGATGAAAGAGAACGGTGTTAATCCAATCTAAGACCAGGAACATGGTGAATGCTGAATTCAGGAGAGGTCTCTGGGCATATTTTGGTAGCATTTTTATCTTGACCATTATTGCTTTTGTCTTGGTTGAGTGTGAAATCTCTAGTCAGGCAGAGAGGTGAGGTCATGGGGCCAGGGAGGCCTTAAATGGAAGGTCTAGGGATGTGGCAGAGATGGGGACACAGGAGTTGGGTAGCACAAATGGTATGTGCTGAAAGCTGGACCCAAGTACAAGTTACAGATTGGATAATGTCATAATGCAGAGGATCAGCAGGGCATTCCAGGTATGTCCATGCTCTGTTCTCTTTGTCCCTGCTGACCGACTCTTGGATGATAGTCCTGGTGCAAGGCTTAGCCTTTTTGACATCACCCCAAGCTCTAATCTTGAACCTTGGATATCACAATGACCCACAGGGGTGGAGGAGAGTCAGAATTACTGGTGGTTACCTCATCCACTGACAGGATATGGATCCCATGACGAAGCTCTGTTTATGGAGTACTATTGGTTCACTGTACCAGCTCAGCCCCCTAAGTCTCAAGGATAATCAGAGCCATGGGGCAGGGGACAATTTCTGTAGGTTGAGTCAGGGAACAGGGAAAGGCAGCAGGACACATACATGCTGGGATCAGTAGGAAGCATGGACAGTGCTGTTCAGGCTGTTGGCATCAAAGGAAAAAGAAGCATTTAGTATAGGGATTCCCCCTTAATATTGGGCCATCCTGGTGAATCCTGCTTTCCCTGAAATAACCAGAGAATCCTGGAGTAATGCTTTGTGTCCACTCCAATCCTGAAATGCCCTAATGTGGCTGCGGATGGCAGTTCCAGACCTAGGATTTGGGCCTTTTGCGTTCATGGTAAAAGTTACTGTGTAGGAACTGCCTGAGAGGAAGGCTGCTTAGAGACTAGGTTAAGGTGAGATTCTGTAGTCTGTCAGCTTGGCCAGCCATTTGCCTAGACTTTTCAAGCTGAGCAGGATCCTCTGACTTAGCAACGAAATTTATCTTTTTGTTTGTGATTTTAAAAATAGTGAATATATTTATTGTGATGACTGGCCTTGGCTCTCAGAGGTTCCTAGTTTGTGTTGGGGAAATCTAGGGATGACCTTGACTGCTCAGATTTAGTGATTTGAGGAAGTGAGTCATAGATTGTAGATCCTAGCAGATATCCAAGTCCCACAAAACCTTACCAACCAAATCTCCATGTTGGGTTCACTCTCCAAGTCAGTAGCTGATTAGGAAGGAAGGAGGGTTTGCATCCCTAACAGCTTCCCATTGCTGTTGTTACTGGAACTCACTTTGAGAACTGGAGTAGATCACTGTGGCAACATTTGTACTAAAGAGATAATAACACTATGGATCTTAGAGGCAAATGTGGTACCAGACCCAGGAGAGGGAGGCATCACCAAACCCCACATGGCAGGACCCAGAGGAGAGTGCATTAGGACCAGAGCAAGGCCCTCCATGGGTGGCAGACTCCAGGAAGTCAAGAAGTGTTGAAGGGATGCAAATGGGCAGCTTCATCCCAGGAAGCATGGACCTGGAAGCCATGTCTGCTAGTATGTAATTTCATTGCTGCCTTCAGTGGGAGGCTCTGCCATTTCCCACTCCTCAGTAGACCTGCTTGCTGCTATTACAGAATTCCAGTTTCCTGTCAGGGAGTTGTTTCTTCGATTCCCTTTGTGAAATGGTACTCATGTTTTCATAAGAGGAGACTGAATGGATGGATTATGATTTTGTGGGCCCTTCCCTGTGGACAGTGTCAGGACTTGGGCACTATGTGGTCAGAGCCGTTGCTTCCCAACAAGACCCTCTTTCCAGAAGCCTCATGCTGGCCTTATAAGGACCCCGAGTGCAGGTGTGGGCAGTAACTGCAGAGTCTGAGAGTGACATCGAGTTCTCCCCCCGCCCCCAGAAGGGTATTGATTCATGTTTCATCACCAATTTTCTCTTTCCCTGAAGAATACAACATATTTCAGGCTAATATATGGTTCTTAGATCAATATGACACTGCTCTCCCAAGGCATTGGAAAATTCTCCCATGATTTGTCTCAGAGAATTTGGGTAGAGAGGCTAAAGGTCAAGACTGTGTCATGTTAGTTTATGTTCACTCAGAAACCTGCCACCTGCAGAGACAGGCACAAACTCAATCTACTTTGGAGCAGGGAAGATATGTGTGTGACATGTCCTGTGGCCTCTCTCAAGGCCACCTGTATAGCATGGACACATCTGGTGATTAAAGACAGTAGCTCCCAGGCCAATTTTCTTTGGCGCTCAGGTGTCGGGCACTTTTCAATTCCACAGACATCTCTGGGAGTCCTGAAGTGAGTGAAACCTATTACCATCCACAGAGGGAAGGCTGCACCAGCCACCTGCCCCTCCTCCAGAGTGGCCTATCTCCCTTGACCAGACATCAAGGAGCTGCCCCCTTCACAGCATGAGCATTTTCCCTGGGTGAGGGGGGAAGTTAATTGCTTGCCCCTGCATGACAAAGGGTATATAAATTGCCTATCAGCACTGATTAGAATAGAACAAAACAGGCAAAGGGCCATGAGGGAAGTGGTAACACACAGACAATAAGGGAGTAACAAATGGCAGCCATTGGGAAGATTTGTTTTTTCCCTGGCACAAGGTTGGTCTGTGTTGCCCAGGATGGCCCTGAACTCCTAGCTCAACAGAGCTTTCCTTTCCAGCCAATCTCCAGAATAACTGAGGTGCCCGATGTGCACCTGAGAGGAATTTTTAGTCCTTTAACTGGGGATGCTCATTCAGACCTATTCCCTTCCTTGACCAGCACATGCTCCCTTCTGGTTTAAATATGAACGTCTTTCTCCCCCACAGCCCTAGGCTGTGCTCCATAGCAAGGTCACAGAGGGCAATCTCTAGCCATGGCAACAAAAATAACTGAGCGTTTCCCACTTGACATTTCTGGCTATACACTTACATTCCAGGGACAATGTGAGTCACAGGATATAAAATCACAAGTCTCCTGCCTCGTGGAGTTAACAATCCATATGATGGCAGAACAGGGACAGTTCACCTTCCCTGGAACTAGGAAGAGAATTAGACCTGTACATCTTGGTAGGGCTGTGGCTTATGGGAATCAAGGAAGGTGGTCCAGGAAGAGAGTGCAGCATGAAGAGGTGTATGTGTGGGGGTGGGGGTGGGAGGGGGAGTGTCTGCTACAGAGTTTCAGGTACAGGTTTTTTGGCCTTGCCTGTCAAACTGTGAAAGTACCTTTGATAAATTCAGTGTCTAGGTTGGCCTGACCTGGATGTACTTGACTGGGTGACAGTATGTCTAGTATAATATGAGAAAGCAGATGGGCAGGCATGGTATCACTAGCTGTGGGTCCTATAAATTATATGTTTAAAGAAAGTGACCGCTATGTTTAAAAACCTGGCGAGTGAAGTTCCAAAGATGACCTTGAGTATACAGAACCCTCATTTTCCATGACAGCCGATTATTGCCCCCAAACAGTGGCTTTTCCTGAGTCTGATACTAGATGGTTGATCTCATCCAGGAGTGAGAAACACATCACAGAAGTGGGGCAGAATCCCCATGCAGGGTTCCCCACAATGCCTGTCTGCCTACATTCCAGTTGATCCTTCAGTTATGATGACTAATCCAAGTAGCATCTCAGAACAGGTACATCCCAGATTCAGACCTTTCCCTAGTTTGCACTTCTGCTGCGTTGATAGAACATCTTAACCAGTCCATCTTATAAAAGGAAGGCTTTGTTTGGCCTACAGTCCTGGAGGGATCAGAGTCCATCGTGGCAGGGAAATAGCAGGCATGGTAGCTAAAGTAGCAAGCTAAGAGCTCACTTCTTGAACTGCAAACTGCAAGTACAGATCAGAGACACGCAGACAGTGGTAGAGATAGAGACAGAGAGAGACTGACAGAAAACTAGAAGTCGCCTGATGTTTACTCCCCAAAGTCCATCCCCAGTGACATACTTCCTCCAGCAAAGCCACACCTCTTAACCTTCCCCAAACAGTGCCACCAACAGGGGACCAAGTGTTCATATGCCCAAGACTATGGCAGTCATTTTTCATTAAAACTACCACAGTCTCACATGACTTAGGGTGGCCCAGGACAAGTTATGTATGAAGCTTGTCTCTCGAAATCCTGACACTCTTCATCTTGCTGGGAGCCTTAGTGAATTCAGATCCCAATTTAGATTCTGCATCACAGTGGTCCATCCCCTTTACTGCTTCTGTAATGCAGCTGAACCAAGTGGACATTCCCCCACAGCTTTGTGCAGTGAGGTGGCTTCTGCCATCAGATTCAAATTAAACCCCTAACACTCGACTCAGCTCTACTCAGAAGTGATAGATATGCTCCCAGGAGCCATCTCTCTTCCAAACCACATTTCCTGGTGCTTGAATACGGGAGCCAGAGGGAAGTGAGTGATACCCTGCAGAATATGAAGCAAATCCGATTTCCTCTTGACCTTGTCCCTTTGTGGAAACTATTTCTTTTGTTTTACTTACATTTCTTTATTGCCAAAGCTTTCGTTCTCAGGCAGCATGTTTCTGAGTTTCCTCTTTCCCTCCCCTCTTTCCTTCCCATTCCTCTGTGTGTGTGTGTGTGTGTGTGTGTGTGTGTGTGTGTGTGAGTGTGTGTGTGTGAGTGTGTGAGTGTGTGTGAGTGTGTGTGTGAGTGTGTGTGTGTGTGTGTGTACATACATATGGGGTTAGATATGGGGTTAGATATTAGATATTGTAGGCTGTTTCTTTTTGTTATTTACAGAAGATTCCTTGCAGACATTTTCAAAATTGGTTCTGGGTGCATAGTAAGTACAGTAGGAGGAAGGTGTGGCATGAATTCTCCCCCTGGTTCCCTTCCCAGCAGTGCTGGAAAGCTTGGGAAGGAGAATAGCTTGTGTACTGTTGCTCTAAAGCACGTCATTAGAATGGAAGGCAGCATGGAAGCTGCTCTTCTCCCTGGTGTTGGCTTGATTTCCAGCTCTCCTCAGCACCCCACTTCCCCACAGATGAGGAGCAGCTCGACCCTTTGTGTTGTGATCACAGCTGGAGCCACCTGCCCTAACTCCATTACTTTGCAGAGCAGAGATGAGGAATGTCAGCTATCTGATTGAAGGGGTGCAACACAGGCGGCAGGAATGTAATTACCTGGGCTGGAATCAGACCACGCCACGGGGGCTTGCCTCACCTTCCCCAGTCTCCTCTTGAGCTCATTACTTGCCAGTGTGTCCCCAAAGTAATTCTGAAATAACACAAGAAGTCAGATATTGTTTCCTGAGCTGGCGAAGGGGTGGGTGGCTTACAGACAGGGTGTGTCACGCTTCGAGCGCAGGGCCTGCGTCAGATGCCTGAAGCACAGTTGGAAGAACTGTGCCCACTGGGGAAGACACTGTAGCACACACGGCATAGGTGAGATGAAGCGGAAGGCCAGAGTCTCAGTCCCGTGTCCTGTTTCCTGAGACCTCTCCAGACGGGTGCCACTCCACGTACTGGTGTTGTGTTTGACACAAGCTAGTCATGAGAGCGGAAGGACCCTCATTTGAGGAAATGCCTCCATGAGCTCCAGCTGTAAAGCATTTTTTTCAATTAGTGATCACTAGGGAGGGCTCAGTCCATGGTAAGTGATGCCACTCCTGCACTGATGGTCCTGGGTTCTATAAGAAAGCAGGCCGAGCAAGCCATGGGTGCAAGGCAGTAAGCAGCACCCATCCATGGCCTCTGCATCAGCTCCTGCCTCCAGGTTCCTTCCCTGTTTGAGTTCCTGTCCTGACTTCCTTCAATGAACAGTGATGTGGAAGTGTAAGCCGAATATACCCTTCCTAATTTGCTTTTTGGTCATGGTGTTTCATGGCAGCAATAGAAACACTAAGACATGCCAAGAGGATTGTGGCAGAGTCTCCCTGGCCTGAGCTTACAGAGAATTCTCCAAGTCCACACACCACCAAGTCAGGGTGGTTCTTAATGATATGTCGTTGTTGCTGGCACACTGTGGGCTGGTAGTCAGATTGGCCACCTGGTGTGCATCTGGACCCTGACCCAAAGCTCAGGCAAGAGAGGAGCCTAGGAGTTTCCTGTTCATTCTGTCTGCAAGGGAACAGAAGGAAGAAAAAGTGTAAGCGAGTCAAGGACAGGCTGGCGTTCACTTGGGAGGCAGCCATTTATCCAGCGTTCATGCCCTGGCCGTGCTGGAGGGATGCAAGATGCATCTCGTTACCTTTTGTCCCATGGTTTATTCTTCCTGGAACCAAAAGAAAAAAGTGAAAGAAGGCAGTTGGGGGTGGGGACTGTCCTAAGTGCTACTGTGACAATGGAGGATCCTCTGTGGCCTTTTGTCTCAGGTAGGGTCACTGTTGCTATAATTAAACACCGTGACCAAAAGCAAGATGGGGAGGAAAGGGTTTGTTTGGCTTACACTTCTACATCAACATCGCTGTTCCCTGTCAAAACAAATCAGGACAGGAGCCCAAGCAGTGCAGGAGCCTGATGCAGGCAGGGGCCATGGAGGGTTGCTGCTTACAGGCTTATTCCTCCTGACTTGCTCAGCCTGATATCTTACAGAACCCAGGATCTCCAGTCCAGGAATGGCCTTACCCACAATGGGTTGAACCCTCCCCTGTCAGTTGCTAATTAATAAAAATGCCTTACAAGTTTGCCTTCAACACAGTCTTAACAAAGGTACTTTCTCAATCGAGTCTCCCTCCTGTCAGATGACTCTAACCTGTGACAAGATGACATAGAACTATCCACCACACCTGCCTGGTTTCATATAGTGCCCTAGTGGAAAGTGAGTAGACTCAGTGTATGCTAGTGCCCTGGAACATACTCTGAGTGCAGAAGGCCAGAGAAATAGGCTTCAGTCTTTGTGATGATGACTTGAACTCTCAATTCTCACACATGCCCCGTAAAATGAGAAGAAGGAATGTATGTACTTGTCTCCGTTCTTTCTCTCCAGATGAGCCTTAAAGCCAACCTGTATAGTTGTTCCTCAAGGTATTTGTTCCAGGATGCCCCCAAGATACCAAATCCAAAGATGCTCAAGTCCCTTACATAAAACAGAGTGCTGTTTGCAGAGAACCTACCCATCTTCCTCTGCACAGGATGTGTTCATGAGAACTCAGCAGAGGTGCATGGAGATTTCTTTATCACCCTTTGGAACTTTCTGAGACGTCTTGCCCTGATAATTTGAAATCGTGCTGATTGAATCAAGTGAATTTGAGAGCTCAGAGGACTGGCTGTTACAGGAGCCCCAGTGCTCTCCTGCAAGGTTTATGCTTGCTTTGTGTTTCTTGCTGTAGGTTCCAAGTGTTGAACACCAGGTGGCTGACTCCAGCTCTGGGGACCCAAACACTGCTGCTGGCTACAGCACACCAGGTAATCTTACCTCTCTCAGTTTGAAGCACTGCTGGTATGTTTTCCAAGGATGTCTCTTTTCTCCTGCCTTTGGAGCCACTCATTTTAATGCCAATATTTTAATATTGTGCCCATTTTCTTGCAGTGCCTGCCAGTAGCACGAGTCTCCCAACATCTGAGGGTGCCACCTCACTGGGTCCAAGCCACCCATCCCCTGATGGCACTTTAGACACCCCACCACCTCTTCTATCTACTCCAGACCATCACATGTCTCCAGAAGCAACAAGCTTGAGCATACAGGCACAACCATGCCCAGGGCGTGTAGCCCGCTCCGCCAGCGACCCCACCTCTTTCACATCCAGTGAGGCAGGTAAGGCTCACGTGTATTCTCAGGGTGTACACAACCTGTAGGATAAGTAACCCCTGACAATTGAGGCCCAGCCTTGTATCCTGGGAAGTGCCATCTGTACATTTGAGGGCCCTAGGTTGGGGTAGGGGGGTGGGTAGCCTTTGGCTCTTATTTATTGCCAGGGAGGCATCATTCTGGCAAGGGAGGAAGGATTGGAGAGTTTAGTGACCAACAGCTCTGACATGAGCGTGAGCACTAAGCTGCATGCGTGCTCTGAGGTCCAGGTCAGAGTAGGTGACCACAGGGAAAGACTTTGTATAGGTGGTGTATCCTCTTCCCTGAGTTTGTTCAGGAAGGGTCTTAGTTAGGATTTCTATTGTTGTGAAGAGACATCATGATCACAGCAACACTTACAAAGGGAAAAAATTAACTGGAGCTGGTTTACAGTTTCAGAGGTTTAGTCTATTATCAACATGGTATAAAGTATAGCAGTGTGCAGTGCGCAGGCAGACATGGTGCTGGAGAAGGAGCGGAGAGTTCTACATCTTGATCCACAGGCAGTGTAAGGAAACTGTACCACACCAGGCATAGCTTGAACCTATAAAACTTCAAAGCCCACCTCCACAGTGACACACCTCCTCCAACAAGGCCACATCTACTCCAACAAAGACATACCTCCTAATTCCTAATTCCTTATGGGCTGAGCACTCATACACATTAATCTATGGGGGTCATACCTAGTCAAGCCACCACAGGCAGTACTTAACAGTGCCCTGAGATACCATTAGCTATTTTTACTCCAAATGGGTACAATAAAGTACTACAGGACTCTTGTGGCCAGTTTCCCAGAGAGGTGCATATGCCATACCAGCTTCCTTGGGAATCCTGCTTATGTGTCTGAGGCTGAGCTTTGATGTTATAGGAAATAATTTCTACTAGTAAGGACTAGTTAGTGGTCTTTGACTCTATATCATAGTAGGACATTTTTTGATGTGGATTTGAAAGAATTCTACAGAGGGCATAGGGATTCCCACACCAACTTCACTTCAGTGGCCTTTGGCAATTGAACATCAAGCAGCCTAGAGTCTGGCCATGCCAAGGAAGAGCAGTCTTTGGAAGGAAACAAAAGAGTGGCAGAAGCCAGTTATGTGGGGGCACCTTCCTAGGAGAAGCATTGGATTTTGCACCTGTAGATTTTGGGTGCTACATTCCCCCACCCCTTCCACCTCCCATGGAGAGTTTTCAATACAAACCTGGAATACTCTCTTTGCTCCTTTACTTGGAGCCACAGAGCTTTCCTTCTTTCCATGGTCAAGGGCAGGACATGGGCTTGTGTGTCTACTCCCCTTCATGGAACCACTCTCACTCAGAAAAGCTAACACATGCTTGGAAGGAATTAGGTCCATTCTCTGGCCATCTGATAGCTTTCTTTGGCCTGTTGCTCTTGGTGAAATTCATGGTCTACTGCTTTAGCCTCCTCTTGGCCACATGAGACTGCCATTGTTACAGATGTTAAAGGCATGTGACTTCTGAGTCCCTGGAGAGCCCCAGGATTGGAGGATATTCCCAGGCAGCTGCTGGGCTCCCTTGGTGCCATGACCTGGAGAACTGCAAGGTGGCTTCCTTTTGTCTATGCATGTCTACTTGTGCATACGTGCTCAACCCTAGGTATCTGGTGAATTTTACCAGTAATCCCTTCTGCCCCTTCCTGTGGGGACTGAAAAGATCTTCTGGTTGAGGCACAGTCAGGACCCTGAGATAGGACTGTCCTTGGATGCTCTGGAGAGAAGTGAAGCACTCCTCGACCATTTTAACATTCACCTACTGTAGCAGGGCGGGGGACCACAAGTCATGATTGGTGGTGGTCCTTTGCTACCTTTGCACTCAGCTGCCCCAGCTGTTGCCCCAGAATGTGAGTTCTGACTCAAGGTAATTATATCAAAGCCTGTAACTAACAGCATACACGTGCTTATTTACTTATATTTAGTTTTGTTTTGAGATAGCATCTCATTAGGTAGACCACACTGACCTCACACTTCTGTCTCAGCTAAGACTGGGACCATTGCCGCTGGTTTTGCCTACTTTGCTTTACTAATGCAATTTTTAGGGGATTATCAGCCCTGCCTAAGAGGTTTTCACATCATCTTATATTTATTTACTAAGTTTGCCTGCTATTACCCCCAGGACCTAAGAACAGACCATCTAGAATGTGTCTGTTTTGGATGACATGTTAGGTAAGCTGATTCTCAATATGATCCTTGGTCAGTGGACCATATCTCACTAAAGATGCCTAGTTTTTGGAGGTGCCATTTAAGCAGGGTCTGCCCACACTCTGAGGTAGAGTGATGGGCTGTGACATCTGATGGGAGGCGGAGTCATTCCTCCAAGCCCAGCTTACAGGACACTGGAGGAAGACCCTGGAGGAGGTTACTGTCTACCCATGGCAGTCACTGTCTTTCTGCCACCCCAGCTCTAGTCCTAAACCAGACTGTCTCTAGATGTTCCTACTCTGCCCTAACAAGTCATCAGGCCACAGAGGGCAGACCTGGAGAAGGCTGAGCATTCAGAAACCATCCACAAGTCCTTCTCCTGGGCCCATCCCTCCCTTTCTGCTTTACAGGCTAACACCAACTTCACCCCAGGCTGAGAGGTTAGAGTGACATGGCGACCTGAGTCACACTCAGGGGCCTTCTGTGAAACAAAACCTGCAGCACGTGGTTTTTTGTTTGTTTGTTTGTTTATTTGCAAGAACTTTGGTTTCATTTGGTTCACAGTTGTTCTCAAATTTCCTTTTTGACTTTGGTTTTCAGTCTCCACATCATGCCCAGCCATGGCTGCCTGTCAGCACCAGCTTCCATCTACTGGAAACCCAGACATCTGCAAAATGGACCAAGGGACCAAGCCAGAGACGGTACAAACCGTCTCCAAAGAGCGGCCACACTCCTTAGTGGAGAGCAAGGCCTATACAGACACCAGGGTTTTGGTGGCTAAGTTTTTGGAACATTCACACTGCACCCTCCCTTCAGAAGTGCGACATGTGGTGGGCACCATCCGCTCAACGGTCACCTCGGAGGAACCCAGGGTGGAGGAAGCCATCTTTGGTGCTGGCGTCCTGGACCAGCTATGAAGCACCTACAGACTTTGATGTGGACACTGGTGGGCCCAGTGCCTTCAAGGTCCAGTCCTTCATGATGCCACCATGCTTGGCAGAAAACCCAGGCAAGGCTCTTTGGTGGCCTGGGCAGGGGACTGCTACTCATTGTCCCCTGAGTTGTCTTCGCAGAGACTGCCCCTGGCCCACTAACTCAGAAATGTTTCTCTCCTGCCCTTAGCAAGGTCTGGTTGCTTCAGAGGTATAGCACCTTGAAGTGAAGAATGGGACAAGGTAACACTTGTGGAACATAAAGACACTGCATCTGTCCCAAGTCAAGGCCTTTAACACAAGGTTCTCTTCTGGGCCCAGTGTAGTTCAGTGTTCAGAGTAGAGGGTGGCAGCAGCACTGCAGTCCTTTGCCATGTGGATGTTATCACTCTGCAATGATACCTTTATAAAATTCAGACCTGTTCCTTCCTTTCAAAGGAAGTAGGCAAGACAGCTTGGGTACACCTTTTTGCCCACTGGATATCATCAAAATAAAGCCACAATGAAAACTCTTCCAAGGCACTATTGGAAAGCAAGCAGGTGTCATGAAGTCTTGAAAGGTCCATCTCTTTGTGTCCTGGGCCTCCCCACTAGGCCTTTCTGTCTGTGGGCTGCTATCCCCACCTCCTTCCCTGGGACCCTCTTCCATGGTCTCCCATCCTTCACAGCAAATAATTGTTACTTGTGTCTTAACAATATGCTCGTCCCCCCATCCCTTGGAGGGCTTCCCTTTGGATCTGATCTCACCCAAATGGAGACCACCCAAATGGTCTGGGGTAAGAAGCCTTTGTCTCTGCTATGGGTGTACCTTTGGTTAAGGCTTTCCTTTCATGACCCAAAGCTGTCCATCCTCAACTCAGGTGGCAGTAGGCACACCTGCGTGGAAGGATGCAGATGGTAAGCCACTTTTCTTTTCTGGGAAAATAGTGAATGTGTAGAAGCAAAGCAAAACCAGCTTGGGAACAACCAAGGTGGCTTCAGGCAAAATGGCTTTCTGGGCTGTTCTGATCTTATTCTTTAGCAAGATCAATAGCAACCACTTTTCATCAGCGGGTCTGGAGCAACACTGCCTGCCAAAACTCCCTCCAAAGAAATGGAAATGCCCATATCTGGCTCATCCAAAGCAGCAGCATGTGAGATCACTTCACCCCCCCCCCCCCCACTGACTTGTGGGCCTCAATATCAGCATAGAAGCCCTAAGTCTATGGGAAGTGCCGGGGTGGACCAGAGTGTGAGCACTATTGTTCAGTGTCTGTCCAGGTGGTAGGCCTAAGCAGCTCTTCTCTCTATTCTGCCTGCCCTCACCTGTCCTTCAGCCTCTATTCCTCTCATCCATCACCCAAATTTCCTGTAGCCAATACACTGAAGACTTCATGTGTTTGGAAGCTCTGGGGCTTCAGCCCCCATGTGGCTTGGGAACACCCAGTGGTGGTCAGCCATCTATGATTTGATGACTTGGCTATTGCCATAAGCTGCTACCTTCCTGAGGTTAAAGAACTAGAAAATATAAATCAGGCATTTGATGGCAACCCTGTCTTTTCTGCAGGAGATATAATAGAGATGAGTTTTTGAGCACTTTATTCAGACTATAAAATACTCTAATTTTTTCAAGTGAGGACTTCATCAAATCCCCAACAAGTAGAACTGCCTCCCCTGAGCCTTTCGTATCTTAGGCTTGGGTGTCAGACATTTCATCACCTCAGTGACGAGGTGAAGTGAGGCAGCTGCAAAGTATCTCCTGATTGGAAAGTCCATGCAACAGTGTAGTTAAACACTGTGGATCTTGGAACAAACTGAGATCCAAAAGCAGCCAATTCCTACCCCATCCCAACTGAACCAACTATCTAAGGTATTTTCAGAGTATAGCCAGGGTGAACAGTTTCTGGATGAACAGTGCAGGACTCTGGTTTTTATGCTGTTCTTTGCAGCAGCTCTTCCTGTCATGTGGCACCCTTGCCTCAACCTGCACCTTCCTTCCGGTATTGGCAACCACCACCATCCAGAAGTCCTGAGTCCCAGTCAGTCTCAAGAAAGTGGTATGCACAGGACTTCACGCTTCTGGGTGAGTGAGAAGCCCTGGCTCCCAGAACAAGGCTATTATATGACAGATCAACCTTCATCCACTCTCGCAGGGTTGGAGGTGGCCCAAACTGAGCACTATGAATACCCAGGCACCAGGCTTCCAGGAAGTCAGAGGTATTGGTTACAAACACTAAATGATGTTCTTGCAATCTGATTTTTCTCTTGCGGGTCGCTTGGCTCTGCCTCAGTGGTAACCTAGTACCAGGAACCCCAGGAAATATGTGGGTTCCCTAAAACAAAAATTTCCATCCTCCACATTGCTTGCACACCCATCTTGGAAGCTTTGCTCCTGGCTTTTGGTTTTTTTTTTTTCTCCTGATATATGAACTGGGCCCACCAGTGACCACCTGAGAGAGAATAAATACTCTCACTCAAGGCTGACTGGGTCCTGGGTCTCCAACAAAAAGCCAGCACCTTCTGGGACATCCTTCAAGTGTCTGCCTGGAAGCAGGAAGATACGGATTCAAATCCACTGTGGGTATCAATTCTACTTCGAGGAAGGCAGGGATGGGAGGATCCATCAAAGGTCTTCTAAGGAAGACCATAATAAAATGAAATGGTTGCAACCAACCCTGACATGGAAAGCTCACAGCAGAGCTTCTCTCCTTCCCTTCTGCTAGAGCAGCTCACAGAAGCTGCTGAAGCAGAATTGATAGGAAATTGTTTTCAGGCCACCAGAGACTTGTTTGTACAACTTAAAAAGTTGTATTTATTTAATGTACCTTAAGGTGTTTTAATAATGATCAGTGTTTTAATAAAAAGTATTTCTGGTCACTGAGGACTAACTGGGACTAAGAGGGTTCTGGAGGGATTGGATTTGGGGGAGCAAGATGTCACCACAGCTGCCCACCAAAAACTCAGTGCCAGGGCCTGAGGTGAGAAGGCAGACCCCTATACCTACAGGTCCAAACCACAGATGCCCCTCTGCGGACCTGACATTCAAGGGTACCTAGAAATGAGTCTTATCTTCCAAAGTCTTCTGTTCAAGGTCCTGAAACTATGTGTACCAGGGGCTGGGAGATGGCTTGGTGGGTAAAAGGCTCATTGGGCAGTCATGAGGACCTGAATTTGGATTCTAAGAAGAAAAGGAGGTGTACAATATAGCCTCACTGCTGCGATGCGCAGAGACAGGCAGATCCCAGGGGCTCGCTGGCTGGCCAGCCTAGCTGAAATAGCAAGCTCCAGGTTCTATAAAAGACCTGTCTCAAAAAATAAGATTAGGTGTGACAGAGGCCAGTACTCCACGTGTGCACAGATGGAAAACACATGCACACACCACACTATGCAGAAGTTGGTGCACACAGTTCCCTCATATCATCTTTAACTGTGCATCCTCTCTCTGAAGCCAGGCGCAATTGTCCAGAACACACAGGACACTCCACTGGGTGGGCAATTGTCACTGGCTCCTCCGCTGTCTAGATTTCACCCCAGAGATTTGTTTTTTCATTCTGCAAGACTGTGAGCCATCAGTTCTTGAATCCTGGCACAGGGAAGCATTTTCTTTGTTCTCAGTTCTTCTGTCTTTGAGGACAGACCTGGAGACCTTCAGGCTGTGGGCTGCATCTCTGGTGCTGTTTCCCGCTGTACTGTTTGTAGCCAGAGTTCAGAGTGAAAGGCTGTTTAGCACCTCTCATCTGCCTCTGAGGGTCGGACGTGAAGGGAACACATGGCTCAGGACCCTCAGGTGGTTCCTGCAGAACCATGAGCAACAAAAGCACCTGGCCAACAACCAAGGTCTCCCACCCCAACCTTCTGAGAAAAAGCCCATGTTTACTCCATTTCCCACACACGTCAGGCAACAGCAGGCCTGTGGCCACTGGGCAAGGTACAGAACAGCACAGATGGTAATATTCTACATGTATAGATCACAAAGGTGTGGAGAAATACCAGGGGTGTGGGCCAACTTAAGACACACACACACACACACACACACACACACACACACACACACACACACACACGCACACACGCACGCACGCACGCACGCACGCACGCACGCACGCACGCACGCACGCACCCCCTCCTGAGGTAACAGATCTGGAGAAGCCTGTCTCCACTGCTCCTTTCTTTAGTCTTCAGAAGTCTACAGGCATGTCTTGTCCATGCAGCAGGTGAGTAACAGCCCTGGAACTGGCCTGGTGTCAGGACATCCAGTGATTTTAGCTCCTGCCCTCCAACTTCCTGTGTGAGAGCTCCTAAGGTTCCAGACCAGGGAGGGGTAATGTTAGCACAAGGCAGACTCCCAGAGCCACTGTCCAAACTGTGGAAAGGAGAGGCCCATGGGGCCTGCTCAGCTGATGAATGAGGCACACAAAGTGCTTTTCTGTCACGACTTCAGGTTTATTAGCAATATGCAGGAAGTCTTCCTAGGGTCAGCTGCATGCAATGCACAGGTTACTTCTGGAGTACAGTAATCCTAAAGCTTTAGTTACTGTGTAATAAGGCTTCTTAAGTCACAGTGTATTCTTCAAGGCCTGAGCCAAAAAAAAAAAGACTGTCAGACAAAATGACGTCAGTTAACATTGAGCTCTATGAGCTGAGCCAGCTACTGTACTTGTGCTCTATACACACTAACACTGTTCTTTGAGAGATGGCCGAGCACTGCACCTCACAGGTAATTTGTACTCACTGGTCCCTTTAGGAAGGTCAGAGGTGGGATTTTCTGGTGTTTGCTTTGCTTTGTTGGGGACAGTGTGTATATGGCTACGTACACATAGAATTTTATTTTTTTAAGTACCTCCCATGCTTTTGCCTTTGTTCCTGGTAAAATGTTGCCCCGTAATAGGGAACCCTGTGATGGAGAAGGAGTCAAAGTGAGGATGCCCAGGAAAATTCACAGGGTTTCAGGGAACTCACAACAGCCTAGGACAGGAGAAGCAGCTGTGGTCACAGGTCATCGGAAAACCTAAATGCCTGAAGAATGGCTTAGCAAGGTCAAAGTCCAAACAATAATATTTGCTAAATAAATATAGAGTTTTGACATTGTGACCATCATTTTTTATTTAACTCGGGAGTATCCCCTTGCTGCATACTTACAATCAATCACAGGTTCCCACACTCAGCACAAGTGTCATCCTGGGAGTCAGGTTGCCCCTGGTCCTGTGCATATGGAGGCAATGCCAGCATATGGGGCCCCTTAGGACTCCACTGGACCCCAGGTGTCCCAGCCCAAGGGTAGAAATGGCTGAAACTGCATCATTGAAGGCTCCCTTCACAGCCCCATGGGCAGACACCACATTCACATCCCATAGCCTCAGGGAGGAAAAACACAGCACACCACACAGAACTACCTGTGAGCATCCTTCATCAGCCAAGATGAGAATGTGGCAGAGAACTGCTAAGTTTTACAAAGGATTGTTCCTTGGTAAGGACATAACTTTGTGTGTGTGTGTGTGTGTGTGTGTGTGTGTGTGTGTGTGTGTGTGTGTGTGTGTGTGTGTGTGGCAAAACCCGAAACAAAATTTAAAAAACCAAACCAAAACAAGAAAACTAGGTGATGAGGACACACCCTTCAGGGGAGCCAGAGTTCTTGGTTGGGCTAGGGGGTCAAGGGTCAGGGCTTTGTCTTGGCTTCTGGCTCCTCTGGGCCCAGGTGGGTCTGCCTGGTATCCGTGCTCCATGGCGAGGCTGGGTACCTAGATGTACAGTGGGGTCTCCTGGCCTGTGAGGAGTCTGAACATGGCCGCAGGCATGGTCTTCATGTGAATCTGTAAACAGAGAGGGAAGCCTGAGCTGCCTGCCACTTCTCAGTCAAGGAACAGCAGATTCCCAGAGAGACCGGGCTGAGGTACCAGGCTGAGGTAGGTGGGCCCCCTTCCTTTACAAGGTTTTGCACTGTGTGCATGCCTCTTGTTTCAATTTGACACAAGAATGATACATTAGACTTCCAATACTGACTACATTTGCCCAGCGGATGCAGGTACCCACCCTACCCCAGAGCTGCAAGAGGTATGCTGTGCTTCTGTGAGGGGAGCACACTAACACTGGATGATGCAAGACTTCTGGGCTGGGAAAAGGCAAGCTGTCCCAAGACTCCATCCTTTGAGGATCAAGTAGCTCTTAAGAGCCCAATTGCCCTTGCTGTCTCCTTATAGGCTAACCACGGGATTGCTTCCAGGGTGATAGGGTGTAGTGATCCCCTGAAAGCAAAGAGCAAACAGGTGAGCTTCCTTTTCTCATTTTCCACCCCTCTACACAGGAGCATGGGCTCAGCAGAGGCTGCCAGGGACTCAGCTGCCACCAGGTCCAGTCTGGCCCAGGCAAGTAAGCCTTGGCTTTACTCTGCCCAGTTTACACAGGTAAGAATCTGCAGGTGCTTTGCCTCATGTTTTAGCCCTTCTGCATCCCAGGACAGCCTTTCCTTACCCAATCAACTTGGGCTCCTCTGATTTACCAGTGACTCATTCTCCAAATGTGCTTTGAATTGGTGGAAAATGCAGGCAGACATTTTAATCTTCCGGCTGGGAGGGCACAGCCTTGGCCCACAGGAGTATGGCACCCTCCCCCTGCTTTGCTGCCTCCTTGGGTATTCATTATTCTCAGGCCTGAGGAAGCAGAATCATTTCTTGGGGTCCCAGGCCCACTCCTCCACAGAACTGATTTCTTTAGGTATGAATGCTCCCATGAGGGCAGTCACTTATGAATGTCTAATTAGGAAAATTGGATTTCCTTTTCTTGGAAGCCATTAGTAAAAAGCAGCCAATGGCCCCTCTCCTTGAGTCAACTATCACCTACTGCCAGTGCAGAGAATGGGTCTCTTCCCTGTTCCTGGTATTTCACAAGCTGCTGACTTTGTTTATGTGGCTCCAAGACAGCTGATTTGAGGGGCTTTAACCAGGATGCCCTGAAGAAATAGCAACTCACACCCTTCCCTGCCCACAGGAAATGGAAGCCCTGCCATCTTACCTGCATGGTCACCAGGTGGCCACCAGAGGGAGTTTGGCAGACAGCCCGAACCTGCAGGGACCTTAGAATCCAACCAAACATCAGCTGGCACCCAACTCCCTCCATACTTCTGCTCAGCGCCAGCCTCACCCTCTGTGCTAGCACCCACACTTTCTCAGAAACCTTGATACCACTTACTGTGACCACCTTGTCACAGTTCCCACACCCACACTCATACCTGCTCCCTCAAACTCATGTCTGTTTGGACTTGCATGCACCCACCCTCACATTCAGATGTGCCCATCATAAGCACATGCTTACCCTGAAAAATCACAAATGCATACAAACACACACGATCATGCACTCATTCTTCTAAATTTATGCACACATCACAAACACAGCCTCACCTACAAATTCACATGCACCCACATTCACACTAACACCCACACTCATACAAACCTGCAATCATACTCCATCTCACATCCACCTCTACATGTCACAAATACACGCTTACGCCATAAACTCACAGATTTATTCATATACATGAATACTAGCAGACACCTCAATTTTAGCACACCTATTCACGTGTACATCCATGAACACATCAAAACACACTTTCATATCACAAACTCAGATGCATTCATACTGACATCCCTATACTCACTAGCCCCCACATTTAAACCTACTCTCACATAATCATATGCATCTGTACTAAACACATTCTTACCCAAACCTTATATAAACACTATCATCCATACACTCATATCCTTACCTCAGCTCCTCCCCACTGCACATGCTCACCACCCCCATGCATGAACACAACACACACACACACATACACACACACACACACACACACACACACACACACACACACACACACACACACACACACCTTCATAGGTAAGTATCCTTCTTGTGCATATGGCATCACCCAGTCTAGCCTGCTCCACATGGTCCACTGCAGTGCTCATCTATAAGATCCTTGAGAACAGCTGTACCCCTCTACTGCGACCCTCTTGCCATTCTCTTGCTACCATGGAGGTGACCCAAGAGGAGCTGAATTAGGGGATGGTTACAAGCTAGGGAAATGGGAAAGGAAAAGCAGCCTGACCCTGGGCACAGAGGGCCAGCAATAACATACCAGCTATGAGGTAACCAGAGTCCCCTGGCCTAGGCTGCTAGATTTGCAGGATTCTGCTCAGAAATGGTGCTGGGAGCTGTGCCTGGTGATCTAGCCCTGAGACACCAGAATCCGAGAACACTTCCTCCCATTGTGCCCATCCTGTTCATGGACACTGTGAGGTGAAGACATAGCCAATGGCCCCTGGAGGACTGCTGGGTCACATATGTTAAAGTGGGGCATGAGCCAGCATGTGGATGTCAGTCCAAGGTCCCACAGGCTCAGGCTGTCCTGAAAAGGGCCACTTTCTCCAGAGGGACCAGTGGCTTTTGCTAAGCACATCATATGGTCCACAGGGTTAGCTGTTAGACCACGAAAACAGGAGCCCAGACATCTTGGAATCCATCATGAACACAATGCACTTTGGGATGGGTCAGCAGTCTTACCTCTCCCACTGAGTTAGACAGTGCCTGGACTATCTTCTCATGGGCTGTGGCTACCACACTCTGTCCATTGATCTCGATGATACGGTGGCCAACGCGGACCCCACCTCGTTCTGCAATACCCCCTCTCATGAGGCTGCAGATCTATGGAGACAGGTGAAGTCAGCATACACATTCCCAACACACCCTGAAGATGTTCCATCATGCCCCAAAGATGTGGGAAGAGAAACTATTTTTGCAGAGAGGAAGCCAACATTTCACTCTGTGACTCAATAGCAAAGGCATCTGTGAGTTAGAGCATGGTTTTAAAAAGAGACAGCACCACTGTGTGGGTGTCAGACTGCCTCTGCAGTGCCTTCCTGCTGCTGTCTATGGTGAGCATCTCTCCATCAGCCATGCCCTAATGTTCTTCCTGAGGAAGACAGTTGGTCCCTCCCTTTCCCACCTCAGAGAGTGAGGTGATAAACTCAAGTAACAGAGTTTGGAAAAGTGACGCGGAGTGAAGCAACTCACTCACAAAACTAATTTAAAAAACAAAGCATAGAAAAATAGCATCCGGAGAAGCCATGGAGAGGAAAGGGGATCACCACGCACAGGGAAGAAAGGCACCCATGTCCCTCCAGCTGCATCCTAGGAAGCATGGTGTGAGTCAGCCAGGTAAAAGGAGACAGGCTTGGGGAGGAGCCACCAGAGAACAGCTGCATTCAGACCTCATTACCCTCTCACCCAACCTCAGACACCCTGGCCTGCATGAGAGAGCTCCCAGGAGCACCTGCCATACCACCCAGCCATGCAGGGGCTGTGTTCACACCTCCTGTCACGGCTATGCTTAGTTGTCAACTTGATTACATCTGGAATTAACTAAAACCTAAGTAGCTGGGACACCTTCAAGGTATTTTTCTTGATTGAATCATATGAAGTGTGTGTGGGGGGGTAAGACCCACCCTAAACCTGGATCTTTTGAAGTGAGACTATCCACCTTATATCTGAGTCACACCCTCTGTGGCAGCCTGTTTAAGAACACAAAGGAAGAAAACTTGCTCTTTGCCCACTTGCCCTGGCTCTCTCTGGAAAACCCATTCTTGACTGGCATTGCATCTTGCATGATTTCAGGATTCTGGCATAGACTGAAGATCAGCTGAGATATTCAGCCTCATGGACTGAGCCACTACTGGATTCTTAATTTCCATCGACAAGCAGCCAGTGTTGGAACAGTCAGACCATTACCTATAAGTAACCCATATACATTCATACATACTAGTATAATATGTATGTGTGATATCCCCCCCCTATATATAATTAGTTCTATTTCTCTAGGGGACCCATCTCCCCAGTGTTGTTCCAATATTTCCACCAGGGTTGCACCTCATTGGCTGGGTTTGAAGACAGAAGACTTGTCCAGATGCAGCAATAGCAGCCTGGCAAAGTTGGGGAGCAAAGCTGGCTGACCCTGGTGCCCCAGGTATAAGTGTCATATGAAAGCTTCAGTTAACAGTCCTTCCTAGGTCTGTGAACACCCATGGTTTCACTAATGTCTCATGGTTTTTGGACACTTTAAGCTGAACCCCCAACCTCACTCAGAAATGTGCATAGTGCTTGGCAATGGCTCATATTGCACCAGAGCACTAGGTACAGGGCTTCTTCTTCCAGCCTCTGTTCAGCCACCTCTACAGCCCACCCTCATCTCCCTCACGGCCTACATGACCAAAAAGTTGAATTCCTCTGACTCAAGCTGTCTCTGGCAGCCCCAAGCCTTAGGTGGCTGTTTCTTTTGGGGGGTGTGCTTATTTTCAAACACCACAGGTCTTCCTAGGTTAGTGGGGAGCCTGATGTGACACCCACACTTTCAAGATCCTTCCCTTCCTTCAAGGAGGCACATGTCCTGGCTGGGACATAACAGAAGAGTGATGTCAGCCCAGGGACACTGCCTGTGTCCGGCCACCAGGACTGTGAGCCCAATTACTATGTTTGAACCCAGGTAGTCCCACTGATAAAGATCCAGTAGGGGTGTCAAATCAGCAGGGGCAGCCTGTGCCTCCGGTCACCACTGTCCAGAAAGCTAGGGCTAGCTCTGTCCCACAGGGTTCTTCTTGATAGACAGCCTATATGCAAGCACTAAACTTTGATATGAGTCTTTCCCCAAAGTGACTTTGGTTATTGTGTGACGAAAGCAACAGGGTATTTGAGTATCCTGAGCAAGGATGGCCTGAAGACAGGAAACACATCTGAAGACTATTTTGATGACATTCCTTGTGGCCACTGACTTTTGGAGATTAGAGATGAGGACAAAGGAGAAAGAAGGGAAGAGACTGAAGTTTGTGCCCTACTAGGTGTCTGCTGGAGGTGGACTCAGGCTGTGGACTACACAGCATTGGGAATATGGGGGCAAGTAGGGGAGCAGGAGGCGCTGGAGGGAGCTATAAGGTACTTGGTGCTGTTGGCTTTCCAAAAGGAGGCCCCACTGCAGGGGCTTCTGAGTGCTCTAACTGCCCACTATGCACTCTAGGGAGACTCCAAGCTGGAGACTTCTTGACTCCTTGGGAGATATCTTGGGAAGAAAACAGAGGATCCATATGGAAATTGCCTTAATTGGGTCATCTGGGGCCTATCTGCAAACTAATGTGTTGTTCTTGGGGTGTGATGAGGCTGAAAATGGGAAAAGGCACTTATGCAAAACCGGCTCTGAGGTAGGCGAGCTTCTCCAGAAGGCTCAGGGGACTCTCAGTCATAGTGCAGAGCAGAGAAAGGGGCACTAAGCTCCCTGCAGCCTCTGTGGGAGGGACTGGCGAGCCAGCCCCTGGTGAGGGCGGAAGCAAGTATCTAGGACTTTACAGGCAACTGAAGTTCTAAGTCCTAGATACAAACACATCAGTCCTCCTGTGCCAGCCCCAGGGGTCTTCAAATCTATACATGTCTCCACTGACACCCCAATACCTGCTCACAGCCTAAGCAGGGCCTTAGGAACTGTAGCTCATTTCTTAGCCAGGAAAACTGCGACAAGAGGGACAATGGAATTCAATGGCAAGCAAAGCTGGGTGCCTCATGGATACGCCAGAGTTTCACAGACTCACTTGTCTGGATCCTCATCATCTCTATTAACTTAGACCCTAAACAAGGTCCAACCCCCACCTCAAAATCCCCTCCGCATGCCCCATGACCTTCGGAGGCTAACAATTTAGTGCCCCAAATCATTTGTTCCATCAATTCCAACCCCTCAGTGCCTTTCTTCTGAACTCATATCCCACCAGGCTTGCCACAGAGGCTTACTTCTCTTCTCACTCAGCCCTCACAGGCTCAAGCCAGAGCCTCCTCCTCCTGCTCCCCCCCCCCCCCCCCCGTATGTATCTTGCAGGCTGTGTGACCTAATAAGAAAGGGGCATGACCCAAGCTCTGTGACCCTACAGGAAACAGTGAAGACAATTTCTCTCACTGGTAGTTGTCTTTCTAGAATGCATTTTCTTCTCTTCCTTACAAACTCTCCCCTCCCTTGCCCTGTGGCACTCAGAACTGGTTTAAGCAATCAGAGATATGGCCCCTTCTGTACTCATGTAGTAGTTCTGCCCTTTAGGACCTTTGCAGGAGGTAACCCAAGGAGCCTGAGTTCATGTTGGCCAAACAAGTCAGAGTAGGTAGTAGTGCCCAACCAAAGAACATATTATGCTTAGAAAGCAGGTAGATGCCTGGCCCAGCATCCCTTACTCCAGGAAGGCCTCCTGTCTTCTTAGTACCTGCCACTAAGCCTGAGAGGGAGCAGGGGTTTCATACATGTCTGCAGATTAAAAAAGCAAACAAACTGAATAAATGAAACACCAAAAAAGTAAAGATGTGTTTGTTGAGCACAATGTGATGCCAGCATTTGGTTGTGTGTGTCCAGGATACAACAGCTTACAAGTAGGTGCTTGATGAGAATAACCCTCAAGGGAACTTTAGTAGGGTTTGAAGGATCCCAGGGCCAGTACCCTCCCCAGATCTTTCAGGTCTGAATGTTTTCCCTAGCCAGCCTTCAATGCCTAATCCCTATACATGGAATGGGGAACCCAGACAAGGAGTGTGGGAATAGACTCACAATTCCATTCTGCACACTGAAGCCCAACTGGTACTTGAGGTCTGGACGCTTGATGAGGACAGTGGTGACTGGGGGACAGCTGACAATGTTGAGCTTTACCTGTGTTTGGTTCTTCAGGCCCTGCAGAACATGGAGACAAGTCACTAGCTGGGTCTTAGCTTTCTCAGGGACACACAAGAAGAATTGAGGGGATGAATAGCAGGGTCACATTCTGGGGGCAGGGGGTCAGCTGCCACCAGGATTTTATGAAAGAACTTTCTCTTCTGAGGGCTGTGAAGACATCATTGTCTAACCAAACATCCCCTACAGATGGATTCCCAAGAGGAACATGTCAGCTCAATGAGAACCTGAGCAGGTGCCGGGAGCTTAGTAGCTATATCAGGACAAGCTAGCTAGGGGCCAAGAGGAGCTTTGGGCTCTAGAGAGAACAAGTCTCAGCATCCCAGGCTAGAGTAGCTAGACCTTTCACGTTCACAGTTTAAACTTATCTAGAGATAGACATACATCTAGGGCTCCCAGGATGTGTAGTCAGAAAAGCCAGATTGGGCCTATATGTATTTGATCTACATTCTGGAAAAACCTCTCATGTTGAAAGGACGGAGGAACTTATCCTAACTCCATGCTTATGAAGGGTAGGGAGGGGCGAGCCAAACACGACCTGCAGTGCTGCTACTAAAACCAGTACCCACCACTTTGAGTTTTGAACTGGGCCTTATGAAAACCTGATCCTACTGTGTTCCCTCTGCCTTGGCACCTCCCAAAGCCACACATTTACAAGTCAGGTGGTCAGAGAGAACACGAGCCTCCAGTACCCTGTCCACCTAAGACAGCCTACCTTCCAGGTTTCCCCAACTAAGAACGCTTCCAGAAGTGCCTCCAGAAGGGCTAACCTGGGAATGTCCCAGGCACAGCAAGCTGAGTCAATACTCTTCTTACATAGATCCTCAGCACCTTGTCTGAGTGAAAAAACGCCTTCCTTTTTCTGTGCTGGGGAACCTTGAGTCTTCCTCTGACATGTGGTATGTGCTAGTCTCGGGATCTGATGACTATCATGGGACCATCACTGGGTCTCTCTGGGCTTCAGTGTCAAATGAAGGTCATGGGTTAAGTGCAACGGGCTGAGGAAACTACCTGCACAAGATCCGAGAGTACGCACCTTGATGATGCCCTGGCAGGTAGCAAGGGGCAGCCCCACCAGGCTGGTACCATTGATGGACATGATCTGGTCCCCAATACTCAGCTTCCCTGAACGAGCTGCAGGGCCACCATTCATCATATTTGCCAGGATCACAGTGGGCAGGATAGAGCCCCAGCCTGATTCCACGACCACCACACCCAAAATCTCACCCTTGTGTTTCTCTAGCTGCAGCTGTAAGAAAATGAACTCTGTGAGAGGGCGCATTTGCAGCCATGCCCAGAGAAAGACATGACTGGCCTTGGTCCCATGGATCCTGTCCTGCCCCCAGGGAAACGATTGTTTATCTAAGCTAGAAAAGGTTTGGGGCTGAGAAAATTTACCCTACACCAGCTTCCAACACTATCCAGGCCCTAGGAGCATTCTGGGAATTGAGAAGTCCGAAGTCTGTAGTGGGATTATGTTGTTACATTGTAAATAATTGTCCCCCGTACTGGTTTAATAAAAATGCTGATTGGCTGAAGACAGACAGGAAGTGTGGGTGGAGGTACCAGACTAAGAAAACTCTGGGAACAGGAAGAACAGAGCAGCCACAGAGACACCAGACAAGCTAGAAGATGCAGAGGACAACTATGCTGTTCTGAGAAAATGTACTAAGCAACATGGCTGAACAGGATAAGAATCACGGATTAATTTAAGAGCAAGAGCTAGCAAGTTATATTAATCCCAGGTCAATCAGCGAATAATTAATATAAGTGTCTGTATGTTTCATTGGGACTGTGGGACTGTGGGTCTGAAAGTTCAGGCCACCAGGCTAGGCCATAAAATCCAGGCTAGGAGGCTAGTCCAGAAAGTACGAGCCAAAAAACTAATACTATAAGAATTGCTCCCTTACCATATTCAGCAGGGATCCCAGGATGAATGTATGGCCAAGCCCTGAAGCTCTCTCACCCACCAAATCCCCTGAGACCAAAGGATTGCCCTCTAGTGCCTATCCCATGAACTAGCCTTTACTTTCTTCTTCCTTTTTCCCCCAAGACAGGGATTCTCTGTAGCTTTGGAGCCTGTCTTGGAATTTGGAATTTGCTCTGTAGACCAGGCTAGCCTGGAACTCATGGAGATCTGCCTGTCTCTGCCTCACAAATTCTTGAATTAAAGGCATTCACCACAGTCACTAGCTCTTTACTCTCTTATTGGTGTCTCTCTCAGAAAACTATTTGCTATACATTCAAGAATCCAGGATCAGGCATGAACTCAAGAAGGATCCAGGATAATTCATTCACTCACTCCTCCAACACACAAAATCATCCCCTCACTAATTTTCAAAGAGCAGGTGAATTCATTCCAAAGCCCCCAAGGAAGGCCCCTGGGATCTGCTAGGGCCTCTGCTGCCAGCCATTTCAGAACTTCCCTGACAACTCACCCGAGCTCCCTATTTTAAAAATGCCTCCCATGAGCTTTTCAGAAATATCTCCTAGTGCTAAGCTGAGTGGTAACAACATTAAAAGGCACATTTTCAGGGCCATTAGGACTGATTGGAATCTTCGTCTCTGCTTCAAGCAGCTCATTTCATACCTACATGCCCAAGCTCCAGGGCAGGAACAGGACACATTGTGAGGGCCACTGTGTCAAACACACTGGTGAGTGTGAGGACCAAAGGCTTGATCCCATCCTTGCCTGGGGAGCTGAGATGAGGAGGTACAAAGACAGCCCCATCCTCAGGCTGCCTGGCCCATCTCTGCAGGGGCTCAGTTTGAAGACCAGGGTCTAGCAGAATGAGCTTTGGAGGTCCCAGACAATATGGCTTACCTCCTTACAGTTCTCTGAGTTTGAGAAGTGGATGAGGTCATCATTATACATCTCCTGAGTATTTATGATGTCGCTGTATTCCTTCTGGCTCAGGTCTTCAGGATTGATGCCATTAGCCCTCAGGAACTCCTGGTAAGCCACACTGAAGGCCTGCCCAATAGACTGGGCTATCAGCTGCGCCTATGGGAAGGGAACAGACCTGATAGACCAAAGCATTGAGACACAGGCTCCACTAGGTTCCCAAAAGCCTTCACAGTAACCCTTGAAAGATAAAGGGAGTGACTGTGGACTCTAGGCTGGTAAAAACTGTCTGTCACTCACAACCCACCTCAGGCCACCATGATGAACCTCTCTGCTACTTTATTTCCAAACACTGGAACGAAGCAAGGCTTTTGTAAAAATCACAGAAAATGGTACCATATTGGTATTTTCTAAACAGCAAAATTTATTGCTTTAATTAGGAACTGTAATATACTTTTATTTTACCTATTTTATTCTAAAAATAAAGATGAGGCTATCACCACCCACCCATGCTTTCATGGCTATTCTATCTCTCCAGAATTACAAAGCCCAAAAAAGTGAAGATTGGTATGTATGCCACATTTCTCTGGTATGGAAGGGTGTGCCAAGCTGAGGTCCACAAGAGGCATGGGTTTAGGATCCAGAACAGACTCCACGTCATGGAGAAGATAATTCCTTTCTATGCTCCCAGAAAGAAACGTATGGAAGCTTGGACACTGATGACAGGCGGTCTTACTGCCTGTGGTACCAAGAGGACACTGGGAGGCATGCTCCAAAGAAGCCATCTCCTGGGCCACACAGGACACACATGCTCCAAGCTGTCCCTAGAAAAGCATGGGACTTTTGGGAACATCTCAGTGTATAACAAAACCAACATCCCCTCCCCTATCCCACCTCCTTGCTGGGTTCCACCCAGACAAAGTCCTCCTATGCTTCTCCTCCTCTGCACCTGCCATTGAGAGGCCTCTGCAGGGTAACCCCAAGAACCCTGGTTCAGTACAATCTGAGAACAGACGGTCTGGCTTCAATTCTTTCCTCCTTCTGCACAATACATGATTTAAGTGCTTCCAAATGAATAAGCACATCTAAAGTCAAGCTGGGCTGGATCACAGTCTCAGCATGAGGGATCATGCTTTAAAATGCACTGATTCTAGGTTGAACTGCCTGTCCAAATCAGGCCTCTGAACAGCTTAGAGGAAGGATAGATAACCACAATGTTCTTGTTCCCACATAAGCATATTAGCAGTGGGTGGATGGGGCAGCTCAGAAACCGCTAGGTGGTGCTGTCGCGCTGGATAAGGAAGGAGTTGGTACAGAAGCAGATTGGTAAATCAGCAAAGTGAGGATGATGGGACCCACAAAAGAGAAGCATCACAGATTGGAGGGCCTGTCCTGTCTAACTGGCATCTCAATAGTCACACTGACAAACCCTTATGTCTCCACCTGGGAAGGGTGGGCTGACTGCATCAGATGTCTTTATCACTAAAGCTGTAGACTACTGTCCTAGGTTCTTTTGAGACAAACTTCCCATACCCCAACCCACTCCTTCTGATATATTAGGCCCCTTCTTCCTATGCCTAGGAGACTTAAGTCAGCCACACATCTTGGAATGATCACCCTTTTCAAGCACAATCTATAGGGCCATGGGGTCTGCACTGCTGCTGTTCCCTACCTCCTCCCCATGTGTCCCCACCTCCCCAGCTGTCTTCCCTTCATACTCCTTCCCTTGTGTCCTGTATTACCTCCTACCTGGACAGTAGCCAACTCAGAGGGCTCACTAGCTGAGGCTCCACTCCGTCCCTCTGACAAGGTTCCACACTCACTCCAGTTCACAGCCAGGCCTGTTGGCAAGGCCTCAGTGCCTGATGGCCTCTTGCAGGTGGGCTCAAGGTCTTACAGAAGTCAGGAGGCAGCCATGCCTAGCGTTTCTCTTCCTGGCTCCATCATCTCCACAATCCTAACTATACTCGCCTTCGCCCCAGAGCACTAATTCTACCTTACAGAGGGGCACTCAGGACACAGCAGCCTACCTAGACAGGTTTACTAGCATGTCCATCCTTTCTCTGAACAGCTGCTCTGGGGTGCCTCACATTATGAGACAGCTTTTTTCTCACATTCCTACAGCATTATTTGGGCCCTACCTTTAGTGTGCTCCCAGCCCTGACTCCTGTCCAGTAGATGGCAGCCAATGGCCTCAAAAGCAGCTCCTACCTCAACCCCTACCAAAAGATGTCTGCCTAGGCCTTGCCCCCCCCCCCCCCAACGATCTGCACATGAACCCCTCTGCTTGCTGTCTTGCTCACACTAGACATTGCTTGCCATCCACCACTGGCTCTCTAAGACATCCTCAAACTCCCAGACACACCAAGTCTGAACCTGTTTTCAGTTAATGGTTCTATTCTGTGTTTCAAATCATGGACTATTCAGACCCTATGCTGATCCAGTTGTGCTTGTAAGCCCTCCTGTGAACAGGCAGGCCTTATCCTCTTGGTGACTGGTGCTGCTCCAATACTGTCACAACTGACAGAAGCTTACAATGGTCTAATCACAGGAAGTCAAAGAGGAAAGATGGTCCCAACGTCAGCCTTCCGGGAAGGCCAAGGACCTCATCGAGACACGGGAGCCCTCCCTCAAAGGTCACCTCTGGACTTGTTTCTCTTATTTGGGTTTCTTTGTTTCTGCTTTTTAGGCAGTTCTAATTGACACCCATGATCCCACTGCCTCAGCTTCAAAGAGGCTAGGATTACAGGTCTCTGACCCCTAGGATCTCTTAGCTATGGTATTTAAAACTTCAAAAAAAATGTTTTAACTTGTTACATGGTAAAACGACCCAGCAAAAGCCAGAGCCTCCCTAGCCTTAGTGAAGACACACTCTTCCGCATACCCTTCCCATATAAGTATGTGCATTTTCCTAACAGAAAAGTTAGGCAAAAATGAACTTTACCTCAGAGTGAGAGGCTATATAAAATGCTTTCTTTGGTTTTATAGTTGTTATATATTTAACAACTCTGGAAGCACGTGTTCTATGAAGGGGAATAAGCCTGTTTATTCACAGATCCAAGTGTGAGGAAAGATGCTAATTCCTCTCACAGGTGGACTCTGGAGCTGAATGGCTCCCTGGCTATTGGGAGAGAAGCCAACTCCCTGCCCCCCACATAGTAACCTTTACTTACATCCTCTGACTCAAACACGTGACAGATCATCTTGTACTGCTTCTTCCCCTCCTGTGCCCCAGGTGTGGTCTCAATGCAGTCCTGTGAAGCTGATCGAGGCATGCGTCGTCTGGCCATCAGAACCACAATGTTCCCGATGTCTGCAATGTAGGAAATGGTGCGCAAGGCATGGTCCATCATGGTTTCCTGTCAGGAGGAGGAGAGGCCACATCAGGGAGCACTGAGAATATACGCCACTGACAATCAGTCTAACCTGGAGTTTTGTAACCTTGACCCTATTACCGTTTGGGGCCAGATCACTCTAGTTCAGAAATCTGGGTTTACCTGTACACCAGAGGATGCCAATAGCATCACTGGCCTCTGCTTACTGGACAAGAAAACTAAAATTATCTCTGATCATTGCCAAATATCCTAGGGGAAGGGTGGGTGTGTTGAAGTGGCCCTTGTTGAGAACCCCGGGTCTAGTTAACATGATGGCCCTGCACAAAGTGACCTGTGTGATGCTGGGGTCAGGCTATTCAGCCTTGGAGAAGGAGCATGCCCAGTGCTGAAACATGTATGCTTTCATGTATGCTTGAAGCAACATGTATGCTTTCACACAGGCTGACTCCATGCCCTCCCAGCTTTCCTGTATCAAGACCAATGATGAGTTTGTCACAAGTCAGGAGAGGATGTAGGGAGCCTGTCTGTAGTCAGCGAGTCTGCATGGTGGTCCCTGGCCAGGTCATTACTATTGTCTTTTGTCACTTGTTAGGAACCTCTTGGGTGCCTTGCCCATGACCTCTTCTCCTTGCAAGGCTGTACACAGAGGCTCTGGAAAGCTCATCAGTGGGTCCTTTGTGCCTCTGTTCTTTGGCACAAAGGGCAATCTGACATTTCTGAGGCTCTCACCTCTGGAGCATTTTCCTACGCCCAGACTCGTTATCATGTGATGTGCAATGCATGCTCCTGTCTAGGCAGTGCTCTACTTTCTGTCAAGGTTATGAGGAGGTTTCATCATCCACAGCACAGGGGTGGGACAAGGGCACAGGGAAGGTGGGGAACAAGTCTTCAGCATCTGAGACAATGGCCACCAGCAGAAGTTCCCAAATCACCCCCGCCCCCCGCCCCCCTGGCTTCACAGACAGAAGCTGCCACTGTGGTGGCCTCTCTCTCCCTGGCCACTTCAGTCTCCATTCTTTCACCTGTGCCCACCTCCAGCCAACTGCCACTATTTCAATTTGTCATTCAAAACGGTATCCTGCTGTCACTTCCTTTCCAGTTCATCCTAAACTTGGAACAAACTCACCAGTGACTGAAGTCCCATTCCCCCACCCCTGGGGATGGCATTCTTGCAGGAGCATCAGCCAAGGACAGGGGACAGAAACAAATAACCACTTCAGTAGATTAAATGGTGGTTCCAAGAGAGGCTTGTCTGCAAGGCTCACTCTCACCTGGCACAGGGGAAGTGTATTTCAGGGTAGCTGCCACCAACACTACCTGCCCAGCATGCTCCCCAATTGCCTGAACTATTTGTGTGGACAGCGGAGCCTAAGTGGGACCCCTCCACTCTTTTTGGAATTCTGCAGTCTTGCTACATAACAGGAGGAGGGTCCTTATGTGACCCATCCCCTGGTCAGGTTCTTGGGTGCAGATCCACTAGCAGTGTCATTCACCACTGGGGGAGCTCATGTGTCCCTGGGGACAGACTCTGCAAAGGCAGCAGGATTATTCTGAACTTGACTCAAGACACTCTTCCCTTTGCTGACTGCTGCAACTGGATCTGGAATGTCCCCAAAGACCCCTACCTGTGGTGCTACTGAAAAGTGGCAGAAACTTCAAAAGGCTGAGCCTGGGGAAATAAAGCTAGGTCACTGGGGACACATCCTGGTGTTTATTAGTTTATTAGAAGCTCAGGTCACCATCCCTCTCCTTTCTGAAAGCCACCGGGAAATAGGCAACTTCCTCCTCCATGTGCCTCCACTGTGATGGCTGCTTCACCACTAGTGCAAAAGCAGTGGGACCAGCAGGCCCTAGACCAGCAGTTCTCAACCTTCCTAATGCTGTGACCCTTCGATGCCATCCCCCATATTGTGGTGACCCCAACCATAAAATTATTTTGTAATGTCATCACAACTGTGATTTTGCTACTGCTGTGGATTGTAATGTACATATCCGATATGGGACCTCTAGGGGTCACGACCCACAGGTTGAGAATGACTGCTGTAGACTATCACTGCCCAAACAGTGAAGCAAACAAATCTTTCTTCTGTGATGTTGATTGGTTCAGGCATTTTCCTCGCACAGATATAAAAAGTTAACTAAAGGGCAGAAACACACTGATGCTGGGAACCAGGGTTCATACTCCAAGACAAAGGGGAGTATATAGGACAGGGAGATCTGAAGCATGATGGACCCACTGCTCTCTGCAGCACATGCAGGCTCGCTCTGTGAACTGTTAGGGCTCAGAGCAATGACATACCAGTAACAGCCGGCACAGCCAGCAGCCAGGTCCATATGTATACATGTCATTGTATACTGAAACAAGCGTGGGGCCCTGAAAATGATGCCTGGCTCAGGGCTGAGGAAAGTAAAGTGCGGGGTTATTGCCAATATCTTATGGCCCCAGAAAGTAAAAAAGTGGTCAGGCATTGGGAGAGAACACAAAATAACACACAAACAATAAGCATTGTTCTCAGCATCTGGCAGAAAAGTAAGCAGGGAAGATGGGGAACACTATCGCACGGGGAACACTATCGCACGGAGAACACTATCGCATGGGGAACACTATTGCACGGGGAACACTATCGCACGGAGAACACTATCGCATGGGGAACACTATCGCATGGGGAACACTATCGCATGGGGAACACTATCACATGGGGAACACTATCGCATGGGGAACACTATCGCATGGGGAACACTATCACACGGGGAGCATTATCACACGGGGAGCACTATTGCAGAGCAACACCAGTCAGCAGCAGAAAAGGTTGTGTCCTTATAAATCACTGTTGTGTACTTTCTTTGTTGCCAACACTATGAACAAGACTGTCCACAACTGCCCCAAAATCCAGCTTAGGGATCAGGGACACAGGGGCTAGTTCAGGAGTTCTCAACCTGTGGGTGGCAACCCCTTGGCAAACTATTTACATTACAGTTCACAATGGTAATTAAGTTACAGTGATGGAGTTGCAACAAAAATAATTTTATGGTTGAGATCACTACGACCCAAGGAGCTGTATTAATGTGTCACAGCACTGGAAGGTTGAGAATCACCGGTCTGATATGTCACCTCCTAACTCCCTGACAATAATAAAGAAGCAAAGGTACCCTGAATCTGGGCACAGCAGAACCATCCTCCTGAGGCAAGCTCTTCTGCAGATAGACGCCTGCTCTCCTGAGGCCCCAGGCTCAGAAGTTGACTATCATGATTCTAGACAACTGTCTGTCAAATGCTCACCTGGGTGTCAGCATTTAAAACCTTGATCCTCTGCGTGGAGATGAAGAGATCCACTTCTGTCATTGTTTGAGCGTCACCCTCGGAATTCTAAGAAAGAACAACAGATGTTGTCACAACCCAGAGGTTAACCACAGTTCACTGCCTCATACTTTACTAGGATGACCCTAAGGTGATAATGGAAGAAGACACTAATCCAAAACGGGAAGCCACTGGGAGCCTGCATGCATGTGTGGCAGGGGATCCCCTCTTGAGTGTGAGCTCCCAGGGCACAGAGCACAGGGAGAAGCAGCAGCTTGCCATAGAAGGTGCCCGAGGTCTTCTCGGCACCCCCATGGCTAATTCATGTTGGACGTGATGATGGTAACTGCCATCACACTCCAGGTACACTCTTGAGGTTGGAGACTCTATGAAACAGGGGAAAGGGGAAATGTCCCCAAAGAAGTTTGATTCAAGCATAATCCCTACCTTTTAACATAAATGTTCATAATCACATGGATACCCTTCCAAAGACCACAAGGAGAGACAGAGGACAGGGCCAGGCATTGCCTGACAGTCACATGCAGGTACAGGAGAAGCTGTCACCTTGTTTGTGGTCTCCACTGGAAGCAGTTCAGTGTTCAGTCTGTTAGCTGTGTTTCAACCTCCCGCTCTGGAGCTGAGGAGCTACTCAAGGCCTGCCCAGAAACAGGACAGCTCCCAATTGTTTCTCATACCAGTGAGGATCCTAATTACCTCACACTGATTAAAAACAATCTGCCTCCCTCTTTGTGGTCACTGAGGGCCTGTGGTGATGTCCTCCATTACAACACAGTAGAAACTGATTCGGTAGACATACTTCCACAGTAGGGAAAGAAAGCCCAGCAGGTGTGGTCCTTTGGCCACAGCACCAGAAAATGTTATCACTTTGAGGACAGGGGAAACTGAATCTCATGTTGTCGAAACATAAGGAAAGAAAAGGAGAGAGGCCACAAGCTGCCACACTGCATCTCCACAGACTTACCCAAGGCCCTCTGACACCATGGTTGCTGACATTTTATATAAGAAAATAACATAGAAAATAATGAGTCAATCAGGTCTGTCAGCCTAATTTCTGAAAGTCTACTCAGACTTAAAAGCCTGTTTTCTCTTCCTTTTTCTTTTTCTTTTTAGGTGTGTGTGCCAAGGCCTTTGCTCGCTAGGTAGGCACTCTACCACTGAACCACATCTGGCTGAGAGGGCAGTACCAAGACAAACAGCTCTTTGTCCTGGTTTAGAGGGTGAAAGCTATCAGGTCCCCCAAAACAGAACAATGTAATTTATGCTCTATGGGAAGCCAACTACCAGACACATTCCGCTGTCCTAGCAAATATCCTGTTTAGAAGTGTCCACGCAAAACAGTTCTGCAGACATGAACATCTCCAGGACATGGGAGATGGCAGATAAGAAAAACTGATTAATGTAGAAGAACAAATTGAGAAGTATGGTTTCATTCCAAAATCCAGCATTCTCCTAAGAAGGAAGAAAAGCCTACATGCTCTGTGGTGGGACTTTCTTGAAGTTCTCCGTGGTGCTACCAGAAGTCCCCAAGCATAGAGTGAGGCATGCACGGAAGCGCGCACACGCACACACACACACACACACACACACACACACACACACACACACACACACGAGCACCACTGTCTCAGTCCCACATGGGTCTACACACCGCTTTTTTCTTGATCTTAGCAGCCTTCTGCATCCTCTGAGCAGCATGGAAGAGAAAAGAAAATCAGGAAGACGGCTGTGGCAAGGTTATTTCACCCTTGTGCTTAACAGGGAGAACTCAGACTTTGCAAGTCCCTGGCAGGGGTCACTGAACTGTCACCACTGTGCTGGGAATGCACAATAAAGAGAGACCATTCATGCCCGTCACTCTCAGGATAGGTAGAAATTACTGTCAACCACTCCATACAGCAAAGGATGGGATCAGGTACCAGAAAACAGGCCAAGGTGGGGGTCAGGAGCCATAGGGCCTGGAGCCTTTGCCAAAGGAACGGGGTGGGCTGGGCTCAGCCCTGGCCTTCCCTGCTTTGCCTTATCTTCACCAGTATAGATGCCTTATCACAGGCACCCTCTGTTTCCATCCAAGGAGGTTAGTATGTAGTGGAGGCAAGAGGGAGGTGACATTGTTCCTCATTCCCACAGGCTAGGATATTGCCATGTCCCCTTCTCTGCTCATACTTAGCTTTACTGGCATGGTCTTATGCTTCCTCTGCCCATCATCTGCTGGAAAAACCACATAGGCCAAAAAGCCTTCAGACCTTTGAGTGTGCCAGTTTTCCTTAAGACCATGTATTTGAGTGACACTTTGTGTACTCCACTGCTTCTAGGAGCAGTCTGGTGCTAAAAATACACTACTGGGACAAGATTTAAGGTTCCAGACAAATATGCTTAAAGACTGGAATGCTTCAGATCCATCAGCTATCTTTGAAAAATTGTGTTCCAATGACTGAATGGATCATATCTAAGGAGCTAATGATGGTAGTTCAGTGCCCAGCTGAACATTTACCAGCCAGGTTACAGGTCTCTTTTGGGATGGCAAGACATTTCTGCTTTCTATGCTGGACAAAGCACCTGAACCCCACTGTACTCCCCCACACTTCAGGGCTCTTCTCACCAGGGACCCACCCAAGTAGCCCATAGAGCCCAGAGTTATCCCACCTTGACCCTGCTGACAGCCTCCTGAGCCTGCATCATCCGGATGTTTTTAGAGGGGTTGCGCTCAGAGAGCAGCTGGGTGGAGCCCAGGTAGTTGGCTGCGAAGATAATCCCATCGATGAGGTCTTCTGGCTCACAGGGCCCTGGAACTGAGGAGGTATAGAGTGAGTGCCTTCCTAAAAGAGAGCTACCAGGAACTAAGGGCTTACATACCCAGCCCAGCACAAATATACAGCAACCAGGATGGGATGATTGAGTTGTGCTGTGGACCTGCAGCTCAGGGGAAGCCAGTACAAGTCACATAATTGACACATGCCTGGATAGCTCTGCATGAATGATATGATTAGAGGTACTCAGGGATCCCATGAGACTGTCTCTCAAGGTATCTCAGCCTACAGACTGACCAGTACCTGCTGTGACCTAGAAAGAACTGCCTCCTAAACACAGCATCACTTTCCACCTTCTCATGAAAGTGTGTGGAGGTCCATGCTGAATTTTTCTGGGACTTTCTCCGCCCCCCCCCCCCCTCAGAGGGGCTCCAGCCAGCCTGAAGCTTCCCATCCCACCCAACCCGGGCCTCAGTGAGGGCAACAGATTCCATCTGTTGCCTCTAAACTCTGGCAGCAGAACAGAAGCTCTCTTGGAGTGCTCCACCTCTACTGTCCAATGCAAGGACCATGGACACTGGTGCTCTGAACAGGTCAACTAAAGACCGACTTATTCCTGAAGGTGCAGCTGATTATCTGTATCTGTGACCCACATCTGTGAATTTCAGATCAAGTACCATGTAGTGAGACCTGAGACGGTTGTGTCCTGGACAAGTGTAGACTTTTCCCCTCATGGTTCTTCCCTGAAAAATGTAGTGTAACTGCTGCTCACATGACACTTGTATTGAAGCTGGTACTTTAAAGCCATCTAGAGATAAATCTGAGTGTGAAGGAGGGTGTGCAAATTACATTTTTATCCAAGAGATGTGAGCAGCTGCAGACTGGCTTCCAAAGGGATCTTAGCACCAGTCCTCCACAGACATCAAGGGTGAATGACTAATTTTAATAAACTGAACATTAAAAGCCACAGGTTAGTGTCCCAAGGCTCCTGAACAAGAATCACAGCTCTCGTGAGGGTCTACTAACATGCTTTGTAAGGGGCAGATGGTAACTATTTCAGGGCTCGTCCTGTCTGTTGCAAGGACCGACTTCTGTATTTCAGATACAAAAGCTGCAGCAGGCCATATGAAAATCCTATTCAAGTTTTATTTATAATATCAGGTGGGACTACAGTCAGCTGACAGGCAACCAAGTCTAGGCTTACAAGGCTGCTCTTGCTGCTGGTCAGGACCTCTCTGACCATCTTACACAGATGGAAGCACCAGTCTGCTGGCATAGCCCTTATAGTGGTATAAAGCCATTGAACTCCCCTACCACCCCATATCCTCAGGAAAGAAGCCACGTCCCACTGTACAACTCAAGGACAGATGGAAGGTAGTTATGATGTGTCAAAGGTAGTCCTTTCATAAGCTATGTGCAGAGGTAGAGATATGTCCAATAACCACTTGACCTCCTTCACCACAATAGACAGTGTGACATGGCTGACACAGTTCCATTGGGAGATCCTTGGGCAGGAACCATGTTACAGGGCTGTCCTGGAGGCTCTGCATTCTGCTGCTGATATGCTCAGTCTTTCTGGGTTCAAACTGGCAATCCAGCAAGCACCCAGATGCCTGGAAAATGATCACATACAGATTGCTGCTCCCATTGTCCCTGTCACCTTGCTGATGGTCATTGCAGCTGCATCCTGATGTTTGGGTGATACCTTTGTTATCACACTTCTTCCGACTACCCACTCTAGCATTGAGCTCAGTGATGGCTTGGGCCAGAAAGACTGATCCAGTTGAAGCTTTCTGGTGGGTATCAGTTCACCATGGACCCCCACAGAGCTCCCCTCACCTAGAACTCCCTCCAGATCATCTGGATCCTATGCCTGCCTGCCACAGTGCTGGCTACCAGTCTCCCATATGCACACATAGACACATGCTGCACACACACACACACACACACACACACACACACACACACACACACACACACACACACAGACGAGAGAGAGAGAGAGAGAGAGAGAGAGAGAGAGAGAGAGAGAGAGAGAGAGAGAGAGAGAGAGAGAAGCTGCTGAGGTGGCAAATGCTATGTCTGGACCTCAACACTGGCCCTGTGCTCCTGGGAAAGGAGGAAATGTGAGCTTCCAGCCATAAGGAGCTCTTGGCTCTCAGTGGACAGTAATAGCCTCTGTGGAAGACACCTTAAATTATTAAAGCAACAAAGTGTCTGTGATTGTTTTAGCCCAAACTCAGATGAAGGAAGATGGCTATTAAGTCTGAAAGAATTGCTGGTACCCGAGGGAGGCAAGTCTGGCATCTGATGGTCAGGTGCCTGGTCCTAGGGAGATGGCATTTGTGAGTCAGCTACTTCACGCCTAGTGAGGACAGAGGGAGCACAGGGGTCACAACACTCAGAGAAACTCCTAGATGAGAGCCATTCAGAGAAAGGACTGAAAGCAGCTGTGCTTGCCTCGATAAGACTGGGTTGCTTAATATTTCATTGTGTGTGTGTGTGTGTGTGTGTGTGTTGTGTGGGTGTGGGTGGGTGGGTGTGGGTGCTCGTGAGGTTTCCCCTCCTAGGATCTATTAATGTTTGCTCAGGGAGGGATGGCACGCTCTTCAGTGGTGTAACCACCAAGCTGTCATGTTCTACTAAATAAATGCTCACCTATGCTATAACCCACTGCCAATAAACACAGTGGGTTCTCTCTCTCTCTCTCTCTCTCTCTCTCTCTCTCTCTCTCTCTCTCTCTCTCTCTCTCTCTCTCTCTCTCTCCCTGTCACACACACACCATGAAAATAAACACCAGAAAGGCATGAAGAGAGAGGGGACTTACTGGGGGAAGGGTTTCAGTAGGAGAGGGTGGGGTGAGATGGGGTAACAGGGTGTGAGAATGACCAAAGTTAATTATATACATGTATCAAATTATCAACAATTTTTTTTTTTTTTAAAAAAAAGGAGGAATCAAGGCTTTGGCTCTCAAATCTACGGCTGATGGGCTTCTGAACTTGCTCTGGTGTACAGCTGAAATTTCAGGGGATGAAGCAGGGGCCCCATTCAGCACCTGGGAAGGCCTACAGAACTCAGTGAGCCCCGAGATTAGGACAGGCATGTTCAAACTGCAAGACAGCCACAGTGGAGCAGAGTGGAATCGGGAGATTCCCCCCAGCCAGGAATCTTCCACCCTCTAGAAGTCATAGATTCACACTAGCTTAGCAAGGTTTCCTACACCCTGCTCCAAGGACAAGTTGGCCTCAACTGTCCCTGCAGCTCTCCAAGGTCAAGGCCTAATCAGGCTCCTCTTTCTACCAAAGGCCCCATAGCCTTAGGTCTGGAGCCGGCTATTGGCAGTGCACCAGCCAGGGAGTTCAGAAGCCACACAACACAAAGGGTAGGAACCATCACAACCCAGATGTTACACCCTGACTTCTGGAACTTCAGGAGGAAGGACTTCAGCTTTTCCACCCTGGGCCACCTTGGGCTTAATTCTTTCCAGCAAACACAGATCGGGGGCAGCTCATAGGCCTGCATTGCCCAAGTGGGGCCCAATGCAATAGTGTGTGTGTGTGTGTGTGTGTGTGTGTGTGTGTGTGTGTGTGTGTGTGTGTGTATGTGTGTGTGTGTGTGTGTGTGTGTGTGTGTGTGTGTGTGTGTATGTGTGTGTGTGTGTAAGAGGAAGGGGTACTACTATGTTCTGTGGATGGTGCAGGGACTTTATCCACCCTTGGTGAGACTCAGCCAATACCAGGATCTAAGTTAGGTAAGTGTTATCTCCTCCTGTGGGAGAGGGAGGCAGGGACAGGTTTCTCTTCCAAATCTGACTCCCACTTTCCGAGGCTGCTTCCTTCCATCTCCTTTTGTCAGTTCTCTAGGCGACCTGACCAGCTTTCTGGACTTTGATGAAGCTCTTGTTTTCATCCATGTGCCTGAAAAGACTGTTGGCAGGGCTGTGGGGAGATTTTCAAATATAATAAAAACATTTGGAGATATCAGAGGGATCTACCCACAGTCAGTCCAGGAGGATCAGACAGTGGTGACTCACACCTTTAATCCCAGCACAGGGAATATCCTGGGAGTGGTGACCTTCACCCTTAATCCAAACTGAGTTTGAGGTCATTTTAGTTTACAGGAGTTCCAGGCTCCCAGGCAGGCAGTGGTGGTGTCATGCCTTTAATCTTAACCTGGATGTGAACAACTGAGTGAAGAAAGTATTTAAGGCAGGCATAGAAAGACAAAGCAGGCAGAAGAAGCCAGGAGGAGCAAGGCTGAGGAAGCTGGAAGACAGCTGAGTGAGATCTGACTGTGGTGTTTCCTCTCTGATATCTCAGCCTGTTTTTATTAAATTTGAAACATATCCCCACACAGGACTTTTGCTCCTCACTAATCTGGGAGCAGTGGAGGGCACAGACCCCTCCCTCTTCGTGAAGGACAGTCTTCCTTTGCTGGACTCCGGCAGCATCCCTTAGCTGACACCAGAAGAGGGAGCCAGAGAGCAGAGAAACTCCAAATATTTAACAGACAGGTGAGCCTGAGTCTCCAGAGGGCAATCAATGTACCTCTGACTCACACGGCATATGTCCCCTATGTGTGCAGTCGACAGGGGTGTGGGACACTGCTCCTCTTTCTCTGCCTGAAGCAGTCTTTCTTTACATCATGGTTAGAGAGCCTGCTGTCTTGCCCTGGAGAGTCCTTGTGCTCTATGTGTGGCCTTGGGGTCTGCACTTGGACCTGAGGCTTCTTGCTGGCTCTGTGGACAGGGAAGTACTAGGGTCTCATGGAGCTGTACCTGGGATCACCCATCTCTGCTATTTGGGGAGGACAATCCTGCATGTCAGGAGTGGCCAGAGGCTGCTAGACACCAAGTAGTTTCCTCAGCTCCATAATTGCCCACCTTTCCCTCGGTTCCAGAGGGCAGAGTTGTAGGAGCTGGAACTCAGCACCAAGTGAACAGAATTCTGTGCAGCTGGGAAGCCCCAGGAACAGCTGCCGTGTCTCACTCACCAGCCCTGTGTGAAGGCAGAGTCCCAGCCATCAATCCTTCACAATCCCATGAAATCAACCTCATTATCCCATTTTATGAGAAAGACTATTTCAGCAAGGTAAAATGACTTTCCCCAAATCAGTATCCTGCCTGTGAAGACTTGTGATGTCACAAAACATAGCTCACTGGCTAGAGGGTGAGGCTGACACAAGTCCACAGGCCAACATAAACTCATCATGAAGGACTGTAGTGAACACCAGGAAGAGATGTTGTGGCCCCAGAGGAGAAGCAGCAGGCCCTTGAGGAAGCTAACGGGGTCTTCCAGTGAGTGGAACTCTGTAACACTGGAAGGTATCAGCAAGTCAGAGAATAGAGCTTTCCAGGCTGAGGCAAGAGCAGGTACAAAGGTCCTGGGGTGGCAGAGAGAGAAGCGAGTCAGAAGGACTAAAGGATGTCCAAGTGGCCTGGTGCAAGGCACAAGCCACCAGCTGGAGTAAGTCAGAGTGTAGACAAAGCACTGGACAGATGTGAGGACTTTGGAGCCATTCCAAAGATGGCCACTCTAGCCTAACAGCCAGGGAAATAGCCCAACCACACCACTTCCTCCTGAGAGACAAAATAGAGGAAGAATGGACATCAGATAAGTGGCCACTGTAAGGCTCCAAGAAATCAAGAAAGGATGCTGGTACAGACCTGGAAGATGATGGGGATTGTGATTCGGTCAAGATTTGGGTTGAATATGAGGGGGATTTGAAAGAAGGTACATGGCTAGATGATTAGAGCTTCTAGTCACTAGAAAGGGTTCCTCAGGAAAGGGCTGGCCTTAGGGTGGGGCTTATGGATCAGTTTAGCTGTAGGGGCCTGGGCACCTTCCAAGAACAGCCTAGAAGGCATCCCAGGTTAGACAACAGATTAAGAATTAGCTGTGAGAGGTGCCAACTGACGCTGTAGGCATGAAGGGGACAGAGATTTAGGTGGCAGGAGAGAGAATGAGAAAGAGACAGAGAGAATGAGAGAGGCCCATCTGTACCATGTTGGCAGGAGGCCATCTACAAGGAGCCCCCATGTACTAGGCATCCTGACAAGGCAGCCAGCAGTGACCTTGGAGCACTTTCAAAGGACAGCAGGTGGGAGCCAGCCAATGGGATGAGGAGTGTGGGCAGGCATAGACTGTGAGCCACTCTCTTGTTCCGGCTCCAAGGAAAAGAAGAGGATGGCTAGTCCAGACAGATGGATTCAGTGGGAGGGAGGAAAAAGAGGCATCTTGTGAGGACTATGCTGCAGAGGAACACATGTTTCCACAGCCTCAGAAAGGCCACAGATCTGATATGTCATTCTTGCGCACTCTTTAGACCACATGTCAGGGCAGCCACCCAGGTCTGTGAAGAGCCAAGCCATGGGAAGGAGCCCCAAGAGGCGAAGGAATAGCCTCCAGGGCCCCTGGAAAAGCTTCAGAGTCTACTGCTTCCCTCTTTACAGCAGCCTACCCCAGAGCAAAGCTCTACTCTTTGACATCTGGGACCTCTGAGAATTTTCTCAGAGATGCCTGTGCAGCACATAGATGGTGGGACCTGTAAATTCAGGCCTGACACAGGCAGGGCCATCATGGACAGAGACGCCTCTCAGCGGTACAGTGTGGTGCTTCAGAACAGTGGCTGCAGGATGAGAAGAAAAGGTCAAAGCCAGGTCCTGCCCAGCGCCCAGCTCTGCTGAGGACACCAGAAGCATTAGCTTGTGTCTGGGTAGATGATTTCCAAGAAAAGGGGGGAAAAGGGGACGGAAAGGAAAGAGGGAATGATGTGGGGATGTCTTTCTGTATGCTGTGAATATCAATCTTTAAATAAAGGAGCTGTTTTGGCCCATGACAGGCACCATAGAAGAAGTAGGAGGGGAAATCACAACATAGGTAGGAGAAGCACGGCAGAGTCAGACAGAAGGAGACAGGCACCCAAGAAGAAGCATGTAAGGAACACAGGTGAGCCGCAGGCCACGTGGCAGACAGATTAATGAGAATGGGTTGATTTAAGATGCAAGAGCAAGCTAACAATGCCTGAGCCAGAGGCCAAACAGCATGAACTTAATATAAGCATCTGAGTCATTTATGGGGGCCTAATTAGCGGTGGGAGGCTAAGGGGTCTGGGGCTGCAGGTCTGTGGGTCTGGACCTCTGGTGCCCAGGACCAAGAAACCTCATTGTAACAAGGGAAGAAAGAAAAGGAAGAATAGAAAGGAGGGAGGGGGGAGAAAGAGAGAGAGATTGGCTCAACAGGAAGAAGCATTATCTGTGAGGACAAAAGCCTGGGAAGTCCCCCAGGCACCGATGAAAAGGAGCTACCCTACACTGGAGTTTTATGGAGTACCAGCACCATGCAGCTCCTGAGCACATGGATAGGACTGGTGGTTAAAAAAAAATGCATGATAGAGAAAAGAAATCTAAATTTACCTCTACTTATCTAGCAGGAGAAGATAAGTTCCCAATAAATGTACATATGACACTAAGCATCGCATAAACCAAGCATGTGAAGAAACTTCACATAACTCCTCATAAAATAATACATACAACTTAAAATAAAAGACTTTTATGTTTTATGTGTTCATTTAGAAGTTTATACAAAGAACAGAGTATTTAAGAAATCTGTAGCCAATGATGTTAAACATTATAAATGGCTATCTATATGAAGCATCCAGAGGGAAGACAAAAGATGATTTCTAAGAATTAAAAAAATGAAACAAAGTAATCTAAATGTTAATTTGAAACATAATCAGAAAACTAAACATGATTCCCAGACATTTAAAAAAGCTGCTGCAGGACACAGTACTGGCCTAGGTTAGGCCGCTGTAGGAAGAGAGACACCGTAGGCCCCAGGATCTTCCCACAGTTCCTTTCCCTTGAGGTCATTTGGTGGTCCATCCCTGCTGGGTTTTGCTGCAAAGACAAGAATGGAGGCCAGGAAATCCTAACAGAGCCTACATCCCTGCATCCTTGGCAACGCTGGTACTGTTGTGTCTGAAACCGGAGTGTGATGAGCAGAAAAAGACATGCATAATCACTTTGAGAATCAGAACGTGGGACATAGGAATGAGAAAACAGGAATGCAAGAGCCCTGAAGCCCTGGCAAATAACTGTACAAATCATTATGCAGTGCAACTTTGAAAGTATAGCACACCAGTTATTGTTTATTGAGTATAATTGCATAAAAATTATCCCCAAATTTAGTGGCTTGAAACATGAAACACTTATTATCTTGGGAATCCAGCTGTGTCTCATCTGGGGCATCTGGCTCTGTGAAGGCTGCAGTCAAGGTAGCTGTGAAGCTTGTTACAGTCTTAAGGCCTGAACAAGAAAGACCAATTGCAAGTTCTTTCCCATGGTTGCTGGCATGCCGGCCTCTCTGCAGGGCAGCTCAGGACTGCAGCAGAGCAGTGTGGCTCCCTTAGAGAACAGGAAGGGTGGAGGGATACAGATACCATTCTCTTTTTAGAGGCTAATTTTGAAGGCAACATCCTATTCATCATTCTTCTCGACTCACAATCAGAGGGAGGGGTTTGCATGGCTGTAAATCTCAGGAAACGGGATCACTGGGAGCCTTGTCACACATGAATACCACATGTACTCACTTCCTAAGATCTTCAGCAGGGGACCTTGACTACACCCAGATTGTGGTCTCTAAACACCTAGCTCCACGATGAAAGAATTAACTGATTCCAGTCCCAAGACAAAAGGTAATTTTGAATTATGGCATCATACTGAAGCCACCGTAAGGCTAAGGGACTAACACCACAAGGCCAGCTGGTCAGGGACATGGGGTCATCCCACCAGGCTGCAACCCAAGGATGCCCAGTGACATTTCCTACGCTTACTGCCAACCTTTATAGATTGATAGTGAAACCCATTGCTTTAAACATTGTTAAAGAGAAAAACTCAAGACAGCTTTTCTTGTGTGCACTATAATCAGGGAGAGTTTGTACGGAGCAAAAGAATCAACAGCAGGAAAAGGTTCTATCAGACTCACCAATGGGTCTGGGCAATAATAGTTCACTGCTGCTAAAATCACTGAGCGAGAGAGAGACAGCCAGATGGAATGCTATCTATGAAGCTCTGCCTAAACAATCAAACTTATTATGACTGCTCCTCTATCAAAACCCTGACCATTTTCCTGGACATGGACAGAGGGCCGTGCAGAAGACAACATCAGGATGCAATTCACCAAGCCCACCAGGGTGCAGAAAAAAATGCCACAGGATGAAACAACTTCCACATGCATCATGGAGACAGACCACTGGGAAAAAGAAAATGATATCGGTAGTTTTGTCCACTTGGTACGGACTGAGAGGCCTCCATTGGAGAACTGTCTAGATTAGGTTTTCTGGGAGCATGTCTGTGGGGTCTTGCCTTGATTGCTAATTGATGGAGAAGAATCCAGCTCATTATGGGTAGCACTTTCCTCAAGCAAGCGGTCCTGGGTTATACAGGGTAAGACAGAGTCTCTGAGCAAGCCAACAAGCAGCATTCCTCCATGGCTTCTGGTTCAAGCTCCAGCTTGAGTTCCTGCTCTAACTACCCTCAATGATGGACTGCCATCTGCAAATGTAACCAAATAAGCCTCTCTCTTCTCCTGAGTTGATTTTGGTCACTGTTCTTCAACAGCAACAGAAAGAAAATGAGAGAGAGAAAAGAACAGAGGAGTGGAGAATCTCTAAGAGGCAGAAGAGAATTATAAAATCCATCAGTCAGGCTCATTTTGGGCCCGGATTTAGATCTCTATTCATAAGGACACTGTGCATGGGCAAATGGAAACAGTACTGGCACTGAATGACACATAGAAAGGACTGCCGGCTTAATTCAGTCATGCCAATAGCATTGCAATGGCTTTTAATAGCCTTCCCGTATTTTAGAGATACACAGTTAAAATACTTAAAGGAAATAGGGATTGCTTTAAGGACCTCGGGGGAGCGTGGGAATGGAGGAGAAGCACACGGAGGTGGGCACTGTGAGTCTGAAGCCAGTAAGGGTGCATGGTGATGGGTTTGATTTTCATTTTCATTTTTGTTTGTGTGAATGGATCTTTCCAAACTTGTGGGCATATCCCATTATTCTATAACATGATTTCTTATTTTCTATCCAGTTCAGTAAGATAAGAGGAGTAAATTCTAATTTGCAGATGGTATGCACAGAAGAGCCAAGAAAACAAATAAAAATGTATTGGGGAGAAAATAAAACTAAGAAAATTGACCAAACCAATGGTTTAGAATTATATATATGTGTGTGTGTCAATAGGTTTATTTGTACCTACAAACAAGTCTGAAAATGTAGCAAAGCAAAAGATAACATTTACCAACACAATAAGTGGGATAAAAAGGATGTGTGTCTCAGAGTTTCCAAACAAGCTTTAAAGATAAACACGTTTGACCTGATGGAGTGAGAAGTCTCTTTGGGCATCAGAGACATCCATGCTGTAGAGCTGACACTTTCGCTCCAAGTAAATAAACTGAATGGGCACCAAATAAATATTCCAAGAGGAATGTGTGTGAGTGTGCGTGTATGTGTATGAGGGTGTCTGTGTATGTGTGTGTGCATGTGCATATGTGTGTGTACGTGTGTCTGTGTGTCTGTGTGTGTGTCTGTGTATATGTGTGTGTGTCTGTGTGTGTGCGCGCACATGTGCATGTGTCTCTGTGTATGTGTAGGTGTGTGTGTGTGTGTGTGTGTGTGTGTGTGTGTGTGTGTGTGCAACTAAATAAACTAATCTAAAAACTTACAAAGTAAAAAAGCCTCCAGGGAAATGTGAAAAAGAACGATGGTGTCAGGAGCACAAAAACAACCCAGCAAGTAATAAAACGCCTGTAAATCCTATGGGTTGAGCAGCTTCTGTTGGGTCCTGGGTAGGCTTTCCCCAAATAGATCCAGAGCCAAAAACTACAGTGAAGGCAGTACTCTCCATACTAGTGACCCTCTGCCATAGCTAGTTGTCAGCTGTTGGGGTACAGGGTATCCATACACCAAAAATTCTCAGATGAATAAGACTCATTATTTTTCATTGTAAAAGGTCTAGATGAAAACTTTAAAAGTAATCCGTGAGGGTTAGGTTGGCCTTAAAAATTACAAAAAAAAAAAAAAAAAAAAAAAAAAAGATTGCTCATTAGAACCCATAAAATCTCAGCAAAGGTGTGTGTGTAAAGAACAAAGGCTGGGTGTAGTTGTTCACATCTGTGAACTTAGCACTATGGGGACTGAGACGGGACTTTTGAGGCTAGGCTGTTCTACAGGGTAAAAGTCTTGTCTAAAATTACTAAAAGGAGCAGATAAGGATAACCTGGAATATCTTCCCAATAAGACCCAAAGAGCTCACTTCTTTTAAGTGAAAAGATAGCACAAGTCCATAAGATGCGTAAAGGCCAAGTAGGGCTTAAGCAAAACATTGGTAAAGTGAAACAGCATTCAGTCACAGGCAGTGAACCCCACAGACCCAGAATACAGCATGGTGACTAGGGACCACCACCCACAGGTCTTGCACAGGTTCCAACCATAGACTATCATTTGTTATACAGGACTTGAGAATCCGTGGGGTTTTGTTATCTGGGGGGGGGGGAGCCCTTGGATAACAAAGGATGAGTGTGTGCTAGGATTTGCTAAGACCATAGACTGTAAGTGTTCTCTCTCTACTCCACACAGAAGTAGGCTGTGATAGAGGATGTGTTCAACTAGCTTGGCTGTAGAGATTACATCACAATGTATTTTTATATCAAAACATGTTGTATACATTTACAAACATATTTTGTATTTTTCAATTATATTCTAATACAGCTTAGAGGACGGAGGAAGTTAAATCCAATAGAGGAATGACTGAACTAAAAAGTGAGTTTGGGGGTTTTTTGTTTTGTTTTAGTTTTTTCTATAATTTCTGGGATGTGCAGGTATATGTTTGTGTGGGATGTAGTCACTTGTGGGGGCAGACACCCATGTGTGTATCTAGAGCCAAAGGCCAATATTAAATGACTTCCTGTGTTGCTCTCCACTTTGTTTTAAGGCAGGGTCTCTTGTGGACCTAGAGAAAAGCTTGAGGTTCCAGATAGACGAGCTGGCCGTAAGCCTCCTACCCGCAGGATCCAGAAAGACTAGCTGGCCGTAAGCCTCCTACCTGCAGGACTGGCCTATCTATCTCTGGCATTCCACTTTCCTGCTTTCAAGTACTGGACTACAGACATGTGCCACTGTCTGGTTTTTATGTGGCTGTTAAGAACCAGATTTGGGCCCTTGGCTTGTATAGTAAACTTTTAGCCATTGAGCGATTTCCTTAGCTCTACAAATGCTATGTTAACAATTTGGATCTGAAGTGTCTTCCAGAAGCCCATGTATTAAAAGCTAGGACCCCCAGATGAAGCAATAAAATTTTTAAGAGTGAGGCCTAGTTGGGGTGTGACCTTGAAAAGTATTTGGGACCTCAACCATTCCTCTCTTTCTGCACAGTAACTGCCATGAGGTATATAATCTTGCCCTCTGTCCCCTTCCCAGTGCCGTGGTATTCTGCCTCGGTTCACCTCTGAACCGCGTTTTTCTGTACCTTAAAGGTACAAAAGGAGGATGTTCCTTCAGGATCTCCAGAGTAAATTCATTTTCACTTCTGAAGATCTTGATATGATCCAAACTCTATCTTAAAGATATCTTTCAAGCCTCTGCTCAGCAGTAAGTTCCTATTTTAAAATATGTGTAATACCTGTTATTGATTGCTAAGAAAAGTGATCTTATTTATAAAATAGAAAAGCTGTTTGCTCCTCTGACCCCTCTTTGAGGTCCCATGATTCTTCTCCCACAGAGTCACCTGATTCCTGTCAACACTTCCCCAGACCCATGCCATCTCAGGAGCCTTGTCCTCTCCCAGTCAAAGAGGACACCCTCTACTCAGGTGTTTTCTTTAGGCAGGCTTGTCCCAGGTGTTTCTTTTAAGAGCAGGTAAAATACAAGTGCCCGATAGGGCAGCATTGTCACTGTGAAGACCCCTGAGAGAAGAGGTTTGAAGATGAGCAATCTCAGCCAGGACCAGAAGCCTGGGGCATGCAGGGCTGGCGTGGCACACTGACAAGTTATAGACAGTCCATTAAGGAACCCCATGGGCCTGGCACAGGAGGCCAAGAAGTATGACAAGATGAGCCTAGAGCAGAAGGAAATGCATTGGGACTACAGACATCTCACAAGAGCTTTGGCTTACTCACTGAAGGAGTAAAAGTGTGAGGAATGCAGTCACCATTAGGTGCCATTGTGACCAGTACCAACCTTTGGCTTTTAAGAAGCACATGCAAGTTGGACTTTTACACAACTTATTTACAGACTGCAACTCTTGACACATCCTCTACCCTAGATTTATACGCTTCCAGACAGCATATCTTGCAATGGGGACATCTTGGATGTGTTTCCATCTTTCATCACTTGGGGAAGTCTTCAGGTGTCTCTCATGTCATTTAAAGGTATCTTTTCCAGTAAACTCCTGGGAACCTGAATGGTGTATCTTCTATTTCTCTCTAGGGGCTGTTTCTTTGCTTAGGCTCAGCACAAGGATGATAAGCTGAGAGAAAGCCTGGGCTCCAACCCCATTCTGCCATTCTGTATCTGCTGACTTCAAGCCAATGACTACCTCTCACTGAACCTCTGTATCTTCCTCTGTAATGACACCTACCTCTTACTGCTATTAAAGTTACTGAAGAGTTGATATATCAGAACATTTATATCAGTTGAGCCTGTCTCAAGCTAAGCACCTGCTGGGTTTTGCCTACCTTCTTATGCAGATTTTTCCCATCTTTCTATCCATCCACCCATCCATCTACCCATCTATCTATTAATAGTTAGTGCTGGGATTAAACTCAGCAATTCATATGTGCCACCAAACATGGGCCCAACCACCAGGCCACACCCACAACTATTTTTAATATCAAGGGCACCTTGAATTGAACTCACAGGCTAAGAACTAACGGCTCTGAGTGCAGGCCTGACATTATCCCTTTTCAGCCATGGGTCATTAGCTACATTACTTTAGTATTACTATGCTATGCACACAAAGTCCACATTCCTTGTAGGGTAACTGATCAAATGACATGAGACAGGCATAGTAAAGAGCATGAGGCTGGGCCGCAGCATGCCCAGGTGTGCTGGCTAGGATTTTGGTTTGCTTTTTGTAAACTTGACACAAGCTATGGTCATTGGAGAGGAGGGAACCACAGCTGAGAAAATGTCTATGTAAGATTGGCACCCAGGCAAGCCTGTGGGGCATTTTCTTGACTAATGATTGATGTGGGAGGGCCCAACCCACTGTGAGCAATGCTGTCCCTGGGTTAGTGGTCCTGCATGGTATAAGAAAGCAGGCTGGGGAAGCCAATAAGAAGCATTCCTCCAAGGTCTCTGCTTCAGTTCCTGCTTCTACATCCCTGCCTTGAGTTCATGATGTGACTTCCCTCAGCAATGGAGTAGGACCTGAGAGTTGGAAGTTGAAATAAACCATTTCTCCCCATATTGGCTTGGGTCATGGCATTTCTAACAGCAATAGAAACCCTAAGATACCTGGTCAATGTAGGGATGAAGATGCTCTCACTGAGTTTCTACTGTTGTTCTCAATATCATAACAAACATCCCACATGAAGTAAGGCCAGAGTCAAAGACCATCTCCCATTAACTTTCCAGAAAGGCAACCTTCCAAGTGACTTAGGGGATCTCTATCACAGTTCTCTTCCATCTAGAAGGCTGGAATACTCACTAGCCAAAGGCACTAGTTTAAGACTTATTCAATTAGCACTACTCTACAGAAAGCCTAGTACACAGTTCCCCACCCACCTACCCACCATTAAAATGGCGCAGCTGAAGGATTCATGCAACACAGCCCATGGGAGGTAATGAGTGCATTGAAAAGTTCCTCAGGGTGTTTTGTTTTGAGATATGGTCAGTCCAGAATGGTCTTAAATTTGCTATAAAGGATGACCTTAAACTCTAATCATGCTCCTCTGTCTCCTCAGCATTGGAATTACAGGCCTATACTACCACACTCAGATTCCCCCAAAGTCTTTCATTAAATTCCCCTTTAATAAAACCTCAGCTAGACATGGGGGATTTGAGGGGACTAGGTGGGGGGTTTTCTTTCACAGAATCCATACAGAACTATGTTCATGCATCATCCATAGCTAGTCTAACAGGACTGATGATGGCTCAGCTGTGAGGGTACAAAGCATCCACTATGAAAAGCGTACGGACTTCATGCAGTTTTAAAACCTCTTGTTGCAAAGAGTTCTCATAGTCCTGCTGTTCTCACACCACTTATAGGTAGCTTCCAGGGACCTTAAGAGACATACTGAATCACAAGAGTGACACCCGCAATACTATTTCCCCACTTAGAGACAGAGCCAACCAGAGCCATCTTTAGCAAGCAATGCTCTTCACCAATAGAGCTGACATTTCCCCACTTAGAAACAGTCCACCACTCAAAGCATCTTTGTCGTAACAATACTGCTCATTGATAGAGCTGACAAATTATTTCATAGTTTCCTTGTGAACAGGCTTAGAAAGATAATGGAAACTATAATTCTCAGACAGATAATATATATTTGTGTGTGTGTGTGTGTGTGTGTGTGTGTGTGTGTGTGTGTGTGTGTGTAGTATGTATGTGTTTCTGCAAGCACATGTGTGTGGATGTGGAGGCCAGAAGTCAATGTTGGGCATGTCCCATAATTGCATTCTACCTTACTTTTGAACATAAACCCAGAGCTCATGAATTTGGTTAAGATATCAGTCAATGAATTCCAGGGAACTACTTGTCTTCAGGCATCCCCTTCCCCCCATCATGTGGCTTTTTACCTGGGAGCTGGAGATCTGAACTCAGATCTTCATGCTTACATGGAAGACACTTGAATAACTAAGGCACCATCTCAGCCCCTTTACTCACTCATTCACAGTGAAGGGAGAGACAATGAAGATGATTTGGACATTTCCCTTTCTTTCTTTTTCTTGCTGGATCAGGAAACAATAGCTAGAGTCATCCAGACAATGAGGTTACAAGCCTGAAGACCAAAGGAAGCCAGAAGCTAATCCAACATTACAGTCACTGAATGCTCAGTGGCTCTCCTGAAGACTTCTTTATACCACTCATATGCTTCTCTGATACATAAGCAAATGTCAATGGGTCCTTGCACATAAGTCCATTCTAGTGTGTAAAGGTGTCTAACACCAGATGCTTCCCTTAAGCTTATTATAGTCTATATTTTTCGGTGATACTTATTCATCACTATCTCTTTTCATTGTTTTATGGGACTGTTGGTCCATGAAGGTTTTGTTGAATGTGAATTCTCTCATATAAAGGGATGGGCTTTTGATTAAGGTTTCCATATTTTCATAATGATCAATTAGCATCTCTCCTAAATTGGGGCTAATTTTTGAGTTGGCTATACTTGCATGAACTTTCCACATTGCTGGGAGCTAGCTGTTCACAAGCATGTGAGCTGCCATGGAGCTCTATCTCATTCTGATGTGGTTAGAAACAGTCTCAGGTGCTCTGGACACGTGAGCCTTCTAAAACCTGACAAGGCACAGTCAGATGGAACACGGACAGCTTCTGAAATACTCCCTTCCCTTCCTCTTTGCAGAGGTAAGATTGCCCACTCCAGACAATTTGTAATTTTTTCTGAATGAAGCCATGATTTATTGACAGGTCTGTTTCTTAGGTTCATAGACCTCCAGAGCCCTGAAGGACTGTGACTGAGTCATGCCCATTTTTGCTTCAATACAACAAGGAAAATGGTGCAGAAAGATGTGATATCTTTAAGTGATGTTGCCTCTTTCAAATCATAATGACCAGAGGGTACAATCTCTTCCTGACAGTCATAAGACCCTGAAAAACTACAGCCAGCCAGGTGACTACAATCACCTGTTGTGATCTAACGCAAATCAGCTTGAGCCAGTTGGAACCAGTATAAGCAGACCCAAAGTCACAAGTGAATTGCTGGGCAAAACCCATTTGAGCCTATTTGCGTCAGGCAACGGAGTCTAGTCTACTTGGGTTTTAAATAAACTTAAAGGTATTAGCCTGGTTATAGCAGTCAACATACTGGACCAGTTGGAACTGGTTAAGCCTAGTGCAAACTCATCCTTAAAGGAGAACTATGAAGCTTCTATTATTTACCATGAATGCAAAGCAGAATGGTAAAGGTTTAAAGCCATTTGTTTTGGAAGATCTCTTTACTTTGCTCCTATAAATATTCATAAGAATTAATTATCAGTTTATTGAAAGAATTAATAAAAACTCACATTGTTTATTATAACACATTAGAGGCAAGAAACATTCCCCTGGCAGAGAAAAGGCCTACTTAAGAGGTTCTTTGCTCTGATGTTGGACCCAACAGGGACCTTGTGAGGACACCTGATACATTCGGCCGCTGTCAGTCAGCTTCATCAAAAGCCAAGTAGGAGTGCCCACACCCCAAAACACTGACCCAGAACCAATTAATCAAGTCAGTGTGCTTTGCTCTTTACAGAATGTAAACATGCACTGCTAATCTTGAAAGGAGTGGGAGGGGAAAGTGAAAGGGTTGGAAAAGGAACAGCCAGCCTTTGGATGTCATTATAGTCACCCTGATGAAGAGTAGATCCTAATGAGCTGCTTAGATAGGTCTTCTGAATACATTAATCCAGCTCTCAGTGTCATTCATGACGTAGTTAGTGAGGATAAAACACATGAATGGTCCTTGATGTTTATAGCATTGGATCAGGCAGATGAGCTGGAAGGCCCTCTCTCTACAGCTAATGCAACAGCAAAAGAGCCAAGTGTTTGAGGGCACCTTGTTGGAAACAGTGCTTTCCAAGGAAGAGTCTCAGGAGGAAACCCATGGACAAAGGGACCATTTGCTTTTACATAAAGTGTAACGGCCTCCCAAGAGATGAAATTTAAAGTCACTTACCAGCCACAAAGCTTGGAAATGATGCCACCTTCTTTGTCTGTTGAGAAATAACAAAAAGAATGAAACATAACTGCCAAGGCTGATCTAGGAGAACTTTCTCAAGATGTATATCATCCTGGGCTGGAACAGTCTAGCCTGATGAATGGCTAGCCTTCCAAAAAAATAAAATTCACACAGCAAGCTGCTCTTAAATGAGGCATGGGATGCTGAAAAGGACCACAGAAGCCCACAAGCCAATCCTTAATAACTACTAGCTTAGCATGTCACAAAAGGAGCTGCAAGAGCAGTCAGCCCAATGTCTCCCAAGCCACTAGACATGAGAATTTCCTAGACATGCCTTCAAAACCACAATAAAGGGGACAGTCCACTGATGACTACAATTTCAACAGGGCTAGACAGTCTCATCTCAACTACCCCAGAGAAGAAAGGTAATTTTATTAAGCCCTAATTTGAATCAGTTATTGGTTTATACTAGTGGCTCTCAGTCAGGATGATTTTGTCCTTGAGGACATACTGGTCAATGTCTGGAGACATTTTGTTATTATAAATGAGGTACAGGGTAGTGGCTGCTGGTATTTAGTGGCTGGGGATATCCATTGAATATCTACAAAGCACAGGGAAGCCTGTCTTAAAAAAAAAAAAAAAAGTCTGTCTGTCCTAAATGTGAATGACTGCTTTTGAGAAATCCAGGCTACCCTTGAATTTCTACAAAATGAGGGGCGCCAGGCACCCCCACACCATCATCATGGAGCATCATCATCAGGGAGCACCAGGCACCCCCACACATCATCAGGGAGCACCAGGCACCCCCACACCATCATCAGGGAGCACCAGGCATTCCCACACCATCATCAGGGAGCACCAGGCACCCCCACACCATCATCAGGGAACACCAGGCACCCCCACACCATCATCAGGGAGCACCAGGCACCCCCACACCATCATCAGGGAGCACCAGGCACCCCACACCATCATCAGGGAGCACCATCATCAGGGAGCATCAGGCACCCTCACACCATCATCAGGGAGCACCAGGCACCCCCACACCATCATCAGGGAGCACCAGGCACCCCCACACCATCATCAGGGAGCACCAGGCACCCCACACCATCATCAGGGAGCACCATCATCAGGGAGCATCAGGCACCCTCACACCATCATCAGGGAGCACCAGGCACCCCCACACCATCATCAGGGAGCACCAGGCACCCCCACACCATCATCAGGGAGCACCATCATCAGGGAGCATCAGGCACCCTCACACCATCATCAGGGAGCACCAGGCACCCCCACACCATCATCAGGGAGCACCAGGCACCCCCACACCATCATCAGGGAGCACCAGGCACCCCACACCATCATCAGGGAGCACCAGGCACCCCCACACCATCATCAGGGAGCACCAGGCACCCCCACACCATCATCAGTGTACCAAAGGATATGTGATTACCTCCTCCCAGGGCAGGTAATCTCTTCCTCAGACAGTGACCCCGTCTGATTTCATTTGAACTCCCTCTCCCCAGATCCCTGGTGGTACAAGACCTGGGAAATGAGTTGACATATCCCAGCCATCAACTCCATCCTGAGAACTCTGGTCCAGAACACTCATCTTTGGAAGAAAATTACCTCTGGGATGTTGTTATTGTCTGTGGGTCCATTGAGATCAGAGCGTTGCTGCTTCCTTGGCTGTTCCAAGCCATTGCAAACCTGGAAACCAGAAAGTTGATTATATTTTTATATAGTAAAAAAACAAAAACAAAACCAAGCCAAACTCAGTTAAAAAAAAAAAAACTGGATATTCAATGAGATTCAGTTTTATAAAATACACATATACATGTGTCCAAGTATTCATACACATTGAATTAAACTGTTACACATAATTTTATATTTCTAAAGTTTTTATTTAACTTTAATTATTTACTATTATTTTTATTTTAACAAAGAATATAATTTACTCCCTGAACTATCTTCAGTATATAGTAGAAGGGCATAAAATATACTTATGTTGTTGAATGCCATCCCCACCATCAATTCCAAGTCATACTTCATAATATAAGACTGAAACCTGGGCTGGAGAGACCACTGGGCCGTCAGGTATGTGTGCTGTTCTTTTAGAAGTCCTGAGTTCAGTTCCTGGAAGCCACACTGGGCCACACACAGCAGCCCTTAACTACAGCTCCAGGAGACCTGACACTTCCTGGGCTCTTGTTTGTACACATTCAGACTCATACAAACAAGTAAAATTAAAATTAAATGTTTAAAAGCAACCTGACCATGCAACTGCTCCCCAGCTGTCTTTGCCATGGCAGTGTCCATTCACTCTATTTTCTGAATCTATGAACTGAGCCACTTTAAGTGCCTGCATAGTGTTTTCTGTTGGTGATTGGCCTGTTTCACTCAGCACAATGTTCTCAAGATTTATCCATGTTGCACTGTTAGAATTCCATCCCTTTTAAGGCTGAACAGTGTTTCACGGTGTGCATGTGGCGCACTATTCACCCATTGTAGGCAGCTTGAGATGCTCCCACCCTTTGACTATTCCTAGTAATACTGCTGAGAACTTGAATGTGTACGTCTTTAAGACTTTGTTTTTATTCCCTTTCAACTGGCACTCACAATTATAACCACTGGGTCAGGTGCTGACCTTTTTTTTTTTTTTGGAGTGATGCTCTGCAGTATTTGCCATGATGACACCTTCCTTTCACATTGTTCAAGAATTAAAAATCATATTGTTAGAATAAAATTAGGTTCTTGAGTGAGAATAAATGCAAATGAGTCCATCTATTACTACAAAAAATAAAACAGGACATAAATGTAAGTATTCTTGACCCACAACTTCCTGACTTCTAATAATATGATCTAACACATATGTTTCTGCATTTAGTTCTTTACACCATGCAGAAGGCAAATGCAAGATCCAAAGTCCCAAAGTCACCGCCCAAACCAAAGTTCAGGTGAGCAGCACCTTAAGTCATGGGACTTTCTGGAAGTAACAGTGTGTCATAGGATGATGACACACTAGCACAGTAACAGGAAGGTGCATTTACATACCCGTTCCTACCTGTGTCCAGAGTGCGACTTACCTGGAAAAGCCTAGTACATGAGCTCCCCCACTGACTCCTTCTGTTGAAGGCTACCCTACCTCCTGCTCCTGACCAGCTCTGCTCTTCCAAGAAGCCCTCGAGAAAGCAATTAACAGGCAACAAACAGACTTACCACACATGCTACAGCTGAGATGGTGCCTGAACTTCAGACAGTTCAGATGGATGGATGGATGGATAGATAGACAGACAGAGAGATATCTTTATACCATTTATGAAGACTGGAACACAGGGAGCTGCACACTCCCTCCCCAGGTTTGAAACAGGCCAGTCATTAGACCTTTGTGTAACTTTGGGCTAGAGTTTACGAATTAGCCAGGAGACATAGGATCAACTCCTTCCCTAGTTATTCTCTGCCCTTGAAACTGCTTGATAAGGGGCTACAGTATGGGGCATCCATGAAAAGTCAAGGCCTTCCCTAGACACAACCCCTCCTCCATGTCAACATCTCCTTGAATGTATTCCCAAGTGGGCTGCTAATCACCATGACAACCACATCTTTCCATAAACAGCCAGGGTTATTTTCAAAGAGGAAGAAGGGTAGGCTTATGGTGTTTCTCTTCAGGAAAACCCATCTGGTGCTGATCTCCACCCAGTGAGGTGGAGTGTTAAGGAGACTGGAAGCGTGGGAGGCAACATTGGAAATTCACGTGGTTCAAGGGCTTCATGAATTTGTGGCTTCGGGCCTCTTGTGTGAAGATGCTACCTAAATCCCGTTGGATACTCCCTTGGGTACAGCAGTCAGCCACATGTCAAAATCAGATATGACCGGGGTTCTTCCAAACCACTATTAGGTTCTTCAGCTTTGCCAGGAGACAAAAATCATCAGCCATTCACCAAAGAACAGAGGATGTTAGAGCATAGCTTGTAAGTGGAAATGTGTTCTCAGAAGGAGGAGCCCCACTGTGGAATCTGGGGGTAGCAAGTCAGTGTGTGGTGTGGCACAGACTGGGTGATCATGCTGGGACCCAAGGACAGCTGCTCAGTGCAGAGATAAACAGCCTTAATAAAACCACTAATGTGAATAAATCATCTGAATAAATGTGTTGGCTCCAGTTGGTACAAAATAAAGTTTGGCATTTTGAAAGTGTCGATTCTGATTTGTCTGCTTAACTCCACCAAAAACCCAGTAATATAACCCACACTGCTTGAAACGAACTCACAATAAACTAGTTCACACCCACTCAGCTCATGCCATCTGGAATAACAGCCTTCCCCTGAATGACAAACATGTTAGGAACAGACAACATCAGCTTGGATCTGGAGAAGTCACAACATCACACTGTGTCACACCTCCCCCTCCAACATGACCCTACAATAGACAAATCCCAGGGCTCATGAATGACTCAGATGACTTTGTCCTCTGAGGACCATTTCAGACTTTGTTGGAAAAAATGAGCCAGCCTGCCCTAATCATCTGAAATCCCTACAGAGATTTCTTCCTCCTCCAACTGGAGTGGGTCAGGCCAGTTCTGTCACACAAGGGCAGCTCTTAGTGGAGACAAGCCAAAAGCATGTCTATCTCAGGAATGGGGACATGTTCTTTTCAAAAGCCCCGAGAGGCCACCCTCTGGCACATACAGGGCTTAGGAAGAAAAATATGTAATTATTTGCTTTCTCCATTCCTCAAACAACTCAGGCCACTGCTGCAATATTTACCTTGAGAAAAATGGGCCTGGGATAGTCACTCCTGTAGGGTGATCGCTTTTGCAAAGATATGTATTGTTTAGAAGTGTCACAGCAGACACATTAGGGACCACTTGCTGCTCAGTGAATCTGTCTTTTAAAATCTGAAGGTCGGTCTGTAAATGGGAGGAAGAAGGGCCATGCACTCTCCATGACAAGCATTTCATAAAACACATTATGCTAAAAATTATTCATCATCTGCCGGAACTTCAGTTTTTCCATGGCATGGAATTTGCCCTCTCAATTATGTGTGCATACAGTTCAGTATTACTAAGTGCATTTATAACATTGGGTAATTATTAGCACCATTTTTTTTCATTTTGTAAAACCCAAACCCCAGACACATCTTTAGCTCTCCAATTTAAAGGGCCCTTTTACTGTGTTATTTGTCAGTCTGGCAATGCTTCTAGGGACTGGTGGTTGGTGCCTTTTCTCCAGCCTGGCTTTGGACTTGGTCTGGCCCTCTGAGATCCTCTCCACTACAGACCAGCATATCCAGCCAGACACAGCATCTACTATTTTGTTTGTGGTCTTACCAGACTCTGGCAGAGCACAGGCAATGGAAGAGGCTGCCTTGCCACACATTTCAGAGAATCCCATTGTTCCAAACTCACCTTTGCATACCAACCACTGTGAAGGGAATGTCCTGTCTACAGTGGCCAATCTTGAGCAAGTGTTTAATGTGATCTGCACCATGCAGAGCACTTCTTATTAAGGACAGGGAGATATGCAATGAGGACCCTACCCTTTACATTCCACAGGCAATGTGGAAACTGGACTTAGGGTTTTTACCAAGATTAAACTTTCCCTGGGATAAACCAGGTTATAAACAGATTCACAGTGAGCAAAAGCTATCCTTTAGAGATTAGGCCTGGGGAGTCAGAGGGGCCAAGTATGGCCTGCCACAGGATCGATTGGGACTATTAATTTTTTTTTTTTTCCAATTTCAGAGTAAGCAGAACCCTCACTGTCTGCTGGTGGGAACAGAAATTGTTCTGCTCCTGTATAGGAATAAGCACTGATGATCAGACAACTCAGAAATTGTGTTCCTCCCTATATACTACATAAAGCTAAAAAAAAAAAAAAAACCAAACAAACAAAGAGTCTATGAAAACTTACATGTGCATGCTTACAACAACTTTGATATGAGTCGTAGAAGCAACCCAAATGTCCATCAAAGTTGGAGTTAGGCACATATTCATACCTTGCAATATCATTCAGCCCCAAAGGAATGAGGCTCTAACACACGTGAACCCCTAAAGTAGGCTAAGGGAGAGGCCAGACAAAAAGGGTAGCATAGACTGAAATATCTAGAATAGATGAATTCATAAAGAGAGAAAATAAATTTCCTGTTGTTAGAGGCTAGGGTAAGGGAAGACTTCTTAAGGGTAAGAGATCTCTCAAGGCAATGGGAATGTGCTGTATTAGATGGCAGTGATGGCTACAGAGTTTTTACTTAAAGACACTGAATGAGCACTCACTTCAAAATAAGCCCAATGCCAAATTTTATATGATGTGTGTATTACTATAATTTCAAAACAATGGCAGTGACAATTGAATAGCAGTGGTTCAGCTCTGGCCTAGCGTGAGTGAGGATTTAATATATATATGCACAGCACTGTCAAAACAATAAATGAAATGAAAACAATGAACAACATCAAAAAAGGAGTGAGCAGAACCCTCTAGATGTTTAAACATCCTACCTTCTTTGTGACCCAATCCAGCTCAGCAGTAGCCTGCTGCAAGGCAGTCACCCTCCATCTTCAGCATATAGGCAAACTGGAAGGGGCAACCAAGGGAAGGGGTGGGCTACACAGTTCTCAAATCACATAACTGTTCATCTCTGGTGCCTGGCCTCACACGCAGAGAGGTCACACTAAGGACTGTGGGGATATGTTTCATATTTAATGAAAACCAGTCTGAGATATCAGAGGGTTCTATCCACAGTCATCCAGGAGGATCAGACAGTGGTGATTTAAACCTTTAATCCCAGCACAGGGAGTATCGGGGTGGTGACCTACGTCCTTAACCCCAGCAGATCTGAGTGTGAGGCCAGTTTGGTTTACAGAGGGAGTTCTAGGCTCCCAAGCAGGCAGTGGTGGCGCCAGGCCTTTAATCCCATAACTCCAGAGACAGAGGAGATCTCTCTATGTTTCTGTGAGTTCAAGGCTAACTATCAAATAGTAGTGGCCCACGCCTTTAATCTTAACCTGGATGTGAAACAACTGGGCAAAGAGGGTATTTAAGGCAGGCATAGAAAGACAGATTAAGGCAGTAGAAGTCACAAGGAGTGAGGCTGAGGAAGCTGGAAGATAGCTGGGTGAGATTTGACTGTGGTTTCCTCTCTTTGATATTTAAGGCTTTCCTTGATTATCTGGCTCTGAGTTTCCTTTATTCGTGCAACAAAGGACCTTTAAGGGGACATGGGAGTTGCATGGCTCAAGGCAATGAATGCATCATTCATAGCAAGGGAGAATCCTATTTGGTTCTGATTAAGTCTTGAACAAGAATATCTCAAGCACCCCTTATTAAATATTGTTTTGTGAGTACACTGCATCTTCTGCTGCTGGTTCTGACAGTCAGCCATAAACAGCTACAATTTCCCTCCTGAAGGTAAAAAGTTGTGGGCAAAGTTCAATAGTAACAACCCATTGGGGCAAAAAAGCAATGAGTTGCAGTATCCACAGCTCAAGCCTGGAGTGTTCCCAGGAGTGTAACCTAAACCATCCTCTGAATTACCCCTGGCTGCCCTGCACTTAGCCTCAAGCCTTGTGCACACATTCTGGGAAAGTGTGCTTGACATCGGAAAAAGGGATCCAAAGAGGGATGCAAAGGTATCCTGTCCAAAAAGGAAGTCAATGACCAACGCTGTCAATATTAGGCTGCAATTTCCAGGGGTCATCTTCTGTATTTAGTTCCTATCAGTCCGTGTGGACTGGCATGCTTAGGCTGCAACTGCCAAAGCGGCGTTCTCCTAAGAAGTCCTCAGCCTCAGTCAAAATGATTAGTCTTCAGTAATAAATGACTGACTTCAGGCTCACAGGAACGGCCTACTGCAGCTGACACTAAGGCTAAATCCTGTGACTGAGAATTTAAAAGACATTTCACCAAATCACACAGTAAAATGATACCAAGGATCCAATTAGCTTCTCTCTGCCAAGCTTTTGGGAATGTAAAAACGGAATGTTTGCCTTTTTTAAGCTTGTGGGAAGAGGAAGAGTAGAATTAACATTCAATGTTACATTTTACACGATAGTAGGGCCTCCGTTTATAACCAGACTTTTCTGGTTTTTGACTTTACAATAGTGCAATTGCAACATGCATTCAGGAGAAACTGTACTTTATATCGTGGATCTGGGCCTTCCAAAGGCTGGAAGCATGCAATGCAGTTGTCTGTCAGGATGCTGGCCAACATAGGAGCCTGCATAGCTGCTGGGAACAGAATACACAACTATCGTCAGCATCCTGTGCAGCTAGGTCCTGATGTTAGAAATGCGCTTGTGCATTTTTTACTTATAACTTTTCACATTAAGACTTATGGGTCTACTATAATGAAAATCCAATGTAATTCAAGGCATGTCTGTGTGCTGATGCTAGTATTCTCAGGGTATGACCTCAGCCACTCCTCTCTGTCAGTTCTCTGTGCTTACATTTTTAATCATCTTTTGTATGGCAGTCCTGCCAAGGTGAAATCATGTCCAATGCTGACCACAACCCAAGACCTAGGAGAGAAAGGGAGCCTTCCTTTTCCACTCAGGAAGTGCTGAGCCACTCACAGATGATGATAGCCCTCAGAGTCTCCAAAGGGGCAGACCCACTACTATCCCATGACTTGTGTCCACAACCTAAGTGGGGGAGGGGGCAGCAGTCCATCTACTGTTGTTCTAACTAAACCAATTTGATTGGCCTAAATGACTTTGTCTGTGTATGTGATTCTGGCTACTCACTTCCCTTGGGTACTGATGTTCTAAACTGGTTCAAATCAGTTAATAACACAAAGATCTTTTATAGTAGTAAATAGTTAAAGTGTTACAGTTCTGTAGCTTTGAGTATATTCCATACCACCCACACCTAACTCTCCTGGTGTCTTGTACAAATGAAGATCCCATACCTCTTAACCACAGCTCCCTGCCTCCCAGTCTTGGAAGACAGAACTCTACTTCTGTCCTGGGAACAGAATAGAAGTGTAGTCACGTGGTATTTGTCCTTTTATGCCTGGCTTCCCTTGTTCTGTGTAATGTCTAGAGGACTCAGTCTGCTACAAATACTGAAATGCTTTTCACCATCATCCCTTCATCACAGCAAATGAGTCACATATGATCCACAGATCCTAAGAAAGTTATCAGGTCACAATCTCCCCCGACAAGCCACAAGCCAGATTGTCTATGTTGCTGTAGGTACTCTGTGTGTGTGTGTGTGTGTGTGTTTACATTCTTCTTGAAGTTCAAGGGAAAAAGGAGTGAAAGTCTAAGTTAGTGAGTTGTTAAACAATAAAAACCACTGCTCTTGTGCCTTTGCTCAGTTTCAAGAACTGAGTGTTCTTTCCTTTGGTGAACACTGACTGTTTCTGAAAGCGGCTGCCATTCTGTCTTTTACATCTTTTACAGAGATGAAGGAAGGAAGGAAGGAAGGAAGGAAGGAAGGAAGGAAGGAAGGAAGGAAGGAAGGAAGGAAGGAAGGAAGGAAGGAAGGAAGGAAGGCACAAATGAATGAACAATGGGGAGGCTAGAGGCACAAGTCAGTGGTAAGAGTGTTGGTTTAGCATGTACAAGGTAATGAGTTTCCACTCCCAACACCACACACACACACACACACACACACACACACACACACACACACAGAGGACAAGTAAATGGAGCGGGGAGCAGAATCAAGAAAAGGCTTCTACTTTTAGAGACTTCAAAGAGGAATAACAAAGGGCTTGGGGCACTCGAGAGTCCTGGCCTTGATATTCAGTGGTCTCAGTCTGAGGCTCTTGGGTTGGTGAATCTATGCAGGAGTGCATAAGGCCAAAGTCAACAGATACCTCCCACCCGCAGCACTCAGAGCAGAGGTCAGTAACAGATGTTTCCCAGCTAGTTTCTAGAACTGCTTTGAGGAGAAGTAGGGTTGTGTGGGAAGTGTCAAGGAGCATTGCTAGGGTACATAAAAAAGTAGATCTGGCACAATAGTCTCATAGGCAGAATATGAGGCTACTTGCAAGCATACAAGCCAAACGGAATGATGAGGTGAATGGGTAACATCTCCTCCAAAGCAGTGCCTGTCTGCCCAGAGCCATCTCCGCGAGCATGGATCAGCAGCTTCCTACCCACCTACCCATTATCCAGCATGTGCTCACAGTCCCATACTGCCAACCTGTAGGCAGAACAGGCCACAATGAGGCAGCAGGGCACTGTGTCAGCACCAAGGACAGTACTCACCTGGTTTCAATAGCTGGCTCCTTGATTAATCAGAGCCATGAGCATTCCTGGCATATTTATCAGTTGAAACAGGAGGAAGTAGGTACTAGGCTGTTGAAACTTAAGTGTGGCTATCTCTCAGCTAAGACTGTTTGGACCTTATCTTGATCTCAGGTGCAGAGACACCATCTTCCCTCCTGGGAAGTAGACATTCTGGAAAAGGAAGCCCTGGGATCAGTGGGTAAACTTTGATTCAGCTGGTTTTGAATGTCACCTTCTGTCCCACGGGCACCACCCTACACACATCCTTTCCCAACATGCCTGGATTGTGCTTGTTTTCTGTGCTATTTGACACGATCTGCCATATGGGTATAAGTTATTGCTGATGAACCCTTTGCCACAATAGCCCCCTCTCTTTATTAGTGTCTAATTTAACACTGAGTGTGAAAAAATGCTATGGGGTGAAATCTCACAATTACACTGTCACATTTCAGGTGAATACACCATGTGTGACTTTATGCATTTCCACATTTCATGTTTATCCGTGCTGGCTTCCTTTTCAAACAGATAATGTTTGCATGGATATCAGTACTTCCTAGGCAATGTCATGAGATTAAGCACGTCTATTAACTGGATGTTGGTTCAGCCGCTGGTAAATATGAGGCCCTGTGGAATGCTGTGGGCCATGGATGGGAGCCAACCAGGAACAGAGAGAGGGACATGCACAGGGGCAAGTTCCCTGCCTCATAGGTCATGTACCTGCAGTCATTCCCGCTGGCAAATTAGAGAAATTCTAGTAAATATCACAAATGCAGTGGGTCACCTTCTCCAGACTGATGCTGGATCTTCAGGTCCCATATTGTAGATACTACCTACGTCCTCTTTCTATTTCTGAGGGTGACTCTCTGTCCTCCCAACCCACATTGCCCCTGGGGCCTTCATGGCCACAGTTCTGAAGTACTTTCTTCCTGACAAGCCCTCCCTGACTTGCCCTGCTGACTCCAGCCTTATTTTCGTGTCTCTAGCCCTTGGCCTTTATATTCCAACTCTCTTCTAGCTCTTCTCCTCACCCATAATGGCCATTCTCTGTCTCCCTCCCCTCATTGTGCCAACGTGGACCCTCTGCCTTTCCTCATCTCTTCTTCGGGCTCAAAATCCATCAGAGCTGTAGGTCTAGTCCACATTGAGAATGATCATGCACCTCCATGGTTAGTTGCAGTCAGTCATTAGCTGACTGCCCAGTGCCACCCTCGGTCTTCACTCATGTTAGTCTGTCTCCTTCCTTGAATTCAGCACTGCGGTGAGCATCTTTCTTGAGAACCAAGCTCCATCTGGAAAGGGTCTCTCCTTGACTTTCTCCCCCTCCAGAATGAGATGCAAGAGCAGGGTCACCCTCACTTTGGCAAACTCAGTGCCTGACATACACCAGCACTAATGAATGAGTAAGAGGGAATGTGGAGCTAGCACACTGGATGCAGGGTTACCTGTAAGGGGGAGTTGGCTTTGAAGGAGAGCAGATTTTAAGAGGAGACACTGGTGAGATGGTGCTCATAGTGAAGAGAGCCTCAGGCAGCATTTGAGGTCAGTGAGAAAGCTCAGCTTGATGTCTATGAAGCCAGTGTGGGTTCCCTATCACTTTTTTCCATTAGAAAGCAGGTATAAGAAAATCAGGGCAGCTATGGGAGCTCTGGGTGTCTCTTTTCCTCCAAATTCTGGTCTCCAAGAAGGAAAGAGGCTGAGGGACTGGCATGTGAGAAACTACCCCTGGGGTGACATTCAGAGAGGGGCAGGTGCCCCACTCACCCTACCCTGCTCTTCTTTAGCTCTGCACACTCAGTCTTCCTTGTTCCTTACCTCCTCAGCTGGGATTACCTCTCCCTGTGTCACCCACATAGCAAGGTCACCATTTTGCTTCACTAGAAGCCCAAGCTCCTGGTTAACATGGCCTCACAAACTGAAGACTTCCCTGGACTTAACACGTCATCATCATCAGCACTATATACCCCTTACACTCCATTGGTATTCAGGTCCAAGTTGCTATTCCTCACCAGATCCTGAATATGGATTTGGCCAGTGCAGGCAACCTTCCCAAAATGTTCTGGATAGCAAGGTAAGATCTAGGTTTCCTAGCTGTGGGAGATAAGAATCTTAAACATTACACACTGAATTCTCTATAGGGAGGAGGGAAAAGACACCTTCTGAATGTCTATTTTGAACAATTTTGGAGGGTGTGTGTATGAGGTGTGTGTATGCACACATGCATGTGAGCATGTTCATGGGTAGGTATATGTTTATGTTAATACACATTCCTATACATGCCTATGTGTGTGAGGGCCAGATTCTAACACTGAGCCATGGCTCTCCCCTTGATTTACAGAAGCAGAGTCTCTGGATTAACCTGGAGTTTACCAGTTCAGCTAATTTAGCCAGCTTGCCTGAAGGGATCTTGTTTTTGCCTTCTGAGTGCTGAGATTAAAGGCTTCATTACTGACATGACAGTTAGAGACTGGAACTCTGATCATCACACATGGTCATCAAGCACTTTATCTACCGAGCCATATTCCCAGGCACTGCATTGACAATTATACAGAATCAAGAATGTTCTAATTAAGGCATTCGAAACTGTATAGATGATGAAATTATAAGACTTAATGCTATGTGTGCATTTAAAATAATACATATATTATATAATATATATAAATATAATATATATACACATATACATATATTAGTTTGTTAACGTTTGGAAAACAAAATAGTTTAGATTCCAACTTTAACAGAGTTTTCTAACCCCATGCCTACATTCCCACTTTCTGCTAAATTAACTGCTCCTGAGAATAACAGCCACCTCTGAAGACACATCACCAAGCACCTTCTTAAAGCCAAAGTAGAGAGTTCTGATGGCTGGGCCAACATGTCCCAGGCATCAAATTTAGAAGCTCTGAGAGGAGGGACGGGCAACAACATCAAGCAGCACCCACAAGATTCTCTTTTAAAAACAATCCTGGGAAATTGTTAAAGTGAGTACAGAGGCCACCCTATCACAATGCCTGAAGATAAAGGTAATTAAAAGAAATAAAGGCCCAGTATAACCAGTATGGGCTACAGAAATCAGCCCACAGGCAGACACAGAAGGCATGTGTGAGCAGATGCATGTGGGGATAGGGAGGCTGAGTTTCAGGAGGGCTGTAAAGAGAAAGAAGCAGATTCCTCCACAGAGACCCAGGGCCCGTGGAGTCTGTTCTCCTGACTAAGACTAAAGAGGTCCCCAGGAACCCCCCAAATCCTGTCCTAGGCACTTTCCAAAATACTGTCTGAAACGGGATGGTTTGCATAACTACATGCAGATCAGGGATGTACCTATATGCTGACAATCCTCCTGAGCTTTTCTTCTGTACAGCGGGAGCTAATCCTCACTTCACAGGGGACATGGGTGAAGTACCTTTCCAGAATGTGCATGGTACTACCGACTCCACCAGAAGCAGACAGTACCGTCTCTGCCTATTTGGTACCAATGTTCACATGGCAATTTGGAAAAGTCCTTTACAGAACAAGCCTCAGTGAAATGTCGCAGACAGAGCGCCTCTGCAATGAACAGTGATGGGCATGACACTGAATGTGACTGAAGGCCCTGGATCACACTTCACTTCAGCTGTTGTATTAAGCTGGCTATGAGGTATTGATTTTCTTGTTTTCCTATTATCAGAGGGCTCTTGCTAGAAAACACTGTTGGGTTAGTGATAAATAGAAATCATGAAAACTGCAAATAATCAAAACATGTACTTGATTCAATGGGCCCATGGTGTAGAGCTGCTGAACTAAGCTGTAAACCAAATGCTATCAACTGAGTGACATTAAGGTTCCAGAGAGAGAACAGCCTGAAATCTCCAAGGTCCAAAGGACTAAATTGTTCTAGGGCCTTTTCAGAGTTCTTTATCTCACAACAGACCTCACAAGGCAGCAGGTAAGGGTGAGAGGTGAGGCAGGGGACAGGCACGGGGGGTGGGGGCGTTCCAAAGCAAGATATGTAGCACTTGCTAAGCCCAGTGGTTCAGCAGCTTATGGAGAACCTACCACCATTCAGGCCATCATATATACTCATGGAACAGGATCACTGGCACTGGACAGATGTCTTTTCACAGTGTCCCTCAAGAGGGCAGGTGAACAACCCCAAGGAGCAAAGATCATCCCTTTTAGCTGTACGAGGGGGAGCTACTTATCTAATGTAGAACTCAACTTCTTTGTGGTTGTTTGAATGGCAATAGCCCTATAAGCTCATAAATTTGAATATTTGGTTTTTAAGAAGAATCAGGAGGTGTAGCCTTGTTGGAAGAAGTAGGCCACTGAGGGTAGGCTTTGAGGGTTCAAAAGCCTACATCATTCCCAGGATGCTGTCTGCCTCCTGTCTTCAGATCAGGATATAAGCTCTCAAGCTCTGCCCCAGCGCCATACCTCCCTGCCTGCTACCCACCACGCTCCCTGCCATGATGATCATGGACTAACCCTTTGAAACTATAAGTGAGGCCCAAGTTAAATGCTTTCTCTTATAAGCTGCCTTGGATATGGGGTCTCTTTGTAACAACAGGACAGTAACTAAGGCACACCTCTTTTGCCTCATGAGTCCAACCTCAGCACCAAATCTTAAGATGCTCCAGGAATTCCTGAGATCAGAGACTTTAAGCCCTTTGTACCATGCCACAGATTTCCCTGCCACCTTTACGGTTGCAGGTATATGTATAAAATGAAGCTCATCAACTATTAAATCTTCAGACATAAAGGTCCAAATGATGGTAAGAGGTGCAGTGTTGGTGGTATAGTGGTGAGCTTAGCTGCCTTTCAACTATGACAAGAATAAAGAGTACCCATCATCCACCATTTTGGGTTGACATTATATCATTTTGAAATTGAATAAGGGATCCTGGATGTTAGGATGAAATTTGGGTTGTTATTTTCCGCATTTAGGATAGGTGGTTGGCCTGTGGAAAACGCATCTCTCATACTCATTCTGTGTACTTACTGTCATTCATGCAGTGACTAAAAGATGCTCTTCTGCACAGGCTAAGCATCCTGCATAGAATGCCTGTGAGCATCAATGGATTTAGATTTTGCAATGTTTGCATGTGCATAAAGCGATATGCTTGGAAAAAGACACATAACATGAGAATTCATGTGTATTTCCTATATGACGAGCCTGAGGGTAACACACTTTTAGTGCACTTTTGCTTTGCCTGTGGCCTGTCTCAGGATAGCAGGTATGAAAATTTTTCCCTTTTAGCCTATGTCAGCCATTGAGAGACTGCAGCACTGGAGTACTTAGGATTCTGTATTTTCAGCTGGAACTGAAACCACACTTCAAAAACTAACCCTGACTATAATCTTCAAACTTTAGAATGAGTAGGAAAGAGGTAAGAGATGCTGCCATGTACCTCCAGAGAAAGACTTCCAAAGCTTTGTTACTTCTCTGACTTGAATGTGCTACCTTGCTGAAATGTAAAGAGCACTGAATAGTTCTGAAATGTCTCCTGTAAGGTCCATGCTCTAGGCCAAGAGCACGCTTGCCAGGGCTGTCCATCCCTCTCTCTGTTGCTGCAACCTCCATTCTAGGCAACCCTGCACTAACCATGTGGACGGCTCCAGGAGCTTGGACTGGAGACTCAAGAGGCACTCTGACTTCCTGTCCTAGGCCAGACTTTTGATGGCTCCTGGCACTGTTCAGCTATCCCCAGGGAAGTAAAAGATTCCTTTTAGGAACACAGCTGTGACTTCAAAGGAAGCACCTTCGAGGTATCTTCGAAAAATGCAGTACCATGCATTTTTCTAGAGAATCTGGTTTCCAAAGAGATTCTATCATCAGTGGATATTTATGTCCCACTTTCAGAGTTGCTTGTGTGAGATGAGCTACTCAGGACTACAGCATATACACCTTACCCACGTAGCAGGGTCTAATAGAGTCTTCCAAAGGCACTCAACTCATTTATTGGTGAGGACCTGGTCAGCCTAGAAATAGGTCCTGCTTGGCTCTCTCTTGCTAGGATTAGTTTGTAAACGAATGAACAAATTGATGAATGAGTAATTACCAAAAAAAATCCTTATATAATCATTAGCTAGCTTTCATAAGTTTTACCAATGTCTTGGCTAAGAGCATTGCTTCAAAGACACCTTGGACTTAGAGACTAAAAGACCCCTGCTTTTCCATTCAGCACCTTTCTCTGGAGAACAGACTTCCTCCTTATCTCCCAGGATGGTTTGAGACTTCCCCTACTTACACTTGACCTTCTAAAGAGCCACCACCACTTACTCATTTATCCATTTGCATTCATTCACACACACCCCAACACTCCACCCCAAAGATCACAGAATTTCATTCAATTTAGAATCTGGTTATCACGAAGCCAAAAAGAGAAAAACACTGGGTCTTCTCACTCCACACCAAGTTCCATGACCTTTTACAGGGAGGTCACTTATTAACAATAAAACACAGTATGTCACATGCTCTATAGAACCCACATCCATCCCCTGCAATGCCACCACTGTTGTTGGGACAAGCCCATGCTCTGAAAATGAATGAATAAAAATGTAGGCATTTTGGCCTAAAGCCCAGACCAGGGCCCAGAACCCCTGCCCCCAACATTCACTAGTACAATAGCACTTTATACCCCACAGCACCCCCATGAAGGCAGAACCACCATGAGTGACAGATGCACCTCCAAAGTGAAGTCAGCTGCTACTTGTTAACTTATTAAGACCAAAAGGCATCAACATGTGTGCAGAATCTCACAGCAAGTAAATATGATTTACACCCCAAACACAAACTTTCACCGTGTGTGTGTGCACGTGCATATGTGTGTGTATCTGTTCAGCTCAATATATTCTGACTAAATATTCAAACTTATAAAATCTTCTGGGGGACAATAAGGTTTTACCAGGAAAGGAGTGCATATAAGGGGCCAAAAAGAAATTCTTTTATACAATTGCAGTTTTTCTATTTAGAGGTTTGGAATGGTATTTCAAATGTGTTTATTAGACTACATACTTGCGTGATGTAACTTAAATCAACCATGGTTATGCTTAGACACCTTGTATTAGAAAACATTTCTTCTCTATGGCTTCATCAAATTTCAAATAATGATTTTCAAGACAGTAGATTTTCATAACTAAGTACCTGTCAGGTCAAGAGAGCTTTGGAGACATCGCAATGGTCACTGTGAAATGCACTTATCTCCCTACATAGGGAAGTGCATGAAAGCCTGTAACCCCATTACCACCATCCTGACCAGTGCCCAACTGGCCTGAAGAAACTACCTCAGTGAATCAGAAGGTAATATGGATACTCTCCTGTCTGGAGCAGATTGAGTCAGTGGAATATAGACTGAACTTTCTGAAGGCAAGACATTTCCTAGGAGATAAGAGCTACTCATCAGCCCATTGGTGTTATGGGTTCCTGAATTTAAGGGATGAATTTTTAAGTGGATAGAGAATCCTTAAACCACCATATCTACTAAACAAATTAACAGCTCACATTATGAACTGCACATCAGATAGTCCCACCCCCTTCCACTTGTCACCATCCCCTCCTAGGCTTTACTATCTATTGGGTCATATTTTACTCTCTAGTGTCCTGTACCCCTTTCTTGGGGGTAGTAGGTAAGACCTACCTGTTCTTGGGGCCACTTTGGCCTCTCTTCTGGGGTTCTGGTCTTGGTCTGGAGTCCTCTCTGGGGGTCTCCAGGATGTTTAGCTTCTGGGGGAAGGTTCAGTGACTTGGGCCTTGCCTCATGTCTACTGGGCCCATGGCCAATCTCGCTGGGTGGACAGATCTCTGTGGAGTCCCCAGGATCCAGCTCAGGCATGTGCTCAGGGCTAGCTTCGCTGGCACTGGTGATACTGGTCATGCTCAGGCTCATCTTGATCTCAGCTACTATCTGGTCGATGTCTTCCTCTTGCTCCTCTAGGTCCCCATCCCCACGCCTCATGCGATATGGGGAGGCACCACCTGTGTTCCCATTGGCCTCTGTGGGGTAATAGTCCTGGTAGCTCTCTTTGCTGGGACAGTAGTGGTCATCTTCTTCCTGATCATGGACATCCAGGGCAGAAGGGTCATGCTCTGGGATAGGCAGATGGCCGTCTGTGTATTCCTGGCTATTTTCAGCCCCGTGGCTATGAGTATGAGGGCCCACTGAGTCCGTCCACTCCTCCACTGCTTCCTGACACTCATCGGTGTCCACAGGGTGTGCACCATGGGCTATGTACTCATCCCCATTACAGTCCATGCCCTCCAGGTAGCTGTCATCCTCTGGACAATATCGGATGTAGTAGGTAACACCCTCCTCCTCCTCGGGGAGACCCTCATCATAGTCCTCCTCCTCAGATGTGTTGTTCACATAGTCAGAGCTGGAGTCCCCATCAGGGCTATGGTTGTGGCACTCTTGTTCCTCAGGTGTGGGGCTTTCTGGCCGCAGAGTGGCCAGCTCCAGGCCTGTGGCTACGTAGCCCTCCAAAGGCAGCTCTGTGTCCTCACTATCAGGCTCTTGGTCATGGGGGATAGGACCTGGTCTGGTCCTGTGGTCCAACATGCTGCTTGCAGTACTTTGGCGCTTGCAGTGGGCCATGGCAGACACTCACGCAGCCATTATTACCTGGAAGCAGCCACTGTGGAGAGAAAGATAGATATTAGAGTCACAAAGACTATGGCCAAGTGAGACACATGCCACTTGTTAGGTGACTAAACCCACATCACTATATTTGACAGCACATTTACTCAGAGCACTGTGAATGTACAGCTGTTCAAAGGATGTAACGGTTCTATCTGAATGCCTCATGGATAGGGGAAAACCTATGTCTAGGTCAGAGTGTTCTGAGGTAGAGCTCAAAAGGAGGCATGGAGGGAAGGATAGTCACCAGGATGCCCAACTCCACCTTAGAACTCCTACACTCACTGGTTTGTGTCAGTCTGGCACTAGGGATAGAACCTAGTTAGGTGGTCGCCACTGAGAACACGTTGGCATAGGAGCTCATTCTTGACCTCTGCACAAAGATATCCAGGTGCAAAGGGTCATAAGATTGGGTTAACTGTTCTCAATAAGAAGATCAGTATCTACTGAAGATACCATGAAGACTCGTGACCAATGAGGAAATACATTAAATCTTCTGGTCTAAAGCTGTGTTTTAGCACTCAAGGTACACACATATTGGAGGATCACACTGTATTCTACCACTGTATCCTACATTCATATCATCACTGTATATCAATAAAAATTAAGTGTATAAATAAAGTATTGTTCTGGTTAGTTTAATGTCCCCTTGACACAGGCTAGAATCATTTTGGACTAGGGAACCTCAATTGAGAAAATGCCCACACTGGCTTGTAGGTGTTTCTATAGAGTATTTTCTTGACTGATGATTGATATGGGATGGCACAGCTCAGTTTGATTGGTACCACATCTTGGGCAGGTAGTCCTAGATGACATAAAAAAGGAAGCTGAGTTAGCCACACAAGCAGCACCCCTCATGCCTCTGCTCCTGCCTCTGGATGCCTGATCTGTCTGAGTTCCTCTCCCGACTTTTCTTAGAAACCTGAGGGTTTTAAGTTGAAATAAAGCTTTTCCTCCCAAGCTGCTTATGGTCATGGTGTTTATCACAGTAATAAAAACCAGAATTAAGACAGGTTGTTTGGGAAGACTGTGCAGGATTCCACACAGTAAGAAAGCTTAGATCCTATATTTTCTGCCTGAATATTTTTAACTGTGAAAATGCACTACTTTTATAACACACTGAAAATACATTAATTAAATCTTAAGTTCCTTGAAGTCCATCTCAGTCCTACACTAAGCCTGCCCTGACTTTCCCCTCTTTCCATTCCATAACTGTCTTGGTTGAACAACAGAGGACCCAATGCATGTGTGATACCTTTCAGGCTTGGGGGCTCAGCACGAAGGAATGAGCTACCCAGCCAAGGAGACAAGAGGAATAAGATGTAGCTGCGGTTTGCAGGATATGCAGCATGGAACCACAGGAACATTGCAAGGATCCTGTGCACCCACACTAGGCCAGCACAGTACTGCCAGCACTACCCAGTAGCCAGAGGTTAACCAGGCAGGATCATACAGGATTATCTCCTGGGATCTCTATTACAGGCCCAGCATGAATGAGGTTTGGGGAGACAGGAAGCTGGAGGAAGGAAGGGTAGTGGATAAGAGCTATCAGGGGCCTCAAGAAAAGGGGGTGGGTGCCAGATTCAGGACAAAGGTGGATGACCAAGAGTCTGGGCAATGGATCTCTTAGGTTAATGGTGACATTTAGAACACAATATTCTTTCTTCACATCACAATTATTTATTCTGTGTGTGTACATGAGTGCTTGTGTGTATACACATCTGTGCACATACACCTGGTAGAGGTCAGAAAGCAACATGTAGAAACTGGTTCTATCATATGGGGCCAGAAGATGACACATTACCCTTGGCTGCCAGACCCTTTCCTCACTATGCCATCTTATCTACCCACAGCTACTTATTTTTTTAAAGTATATTTCAGTCATCTAGTTAAGAAATGAGAACTTTGATGAAAATAAAAGTGGTTAAGACAGTAAATTTATTTTATATCTCTTTTACCACAGTTAAATAAAAACAAAAAAGAAGTAAGATGTTAGACTAGACCAGCTGAGGGTGGGAGTGGAGGGCTTAGTGGGTATTTAGGTGGCGAAGGCACTGTGTCAGACATGGGGAGGCTGAGGACCAGCCTAGGCTTGGAGCACAAGCCCTCAACAGTCTCCCTCTGAAACCAGAACTGTCCACATCTCTTGGCCCAGAGTGCCCTGCACATCCCCTTGCCTGCAGTGGTGCCCAAAACACATCACAATCCTCACAGTGAATTTCCATGTAGAAAAAACTCCCAGATACACTGTGGTAGCGGGTTACCCCAAAATACCAGATACAGATGTTCCTGGGCTTATAAAGAAAATGCATCCTGATATACTTTTTGCACATTGAAAATACTATACATATATAAAGTTCAGATTTTTAAAGTTGCTAATTTATCTCCACTGATTTATTTTTGATTCTATGAATGCAGTTTATAGCTACAGCTCCTTGAAATCCAAGGGACGGGGCTAAACTTTTATTGGAAAAAAAAAAATCTCATTGGGTATTTCCAGGGCTGTTCCATTTTAGAATCATTTGCCATTCATCTGCAGAACTGGTTGACAAAGGAATTGTTACTTTTTAAAAAAGACATAAATCTCTATAAATTCTGCAAACATATTTATTAAACAAATGAGTTGTTTGAAACTTTTAAATTACTGCTAGTGATCTTTTCATTAGTTTTATTTATTTATTTATGGGGGGGGGAGGTTATTTGCTTGTTTTTCCAGACAGGGTTTCTTTGTATAGTCTTGGCTATTCTGGAACTCTGTAGTTGCTCTGTAGATTGCACTGTCCTTGAATTCAAAGGGATCCACCTGTCTCTGCCTCCCAGTACTGGCATTAAAGGTGTGTGCCATCTGGCATATTCACTTTGTGTTTCGGAACATGGTTTATGCACAAAGCATAAATAATGATTTTGATTATAAGATACACTGAGAAAGTGGCTTAATACTGAAGGAACTATCTAGTATATTCCTCCTGCCAATGTTTTGCTTTTATAATACATGAATATGAGATAAAATTTCCAACAAAAAGGAAAAAAAGAAAATCCTGTAAATAAAACAATGAATTCAATCCATCTAACCTAAAGAGCATCAGTGGATAGCCTCCCTGACCTCAAACATGCTCATGATCCCGTAATTACATCCACCTAGAATTGGGAAAGTTATAGCACAAAGTTAATCTTCCACTAAATACTGAGTAACTTGGGTGGATTTTAGACATTGTGTTGGCAGTGAGAAGCAGGGTGGTTTCATGACTACAAGGGTACACCATTGTAAACGTGAGAGTCCTGAGTCCTAAAACAGGGCTAACACTGTCTGCACTAATCGTTGGCTAACCTGTCTCTTCCTTCCTCTCTATGTCGTTCGCTCTTCCCAGCACCAGCCCCCTGCCATTCTAACTAACACCAGATAAGTCAATTGTCTCCATTATTCTAAATTTTAATCTCCCCAGCTATTTTTCGCATCCATTCTCCCAGATAAACTTAAGAGCTTTTGAGTCCAGTGTCCTCCAGAATTCTAATTATTGGGGTTGGGATAGCCTCCAATTATAGATTACTTTAGAGAAATTTTCAAACTTATGATACTGGATCTTCTTTATCCAATTTCACCCCACAAATAGCTCCACATCTACCTAAGTCCTAAATGGCTCTCAATGGCTTTGCACTTTTCCTCAAACTTATAAACATCCTTTGTTAGTTTATTCTTAAATTACTTTTGTGTCTCAATAAAGTTTCTTTCCCCTTATTTACCTGGTTGTTGCTGGTATACAGGGAAATTCCATTGTCTTAACCTGCTTATTCATGATTGCTTTTAGTTGATACTGCTGTGTTCCTAGGCAAATGATGCCACCTCGGCTTCCTTCTCCTTCCTGTCATGTGGCCATCTTGCCGACTAACCTCCTATGTTCTTCCCTGTGGGATTAACTAAAAATGGTACTAGATACATCCTTTGCTGTGGTTATTTGAATGAGAATTGTCCCCATAGGCTCACATGTGTGAACGCTTAGTCTCTAGATGGTGGCACTATTTGGGGGAGGTTTAGGTGACCCAACCTAGCTGAGGAAAGTACACCACTGTGAGTGGGTGTTGAGTTTATTGGCTCTGTGCCACATCTGGTCTGTTTCTGCTTGGATTTGATGTCACCACACTCAGGATGTGATGCACCAGTTTCCTGCTCTTACCACCACATCACTCTGGCCATGCCTCCTTGCCATGATGGACACTTTAAAACCATAAGCCCCAAATAAACTATTTCTTTTATGAGTTAGTTCTGGTCATAGCATTTTATCACAATAACAGAAGAATAACAACTACATGGATTTATTTCTAATTTCAAAGATATATCCATTTTTTGTGTGTATACTATCTGTCAGTGTAGGCTCACACATGTATATGTGAGCTCATACAGTGTATGTCATGCATGTACACAGAAGTCAAATGATGATGTCTGGTGTCCCCTCTCTCACTCCCTGCCTGTTTTTGTGAGGCGGAAATCTCCCCCAATTTGAGTTTGTATTTTCTCAGGTGGGCTGCAAGCCAGCAAGCCCTGGCTCTTCCTTTCTCTGCTTCCCTCAGAACTGGGGTGACAGCAGTTTTGATTGCTAAGCCACCTCTCCAGCCCCACCATATGCCTTTATTCCATATGCTTTATCTGTCCTTTTCTAGGGTTGCTAAGAAAGGGAGGCAACAAAATTTCCAGGAAGCAGAACAAATAATATTTTAATTACAATGGTTTGAAACAGCTACAACAAAAATCAATGGCAAATGTCAGAAAATTAAGGAAAGACAGGGTTGGTATGACTGATTTTCTTCTTTGAGCCATAATATGATTCTAGTGAGCAGTGGTAAGAATTTGGTTTTTTTTTTTGTTTGTTTGTTTAATTTTGTAAACATTTCACTATGAAATGTAGCTTTGGCATCATGGTTATAATCAGGGACACCTTTCAGTGGCCACAAAGAGAAAAGAACCCTTGGCAGCCACCTGGGAGAGGAATGATGTCTCTTGAAAGAATCTGCAGAATTCCATTTCACCAACTGGGCACCCTCAATGTAGCGAAGATGCTCTCTCACTAACTAGGGCACTAAGGCCCCTCTTCAAACTCAGAAGCTAGTTTTCTAGGAGATTTTTGGCAAAATATTTGAGATGGTTTCCACAATTAAGAAATTGGAAACTCCATAGGTGCCTGCAGGTCTTGAAGAGGTTAAATAGGAGAGTTTAATTAGTTTACTTTCTGTTTTGCAACAAAACACACGAGGCTGGGTGGATTTATAATGGGAAGTGATTTGTTTAGATTGGTTCTGGAGGTTTCAAGGCCAAGATGGCAGCACTAGTTCTAGAAACCAGTTCTAGTAAAAGCCTTGAAGTAGATGGCATAGGTTTGGTAGAACATGGTCCAAAGGGAGAGAATGCTAACCAGAGACCAAACTTGTTGTTATAACAATTCACTCTCTCAAAAGGTAACCCATGATCTCATGAGAGCTACCTTAATCTCTACTGAGAACAGTACTTCCAGTGCCTTAAGGGTCTTCCTCCACTCCCAACTTTTAAAGATTCCACCACCTCCCTCTATTGTCACACAGTGTCCAAATTCCAACATCTTAACCTCTCAGGCAGCATGCCATATTCACACCACAGCAGAATGGTCAATCCTGGTCTGAACTCAGCAAATAGGAAGTTAAAGAAAGCTACAGGGAGGTGATGCACAGTCAAAATCGTGTCTTAGGTGGCTCTACCAACCCAGCAGGATGAGAGTGGCCTTGGCAGGTGACATTGAGCCTGATGTGCATCTGGAACATCAGGGAATCTGGGTGGCAGTGCCCATAGAAGAAGGCTACAGCTTTCCGACAAAGCGACTGGCTTGCTTTGAAGGGCACATGTCAACTTGGGGATCTACATATTTATGGCATGTTCTGGGTGGGCGTGCCAAAGCTAGCACGGAGCTAGCTGCAAGTGCTTCTGATTCGAGTAGACCCAGGACTTCACTTGAGCAAAATATCCTAAATATCTGTCTGCGGGTCTCTAGGGACTCTCCACAGGATGGATCTGACCTCTCTACCATGCCGTAGTGTACTTTGCCTAGTGTACTTACGGGACACAGGGAAAGAGAAGATGCCTATAGACTGTTTTCAGATCCAGCTTATAGGTTAGCAGGGCAAAGGGTAGAGAGTCTGGAAAAGTGCTCCATTTGGAGAAAGGCAGACAACTCCCCTACCAGAGGGCAAGGTGTGGCCAAGGGTCAGTGAAAAAACAAAAGTGTGCAGAGATGTAGGCAGAACAAAATGATTCCTTATAAGAAAATGGCTCTTCTGCTAACTTTCTCATACCTCCATCTTAAATGAAATGCTCTATGTGCTAGTGATTTAGAAGTGATTTGTGAAGATAATTGGATTAGATGAGGTCATGTGGGTGGAGTCTCACATGATGTTCTTAGTTTTGTTTTTTTAATTATTTTCTTTGAGATTGTAATCTAATTATATCATTTCTCCCTTCCCTTTACTCCCTTTAAAGAATTCCATATACCACCCCATTGCTCTCCTTCAAATTCATGGCCTCTTTTTTACAATAATTATTATTATGTAAATATGCATATATTCACATACATATATATTCCTAAACACATAAACTGTAACCTGCTCAGTAAGTACAATAATACTTGGATACATTGTTAGTAGCCTTTAAGAAGCTACTTGAGCTCACATACCACTCTGTTCCTTTTTAACACTCCACCATGCTACACCCTCAACAGGTGCCAGTATCCTGCCCTTATAGTACCCAAATGAAGTTCTGTTCTCCATAAGTCACTCCTTCTGTGGGACACAGTCACAGAACAGCAAACAAAACAATATCCAGTAATGTTTGGGTAGTGTATATTTCAACAAAATGGTCAACACACCACATGTGGCATAGGAACACTTTACAGCCTTATGATAAAAGCTGATGTTTTCAACACCTTATCTTCACAGTAACTTTTTCAGGGAGCCCCTTGATGCCTAGAAGCAGCACCCACAGAACTACATAATACTACCCGTTTGTCTGCCATATCAGTGAACTCAGGCAGCAACTTGTAGACAGATTTCAATTGCTTAAATGCATACCACATCTAGGGGTATAAGTACTGCTTGGGGACAGCTGCCCTGTGGGAGGTCTAGAAGAACTCTCCCTTCACTGGGAGAGAGCCAGAGGTGTGAGCAATCCAGCATGCTGTATGCTACAATGATGGTGGCAGAGATTTACACTCATGGAGTAACTACTTCTGAGGGCTCATTACTTTCTGGTGATGAAAATGTGCATTTAACAAGAAAGGAGGAGGGTCATGTAATTCAGCCAAAGGTAGCTGCTACAGGCGCTATGGTGTATTCCTTTCCATTCTTTATTCAGCCCATCTCTTCACATAGCTAAGAACTCACCAGAAATGTAGTTCTGTGCCCTCTTCCTTTTTTAGAATATATTTTACATTTTATTTATTATAAGGGGGGTTATGTGATGGGGGTGCATTTGCCTGCAGAGGCCATAAGAAAACATCTGAGGCCCTGGAGCTGAAATTACAGCTGGTTATGAGCAGCCCAAGATGGGTGTTAGGAACCAAACTCAAGTCCTCTGCAAGAGCAAGTACTCTTAAGTGCTGAGCCATCTTGTCAGCCATTCCTCTTTTCCTTGAATGGAACACTATTAATCAATGAAAACTCCCCATGAGTTCCATTTTAATAGTTGCATCATAGTTCATAGATGAATAAACAATATGCTATAAACTACATGACTGAGTCCTCTAGAAGTTCCTATGTTAAAATCCTAACTCCTAGAAGAACGGCATTAGGAGGTGGAGGTGTGAGGAGTTCATCCCCCCAAAAGCTGAGCCTTCTGAGCTTTATAAAGGAGACTCAAGAGATATAGTCCTTATCCCTTTCCCTTTGTAAGGCCCCAGTGCAAAGGAACCATCTATGTGGATCAGGAGAGAACTCCAGTCAGATATCAACACACCCGCATTTGACTTTAGACACCCTCCCGACAGCCTCTAAACTATGAGATTGAGATGCTGCAGCCTGAACCACACCCATCTGCAGTATTTTTGTTATAGAGTAGCGTCTACTGATACAGAAACCATTCCCTTCCTGATCACAGTGCCCTGCTCTTGCATAAGCAATTCCAGGAGGTTTTTTTAGGATATGCTAGAAGTCATTTCCCCACCACAGGACCTTTGTTCAGAACACCTTAGTAGCATTGCATGGCCTTCATCCTCAGATGAGAGTAGGGAGGAGTGTGGCCAGGAGAGAGTTAACTTGCATACTCATAGGGGTCCAGAGGCTTCCTATTTCAGAGCATGTACACAAGCATATTGAGGTCCTTTGCTTCTGATTAGTCATATTAAAGACAAATCCTTCATAACAGACCATCTGGAAAGCTATTTGAATGTACAGGAGAAGCACAATTACCTGCTACATGTCCAAGAAAATGAGACCCCATGTCCAGACTCAATTAATTCTGTGACAGCACATAAATCAACAGGAAACACAGCCACTGACACTGCTCAGCACTCAGCTCCCAGAGCATCCTAATGAGATGGGGATAAAGGCCCACTGTTGACACGAAAGAGCTGCAATGTCCTCATTACACGTCACACTTGTCTTCTACATGGGAGAACGCACTAGCTGGCTCTGAGAGAAGCTTGTAATGTAACAGATGGAGACGAAAACAGCTATTCAGCCACCAGGAGCCAGGCTGGGGACGATCATAGAATACAGATAAGATGTGGACACAGCCAGGCTGGTGCCAGCACTTCTGTCTTCCAGGATGGCCTCCTGTGTTGTAAAGATAACATTCTTTTGTTCCTTTCTAATATAATTTAGCTGTTTTAAATACACACAATTTATACTGACAAGGACTTCAGAATACATGCATACCATCAGCTCAAACCTTCTAGACAGAAGTCACCAGATATTTTTCTTCAAAATCACAGGCTCATAGGGTCCAGTTCATAAATTCTTTTTCTATAATCTAGGCTTATGTCCACCACTGTCAAGAAAGACCCTAAAACCTACTTAGAATCACAGGGAGATGTACTTTTCTTTGAAGATACAAATCTGCTGAGCACACATTAAGCCTTCATTAACAGGATCCCATTTAAACCATTGACACAGCCACAAGACAACCGTGTGGCAATAGGAACATTTACAGAGTTTAACATAGAGAGGACAGTGCTGTAGTTCAGTTACAGTCATGTACATACAGAATAAATTAAGAAAATGCACTGAAATATCAGCAAGCATGGCCTTTGAGTCACAGGACAAAGGCGTTTACCTCTTGCCTCCCTTTATATCTTTATGACACTGCTATAGTAAAAACATTAAAAAAAAAAAAAAAAAAAAGTCTAGTGCCTCTCTGCCAGGCCTATGGAGCCCAGACAGCCACACAATCAGGTGGATTTTCTACAGAAGGAAGTATGAAGGTCTCAGCCCTTCTTAAGGGGTATTGGGTGGAGGTGTAGACTAACTTGTGTGAAATAATTCATTCCTTTGAGATAGTATTATGCTCAGTTAGCTTCCCCCTTACATTCTAATCTCAGAAAGAGTGCCAAGGAATGGCCTGAAAATGGGACTACAAACTACCCTCAGCCCTTCTCACCAGCAGCAAGGACACAGGAACTGGCTTTTCCAGAAGCCCATAATGTAACCTTTACTGAGTCCATAGTTAATGTCATACAGGTCAGCAACGGGCATGTGAAACTCTGCACAGAAACCTTACTATCCTCACTGTTACCTCTAGCAAGTACAAAACAGTGAATTTTTCTACACAAGAGCTTCTGGGAAAGGTAATGGCTTGCCAAAGTGAGCCTCTGTTTGGCGTACTTTTTCCTGCAAGCTGTGATAGGCTGCAGGTGTTAAAGTTTGGTCTACAGAGAGCTGGTGAAGCCTTTATAGAGGCATAGCTGCGTTTGCGCCCTATTTAGGTCACTTCTCTGTGCTTTCTGGCCATCAACCTTCCCACTCCATAGGTTGATGGTGCCAGGTATTTGTTATAGGAATGGGAAGCTGACTAAGGGGGAGGGGACAATCAAGAGTGGTGACATATTGGCAACTGACACACAGCATGCTCACCCTTTTCTCATCATGCTTGAGAAATACCTTCTCCACTTGACAAACACAAGGTGATAACAGTAATAATGCTGCTAAGTCCATCCCTTCTTAAACCTGCTCTCAAGAACAAAGCCTAACCACCTCGGAGTAAACCCCTGCACCACTAAATGGTTTTAAAGGATTGCTGGTGTGGCTGTCCCATCATTTTCACGTATTTCAAGCACATACATTAGCAAAAAACTTAAAATAATCCAGGTCCATGTTGGGTCCCATCCTCACACATCACCACACACATAAAAGTGAAACCCACAGGATCTAAGAATTCAATCTTAATTTGGAGTCCAGACATGGCAGATATGACTCTTTCGTCATCTGGGCAAGCCCTGATCTGGGATGACTGTGTCCTTCTAAAAGGGAATATCTGGAGAGGCTCTAGAAAGGAAAGCAGAGCAGATCCATCCCCTCCTGGAGCTCAGAAGGAAGTGAGCTACCAATAGTACCTTGAGCTTTAGCTTCTAGAACTGTGAGGCCATACATTTCTGCTGCTGGTGGCACCATTGTGGGAACTTTACCATGGCGGCCCTGCAATACTAACACCATCCATAAAGCTAATGTGCACATCACTCAAAGCTCTGTGAAATCTCCACATCAGTCGGGTTGTTGTCTTTTTTGTTTTTAACTTCAGATTTGGCAGCTGTTTTTGTTATTCGATTTCCCTTGCCCTTCGATATAAATTTTAGAAGCAATTTCTCAATGTCTATTTTTTTAAAGTCCTATTAAGTGTTTGACTGGTTGGGGTTGCTTTGACTCCACAGGACAAGGACAATCTGGGGAGAATTTACAGTTGAACCATATTGAATCTTCAAATGCATTAATGGGATAAATCTTTTTATTTATTTAGGACATCTTCCCTTTCTCTCAACATCATTTCATACTTCCCAGCATGCACATTCTGCATGCTTTCCTAATATAATTATTTTCTCCTCCCCTGTCCCCTGGCCTGCCTTCTTTCTTCCCTCGTACTATTATCATAAACATTTTTCTTTCTACAGCTGTCTATTAAGTTTAGTATAGAAATATCACTAATTATTGAATATTAGTTTATTTATTCGAACCAGAAGTAGGTGGCAAGGATTTTGCAGATAATAATGCAGCCTGCTGAGGAACAGACTTAATTCTGTGCACGCAGACTTTTCTATTTCTCTTTCCATCTCTCTCCATTAGTCCAAGCCCCTCCTGCCCTTCTATCCATCTCTTCTTCCTTGCTCCCTCCCTTTTCATCAGGCACCCATTCCCTCCTGTAGGGAGATTATGTTGTTCTATTGTAAATAATTGTCCTGCCTATGAGTTAAATAAAAAGCACTGATGGGCCAAAGGCAGACAGGAAGTGTGGGCGGGGCTACCAGACTAAGGAGACGCTAGAAACAGGCAGAACAGAGCAGAATGCCAGAGAAAAGCCAGAAGAAACAGAGGACAATCATGCTGCTCTGAGAAAAGGTACCGAGCCGCATGGCTGAACAGGATAAGAGTCACGGGTTAGATTAAGAATAAAGAGTTAGCAAGTTATATGCCTGGGCCTTAGGCCGATCAGCCTAAAGCTATTGTAAACATCTGTGTGTCTCTGTGGGTTTGTGGGTCTGAGGGCCTAAACCTTGAGGCTAGGCCCAAAAGTCCGGGCCAGAAACCTCTTACTACAGAAAAGTCCCTCTAATGTTTCCTTCACGTGGTGGTCTCCATAAATGACATATCCACCCTCCCTCTTCTCTGCTCCCTCCCTCCTTTCCTCCTAATCCTGTTTTATGGGTTATGTTGGGGGGAGGCATGAATTGATGGTGAATGTTTTGAGTGTTTCCACCTATAGTGAGACACTCCTGATGCTTCTTCCTTTTGCTCTGTTACCACCGTGGAATTCACTAATGAACTGCTGAATTCTGAATCCCAGACATGTACAGGATCAGCCTACTTAGCCAAGATGGATTTGCCTTAGGTATGCCGAGTGAACTTTGCGCAGGATTTTTTACATCTATTTTTGTTTGCTATTTGACATGAAATTTTTTTACAGTGCCCTTATTTGTTTCTCACATGAAAAGAATGTTGTAGTCACATCCAAATTGCTTTTTCTGTTTTCTTCAAAAGGCTATGGGGGATAGGTATCATCATTATTATCTTATTTCTTTTTGAAATATCTGAAATAATTCGGTATGAAACCATTAGGGTTAACTGAAATCTTTGGAAGGTTTTTTAAAGTCATAAACTTGATATTTTTAATAGCTAGAGGAAAATTTAGCTTATTTATTTTTAATGAGTTTTTTAGTAGTTCATCTTTTTAAATGAACTGGTCCATTTCTCTGGGTAACAGCTTATGTCGGTGAGGAGTGTACCTCTTTCACTGAACAATATAAAGCTCCCTCAAAGCTGCATACCACATTACTCAACACATTAGAACTTCATCTTCACTTCTTTCAAGTTTCGCTCCTTGAGATTTCTTCTTTCATCCACAAGTCTTTGAAAGGAACACTATCTTATTTCTATATATTTGAGATCGTCTTTAATCTACAATTTCCGGCCTAATCCCACTATGATCAAAGAACATACTTTGCAAAATGTCCATTATTTTAAATTTATTATGATTTGCTTTATAATGAACAACGGAATCTACCTTGGTGACGGCCGCTCACTCACTTCTATTTTACTGTTAGTGGGTAGAGTTTTCCAGACGCCCACAGAGCATTGTCGTTGGTCAGACTGTCCATCTGCTCTGCTGTCCTTGCCTTACTTGTGCTCTCCATCACTGAGTGAGTGATCCTGAGCTCCTCACTTCCCGGATGCTTCTTGCACTTCAGTGGGTGTTTGCTTTGTGTCTGTAGGGGCTGTATTGTTAGTCACATTGAGGTGTGTAAGTCTTAAGTCTTCCTGGTGAAGCAGACCTTTTGTCAACTTTCTCCATCACTAAAATAAACATTCCAGCCTTCTTTAAGATAAAAGCTAGAAAAATACATCTTTTATCATCCTCCTATTTTGATCATACCCATTTCATCTCTGGCACTAGACATAAAACCCGGGGACTTGTGCATGCTCAGCAAGTGTCCCACCAAGCTCCAGTTCCGGCTTCCACCTTCTTACTCTAAGCCTCTCTAACGTTGCTTCCTTACCAGGGAAAGCATGGGTAAGTCACTCTCAGAACCCAGTCTGTTAATGTGCATTCTTTGTTGACTTTTAGGCATTTGCATTTAATATGTTGATGGGTCTCCTTGAATCTAGAACTACCTTTTTTATTTTTCGCTTTGTTTCCTTCATTTTCTGTGCATCTGATTCTCCTTTCCTGTCTAATTTTTGTTGTTTACATTTCTTTAGAATTCCTTTATTCCATTTATTTGTTTCCTTTTAAGCTTAATTTCTTTTTTTTGTTGTTGTATTTTGTTTTGAGGTTTTGAAAGAAGCTCTCACTATTAGCCAAAATGGCTTCAAACTCTCAACCCCTTGCTGGGATTATTGGCAAGCACCACCACTCTCAGATCTCCATATAATTTTTAATGCTTATCCTATGGACTACACTATACACACCTAATGTTCTGTGGTCTACTTTGAGTAAATGCTTTACCACTTTTAGAAAAGTATGGGAGCCTTACTACCATATATACCATATCTACACCCATATCTCTTCTACTACACATCATATATGTTGTATCTGTGTACATTAGCACACACAATGAAGGTGATGCTTGCACAAGACACTCACATACATGTTAAAGTACCTAAGAGTGAAGTCCGTTGATTTTAGCTACTTACCTCTTCTTTGTCTCCACTGCCTTTCTTTTAATTCTATGTTTTCTGCCTTTGTTCAACTGGAAAAACAGTCATCACACAAGAGAAATCACATGTAAGCATGTGCAAGCACACACAGACACACAATTGTGGCCTAGTAAGGCTATAGCCGTCAGAGCTTGCGTGAGCACTAGTGTCTCACAACAAAACCTTGAAACTTTGAATAACCTCCCCATCTTGACGTGATGCCTACCTGTGCCTTCCTTAAACCTCTTTAGAGCAGGGACTCTGAAAACAAGTCCTCTTACATTTCCTTCTTCTGACAAGTCCTTGTTTTGCTTTCATCCCTAAAGAAGATAGTCACTGGTTACAGGCTGCTGGGCTCATGGCTGGTTGACATTATTGGTTTAACATTAGCAACATCATCCCACTGTCTTCTGGCTGCTGTGGTTTCTAATGAGGAATTCAGTCTTTGAGCCATTTCCCCATTTACAATGAGCCTGCTGTGAAGATGTACTTAGACTCAGTTTTCTGAGGGATGATGACTGTGTGTCTGTGTGTGATTTTTCTTTTGTCTTATGCTGTTGGGGACTTTGAGCCTCTGTAGTCTGTAAGTCTATATTTCTCACTGATGAGAGATGTTTTGGGGTTTTATTTCATCAGACGCTTTTAGTTTGGTATGGGTTGTTGTTTGAAACATGGTTTTACTCTGTAGCCCCACTGGCCTAGAACTCATCAACCCCTATGCTCTGCCTTCTGAATGCTAGAATTGTGAGACTATGACACCACACCCAACTCCAGGTATGTGTGCCTGTGCCTACCCACCGCTACCCTGTGTGTGTGTGTATGTGTGTGTGTGTGTGTGTATGTATACATATAGAGGGACCACACACACAGCTTTCTTTTCACTCTGGAATTTTAATAACATGCATCCTTGTATTTCTGATATTATTTTAGTAGTTTCTAAGGACTTACTATTTCTTGAAAACATTTTCTTTCTGTTACTTGAGGGTAATTCCATTCACCTACTTATAGTTAACTAACTTTTGTCTGTGTCATGCCTATTCTGCTTCTCATATCATCTAATAAATGTCTTTATTTCATTTATTTTTTCCAGTTTGAAATTTCTCATTTTCTTTTTTAAATTTTATATTTGTCTAATAAGAATTTCTTTCTTTCTATTCACTTAATAAATTATTCATATCTACTTCATGGAAATCCGTAAAGTCCTTGACAGTTGCAACATGTAGGCCACCTCAGGGTGACATTTATTATCTTCTCACCTACAGAGCTGGTCACTTTTTAAAAAAATATAATCAGTGATTGACTGGAGAATCGTGTAGATTTTCTTGGTGCTTTGTACATCAAAAAAAGTTGGGTTTCACCCAAGACATTTTCAGAATTCCCTCGTAGACTCTAGTGAATGTGAATTTTCTTCTGTTTGGTTCCTTGGACAATCTGTCCACTTAGATTCACACCTTAGCTCAGTCTCAATATCTTTAGAGGTGACTCTGATGCCAACTCAGTTTCGAAAGCTTCACTGTGACCACCTTTGCCTCACATGAGCTGTCTATGAATTAATTATGGGTTCAGAACCATGGCTTACACTACAGGTTAGTTCCAAACCCCTTGCTAAGGTTCTGTGAGTATATCTGGTGCATACAGCTGGTCAAGAATCATAGTCAAATAGGTAGTAGGTAAGTAATAGGCATGTAGGTAGTAGGCAGGTCGTGGGTAGGTGGGTAGTGTCCTCTCCAAGATTTCTTTCATATTCTCCAACTACCAAGACTCCTTGTTCTGGCTCCTCTCTCCATACAGTTGGGCATTCTCAGGGTTCCAGCCTAACACCCAGTTCCATAGTTTTATTCAGCTGAAGGTCAGGCTGAGGCCAGAGTGGCAAGGGAAGGAAGAGTGGGAATCTCCATGATATTCACATGGTAATTAGTTGCCCTGTCCAGAGACAATGATGAGAAGGCCCTTCCTTCAGTCTGTTAGTCTGCAGGCCAGTCCTTCAGCCAGAAAGGCCCATTCCCAGAGTTCCACCACCCCTCACCATTTAAGCACATCTCAAATGAGCCAGCAGTGTTTACTGAAGGGAAGTTAACCCCAAAGCAGTACTCAGTGCCAGAGCACTGGGCATATAAGCACAGGCCAACCTCCTCAGGGCATTGCTTCTAATTCTGTCCAATGAAGGAGATTAGCTATGGTGCGGTGGCACCATCTGATCAGCACTGTGTGTTCTCCATTGATCTGTTTATTGATTTTAAAGGGTACTTTAAAGTTAAAAATCTACTTCTTTTTGTTTTATTCACTTTAAACCAACACAGCTGTTGTCGCTCTGGCTCGGCTGGGTAGCAGCAGCAGCAGGAAAGGCAGTGCCATAGGGAAATAGACAAATGCTACCAGCCTTGGGGACTTCAACCCAGGCTGTCTGGTACAATTAAGCCACCAGTGCTAAAAATATCAATTTGTGGGTCACATCCTACTGCTAGTTCTGAGTAGGGTTCCAACATCCACACTGGAAGTTTTTGTGTGACTAACACATAGTTAAAGATGGAGATGCTGACTGAGATGTGATGAAACCAGAAAGGGACCGTTGCCCATTGGGGTCCTATAACCTTATGGTGCACAGCTGCAAGTGGAGAGAAAAGGAGGAGATAAGGAAGGATGGGGAAGATGCTGAAGCCAAGTAGTCCCTTCTCTGAGCCTCTCATTGCCATGAGCACCTGAGCCCTTTGGTATGTGTAATGTGATACCACCTCCTTTACACACATGCCCTCAAAGATCCCACTGACTCTAGTCCCTCATACTAATCTCTACATGGACCTCATAGAACCTACCCATCCCTCATCCCTCATTCATGGACTATGGCTTTCTCTTTATACCCTAATATATCACCGAATTAAAGATGTATGATCAACAGACATTTCAGGCAGGGGCTCCACCACTGACTTTGTCAGTAATAGTACTATTATCTCAAGTTCTTTCTTTCAAGCACATAGATGTGTGTGTGTGTGTGTGTGTGTGTGTGTGTGTGTGTGTGTGTGTGTGTGTGTGTGTGTGTGTGTGTGTACATGCATCCCACATTCCTTCAAGCTCCAGATAAAGGAGCTGGGTGTCTGTCTTCATGCTTAACAAAATACTTTAGTCCTATCATCCTGGGGACATGAATAATAGAACTTGACACTAAACTATTTTTCCATTTTCACAGGATTGGAATCCAATTCATGGCAGGGAAAAATACAAACTCCTTTTCCCAAACTTGCCATCTAGGATGGCCTATGGTTCTGGCTCTCCCCACTCAGTAGTCCTTCCCAGCAATGGTTCTTGTCAACTCCCAGATACCTTTCTGCATCTAGGGTGCAAGGGGCCCAGAAAGGGAGTTTTTCGAAGGTACTATAGAAGAAAGTACTGGAATGGAACCTGAATGTGAAGGTGTGGAGAATCATAGTACCAGATGTCCGGCTGAAGCAGAGGCCCAAAGATTGGATAGAAGTGCCAGCAAGTGTGAACAGGACTCAAGGCATAGGAGGTCATGATTCTTGGGAAGGGTAGTCCCTCGAACTTCTTTCCAATTCTACTTAACTCCAAGTGCCTCTTGCTGCCTGCTCCAGGCCCCCACTACAAGGGATATTAATGACCTACCTAGGCCTACAGTTTTCACCTATGGTGACAGCAAACATGACCACACAGAAATACTCATATCATCTTTTCAGTAACTCATGCAGACTGTGCAGATTGTATGTGGTCCCTGAATCCTTCTGCCCATGATACCATCACATCTATTCAGTCCGAAGCCAGTGCAAGCTGGAGCTGAGTCTCTTGTTAATATCTCTTTGCAGCTCCCCATCGGATCTCAGTGATGGCTAATAACAGGAAGTGAATAAAATCTCAGAATGCTGAAGTGAAACTTACAAATGGTTACAGTGTGGTCTACTCCATCACTCTGTTAAATCTGAATAAAAATCTCCCAAGGGGTAACTTCAAATGATCAGTTTCTCCTTGCTTATTTTAAACAATCCAGTTATGTTTATATACAACAGACTTTACACAAATGTTCCCTGTGGGAATAGAGCAGAGGACTATTGCAGAAGAGATGTGGATGTTGCCACTGCATCTCTGGTTACAGACCAGTGAAGTGAAAGACCCTCACATTCTTGGCTAAGTAAGGCAATCACACTCTATGCCCAAACTTTTGGGGTCAGCTGACAGAGAGCCCCCAGATTCTCCTGAGCTGATCTCTAACATGGGCTCAGGACAACTGCCCTCCTTCCTGGCCTGTGAACCCTGTGACTTCCTGAGACATTCTCCCCAGGAGAGCATTCCTGCCAATGTGGCCTTTCCCCAGAGAAGGTGTCTCTGAATCCCCTGTAGAAACCTTTGTCTCCTTAATAACATGTTCTCCCAGTATAGCCTACTGGGAGCAAAGACAGTGGACACTTTTAAGAAAAGGCCTGGATGTGACATTTTAAGATAAAAATTAAAAACACACCCACTGTAAAGTGGCAAACTCTAGCTGACAGGTTACAATGGAGCATAAGTCTGGGGTTTCCCTGCAGGGGCATATGACCCTGGACTAGTCTGGCTTCTTGGAATTCCTTCTCCACCAAAGGATATTATACCAGGACCAAGTGAGTGATGTCACCTGGTCCTTCTTGACTTGCAATTGGGAAAGTATTCCATTGTTATCCCTGATTGGGCATATTGCATGTCAGCTCTCTGTCACCTCATGCCACCTCTGGACTGCTTCACATCTGACACATTTGACAGCCTCTTTGCGTGACATCATCTGAGAGATCAAACAACTCCCAGCAGGTATTATTCTGTAGAAGTAGAACTTAGAACTATGCTTCAACACGTGCCCCTAGTGCTTTAAATCCAAAGTGTCACACAGATTTCTGATCGCAAGACCAGGTACGGAACCCTTGCCCATCCTTCAGCAGCCACACTTGTGGAACTGATAATAAAATATGGTTGGAAAGATAGCCGGGCAGTCAAAGAGCACTTCCTTCTACAGGACATGAGTTCAGTTTCCAACATGCATACAGGGAAGCCAACAATGACCTGCAACTCCAGTTCCAGGGGATCTGACACTCTCTTCTGGCCTCTGTGGGTACTGCATACACACAAGCATACATATCACAGGCACAAAATAAATAAATCTTTTTTTTAAGTCTATGATGACTTGTCAGAAAAGTAGGTAAGCAGATTACAAACCTTAGGAGACTAAAATGTGGTCTATCCCTGACTCCTGCTATGCCACTGACCAAGAAGGAGAACCCTTGATTTCAAAGCCATGTCCACTGTGCTGACCAGACAGCTGGGTGACAGGATCCCACTTGAAATAAAGTTCCACTCTTGTTTCCTGCCAAAATCTGCCAAATACCACAACTACTCAGAGTCTCATTTTCAGAATCTGAAAGCTATTTACTAAATATTCTAGTAAACCCTCAGGTACAGCCCATGATATGTTTGCTATCCCCTTGTCCTTCTTCACAGAATTCCTGGATAAGGCTGTGGCCTCTACCAGAGGGAAGACAGTGTCTCAGGAAAAAAAAGGTTGAGAACCCTAGGGGAATCAGGATCTGGTTTCTTTTAATGACTCAAGAACAGGAAAGATGTTAGGTACCCACGTGGAGGTGGAGACTCCAAAATCTAGGCTTACTGATATCCCTCTCCAGAGCCCAGGCCCTCCTGGCACTTGAAAAAGTCAGAAGCAGCAGCCTATGTAGAACCTGTCCATGCATGTCCACCAACTTCTATCACAATCCAGGAAGCCATGAGATTTTGTGCCCAAATGCCCAATGGCAGCTGGATAGAGACCCCCAGAGAAACAGAGGGCATGAAGGACCTTGTTGGCAGCCTGTGTTTGGAAGCAATCTCTTCTTGCCAAACTCTCCATTCTGTCACTGTAATCTAAAAGGCAGGACCAAGAATCTAAAGTGAGAAATGCCCAAGGGGGTCTATTTCAGAGTTGTTCTGTGTGGCCCGTGGACTAGATACAGCAACATTACCTGGGAACTTGTCAGGACTAGAAAGCCCTGGATACCACTCCAGGCAAGCTGAAACTTCATGGTGGGATATAGCAATCTATCTCCTACCACCATGATCTGATATCATTCTATCTTGACACGCCATCACTCAGTTGAGATGAACATTTTCATGCTGCAGAAGGCAGCTTGGTTCTCAGCCTCACTTCTGGAGTAAACACATATATGCATGTAACCTTCCCCATCCCTTACTGTTGCATAGCCTCCATTTGATTCATACTAACACCAAGTGACAGCAGTCAGCCTTTGTGTAATAAACAACTGGGTAACCTCTGCCCCTAGTTTCAGAGAGGGAAACCCTGAGTCAGATGGATTTCCCAGTGGAAGAAGTATTTCTATTATTTGTGATGGGTTCTTGAATTTATAACTCAAGGGTATAGACCTCTCAACCCTAAGAGACCAACCAGCTACTGTAGAATTTGAATCTGAGATACCTGATAAAAGCTGACCTCTATAAGGAAGGACAAGGAAGTTGGAGATGAAGTTCAATTAATGATATAGTCAATCACACCCACTCAGTTATTATTATATTCCATGCCGGTAAGAATTATAGATCCCCAAGAGTAGTAGAAGTTTTGAGTATAGAAATCTTAAGTCTTTGCCCTGTGTATCTCCTCTCTTAGATTATAATAAGACCTGTAAGTCTGGTGCTTTCTTGAGCTATGTGAATCTTTCTAGAAAATTACCAAATTAGGTTTGCTAGCTGGAAGTCTAGAATCTGAAGTCCACTTGTCAGAAATAAGGGTGTGTTGCACGAATAAATGAAAATCAGGGAAAGTCGGAGATATTAGAAAGAGTAGATACCACAATCAGATCTTACCCAGCTGTCTTCCAGCTTCCTCAGCCTGGCTTCTCTTGGCATCCTCTAACTTCTGTCTTTCTATGCCCGCCTTAAATACTCTCTTGGTAAGTTAAGGCATGGCCCCACCACTGCCTCCCTGAGAGCCTGGAACTCCTTCTGTAAACTAAGATGACCTCAACTCAGTTGGGATTAAGGGTGTAGGTTACCACTCCCGGGATATTCCCTGTGCTGGGATTAAAGGTGTGAATCACCACTGTCTGATCCTCCTAGACTGACTGTGGTTAGATCCCTCTTATATCTCTGAAACTTTCAGAGCTTTTATTAAATCTCCACAAGCGTGGTCTTGTGGAAGACTATCTTTTAACATTTGATCTGGCTAACCCTGGCAGTTGGTTAAACAGATAGGTTGGTCTATGAAGGAAGGAAATACAAGCTCGGGGGAAGAACGTAAACCAAGAAAGGACACATAAGGAAAAGTGTCTGGCACAAGAGAGACATCAAAAATGGAAGGTCTGAGTGACAGGTGTCTCATCAATTCCTAGCATCTGAAAGTGTTTCCTCCATAACTTCTGAGCCCATTCAATGTACACATACCACTTGAGCATCTTGATGATATTCTGATTCTGATCCAAAGTGTGGGGTGAGGACCAAATACAGATTCAGAGCATCAAACTTTAAAGTAAATCGTACATTTTATGAAGGACAATTTGTGCCCACCACATTCACTGAGTAAGTATGTGGCAAAATAAAAATGACAAAGTGATTGTGCCAGTTAATAGTTTATTGCCTTGTAATTCAGAACACATTTTTCCATGTATGCTCTGTGATGAATGACAGAATTAATTCCCTTAAGCTCTACACTTTCTCAATAGAGAATGATGAAGGGACATACAGGAAGATAGGTCTCCTGCCATCTCCAGCTCAGGCCACAGGTCTGAAGAATTGCAACCTTTAAGCCTGGTCTCAGCTGCTATATTCCCTGAGACCCATGAGCCTCTTGTCAGGAGGACACAACTTCTCAATCCACATGTTCTGGATTTCCTGTGGCTTCTGCCCTGTTGGAGCCTGAACTGTTCCCTCTGCATCTAGACAGCAGGAGTAGTCTCTTCCTGCACTGTGTGGAAGGTGCTCTGCTGGTACAACAGAACAGCAGACCAGCTCAGGCTTGCTGAACCCGCTAGCCTCTGTCTGGGCTGAACTGTGCCTTCTCCAGCACAGTCTGAGACTTCCATGTCTTCCTCTTCTTGAGCATTCTTAGCCTTAAGATCACAATACAGTTCTGTTCTTTTATGTTTGAATATCTGCCTGGCTTTTATCCTTTTCCTGGTCTATTTTTGGCTATGCCATTCATTTTCCTGTCTTTGTTTTGTTTCTGTTTTGTGTTGTGTTGTGTTGTGTTGCATTGTGTTTTTGAGACAGGGTCTCAAAAAAAAAAAAATGCAGTCCAGGCTGGTTGGGAACTCTTGACTTTTCTGCCTCAGCCCCTCAAGAGCTGGGAATACAAGCAGTCGCAACCGTATCAAGCTATGCTCCTGTATCTTATATTTACTATTTTATCATAGTTAATCACTCTCTACATGGGTGTCCTCTCCTAACTTACTGTGTTATTTTTGTCTCCTTCTAGAATGCAGGCTTCTAGAGAAGTATAGTTTAGTGTTGTTCTAAGAAAAATACCCCTAGAGGTTGGGTTTGCAACTAAGCTTGGTCATGGTGTTCCTGGGCTTGAGTGCCATGATGAACTCTTGTCAGTGAAAAAGGTATGTTTGTGACCACAGCATTCAATGACACCACACTCAGTCCAGTTACCAACTGCCTCTGCTATGTCAAAGATGCAATTGTCACCATTTTAGGAATACAAGGAGCTTCCTGTACATGACTGCCCAAGGTAGGAGGAATGGATACATGGACTGAAGCAGGCTGGATTCTTTGGACTCATTTGGGCACCTGACTCAGCAAGTCCTGGTTTGAGAATCAGATAATGACCCTGAAAGAATTTCTTGCAGACACATAGCTATTATTGTCAGAAATCACACACGGAATTGAGTTATGCAAACTGCTGAGTGATAAGAAGAAATCACAAGCTGGCCAGTCTTGTGTCATGGCAATGATCAGGAAAGAATGAGACCTTGAATCTTGAAACACAAATTTCTATTTAGATCCAAATGAAGGTAATAATGGTGAAGCCCAAGCCTTGCCTACACTCCCCTGTCTCTATGAAAAATTCTCTCAAACGTGTCTGAGGAGAGACTTTTACCTTGACAACCTCATGGAATCTATAATTGAAGATGGTAGGATAGTGTTTCAAAGAGATGTTCATTCTTTTTAAGAGAATCCCCATCACTACTTGTTACCATGACACCCATAACTTGGGATAAGTCTAATAGGCTCTGAGGCCAGGTGTATACTACAAGTTAGGGAGAAGACCTTGCAAAAATAGACAGAAATATGGAGAATACAGGTGGCAATGTAGCCTGAGGGTGTTAGGTAGACTGTGATGTAAAATATAACAATAGCCCAGGCCAAGTTCACCTTCCAAACTTAATATATGAGAGTGAGCTCCTATACCTCACTAGATTAGCTGATTAAAATATGGTCATAAAAGTGGTCTGCCTTAGATAACTTCTGGTACTATAGCTTCTCTGTCATACCATGGAGAAAGAAATCCAAAGACAATACTTTTGGGATTATCTGTATATGTGACCTAAACAGCTACCCCAGTTAAATTCCTGAGATGGACTTGAAGCCTCTCTCTTCACAAAGGCATAGGAAATAGACTTGTGAATAATTGCACACCTAAAGGGCCCATATGGTTGCTCTGCTTTCTGACTCAGACTGTGAAGAATTGCTACCACTGAGATAGGTTTCTGGTTGTTTAGAATAATGGAAGCCAGATGTCAAGAAGAGGCATGTTGGCTATAAGGAAAAGCAGGGCTGTGACCTCAGTCAGAATGCTTTGTCCTATGGAGAGAGGTCTTTAGTAGTGGCTGATAAATCATAGTGACTTGGGACAAAGAGATGAGCGGCCTATAAAATGGTCTTGAGTCTCCCAAGGAGAGAATCATGATTTCTCCCCCAAGGTCAGTTAATACATCTTAAGCCCCTACTTGGAAGGGGAGGTGGGAACCCCTGGGGAAAAACTGCAGCTGCCCATTTTTTGGCAAAGGGACATACAACACTTTATGAAAGACTGTGAATTGGGATAAAAATATCCGTTACACCTTTGGGGATGCTGGCTATGAATAGAAGACAGTTTGTGGTAACCGTCAAAACATCATTATAGCTACTAGTTAAAATAATGGCCTACTTGTTTCAATTCTGACTTGCAGTGGGCCCAGTTGGTTATTTTCCCCAATTTCTGAATATTCTATTGGAGAAAACATATTTTGCAACTGACAAAATCCACTCAACACTTCTCTGACTCATGGGACAAAGCCTAATACTGTAGGAAGGGCCACATGGAAGCTTCTAGAATTTCTTTGCATTCTTGAGATAGTAAAATAAACATAAATTCCTATCTTTGGTGGGAGGTATAGAAATCAATACTGCTATCAATGACCTTAGCAGGGTTGAGGATTTTTTTTTTTTTAATCACTGTTTCACTTAATTCGCTGATATTACCTCTGCAAAAGCCAATGACTTAGACAAGGACTGTGGGCTGGCATAGCCTCAAACAGGTAGTGACTTCAGTTATAACTGCTATCTCAGATATGACCCTGCTGTAGGAGAAAAATCAAGTCAGCCTCTGGTATTTGATGTGAAGCTACCCACCCAGAGAAGGCCTTTACATCCACACCAACCTGTAAGTATCACCAGAAGCATGGTGTTTTCCTGGCTGGCCAGTGGTTTATCTCTATACTGCTTCATCTGGGCTATGGCAATTCTAATGTCTACAGTGACCCTGTCAGTGGAACACTCACAATCATCATTTCAGAAACACACTATGCTGACAACTTCGTGCTGACTGAGTCTTCTTGGTAAGAGGTGGCCTAGTACAGAATCCAGCAATTCGGAGATAGGAAGCCTTCCTTCCCACAGCCTTCAGGAGGCTGAGTAAAGCAGATCTCTGTGGGTTTGAGACCAGCCTGGTTTTACAGGGTGAGTTCCGGGACAGCCAGGGCTACACAGAAAAACTCTGTCTTGAAGATAAACAAACAAACAAAAAAAAAAAATGTAAAAGAAAGTAGATAGGAAACTGATCACAATTCTCAGGCCTGTGCCACCCTGAAGCTTCTGGGGATCCCATGGCCTGGAGCTGCTTAACCTCTATGGTTAAGAATAAGTCATAATCGTTGTGCCACCCCTCCAAAGCGAGATACAACATTTAGATAAAACACAGTTACTTTAAACAATCAATTCCTCTTGTTTATTTAAAGGGCAGCACAATCACATGGGAGTATGATGCTTCCAGCTACCTGCAAAGTCACAGGCTTTTGAGTGGGGATCAGAGCAGACAGAGGAACTGCAGTGTTCAGCCCATGGCACATGTTCAGCTATTCCTCGATGGCCTGACACAACAGACATGAGGAACACCATGTCCCCAGCAAACAGCAAGTGCTCATAGGATAACTGAAGGCTGACCTCGACCTCTGGGCCAACAAAAAAAGCCCAGGCACTTGCCTGCTAAGAACTGTTTTTGTTGGTGGTGTTTTGTTTTGTTTTGTTTTGTTTTGTTTTGTTTTGTTTTGTTTTGTTTTGTTTTGTTTTGTTTTGTTTGAGAAACAGCATCTAGCTTGCCACTATGCTGCTACAGCTAGGCTATGATTCAAGTGAGTATCCCAGTGTGTTGTAACTTAAATCCCCACTGTGAGATGTTTAGGATTAAACCCAAGGTCTCTGAAGAAAGTACTCAATCCCACCATGCCACACCCCTAGATCCACCTGTCTCATTTAGAGTTGGGGCCTGTGGGAGATAATCTGGAGTAGCAGTTGACATGATTTCGTCTTGGTAATGTGTGTGTGTGTGTGTGTGTGTGTGTGTGTGTGTGTGTGTGTGTGTGTGCGTGCGCGCGCGCGCCACTGTGTGCATGTGGAGGCCAGTGGCAGACACTGGTACCTTTCAATTTACTCTCAACCTTATATTTTAAAAAAGTTAGTAATATTATATTCACAATGTATGTGAGTGCACGGGCAGGGGGGCTCCAGTGTACATATGTGATGGTCAGAAGACAACTTTGTGGAGTTGGTTCTCTCTTTCCACTTTTACATGAGTTTCAAGGACGCAGCTCAGGCCATCAGACTTGACCAGCATGAGGGAACTCCCTGTCCCAGAGATGTTCATTACAAGATCATAACTAAACCACTTCTTCCTGGACCATCTGCTTACAGATCTTGCCACCTATTAGGACCATCAGCTGGACATGAAGCTTCTAACATGAGAATCTTTGGGGGTGAATTACATCCCATTGTAGACCTCTTGTTCAGACCTGCACCAACAGGATACTGCCTCTGCCTTCCAGCCACTCTGACCATGCTCAGTCACTTTTATATGTACCTACAGCACGTCTTCTACCTCCTGAACAAATAATGATGAATGACTATAATGACTTTAAGATTTTCAGAAAAAAAAAGAGGAGACAAAAATTAATAAACAAAACATCAACCTAGACTGAGCAGCTCTGGTGAGGGTGGTGTGTTTAAATTCAACAAAATGAAAATGATTGTCAGCTAAGACACATCACTACCACTGGCTTTCCTCTACCATCTGTCGGTGTCTTAGAACAAAACAGCAGGTCAACAGAAGCTCTGTAGGACCAAGTTTGATGAAACCTATCCCATTCCTGATTAAAAATCAACATATGGACCAGCTGGTGCCATCAACCAATAAAGAAGCAACCATTTAGAAGTAAAAGAAGGGGCTGGAGAGGTGGCTGAGCATTTAAGAGAACGTCCTGCTCTTAGAACTGGGCTCACATCAGGCAGCTTATCATCATCTCTAACTCGAATCCAGGTATCTGACCCCTCTTCTAGCCTCCAAGGGCACCTGCACACAGGCTCACATCCTCACACACAGACAGACAGGCAGACATATAATCTCTAAAAAAAACAAACTGAGAAGCAGCTTTCTGGAACTGTAAAGGCCAACTTAGGAAAGCAACGGAAGGTTTTCTGTAAGAAGGGTAGGAGAGTGGGGCACCATCCAACACTGTCCTCCAGCGGCTTTGTACAAGTCACCAGAGCTACACTTGCATCACAGAACGAGCCTCACGCTTCGGAGATCTGGAGAGGAAAAGGCAGGTGAGCTACGTGTCAGATGAAAAGGCTGAATGAATGAACAGACAAAACAGTACTGCCAAGAAAAACATTCAGCCGGATGCCAAGGTGTCTCAATAGAATCAATGGCTGTCCTCTGCACCAGCAATTAGAAAGATGTGACAATGAGAAGCATCTCATGGGAACAAAGTTATAATGCATCTAGAAAGAAATAACAGAGACACATAAAAATTTTGTCTGAAAATATACACTATGTTCCTGAGGTGAAAAAATATTGCAAATATTCTAATTTGGTTAAAACAGTTTTAAAAGTCAATGTGGCTCCAGCAGACTCCCTAATGAGAACAATAAAGCCCTGACAGCCAAGGAAGTAACTGGGGAAACATTTTCACAGGAAGCTTTTATTAGCAGAAGAATGGACAGAAGTATCCAAGAAGACTGTCCACAACAGCCCAGCACATGTGGAGATTTAGTACATGATGATGACCAGTTCTCAAGTGACTGGGGACACACGTCCAATCTTTGCAATCCTTTCACTTAAAAACTGTATCTGCCCCCAAACTTTTCACAAAAATAAACTGTAGAAAGACTGACATGGAAAACAGATGTCTTTAGAATCCTCCTGGGTGCTCAGCACAGGGAAGGCCTTTATGAATGACAGACATCACAGTCACCAAGGAAAGGAGTGACTCTTACCTGGCAAGAACAAGTAAAACTTCCTCACATCTGTGAGGAGGGCCTTTGACTCAAACAGGAAAGGATAAGAAAGAAAAAGTACAAAAATAAAATTGACCAGAGAGACAGGCTAGTATTGTTAACCTCAGAAAGGATCTTGAAAACTGGAGAGTCCAGAGCCTCCATCTCACTCGAGGCAAGTTCCAGCATCAGCACCAAATGCCACAGTCTACTCTAAAAGAAACACGGCAGCTTCTGTGGAGCTGTGGAGGCAGCCGCTCCACTTCCTTGCTGTTACCTCCAGAGAACCATTAGCCCACAAGCATCCTGTTTGTGAGAGCAACCATCTGGAAATAGTCTAAATGTTCATTAGCAGCTCAGGGAAACCTCAACTGCAGCTAACACAAATGAGGCCAAGCTCCTGATAGGACTGACGGGGGTAGCTTTACCAGAGGAGGCAAAGTCACAGACACTGGGACACTGGCCCTGCCTGAAGCCAACCATAGTTATATATGTTGCTAAGCCTAAGGTAAGATATGTGTGCCCCAAGGGCTCAGGCATTAGAATTTAATCCCCACAATGAAATTTTCATGTGAAAGAAACAATCCACCCTATTGACTACAGGTACTGAGATATGGAGAAAGAAAATCACTTCCTGACATTGTTCAGAGGTGGGCCTTGATGATGATGGGTAGATAAGGTCATATTAGGATGGACCCCGGGGTTTGGGGGAGTTTTGTTTGTTGGTTGATTGGTTTTGATAATAGAGGGGAGGGGGAATATAAGGGATGCACACACATATTGCCATGATGTCACACAAAATTATCCAAGCATTTTTAAAGATAATACAAGGGCTACAGAGATGGCCCATCAATTAGTACTATTCTTTCAGAGGACTAAGCTCTATTCTCAGCACCCATGCGTCCCCACATACATATAACTAAATAAAAATAAATCTTTAGTTAAAAGAAAATACAGGGGCTGAGAGATGGCTCGGTGGTTAAGGCACTAGATGCTCTTCCAGAGGACCTGGTTTCAGCTCCCAGCACTTATATGGTAACTAACAACAGTTTGTAACATGCAGGGAAAACACTCATACATATCGGGGGGGGGGGGGGAGAGGCTGATAAATTGGAAATAAAGGGCACTAAACACCAAGCCAAAGAGAAATGTGAAAGGACCACTCTTCTCCTTGGAGGGGTACAGTGATGGAGCAGCCCCAGAAAGGGAGGAAGAACATAGAGTAGACAGCCTGTGACACCAGCTTCCAACTTGCTGCCAGCAATGCAGCTGCAGGGCCCTCATCACACCACAGCTAGATGGAGGAGCAACCCCAGTCTACCACACAGGGGAAGGTTAGTTACATCAGCTCCCAAGAGTCAGGAAACACTGGTGTTCCTGGCCAGTCTCCACAGTTCTCTCCCTGCCACTCATGAGTGTCAATCTCCCTGCAGGCAGAAGGCAGGGAGCTGGCCTTATTCTTCCAGCTCAGAAGAGAGACCCAGGGGCAGTGTAGGTGACCCATGGTGATACTGGGGCAGTGCAGTGGCCTCAGCTGTGGCCTCTTCCTTAATGGAGTAGAATCCATATTCTCTAGTGTTTCTCCTGCTCATGACTCTCATATCTCTTTGACCCTGCTGTTGGCACAGAAGCCAAGAAAGTGATGGTGGGCTTCACTAGCCTCGGAGCATCAAAGCTCTGGGCCCTGCGCTTCCTTTCAGTTCTCTCATCCACAGCCAGGCACTGCTCTGCCAGATACCCTCCAGCAGCTACCCTTCCCCACCTGCCTGTCCCTGCTGAAAAGATGCCTCTGGGACATCAGTTCATTCCTCTTATCCATAGGTCCATAAAACTTAATTCTCCATACAGACCTTGTAGGGATATGCCATCCCTCACACTCTGTAATGGGCCAAAGGAGAAACAGAAAATCTGATGGAAGCAATCAGAGCCTCCCAGGCAGCAGCAGAGGAGGAAAAAAGAAAAGTCACTAAAATGGTTTCCGCACACGTAATCTCACCATGGCTCCAGAGGAAAAGCTTGTCACTTCCTACTCTCAGCTCCATTGCAATGGGAATTACTGGGGAACAAAATCCACATATCTTTACCAATATGCTATGCTAGTCTATCAGTACCCACACTCCCCTCAGAGACCTTGGCCCAGATGGCTGGGCCAAACCCCACGATTAGTTCATGTGCAGACAGGAGTGTAAACGGCTTTCAGTAAGCTGCAAATGTGAATAAAATTCCAGGAAGTACTGGCTGGGGGAAATCTTGGCCTGCAGAAGGAAGAAAGTGCAGGAGAGGCAAAGGCAGCAAAGGGGTGGAAGCAACCACTAAAGAGAAAAAATATTAACAGATAATCCAACAGCCAGGAAGGAAAAGTTGTCAAAGCAGAAGGGGCTGGTCCAAACAGAACAAAGCCAGCAATGCAGTGACCTTTCCTGAGAAGGCAAAGCTGGGAAGCGACTTAAAAATAAAGCCAATGAAGTATTTAAGAAAGACAGTGGGGGCAGGATAACAGATCAAAACCCAAGAAGAAAGTATGAGCAAGATAAAGGGTTAAATCAATCACCAAGAGGGCAGGTCAAGAATGAGGGTTTCAGGAAGAAAACGGAAACAGAGAACTCAGCTCCACTAAGTGAAGCTTCCCAGGCTTGCTAAGTGCTGAGTATTCCCGGGATTTGGAGTGTCTTCCTCCTGTGGGCACAGATTCCCTGAGCAGTACAGAAGCACCAATCTGCTGTCTCCCTTCTACAGTCACACACAGACACTACAAAGCAGCCTGAAATGGCACTCCTCCTTCAGATTCTGCAAGACTGTCATCACCACCATCTTCAGTCTGGAGGCATAGTCATTTTGCTTGTCTTTCTTGGGAAGAAGTGCTGACATATTAACCACCATAACTTTGGCTTTTTATTTCTACTAATGAAGCTATACAAGATTACCGCAGGCAGGTGAGAAAACTCAAAACCTGAGTTCAATTCCAAGAACTAATATGGTGGAAGGGGTTAATCCACCCATAGGTTGTCCTCTGACCTCGACCAGTGTCCCACGGCATGCACATATCCAAACACATAAGTACACACATACCCACACAAATATATGTATTAAGGATATAACTGTAAAAAACAAAAAGGCATGAAAGCCATGAAGGCTGCTTTGTAAGAGCACAACTTTCATCCCAGAACTCCAGAGTACATCCTGGGCCAGCCCCTGAGGCTCTCACTTCCTCCAGTACTTCCCTTGACAACAGTGACGGTCCAGTAAACATCTGTGGATGGAGAGTTCCATTTGCAGATCCACCTAATGTGCTTCTTGAATGGGGCCTCACTGAGACCTGAATACTGTGCACACTCCACACCCAAGCTTTAGTCTGGAATAGGTGAGCAAGGAATGAATTAGTTTTTACAAATGTGCACTGAGCCTGGAGGCATGGCCATTCCACTAAGATGAACCGTTAAAAGGAGGGTACGAGAAAAGTAGAATTTAAGATGAGCTCTATGGAAATAGGTTCTTCATGGTTTCTAAAAAGTGTCGGGGGGAGAGGTGTAGTTGGATTTTTAGCAAGATATGTAATAAGTTCTTCTCCCAAGTGTTGTGGACTTCCTGGAAATATGCAAATCAGAAGAAGATGAGGTCGGCTAGTTGCTGGCTGAGTAACAACATGATAAAGGTAGGTAACTGTTGGCCATGAAGACTTCCTAGCAGTTGGTTCCCTGAATAAAGACAAACACATGAGAAACTTCTCAGAACTGCAAAGGGCACAAACCCGGGGTACCGGCTGAGAGATGGAAGCCATCAGGTCCAGGGCAGGGAGCTTTCCTACATGAACAAGACATCACAATCTCTGCTGCGGATCCTCTGCAAGCCTATGCAGAAAGGCTCAAGCTATTTAAGGACTAACCAGAAATCTGCACCATTAATTACCTTGGCTAAAGGGTCCTTGGCCAAAGGGCTTTAAGATGCTCTTAGCTAAAGGGCTTGGAGTAGCTCTCCTCAAGAACTTTCTTCTGAAGATTCTAGGCCTGCACACAGATCTCATTTCCTTGAGCTGCTTAGTGGGATGGCTGGATTATATGGTAGTTCCATCTTTCAGTCTGTTGAGAAACCTCCATATTATTTTTCGACTGTGTTTTTATAGTGAGCATCACTCCTACCAGCAGTGTGTCAGGAATCCCTTTATCCCCTGTCCCCACCACAAGTTATATTTTACCTCATTACACGTTATCTTTTATTGCTAAAGTATTCAGAAAAGCTAATATACAATTCCTAAATGTCCAATCAGTGTTTGAATGGATAAAGAAAATGAATATCATTAGCACATAGAATATTATTCAGATGAAGGTTTGTTATACATGACAATAGGAATGATTCTGAAGGATAATTAGTGAAATAAACCAGGCAAAAAAAAATAATAATAAACACTGTATTATCTCATCCATGTGAATCTACAAAAGGTTTTCTCATGGAAACAGACTACAGCAGTGGTTACAAGAGGGTAGTGAAGAAGTTGATGGCTGGGAGAGACTGGTTAGTGAGTACCAAGTTGTAGCCAAAAGGAGAAACAAGTTCTCACATTTGGTTACACAGTATGGTGGTCGTAGTTAACAGTAACACATTGTCCTTTATAAAGTGGATAAATGGAGGACCTCTGAGTGTTCTTACCACAAAGAAACGTTGAGTGTATAAAGTGCTTGTCATGCTGAGTACTTTAATGTGATCCTTACATCATATATGTGTATTAAACAGCACACTGAAAATATGCACAATTATTTGTGTCAATCTTTTAAAAACTTTCATGATAGTAGTGATCCTCAATCATTATTTTTTTCTTTACATTAAAGAAAAGAAACCTCTGCTATATACAGCCCAATGGCTAGGTCTAGGTGAAATGATGCATGGAATGGTTCATTTGCTATTCAACACACTCTGTATTCTATAGGATATTTGATATATTGCTATGAAGTATAAATCCTGAAATACCATTAGGTACCATCAACCATGACCTAGTAGAAAAAGGAAAAAAACCCCACATGATGTGGGATGTCTTTCTGTATGCTGTGCAATACAATTGGATAATAAAGGAACTGTTTTGGCCTTTGGCAAGCTAGCTTATAGGCAAGCAGGAAATCTGAGCATAGATAAAGGTGAAGGAGGGTGAAGTTTTAGAGAGAGATTCAATCAAGTTGCCCAAGAATTAACATGTAAAAGAAACACAGGTAAGCCACAGGCCACATGGCAAGACAGACTAATGGAAATGGTTTGAGTTAAGATGCAGGAGCTAGCTAGCAATATGCCTGAGCCATAGGCCAAGCAGTATGTAATTAGTATAAGCCTTTATGTGATTATTTGGGACTAAGAGACTGTGGGTCTAGACCTTGGGCCTAGGATGCCAGAAACTAATTACTACAAAAACATCATTCCCAGGAGAAATCATATCTAGTTACAATGCACTACCCTGCATCTGACAATCTTCCCAGAAAATACAACCAGAAGTTTCTAATGACATTTGGAGAGCACCAGGGAGCTGCCTGAGGGGCTGAGGTAGAGACCTGCAGGGAAGTATGCCTCAGTAACATGCGCCATTCAGTGGCATCTTCCTACTATTCAAGCTCTCTGGGAACTCAGATATCTGCAAGCCATGGGGCTGACAAAAGCAGAAGGTAGCAAAGCTAACAGGAGGACCAAGAGAGCTTCTGGCAGTCTCAGGGGAAAGAAGTTACAACCTATAGCAGAACCAAGAGCCCAACTCCCAGGAACACAGAAGGGAGCCTGAGCCTGGGAATCTCAGGCAAAGACAGACATGGAGCCTTATGAACAGGACAAACAGTGGTGTTTGTGTATCCCCTACCCGAAATACTTTAGGACATAGGTAGTTTCAATTTCTGACTTGTTAGGGTTTGGGAATATTTGCACATAAATAATGAGAATCTTGAGGATGTAAATCAGGTCTTAAATAAGACATCCAATTATTTCACAGGTTATACACATATCCTGAGGGTAATTTGTGTAAAACTCATGGCAAAGGAACCTGTTTCCTTTCTGTTGCTATGATAAGATGTTCTGACAAGAGCAATTTCAGGGAGAAAGGCCAAGTTTAGCTCACATACCAAGTTATGGTCCACCATGGCAGAGAAGTCAGGCAGCAGGAGCCTGAAGTAGCTGGTCACCCTATGCTCAGTCAGAAGAGAGCAGTGAATGCATGCACTCAGCTCCTTTTCTCCAGGATCGTCTACCTAGGGAATGGTGCCACCCACAGTAGGTATGTCTTCCCCTCTCAATTAATATGATCAAGATCATCCCAGGTCTTTGTAACACGTGTCAAACTGACATTAAACATCGATTAAACATTAAAATTTTTGTCAATTTGACCTTCCATCTTGTCTCCACAGGCTCTGATTCTAAAACATTTCATATTTTAGATGTTTAGATGTAAAGTGTTCAATCATATAGCTTTGGTTTATAACCCAAAGTATAAAATGAATACTCTGAGTTTACAGGAATGTAAACAAATGAGCAAATAAAAAATAATTCAGAAGAGTAGAATTCCAAATAGAGTGTGGCTGCTATCCTCCCATAGAGAGTATGCCTCCCTCCCACATGATCAAGATTATAGTCAGCAGTCTAAAGCAGTCCTGAATTAACAGGACCAAAATGACACTTTCCAGAGTGACTGCCCATCTAATATCAAGGTCACCCAAACAAAGTTTACACAGCTATCTAAAAGGGCCTCCAGGGGCATAATTACTGAACTTAATAGAGTTACAGGTAAAAAAAAAAAAAAATCTAAGAAAATACAACTGAAGATCAGGCTTCAGTTTCAGTCATGTATGAACCTGGGTTCACCAGCTGCAAGGTCTGTACTACACTGCCAGAGGCAAGCAACAAAATAATGAGCACAGTGCTTACGGGAGTGTCTGGCTCTTTTTGCCTATATCGCTATATCCATTCATTCCCACTGTGTTGATCATTAGATCAAGTTGACTTCAGAAAGTGAAGCTGCGCCAAAGAAAAGTGAAGAAATTCTTCTTGGAAAGGGCAACCCACCAGTACCGAGTTCTGGTGTGTGTCCAGTTACTGGCTCTCACTCTTTACAGGGAAAGAACTCGTAGGGCCACAGAGGCAAACCTGAAGCCAGAGGTGAGATGAGCCTCTCAGAAAGGCTGCACAACCACCAGCTCAATAATAAAAGCAATTATATAAACACTACAGTTAGCAGCCCTCACTCATTATCATACATGCTCCTGAACTACACTCCAGTACACACAGAATAAGTCATCAAAATTAATTATATATAGGGAAAGTCTAGATGTAATAAACAAGTTTCAAAACACGGACACTGAAATGGTATTTCTGACTATGGCATAATTGAGCTACAAATAAACAGCAGAATACAACTCAGAAAAATGCAAAATTATCAAATTAGCTCCTTTAAAATAACCCTCAGATCAAATGATGGTCTGCAACAATTAAACACATTTCAGTTAGTTAATAATGAAAATATAATGTGTCAAAAACAATGCTTCACACACACATTCTTGGCAGCCTTGTTCATAATAGTCACAGATGGAAGCCAATGATGAACAGAGAAATAAAATGTGGTTTATTCACACAATGAAATACTATATAGCCTTTAAAGGGGAAGAAAATCCTGACATGAGAGCCATCATTTATTCTAGAAGCTGAAAACAAGTAAGTAAAATTTATGATTCCACTTGAATAAGGAAACTAAAAAGGTCACTTCATACACAGATTTACAGAGGTCTTGTCAAAGGATGGTGCATGGGAAGAGGCAAAATGAAGCCATCTTTGAGATTGGCTTTGAAATGCAACAGCACTACTGAATCACACACTTCCATATATTAAGTTGATAAGGTGTATACTTGTGTTTTTCTACAGTCTCAATAAGAATGCTAAAGACAGGTTAGTGAGACAGGCATACCTTTAAATTCATATATTAGAAGAAGCAGAAAAGTATATAACACTTCTTTCCTCACATAGTTTTAAAATAACATGATTAATCCCAAATAAAACTGAAAAGAGGGAAGAATATTTTTAAAAACCAGAAAAATAAAATGGGTAACAAATCTAAAATAGAAAAGAAAACCAGATTGAAAAAGGGAGATATTATAGAAAATTCAAGACCACCCTGGACTACAAAGCAGGTCCTTTCTCAAAAGAAAAACAAGAGAGGAGACTTTACAGAGTCATACATCGATTCTTCAGGGGGATTTATTAATTTAAATCCCTCGATAAGAGGATGAAAATGGGGATGTGAGAAGAAGAGAAGCGAGCACACACAAATGTGACGTCATCATGAGAATGTGGCTCTCATAAGACAGCAGGAATTCAAACCAATAAGTGTGGCGTGTTTATGAGATGAATGAATGATTGAAAACACATGCGATCATCAGTGTTGTCAACGTTACCAACAAGGAACACCTGGGAAACCAATCTCAATGAACGATTGTCTACATTGGATTGGTCTATGGGCACGTTCTTAGAGTTTCTGTTTCTGTGCAGAGACATCATGGCCATAGAAATTCTTATAAAGGAGAAGTTTATTTGAGGCTGGCTCACAGTTCAGATCTTTAGTCCATTCTTGTGATAGCAGGAAGCATGGTGGTGGCACAGAAGCAGACATGGTGCTCGAGAAAGAGCTAAGAGGTGTATATCTGGATCCACAGGCAGCAGGAAGAGATTGTGATCCAGTAGGCCAGGTTTGAGCTTCTGAAAGCTCAGAGCCCACCCCTAGTGACACACTTCACCCATTCCAACAAGGCCACACCTAATAGTGTCATTCCCTGAGCCTATGGAGGCCATTTTCATTCACATCACAGCATGTAAGTGGTGGCAGTGTGTGCGTGTGTGTGTGTGTGTGGGGGGGGGGTTCTTAATTAAGTTCATTGACATGCAAAGAGCCAGCTATAGTGAGTGGCACTATTCCCTAGAGAGAAGGTCCTGAACTGTGTAAGAGTGGAGAAATACAGCTGAGCACAAGCAAGCAAGAGGATTTACATGTACTTCTCCTGACTCTGAATGTGCATTCGCTGTTCAAAGTTCCTGCCTCGACTTCCACAATTACAGTCTATGATCTGGAATTTTAAGGGGCGCTAAGTCACCCCCCGCCAACTGCCTTTTTCATCCTACTTTATCACAACAACAGAAAGGGGGCTAGAGCAGCACACAAACACCAATATTGGTAGGAGAAGAAAATCTCAAATGAGCCTGTGTTTCCAAAGGAAACTGAATCTGCCATTAAAACCATCTTTTCAAACAACTTCCAAGTTCCCAGGTTTCCCATGTGAATTTTTCCAAACCATCAGTATTGCTAGGTTTGTCAACTTGACACATTCTAGAGTGACTTGGGAAGTGGAAACCTCAACTGAGGAATGGCCACCATCAGAAGAACATGTGGGCATATCCATGGGGCACTTTCTTGATTAGTGATTGATGTGATGACCCAGCTCACTGTGAGGGGTTCCATTGCTGGTCCTGAGTTTATAAGAAAGCAAATGAGTAAGCATGGAGCAGGCCAGTAAGCAGCACCCCTCCATGGCCTTTGCTTCATTTCCTGCCCTGACTTCCATATGGGAAAACTGTCCCCTAGAAGTGTAAGATGGAATAAACTCTTTGCTCCCCAAGTTGTCTTTGGTTATGGTGTTTATTACAGTAATAGAAAGTCAGGCCAATAAATCAAACAAAAGCCATCAAAATTACCCAAAGTCTATGAAAGAGGAAAAGGGGAAGTACCCCAAAACATTTTATGAGGCATCTATTACTCGGTTTCCGAACACCGAGCCCCTTAACACTGCTGGTAAAAACATTCAGAAACAAAAGTCAGCAAATCACAAATAAAAATATTAACAAGACATAAGAAAGAAAAATTAACATATAAAACTTACATCATCTTAGACCTAGTTGGATATGACCCAGGAATTCAAGGTTAGCTTAATATTTAAATATTAATCATGTGAACTAGAAGGGATCATTAATCATTAATTAGTGAACTAGAAGGGAACCATTTTATGATGTCATCAGACACGAAAAGAGTATTTCAGAAAACTTTACACTCCCTCTTGATAAACCTGCTGCAAACTAAAACTGGAAACAGAAAGTAATATTCTGAATTGTATAGAGTTACTTCAAAAATTTAAAATAAAATAAGAAACATAATCACTACTTTTCAAAGGAAATGACAGAAGAATTTCCACTAATACATAAATCACCAAACTGGGATTGTCAGTCCCCGCCATACAAGTTCTCATTGGTCATGGACAATATGGTTTCACAACTAAAAAAAATCTAAAATAAGATACAAATAACAATCAGAATTATTAGCCACATTTAACAAGGTTTGTGGTTATAAAAATATATGAAAAAAACATATTTAGATCATTATGAAACCTATTATAACAATTTAAATACATTTTTAATAATATCAAAATTCAAAAAAGGTGTTCTATATGTAAAATTACATACAAAAGATGTAGTGAATGGAGAATGTAGTGAATGGAGATGAAGATTCATCAGCTGGAAGACTTTCCATTATATAGGCCAGTGGGGCTGAATGCTCACAGTGATTTCATTTGTGAGAATGTGGCACCACAGTGTTGAGATCAAACCAAGGGAGGTGGGACTGGACTCCCATCCAAAAGTAGTTCGGACATGAGACTGGTGATCACACCCAGGACCAAAAGGAGAGCAAGGCAGCCATGAAGGCTGCTCCATAGCATGGGAGGACGCGGGAGGGGCCTTGATGATTACACAACTAGGCCTTGGAGGAGTCTGTGTGCCTTAAAGGGCTTACATGGATTGAAGTTGTGGTTTGTACCAAGAATGATGGTGTCTGGCTCCTTCTTAGAGTGGCCAGTTGTGGGACAGGAAGAGAAGAGATAATGAAGTTGAAAACTGCCGGATGTCAGACATTAGAAATGGAATCAGATCCTCTGTAGAGAGCCATTAGGTGATTTATTAATAATGTTGGATCCAGACACCCATGAAAAGGAAAGCAAATCTTGGCATCTACTTCATCATCTACTTGGCATCAATTCAGACATTCAAAAAAACAGGATGAAAGCTAAAATAGCAAAACTTCAAAATTTATCTACAGGGGCTGAAGAGATGGCTCAGCAGTTAGGAGGATATGGGTTTGATTTCCAGCATCCACCTGGTGTTTCACAACCAACTGCAGTCCCACTTTTATCCTCCATATGAACATACATACAGGAATTAGTTGCTGTGGAATAAAATATTTGTTTAACTAAGTAAAGATGTGTTTCATTTGTTTATGTTATGGAATATTTGTTTAACTACGTAAAGATGTCTTGCTGTGCCTGTCTAAGGTACCTGATTGGTCTGATAAAAAGCTGGACAGCCAATAGCTAGGCAGAGAAGATAGAAGCAGGACTAGTGGGCAGAGAGAAAAGAGAAGGAGAGAAGGAAGGAAAGATGTTAGGAAGCAGCCAAGGGCCAGCCAGCTGGAGGCCAGTCAGCCAACGTACTGACAGGCTGACTAATTAACTGTAGTAGGCTTTCTTGGACAACCAGCTCCCAAACCATGACATGGAGACTCATTAATTATGAATATTCAGCCTTAGCTTAGGCTCGTTTCTAGCTAGCTCTTTCAAATTAATCCTTTTTTATTCATCTATGTGCTGCCCTGATTCTTGTTTACCTCATCTACATACTATCTATCCTGCTTTCCTGCTCCTTCATGTCTGGCTAAATGCTATCCTGTTTTAAAAACTTATCCACCAAAGTAGTCCATTACTTTTTAATTCAGTCCCAAGGTCTCAGACAGTGGCAGAATTAAGTGAGGTTATTTTCAAGAATATAATGAGTGGCCTCTATCCCCCAGTCCTTATAAGAGTCCTCTCAAGCCTTCTGAGCTAGAACCCCCACCGTTTACATCCCTCTTGGAATTCTTGTCTTTGGACTCCCATTGTAATAGCTCATTTAACTCCATTTATAGCATGGAGTAAATGTTTCAAACTCTTCCACATTCCTCCTACAAACCAGCTCTAAAGGCCTAAGAACTGTATGGTCTGGTTTATCATAGCAACTACCCACTCTTCATACTGATTTTCTGTATTTGTTATCTTTTTTGTTGTTTTGGTATAAATAACTTGAGAAAGGAAGCATGGGCTTATTTAGACCTGAAGTTTGAGAACACAGCCTCTGTGGTAGGGAAGGCATGGTGGCAGTGACTCAGTGGTAACAGGAATGTGCATCTGGAACTCCACACATGTTGGCACATTAAAAAGCAGAAAGTGGTCAGACTAAAATATTTCGAAGATTACCCCAGTGGCCCACTTGCTGCAGTGAGGTTCCAGCACTTAAATGTTTTCATAGCTTTTCAGATATGTCACCAGGTGGGGACCTTGAGTCCATGGGGAACATTTTCCACTCAAACCACAACAGCTGTCACACCCAAACATTACTAAACTGCTATCACTTTTGCTAATTTTTAAATTTTAGAATAAAGGATGTACTATTTGGGGTCAACTTCTTTCATATTGTGTTGTACTTATAAGTCACCCACTGGTATTGAGTGTGACTGTAATTTACTGATGCCTGCTGTTCTAACTTTATATTCATGGTATAGATAAACAGGAGTTCATGTTTTCTTCATTTGGTGGACACAGGACCTTTCCCATTTTGTGGACATTATTTCTCATAGAAATATCCTTATATGCTGGGTGCACATGCTTTCATTTCTAGGGAATATCTCTCTAGGGATCAGCTGGAAAGGCTGTGGGATCTGGATGTATTTGTGTTTTAGTCAACAGGACTAATCCATTTTCTGAAGTAGTTGTTTCAAAATCACATTCAGATAAGTGTAAGAGTTGACTTTGCTTCACATCTTGCTACTAATTGTTATTGTCAGTTTTAATTTTATATCTGGCAGATGTGTAGTGAGATCCTGTAGCTTAAATTTGCATTTCTCAGAATACTAATAGAGTTAAATAGTTAAATACCCTTTTTTGGAAATCTCACTTGAGGCTGCTGTGTGAGAATCTTGCCTCCTGGCTCTTCTCTCAGCACTTTGTAGGAGTTCATATATCCAACATGTTTAGCCTATGCTACACATCTATGTGGGGACATTTCCTTACACACTTTTTGTCTTGATTTCAAAGGTAGTTTCTGATAAAGAGAAAGCCAGGTTACCAGCCTTAGAGTTTAAGTCAGCATGGTAAATGTCCTAAAAACCTGAAAGTACTCTGCAGTTAACTGAATCTTGATTGGCGGACCAAGAATTCCACCTACCATCTACAACTCCTGCTCATTCCAAAATTCAATTGCTGTCACTCCCACACACACGGTGAGTGTCTTCACATGGAGGCCTAGTGGTCATACTTACTGGTCCAAGCAAAGGTGTGGTATAGTTTAACAATTCTATGGGTAGCTGACAGTACATGGGGTGGGAAGACTGGAGAGGTAAGTTTGATCAAATTAAATGGGTTTCTTTCCTACAGAACTTCCCAAGGCCTCTACTTAACAGGGCTCTTGAGGACTGTCCAGCTGGGGGAATATGTGGGCTACATTCAGGACCATCACATGGGACTCCATAGAATACAGTTTGGGAAAGCCTGCTTGCACACTGCTGTCATTAATTAGAATTGGACATAATTAACCTGATCTAAATATGATTAATAGAAAATTACATACAGAAAAGGCTGACTTCCTTCACTTTAATCACACTAATTATGTTGGGCTCAACCTACTTGCAATTCCCTGTGCTGTTTTCTCAACACACTTTTCATCTTTCTAAAGGGAGTGTTACTAATTTTTTCTTTCTCTTAACGCAACTCAAAAAAAAAAAGTCAGTGTCAGAGTCGAAATTTCCAAATATTTGAAGGCACATTCTGAGTCTGAGAACAAATAGTCAGGTGTCTCCTTTATGCCTCCTCCAGGGGACACTGAGCATCAGACAGCTTCCATCAGTTACACACCCACCTGACCACAACTCCTGGGCTCCCACTTAGTAGGGTAGTAAGATGAACTTCGGAAGATCCAAAATTAAACATCAGTCCCACATTTCCAGAGAATCTATTACTCAAGATGGGTTATGAACATGGGTCAGTGGTGATAGGAGTCCACACCAATGTTAGAGATCAGAACCTGTGGTGGAGCACTTGGGAAGCAGAGGCAGGAGAGTCTCTGTGAGTTTGAGGCCAGCCTGGTCTACAATGCAAGTTCCAGGCCAGCCAGGGCTGTTACACAGAAAACCCTGTCTCAGAAAAAAAGAAAAGAAAAAAGAAAGCAAGGCTGGAGGTGGCTCTGTCCCCTGATATTCCAAGGCTGGAGGTGGCTCTGTTCCCTGATATTCCAAGGCTAGAGGTGGCTCTGTCCTCTGATATTCCAAGGCTGGAGGTGGCTCTGTCCCCTGATATTCCAGACTATTTTATTAAATATAAAATATAGCACCACAAGGACCAGAACTACAACAGCAATCAGGGCTGTGTGCTCACTTTCAGCCAACACCCAAAAGGTTCAGGAAGATGAGAAATGGATAAACTATGCATGGCCAAAAGCAGCGGGAATGCAGCTGCTGAAAACACAGGGCCAGTTCAGTTAGCACAGGTGGCCCGTAAGAAATGGAACAGCACAGGAAGAGACAAGAGAGTGGCCAGCAGTTCAGCCAATTAGTGGGTCCAGGAGCAAACGGAAGCAAGAGACATTCAAGTGCAGTATGAGGAGGGTGCCACATGTGGCTATTTACCACAGCCTCTCTTTTGTATGCCATCAGGGGGTGCACACCTGCACACACAGTCTTGTGTATGTGTTTATATGTGGGATAATGTGCACACACATAAAGTCAATGTCGGCCATCATTCCTTAGTAGTAGTCATCTACCTGCACTTTTTAATCAATTTTATTTTTTAAATTATTTTATTTATGTTTATTTGCATGCATGCACAGACACGCAAGTGCCATATGAGAGTGTGGAGGTCAGAAGGCAACATGAGAGGTTGGCTTTTCTCCTTCTGAGATGTGGGCCCAGGATTGAACTCAGGTCATCTGGTTTAGGAACAAGAGCTGAGCTTTCTTGCCTGTCCCTACCTTGTTTTTCAATACAAAGTTTCTCATGGGGCTGGTGCTCACAGGGCTAGATGGAAAGCCCATGGATCCACGTGTCTCCACCTCCACAGCGCTGTCATTAATGTAAAGCATGTGCCACCACACCCAGCTTTTTGTATGTGGGTCCTGGGAGTCAAACTTGTCCCTATGCTTGCAAGGCGAGCATTTTAGCAACTGGGCTCTTTCCAAGTCTACCACAATCTCTTCCCCCATCAGCTTTATGACATAAGCAGAATAAAGTGTTGAGAAGAATGAGGCAGAGACCCATGAACACACACCACTCAGGCTTAACCACTGTGTCTCTCTTCTATCTCCCAACCACTACCCATACACTAATAAAGACATTTCCTTTCCCACACAGAATGGGCCCTGCTATCTTCTATTTTGTTTTAATTTACTTTTTAAAAATGTTCATTGTGACTTATGGTTATTTCTATGTATCAGCTTGATTGGACCACACCTGGCTAACCATACTGTGTTATGGCCACCTCTCTTAGGGTATTTAGGGATGATGCGCATTTGAACGGGTGGGCTGGATAAAGCAGACGGTCCCCCCAGGGTTAGGGGACCTCTAATAATCCAGGGAGGGCCTGACTAGAACAAAGAGATGACAGAATCAGCTCTCTGCCTGACTTCTTGAGCCAGGACATCTGTGTCGTACCCTCTGGACTCTGGCTATGAGGCTGATGGGCCTGGCCAGGAAGCTGTACCCAGTGTTCTAGCTCTCAGGACAGTGTGCCAATGGACTCTGCTGGATCTCCAGTGAAGGTAGATCCCAGGATCTTGATACATATGGGCTATTAACTATAATATAATAAACCCATCAAGAATAAATCGTAGGGTACACTAATGATAGATAGATATATTGACAGATACTGAGATTGATCCCATGACTTCTGGTTTTCTGGAAAACTTTGACTAACACATGGCCAACAAAAAACCTAAGAGTGGAATGGTTATATCACAGGGTTCTACATTTTGTTCTTTTTGAACTGTGGAGTTGCTCTCTGCAGGGTTTTTTAGCCAATCTGCCCTCCATCAGTAAGGCATGAAACCCAAGCCACCTTGCTCATCACATTCTTGCTTTATCCTAATCTGCCAAAATACGGGTGTGAGATGACTTCTCATTCTATAACTTGACAATTGCCCAGTTGAAGACAGTGTTCGTTAGTCTCTAAGCCGTTTAGGGCTTTTCACGCTATTCGCCCATTTTCAACTCTTTTTTTTTTTTTGGTTCTCTTTAAAATGTTTACTTGCATGTAATGAATTGTTATTTTGAGAGAAAGAAGAAAATGTCTTCTGTGCCCTTTACCTTTCCTTTTTCATCCGCAGCCCTACTACTCCATGTACATTCACTCATGTCAGCTATAATGTGCCATTTCACCTCATCTTTTGCTACATAACCAACCAGTTGTCCTGCGTGTCATGGTTTAAATATGAAACACCTGGTTCATGTGTTGAATGCTTGGCCTATAGCAAGAGTCACTATTTTTGGAAAGTGGTGGACATTTTAGGAGTTTAGGGTCTAGTTGGAAGAGTAGTTAGTATGTCATGAAGAACAGGCCTCTGAAGGTTAAAATAATGCTTCCTCTACTTTCTTTGCTCCGCGAACCCTGTAATATGAACTGAACTTGCATGCCTTCCCACACCTCTCCAGATATGCCATGCCCTACCCCACCTCCCCACTATGATTGACAGGAACCTCTGAGTCCATGAGCCTAAATGGATTCTTTATCCTTTAAGTTGCTTTTAACCTAGATATTGTTGTGAATTGACTGGTAATGGCCCTCATAGGCTCACATGCTTTAATACTTGATCTGTGGTTGGTAGAACTATCTGGGAAGGATTAGGAACTATGACTCTGTTGGAGGAGGTGTGTCACTGGGAATGAGTGGATCCTGAAGTTTCAAAAGCCCACATCATTCCTAATTAACTCTCCCTGCTTCGTGCCTGTGATCAGGAGGTGAGCTTTCAGCTGCGCCTGCTTTACCCAGTCACCATAAACTCTAACTCTCAGAAACTGTGATCCAGATTAAATGCTCTCCTTTACAAGTTGCCTTGGTCATGACATTTCATCATAGTGAGAGAAAAGTAACTTAGACAGGTATCTTTCCATAACAATAGGAAAGGGACCTGGTGGAATCATTTCCTCTGGGACCATAACATAGCTCTACAGTTCCCACACATATGAAGTCTTACCATAGAGTCATTTTGGGTATCTCCCATGCCTCTGTCTCTCTCGCACACAAATACCACATTCTCAATCACGGCAGCATCTCATCAGGAATTGATAGCTCCAGCTTAATGTCAACTTCTCTTAGTGTTCTGGCTCTGTTTTGTTATTGTTTTTGTTGTTCAAGAATGGTTGGCATTAACACATTTCTATGCTGGGGCAGGAGTAGCTGTGGTTATACCAGCCAGCCAACTTCATGACTGCAACCACACCTCATATGCTCTGAGCCCTCCATGATTTAAATACAGTTTACTCACTTCTCAGTGGCCCTGCAGGATAACTATTGAGTTTATGACCTTAGTCTTCATGCATTCTATAAATAAATTCCAAAAATGGGGAGATGATGTCTTTCTGCATGCTGTGAATATCAATCTTTAAAAAAAGGACTGTTTTGGCCCATGACAGGCACCATAGAAAAAGTAGGTGGGGAAATCAGAATAGGTCGTAGGAGAGCAGAGACACAGACAGATCGAGCCAGCCACCCAAAAAAGAAACATGTAAGGAACACAGGTGAGCCATGGGCCATGTGGCAGAAAGATTAATGGAAATGAGTTAAGATGAAATGGCTAGCTAGCAATGTGCCTGAGCTATTGACCAAATAGAGTGAAGTTAATATAAGTATCTGAGGCATCTGTGGGGGGCCTAGGCTAAGCGGTCTGGGACTGTAGGTCTGTGGGTCTGGACTTCTGGACAGATGGGGTTAGAAACCCCATTGTAATAGATATACACAAAATAATGAGGATTGGAAATTGATTCCTCTAGGAAATAACAGAAAAGGATCTCAAACTTTTGTTGAAACTGGAAGCAAGCTTATAAAGTTATTCTACTACAAGGTTCATCATGGGCTTTAGTATTCCAAGATTTATAAAATGGCTCCATTTGCAGCAGGAAAAGATATAAAGCCAGGCCTCTGCTTCTCTTTGCGGCTCTCCAAGCAGAGATTCATTCTGGCATAATTGACATTTAGAAATATCCATTTTATCATCACTTTTCTTTCTAAGAAGGAATATGCTTTTCTTCAGGGACACACTGCAGGGAAGGATGATGAGCACATTCACTTAAATGATGGATTATCACCACACTGCTGATAGTGAGAGTGCTTGGGATGGGCCTCGGCTATCGTAACTGGTACAGATCCTCCATCAGTACATTAGGATACAAAATCCCATCAGGCTTTTTTGTAGCTCGAAAGGAAAAAAAAAATACCTTGGATTTGGAGGTATAAACTGAGAACCATCCCACAGCTTCAGCTGACTGCAACATACCTGAACTTCATCCTGGAAGACTTTAAGGCACCCATTTCATAGTGGATAATTTCTGGAGGGTGGGAGGGATGTAGTAGTTGCATGACCTAAGTTCCACAGAGCTAGAATTTCACTATAATTCATGAGGCTGCATCCTCATTATTAAGGCCACTCTTCACAAGTTGTCTGTACCACAAGTTACATACAAAACCCTGCCCCTTGACAGAACCTGGCCCCTAAATGCTCTAATGTTTTCAGAGCTTAGAAAGGCTCAGCTCTTGAGGTTAAGGGTGAAATGTATGCACAAAATCAAACTAGGTGGAAAAGACCTATGCAGAGCATGGGGTAAATCCATAGTGTGTGTAAAAATGGATGGCAGGGAACAAGTACAAAACACCCAGCCAAGACCCTTTAGAAGCTCCACCTTGTCCTCTGGAGAAGCTCTGACTGCTCTACAACTCCTAACTGCTTATGATTATGCCACAGCCAAAAGCCACCACACAATCTATCTATGACATTTGTGGTAAAAACACATCCAGTGTGTTACACAGGAATTCCTGCCTGTGCACAACACCAGCCATATGAATAGCCCCTCAAACACAAGGTAGATGCTGAAAGTGAATAGACAGAGTCACATTACTTTACAAACAAATAACAACAATAACAAATATTATTTATCACCCATGGACTTCTGCTACCCAGAGCAAGGCGAAGCTGTGCTTCAGAGGGTATCCTTGACCTCCAGAATCCCATTCTTGGCCTGATTATTCTTCTCTTCATCTTAATAACTCCCACACAGCTTCCCCAGGTAATACACCCAAATCCCCCTCTCCTTCTGCACACCACAGTCTATCACCTCCCTATGAGTGACATTGCATGGTTATTTTATCCTAGCCTGTTGCTGTTCCTTCTCATGAATCCAGGGGGCGCCATGGAGCTGAACACAGGTCCTGAGGACTCTGGGTCAGGACACAGAGGCAGTGTATAGAGCTTCCTGACCTTAACAACCCTTACCTCTGCTCCCTGCTCTCCAAATACACTACAGTCCATCCAGCAGGTTCCTCACAGCCAGGCCAGCTGGTGCAGCTCCGGCCCAGGAAGATAAGCCAGTACCTGTACTACCTAGAATTCATCTTTCCACTTTTCCTTTTGAAAACACATGGCTAGCCTCAAGTTCTGTCCTGCAGGTACTACAGGGCAAACACAGGCAGATAGCAACCTGGAACCACCTGGCTGAAGAGGCTTCTCTCTGATCTAAATTAGCTATCTTATGCTTGACTTCCTAGAATGTCACAATGGCTGACTTCTGAAAGCAGACTACAGACTGAGTAACCCTTATACAAAGTTCTTGGGACTAAGAAATGCTTATGATTTCAGACTGGACGTGGGAATGTTCAATAGTTTCTTTGCTTTGTCTGCTATTCCTGTTTTATTTTTATTGGGGGTTGTTTTTATTGTTTATTTGTTTGTAATGTTAGAGAGAGACCCTGGGGCTTTGCATACTCATATCCAAAAAGCTAACCTCATTCAGCCGCATTTGGGATGTCTAATTTTCAGACTGAGGACACTGAACCTGCAGCAGCTGTCTGCGTTGGATACTGGCAGGTCTGCTGCTAATCTCAACCTTTAGTACATGAGATTCTGGGAGGACAAGGGTTCAGAAGAACACCAATCCGAGAGAGAAAGAACAAATAGGGTTCATGCATACTGCTTTGCCATGGGGTAGTAGGCAAAAACCAGTTCCAAGCAAAGTAAATGGCCAATGGTAAGCTAAGGGTCTATCTACACCTTGGCAGTCAAATCAAACACCAGCTTCAAAGGTCTGTGCTCAGGAACACTGAACTATACCCATGCATTTCCCAGAAGTGGACACAGCACTGGTCCATCTGTCATGGCAATCCCAGTTTCCACACGGCAGAAGCAAGAAGGTACTCCATGCAAGACCACTGGACTCCATTCAAGTCCACCTCTGATTTCTTACCAAAAATGAGTGCCTTGATAATGTTCTGAAAACTCTCCTGGTAATCCAGTCTTCCTAGAATAAAGCAGAGGAAACAGAAAAAAAAATGCCTTAGTTTCAGCAATGACAATGATGCTTATATCGGGCTCTTCCGTGCCCTATATAATGAGAGGCTTTGAATCACCTGCAAAAGTGAATGAATAGGCTTATAGAAAGTACCTTAAACAAATAATTAAGATGTTTCTTCAGCTGTTTCATTGAACAATTATTGCCTTAAGAAAAACATGTTGGGCAAATAATGATGGCTTATGTACCATTCTAGAAGGAGAGACTACCTGCATATTAATGAAGCTCTTCAAAGACCTCATGAATATTCATTTTCCCACAACAAAGTTTGACACCAGTGGTTGGAGAGCCCTGTTCTGTGACCCTTCCTGAGAAGGTGGGGTCCATGCAAGGGCTAGAAGACAATGAGGAGTCACTAAAGGGAGAGAAAGGACATTGCCCACTTTTTCTGTCAAGGGTCCCAGCCAGAAAGAGAACCAGGCCCTTCATCTCCTCAGAGACTGCTTCACAAATGAAAGCTGAGGAGCAAAGTCAACAGACTTGAAGGATTCAAGACTAGACCTTGAATTGGATTTGAAAGAAATAAATGATTTATCTGTCTTCAGAACCATTTCTAATCCCCTTCTCCATGTGCTACAGCTTAAAGCAGTGTGAAACTATAAAAGACTTTGTTTCTTTTCATTTTGTGTATGTGTATGGTGTGTGTATGTGCCTGTGTCTTTTTGTGTGTCTCTGTGTCTTGTGTATGTGCACGCATATGTGTGTATGCACACATTGCACACGTGTGAATTCATATAACAGTCAAAAGCCAACATCAAGCATCTTCCTCCGACATCCTCCTCCTTTTTTTCTAAGACAGTCTCTCTGAACCCTGCCCTGACTAACCGGCGGGACCAGCTAACCAATAACCTCGGATACCCTCCTGTCTCTGCCGTCCCAGAACTGAAGTTACAGGCACAAGCCACTGCACTCAAGTTTGTACATGGGTGCCCAAACCCATGCTTGCAGGGCAAACACAATTGCTCACTGAACCACTTCCTCAGCTTTTTCACTCCCTTTTTGAAAGCCTCCTGAGGTCTTCCAAGGCAGAAAGCCCAGGGAGGCTTCACAGGCAGCTACACTGAATGGGCAATTCACCTTCTATCTGTTGTGGGGCCTGAGGTCACAGGGGGCAGCTTCCCTCACTAGGGAGAAAGAAATGGGTCTTGTTCCTGGCACAAGGAGACGATGGCTTCTACTCTGTGACAAAGGCCTGATCTAGACTTGCCACATGGCCAAGATGTGACTCTCAGGTCAGATGGTAACTCTCAGTTCTCTCAACAGACATTCTCAGCAGCAGCTTCTCGGATATTGGAGAATTTCATCGGCCCCAATATGGCCCATGCAAATATCTCAGGTCCAAAGAGAAATGACTAGAATCCTCTAGAAAACAGTTAAGGGATCTGTAGACCCTTAACCTCTGTGCCTTCCCTAGGGTGGCAGGAGCCTGGTATTCACATAGTTGTAGGTCTTTCCCAAAGGTCTAGTACATATGCAAGATTTGAGTACTTTACAGATTCTGGCTTTCTGAAGAGGCCTCCTTATCACACTCAAGCGAGCATCACAGATGAGGCATTTCGACCATATACTTACTTCTCAAAATGCAGTCAGTATAGGTTGCTTATTTCCTATGTGGGCATCAACAAGGCTGCTTGCTCTCTTGCTCACCACTTGAAGCCATGCATGCAGTACCTGGGGCAGCTGCCAGCAGGATGGTCATCCCGATATATAGTTCTATGCTCTGGACCTCCAGAACCAAGGGCCAAAATAAAACTCCCCCCTCCCAAGTTCCTATATTCAGTGTTAATTAACTTAATAGGAAAGGGGGGGAGCCTCCATCTTGCTCAGGAAGGTTTGTTAGGAAGCTAACCAGCACAGTCCATTCCTCCCCATAAACACGTGTCTCACTTCCCATTTTGGACCATCTGGCATCATCCCAGTTCGCTGTGGGCCTGCAGAGGTCCTGTGTGCGTTGGATCTAGTTTCTCCTGCCTCTGACCAGGGATACCTGGGAGAAGCACAGAACCTGCACAGGGGTTCACTTTCTTGCCCTGGGAGAACCAACACTGCCTATTTCCTGAGAGAGCTTCTCTCTACAGCTCTCCCTCTCCTGTGAGTCCAGAAAAAAAGAGAGAGTCTCATTCACTGAAGCAGCAGCACATCCTCCGCTTGCTCCATACAGAAGCCCTAAGAAAGCACCAAGCCCTTCAGCTTTGAAACAGTGGTGTGTTATACCTTACGCAAATACTTTTCTGTGCAAGGAAGCAGGCCCACATCTGAACTCAATTTAGAACCAGGCTTTAAGTGTCTATTTATAGGCTCCATGTATCCATCCCTAGTGGATGTGGAGTCAGGGCTCTTGTCCACTGTGATGCAATTCATTTGCATTCTTTTTATGTTTATCATCTCCTATTTCCCAGCAGCCTTATAACTCAAATGCAAGGTCACCTACCACTTGGACCCAGCACCACCATCAGTTTCTCCTGCCCTTTCAAGGACCTTTGTGAAACCAAGGGAAGTCTCCTGAAGGCCAGAAGGGTCAGAAGCTATCCCTTCAGTTAAGTGGGTCACCAGGAAATTCCAGCTCTTGCCAGTGGCTTAAAAGGACACAAGAAAGCAGCATACCTGCTGTGGTTACCTGGGCTTCCCCTCACATCTGGTATGTACCAAACACATCTTTCCCTCCCCTCTTGCTCCCCAGGGGTCTGGCAATTGTCATCCCCACAACCATCTTCAGAATAAGAAGGTTTCTTCCACAACTTTCAGGCTGGAAATAAAATCTTCAGGTCTCCCATAGGACTAAGACACTTTGCACTCCAGGAGATCCATCCACTCCTGGGTTTTGGTTTTAGATGGAGGTAGGAGACAGTTGACCTTGCAGCTTGGCTTCCCCAGAAAAACATGCAAATTCAAGCCAAAGGATCCCTCCTTCCCACTGTAAGATCCTCCAGGGTACATGGCCTCACAGAGCACCCTGCCCTAGAAACCACCATATAATCAAGGACACTCTGGGCTTTTGTCTTGTCAATGGCAGGAATTATAGACATGGAGAATCCATCCAATGAATGGCTTCCAGCTATGTGATATCATATGTGGCTCCCAAGTTCCAGTTATTTATAGCAAGTAACTTTTGTGTTTCCTGGCATCACTTTCCAACACCCATGAGCTTTCTCACAGGAAGGCCACTTCAACTGCCCTCACTGGTCCTGTATTTTTCAACATGCAAGTTTCTAGGAATAAATTAGTCTATGGTCAAAGACAGCCTTTGAAGTATCGTGTTTCCAGGCATGCTGGAAGATTCCTTAGAGGGGATGATTCAAAATTTGCTGATTACTTTTGATGGCTTGTGGGAGGTCCCAGACCGTATATGCACACACACACACACACACACACACACACACACATATACATAGAATCCCATCCCACTCCTGGTAGAGCAGTTAGTTCACTGAACCATCCATCCAAAGCCAAGGTCCCCAGCAAAAGAGCACAGGCATGTACAGGGATGGTACATTTATATCAGAAGAATTTTTGAAAGCATTTTCTTAGAAAATTTAAGGTCAAGGCAAACCAATGCAGCTTCATAAAGTCCGAGACTTAAAAACAGTGAGTAACCAGAAAGATGGAGATGCGAACACATCCAACTCACTGGGTTCAGTTGAGATCTCTGACTGTACCCAGAAACATTGGAATCACCATTAGAGAGGCAGAGGACAGGTTGGGCTGCTCCTAATACCACACTGACCACAGAGCTATGTACGTTCTTTGTGCTAACTCCACATTATAAGGGGCTAGGTGCTGGACACAGAGATGGGGGTGTCTGGGATTCTGTGTATGGGATGAAGAATGAGCACAATGTAGAGAGAGACAATAACCATGTAGACCCTGCCACACACTGCTGAGGCCCTGGGATGGCTCAAAGAGTCCTTGACAGAAGAACTGGTCTAAGTCAAGATGCATCAAAGACAGAGACTTCCTCCTGCACCTCCACAACTGTATGCTGGTACCCCTACACTCACACTCTGGCATCCACAGGACTGTTGGCTGGGTAACTTGCTTGACCTGGGGATGCCTCACTAAGAGAAGCAGGTACTGGACAGATAGGCTACAAAACATATGGTCTTTATAGGACCTGGTATTTGAGACCCCAACCAAACTGCCCTGAGAAAAATACAACAAGATGGTTCACATCCCTACAGATGGGGCTAGACCCACACACCACTCAGGATGGAACTTCTCAGGAGAGGGAAGTGGGGGTTCCCTGGACCATGGTCATGTGTTGTAGTACTAAGAGTCTATCACTTAGTTATGCGATACACAAAGACAATGCTCAGGTGGACAGAGCAAGTATCTTCCAGGGAAAGGAAAGAAGTGGGCCCAAAGGCACAACTCCAAGAGCTGATCATAGCAGTGTTTCTGTGAGCAAAGAACCTGATCTGAAAAAGAGGCCCCAAGTCTGAAGATCCAGTGGGAAGGAGAGACGTTAAGAGCAGAAGCCCAGGTACTGTTTATAAGTAAGATATTCAAATTCTGAATAGCCAAGTCTCTAAGCTGACTACAAAACAAAGTCTTCAATGCTAATAACTCTATAAAGATGAGAGTGTGTTATTTTCCTACTGTGCAAACTGCATGTTCAAAATAAAAAGCTCAAATCTCAAGACTCTTATTTGTACAAATGTTTTGGGAACAAGCCGGATTTAAAGTGAGTCTTAAATGATCTCAAAGTTTCAAAAACAACTGCTTGTTAGAGCAGGAGCTTCCAACTGTGCTATTGAAAAAGACTTAAAAATAATGTGCAAACTGTCATCATAAAAATGGTTACAAAGCCCCAGACTTGGAAAGATATCATTAGGTCTGCAAGTGATGGGCCACATCAACGGATGACATCCAACTACCAGCCTCTCATTTCCTGCTCCAGATCTGAAAGCAGAGACTGGGTGGGAGAAGTCTTCACTGGTTCTTTCAAATGTGACTGACTTTTGCCTCCTGAGAAATCCCTGGCAGCCACCCTAAAGGAAGAGTTGAGGGGACAGACATGAATTGTTTCTATCGGTTCTGTACCTCAGAAACTTGTTCCACCACCAGTCTTTCTGGCTCAGAAATGCACCAAGGCAACACTTGGGACCTTATGCTATGGCTTGCCCAATGTTTGCTTCTAAAGTACTCTCAAATACAGTTGCATGGCACATAATGGCATCTGGTTGGTATGACACCACATTAATGACAACAAACTAAGATGATACACTTGATGGCATCACAGAAGCTGTGTGATGTATTACAGCACATAAATGACAGTGGCCAAAGATCATATGCCCAATGATGTCATAGTACCTTGGTGTAGACAGTATAGGCACAGCCACAACACTTGTCAGAACATGTCCTGAGCAAGGCATGACTACAAATCCCAGCTATGTACTAACAGGTCTTCTGGAACTAGTGATCACCTGCCTCTGCTACACTTTGCTTTTCAGTAAGTCTGCCCATGCCATCATTCCCTTGTCCTTCTTGGCAGGACTGACTACCCTATAATCTCTGACATATTTTCCAATGATTCTCCACATTAAACTCATCCTGTTTTTCTGGAGTCTCGCCAGAGGAGAGTACAATACTGAGGTATTAAAAATTGGACCTCAGATGCCAAAACTGTGGATGTCACAGATCAACAGCAATGCCAGTGAGATGCCATAATCAAAGGGAAGGGATAGCTTGCTGGCGGATCAGCACAGCTGCATCCAACCTCAAGGTGCCCAGGACCAGTGAGGTTCCCCCAGCCTCCCCAGTCACCTCTGCTGGCTGCCCTTCTCACTGTCATTTTCTCTGAAGCAAACAAAGCTTCTATTTTTGCTGTGAGGAGCTTGATGCCTCCCAATTCCCAGGCATCCCCTAGAGGGAGGCTGGGATTTCAGTTTTTATTCAGGCAGCTTGGAGACTGAAGGGAGGGCTGAGAGCCAAGTACAGCAGTGCCCGTTGGTCCATCAAAGGAGGACATAAAAACTCACTTGGGTTGTGGACAGGGTGCCAATGCGTGTGTACAGGCTCCCATGTGAACTTGCAGGATATGGCTGGCTAGATGAAGTTAGCCACCATCTGCTATGGTTCAACTGTGTCACCCACAGCCTACACACTGGAGATCTAAGCCATATGCAAGTGTTGAGCAGCAGGACCTTTCAAAGGTATTTAGATTAGGAGGCCTCTACTTTCATGAATGTACTAATGCTGATGGATATCAATAGGGTGGCTAAATTGTCCCAGTACTGGGTTTCCGATAGAAGATGAGTTTATCCATCTTCTTTTTATCTTCCCTCTCTCTCCTTCTCTGCCTTTCCCTCTCATCTTCTGCCATGGCTGATACAACTCTTATTAGATGTGAGTACCTTCATATTGCCTCTCCCGCAGGACTGTAAGACACAGAAATCCAACCTGTGGCATTATGGTAAAGCAGCAGCAAAAGGACAAAATGCCGCTTCACCGACAAACCTCTCACCCCTCCCAGCCCACTCACAAATGAGGAAATAATTAGCTTAGCCAAGGCCACAGAGGAAGTGCCAAACCTAGGATTTAATCCTGGCAGGATAGCCCTGAAGTTCACACCCTTAGCCCTTTGCCACATTGAGAGGAATAAAAGGGGAAATACATCAGCAATACATAAATCAAACAGTGGATCACACTGACCACAGAAAAGATGAAATGGGGCAAAGAACAGGCCCAGTCATGCCCAAAGAATAAGTAGATACAACTAACTATAAATACATAAATATATATGAAAGGTGTTCCATCTTGTGGCAGGCAAAGAATGGAAACCAAGACCTTATGTGGCATCTTGATTACTGTGTAGACATCGCAACCAATGTAATTTATAGAAGGAGTTTATTAGGTTTACAGTGTCAGAGGATGAGTCCATGACCATCGTGGCAGGAAGTATTGCAGCAGGATGACAGGTCTGTTGCTGGAGCAGTAGCTGAGAGCTTACTTCCTGGTTCACAAGCGGGAAGTAAAGTGTGTGTGAGACTGGGCCTGGTATGAGCTTTCAGAGCCTCAAAGACCACCCCTATTGACACACCTCCTGCACCAAAGCCACACCTTCTAATCCTTCCCAAATAGTTTCAGTAACTGGGAACTAAGCATTCAATGAGCCTACGGGGACCATTCTCACCACCACAGCTAGGGAACACATTCAAACTCACAAATACTAAAAACAACTGAAATTCTGAGTGTGGCCAAGGAAAGGTCAAAGAGGAGACTCACATACACTGGTGGAAATGCTCCTTATTACACTCACTTGCTCTGGAAAGCAACTATTGTAAAGGAAAGTTTGTTTAACTCTTTATGGCTGTTCACCACCCCCTCGTGATAAACAAAGAATGTGCTTAAAGTTCCAGGGTCTGCCTCCTACATTCCTGCACATAGCAACCCCCATGACCTATAAAAGCTTTGTTCAATTTCAGCTCGGGGCTCTCTCTCTGTTCCTGTGTGGCCAGTGAGCTGAGCCCCAGGTATACTTAATTAAATTAAACCCCTTGCATGTTGCATGAGAGAACATCTCTTGGAATCCTCCTTTTCGTGGCGGATTTCTCAACCCTTGCACTATTTGTAGTAAAATTTAGGATTCATATCCTCAATCTCACAGCAATTCCTTGCTAAAACACGCCTCACAAATCTGGCTCATGTTCACAAAGATATATACATAAATATCCATGACAGCCTTGTTTGTAACAGCCAGAGACCGGAAAGCAGCTGAACATCCATCAGTGGGAGCTGACAAGCAGCACTGTGGGACAATGACAGGAGAATAGGGCAAGCTCCAGCTACAACTCCTGTGGGAGAGACTCCCCAGCAAAAGGCTAAAACAACAACGTTGTGACCTGATACCATTTACAAAGTGCCTACAGACAACCTGTAAAATAACAGGATAAGGCATATTTACAAATGCAATATGTCACAGAAAAGCAACAAATGGAAGCAGTTGACTGCTCTCTGTGAAAGACAGGAAGATGCAAACAGGGAGAGGGTCTTACTGACCTCTCTGTTGCTTTAATGAGCATATACATATATGTGTGTGCACACACGTACACACTTATAGACAGATAAGTAGATAGATGGATGGATGGATAGACAGACAGACAGACACACACACAGACAGATAGATAGATGGATAGATATAGATAGATAGATAGATAGATAGATAGATAGATAGATAGATAGATAGATAGATTCTCCAAAAGTGGGCTCAGTTCTTTTCCCTGGGGACTGGAGACAATGTCTTGTGCTTAGTACAGAGAAGGAAGCAGATGTGACAGCAAGGCTAGTGAGACCAGAAATACAGGGCATGATGCTTCCTGCTGACACAGCCACTGTGATGTAAATCTAGATTCAATATCCCACCACCAAGCTACTTGAGATGTCTTATTGTAGATCTTTACTGAGAACATCAATCAGAATCTTGGGCTGGCAAGATGGCTCAGCAGGTAGTCACCTGCTGCCATGGCCTGCAAGGTAAATTCAATCCCTAAGACCCAGTTTTGGGAGAAAACTGACTCCCACCTAAAAGTTGTCTTCAAATATGTGCTGTCACATTCACACACACACACACACACACACACACACACACACACACAGAGAGAGAGAGAGAGAGAGAGAGACAGAGAGAGAGAATCATCCAGTGAGCCATCTAAAATAGATCTTGATTAAAACAGTCCCCTTTCTTACCATCTAACAACAGACAGGATTGCCTAGTAAATCCTCAAGCTCTCCTTCCATTTGGCAGAACACATAGGCTGATGTGACAGAGTTTAATCTAGGTTTTTCTTGTTCCCCTTTGACCTTGATCTCTTGGGAAATGACACTGTGTTTTCTGTTTCTCGCCATTCATCACCCTCCGGCAGGACCAGGGAAGGAGAAATGAGAAGTGCTAACATGAAGGAAGTGTGCCCATCCTCAGTACATGCTTTTATGCCAGCACTTTATGGGGACAGAGCTTCACTAAGCTGTGACAATCCAGTCCCTCCTCTGCCTCCTCTCCCCTGAAGTGCCTGCTGCCTCAAGCCTCTAGCCATTGCCACCCCAGACTTAGGTCTTACAGATCTTGAACGGCTGGAATGATAGATGAACTTGTACTGTGCTTGGGACTCAGGTCAAGCTGTCCTATATCCCAGGCAGATCTGTTTCCCCTACAGAAATAGGTGAGGGCAGGGTCATTTACCTCTGCTACCAAACTATGGCCACTGCTGAGCTCAGGCTTTCATCAGAAACTGGGACCTTGGAATTCCCCCAATCCTTCTCTGGCTTTTGGGACAATAACATTGCTTGAGAGAATTCAAATTCCAGAGGCTACCTGGGGGCCTGAGGTTGGTGCCAGCAGGAGACTGGGGGCTCTGTGTCTATAGCAGTCAGCATGCAACACTGTGACAGAGCATGGAGGAAAAATTTGCCTTGACTCAGTTTCAGATGCTTCAGGGCTTTGATTGTGTCTGGATTTCTGAGCTTTAGACCCCAGGGGGAAAAAAACAAAGACATGTCCGACCATTCCCACCAACCTAACTTCCTCCCTGCCTCCAAAAGGTTCCACCTCTTCCCTATTAGTTTCATAGTCTAGGGACCATGTTTTTGATGCATGTTTTGTTTTTTAGTTTTAGGGTGTTTGTTTGACGGCATTCTGCATGGAAATTATAGCAGGGATCCTAGTCAGAAACAGGCTCAGCCATTAAATTGGGGTGGGGTGGGGAATCCCTAGGAACCTGTAAAGTCTGTGTAAAATACATATCTTGTCCTAAGGCCATTAGAGTAATACAACCTGGAGCTACCCCTATAATGATGCTTGTCAACATCCCCAATATGTGACCCACCAAGTTTCCCTGTACCTAGTCTGGCATCTACAGTATCAAGCACCATGCCTAGGTTAGTCTATCACTGAACCTTTGCACCCATAATAGTCAAAGTCATCACCTGCCCACGCCTCACACCAAGTTAGAGAGTCTGAGTACTCTCTAGAATCCATTTAAATAGAAAGTCAGTGGAAGAGACCATGTTCCTGAGGTGGCCCGTGTTTTCTAGCATGGCTAATCCATAAGAAAGAATCTGGCCCAGGAGTGGGAACCACAAGATGGCCTCAGTGCTTTGCCTCAGAAGGTCCTGTGAATTTGACTCCTAACCCCTCCCCACATGTGCTCTAGACCCACACATTTCCCAGACATGATCCTCCCCGGAGCCCTGGAACTTGTCTCTCACATTCACACATAGGCTGAAGGAGCTCAGCTGCTAACAGAGTTGATATGTTAGTTACTTCTGAATCACTGTCCAAAAAACAACACAACCCTATATAAATAATGGAAGAGTCAGTGGCTGGCTGGCTCTGTGACTTTGAGTTTGAGCGAGCTGATTTGCAAGGCTGCAAACACAGGTAAGAGAGGAGGCCATCACCTCATGGAGAAAGTGAAGAGGACAGAGAGGACGCCTGTGCTGCAGGTGCCTCCTCTCCACCTTTGGCCCACCTTCACTGCAGTGCCATAATTCTGGGGCTTCTTCTCCACTATTCATTCAGCTTCCTCTGGAAGCACCCTCACAGACCCACTCAGGGGTAGGTGATACTAATCTCCAGGTACTTCCTAATGCAATCAAGTTGACAATCAAGATTAATGATCACAAGCCAAGTGTCCCACCCAGAAAGTGACAGTGATGATCTTGCTCACATCCTGTACTCTGGGAATTTCTACATTCCACACAAGACTTGAAGAAAAAAGAGCCACTGAGGGGTTTGAGGGGTTTTTGTTGTTTGTGGTTATTTTTCAATATGCTAAGAAATTTTTGAAAACAATGCCCTGGAATACTAAAGACAAAGAAAACTGTTATGCATGGCCCTAAGCTTCAAACTTCATGTTAGACAGAACTCGGATAGTATCCATATCATCACTAAAACCAATTACTCAGCTGCTTCCAGTGAGGACTGAAAAAAAATCAGCTCTCCTGGAATCCCCCAGCCCATCAACACCAGACTGGCAATGTTGATGCATTTAGCTTTAAGAAATGAACAGCTACTGGGCTCCCAGTCTCTCCAGTAAGACACAGCAAGTGTTGAACTACCCAGACCATATTGTGTAAACCACTTGAATAAATCCTCTTCTAATATATGGCCATTCTATTGGGTCTGTTCTCCCAAAAAACCCTACTACAGAGGGAAACCTAATGCAACTTCCACCGGTATGAAAATAAGTCTTCTGTCATATTTTTCATTGTTACAAAGAGATGACAGCAACCTAGAGTCATTGCCAAGCGTGGCCCATTATCAAATCTCAATTTGGCTTCTAGAGTGGGCTGACACCAGGTCTGTGAGCATCCACGCCTTGCTTCTGTGAGCTTAGGAGGGATGTATGCTCTTACCAGTTATCTCTGAGTTTGTCATGGATCATCAGTACTTCTATGCTAGTTTTCCCTGTGATGATAATCATTGTCTCAGTTTGTTTGCGGCTGTCTTCATCAATTCTTTGTGCAATGATTATGCTTTAATGGAACAAGACTACATTGAAGACTTTAGATATTTCTTCTACTGCAAAAATAGATATATAGACAACCAGAATGTATGCATCAGAACATATGACAGTATATGGACCAACTCTAGAGTGAAGTAGACACAGTAGAAGAAAGAGTGAAGAGAAGCAGGACCATGAACCCAAGGTCAAGTCAGAGATCAAATCATACCTGAAACCATCTGGATTCCTCAAATGCATGAGAAAAAAGAATGATTCCTGTCACTGCAAAATGTGGTTCTGTCACTTGCATGAAGCACATTAATGGATGAGGAACTATCTCAGAGAGACAGAATGATCTGGTCATCCAAAAAGCAGAAGTTCAAGATCAGCTGAAGTCCACAAAGTCCCCATTCATATCAAAGTATTGGGCCACACAGTTTTAAACAAACACAACATTCTTTAATACCTTGGAGATAGGTCCACTTTTCCATAGTTTCACACAGCAGAAATTAAACTCAGTCAGAACTCTCATATTACCCTGAGCCTAAGGGTCAACAACAAATTTACTAAGTATGCTGGCTACATGAAGCAGTTCCCATCTGCTTTGACCCTTGTTCACCATCTTGTACTTCTGGGAAATCTTAAGGCAGCCTTCAGATAATTTTTTTTTTCTTTTAATCAGCCACATTAAAAAAAAAAAAAACACGGTTCTGCTGATCAGCTGGCTCTGGCTGTGTGCCCTTGATCCCTCACCATGGCTTCATTCAATAACTGGTACAAAGACCCAATGAACAATCAAAAAATTCATCTCTGATTTCCTCTTTCCATCCCACTTGGGGCCTAAGCACCTGAGGTCCCAGAAGCCAGTGGGTGAGTTGTTTACAGTCACAGGCCGGGTCAAACTGAGAATGTCAGTAGGCTCCAGACAGATCTCCCCACTTGGTCTCCCTGCCATGAGGCCACATGTGCCCCACAACCATCTGCTGATAATGCAGGCAGGGGGCCATTGGTGCATCCAGAGATGGACTCTAGAGGGACAGGAGAGTGTACGTGAAACTCCTCCAAGTACAGACAACCATGGAGGATACAGCAATAGGCTCCCACAGACAGAGAGGATTTGAAATAAAAGCTGCCCCCTTCCCGAAAGGGGACCCCAAGTTCCTGTACCAAACCCTGCTCCAGAGAAGCCATACTATCCTGAAACCAGCTAGAAGGCTGTACACCTGAGAGGAGCCACCAGTCTCTAACTGAGGGGGACAGTGAGTGCCTTTGATGGACAAATCAAAAGACATCGAAAGGATTATACTCTTAACCTCTGCAAACACAAACTCCCAAAGGAGTCTCAAATGACCTTCTCCCAATGTGACAAGAGTGACAAGCCCAGGAGAGTCACCAGCACCAATGAAGAAGAGTGGGACACAGCAGAACAGCCAGGGGAGATCTAGGAAGCATGGCACCTGGGGCCACAGCATCACTGGAAAGCAAAGGCTATGAGAAGTGAGGGGGTTTGGACAGAAAGAGGAGTATCAGGGCCAAGCCTGCAGGGGGTCCTGGGTAGGATAGAAGGAAGGGACAGAAGGGCTAGCCAAAGTGTACCCTGGAAAGTGTTTGCTTAGAGCCAGGCTAGCCTCCAGTACTCTTAGAAGATGGCAGGAGGCAATGACAGTGATACTAGGCCTATGCTGGCACTGCAGAGAGCCCAGGACCTCAGATCCACAGGATTTTAAAATCTCTGTGTCCCTGGGCCTGCTGTACAGAGGCCTTTGGACTAATCAAATGCTTTCAGGACCATTAAGCAACTCCAGCTGCTCAAGATCCTTAATGGGTTTGGAAAAATACAGCTCAACTTCTGCTGCTAGCAAAGCCCCTTCACCTGTCTACTGAACTACATGCTATGGAGAAGGAAACTATTGCCCACCCATCTGCAACCCTGGGGTAGCAGGGCAAGACTGCTCCATTCAGCAGGATGTAGCTCCTGACTCACCATGGAAGGACATTCACCCTGCCCCACAGCACAGACAAGCATCCTCACAGTTGGGTTTGCTGCAGCTCACAAGCTACCAACAGTTTTTGTAAGAAGGATAGAAAATGAGCCTCCTTCATGGTTCCCTTGGGTGCCCTCCAAACAAGCTGCAGGCCTGACAGCTGGACGCCAGGGAATCTTTGTTCTTCCTCTGCCTTTTCATAGAAACAGTGCGCCACTACCCACTGGAGGGCGGCCAGCAGCAGCACACACAGCTACCTACTGCCTTTGTGCTCACAGCTTGGGCCAGCATCCCCTTCCCTATCTCCAGAACACTTAAAGCACAGCACATCTACATTACAGACACTCAGCCACCAAAGATGGCCCAGGCAACATTCTACTTCAGTGAACTAATAAGCACTGTATAAGTCTCCCAGCACAGCTAGGGCAAGCAGCTGTATGATATGAACAATTGAACAAGTGCTGGGGAGGTGGACAGCAAAACCATTCTTTGATAAGCGGCAGTGGCTTTATCCTTGAATGAGAAAGAAGCTAGGAACAGGAGAGAAATGGAGGCTAACCCACCTGACCAGTGCTATCTCCATACCCCAGGGAGATAGACTGCCTTTTTTTTCCCCTCTTAGACAATATCTTAGGTCACATCCACTAAGTCACACACACACATCCCAGGAATCAGAACTGGGATTTGACCCAGGCCCACCTGAATCCACAGGCCCAGCTAGTCTCCCAGTCTCTAGGCAGAGGATTGGGGGTGAGGGTGAGTGAGCACAACTACCCATCACCAACTCTTTGACCTTCTGTAGGTAAGGTCCTCACTATGTGCACTGTTCATTGTCACTAGGCTGAGAAAAGTGAAAAGTTGTATACTCAGCATGCATGACACACATTGGAGACTGTGTCTCCTTCCACTGTGATCGCAGACTCAAACACTGGAGAGAAATGACCAGCTGGGGAGAGCTCAATACCCCATTCTGAAAAGACTTCTAACCATTAAATGTACCTTTTTTTCAATGCAGCAGAAGCTGGCTTGAACACTTGGGTTCAAGTGACACTCTTGCTACAGCCTTTTGAGTGGCTTGAAGCTGCTCGTGACACTGTAGCTGGCCTACCAGGGAGTCTCAAGATAGCCATCAAGACACAGATAATCTCAGTCACATACCAATGGCATCCCAGAGAAGAACATAAACTACTGATATGATGGGTCTCATATGTGCCTCCAGAAAAAAGCCAAAGAGAATAATGAGAGACTATGGGTCACACTCACATGTAAACACAGATGCCCAAAGCCTAAAACCAAAAGCACATGAGCCCCGTATCTCATAGGAAACACATCACGATGGATATGGTTTGGTGCATGAATGTTAGGAAAGCTATTAATGCTATCAAATAATTTGACAGGGGAAATGATGAATTCAAATGATGCAGAAACCATTTCATAAAAGTGAAACATATGATGCATTCATAATTAAAGGGAGAAAATAAAACCCTCACAAATTAGGACCATGTTGTGATTTGCATATAAAATGTCATGTTGAAAGCTTGATGTCCAGCCAGTGGTACTCCTGGGAGGTGATTGGATCAGAAGAAATTAATTTTAGCTATGAGTTCCATCCACGAGATCACAGTTAAATGGATGGGGTACTAGGAGATGGGACTGGGGGTGTGCCTTTGGAGAGTGATTTCATCCTTGTCCATTTCTCTCTCCCTTTGCTTCCTGGCTACCAGCTCTGGGCCACCATCTGCTCCCTACCTTATCTGGGCCTTACCTGAGCCCAGGGCAATAGAACCGCACAACCTTGGACTGACCTTTGTGAAGCTGTGAGCCCCCAAATAAACATTGCTTCCCTTCCATTTGTCTGTCTCAGTTACTCGGTCACAGGAATAGAACGCTGATTGGCACGGTTGGACAAAGAATCTCTGGAAACAACAGCAACTTCTGAGTGTGTGTGTGTGTGTGTGTGTGTGTGTGTGTGTGTGTGTGTGTGTGTCTGTGTGTGTCTGTGTCTGTGTGTGTGTGCTGGCCTACGGATAACATCACATTAAGAATCCGGTCCTCCTTTGAGACAAGTCTTGCACCATGCTGGTGCTCAAAAATCAGGCTAGAGCAGCTGGCCAGCAAGGCTCAAAGGTGGTCCTCTTTCTGCCTCCTTGGTGCTTTGGAGCACAGGCACGTGCTGCCTCACTCAACATCTTTCCTCATCCTCGTGACTGCAGGACAAACTCTTTACCAACGAAGCCCTCCTTGTAGCCCTCAGAAAGGGATTTCCTGAGAGAGTGGGGATCTAAAGTCACAGCATACCCTTCTAGGGGACTATACAAGCCCCGTGACACTGTCTTGTCCCCTCATCCCTAACCAAAGTGAGAAGGAAGCAGAGCTTATTAAAGGACAAGGGCTTCCATGGGTGGACATGACCAGCTGTCACTGTTTGTGGGAGACAGGCAGTCTAGTAGATTCCACAAGCTACCTGGCAAGAATTGCTGGACAGAATATGAAGACCCAAGTTCAACAACAACAATCAGAAAAGACCACTTCCAGATAAATGTCACTTGTTTAGAAGCAAAGAACAGATATCTAGGAACCAGTCTGATGCAAGAATGCAAGAGCTTTATAGGAAAATATTTTCTATTTTATTGTGGCACATAAAAGAAGACCCATTAAAGTATGACCCTGTTCACCACAGACATGCAATGATCTGGTGTGCTGTTTTCCTGGTGATTCAGAAAGGAGTCAGGACAGATTCAGAATCTGGGTCTCTTGTAGCCCATTGGCAGGGGCAGGGGCTAGCTGAACAACTCTACACAGTCTCACCATGAGGGGCACTGTCAAAGTTGTGCCAATCTGGGCAGTAAAATAGTACCTGGGTTTTAATGCACATCTCTATTCTGTGAGAGATAGGATATATTTTCTTACACTCAATAAAACCATTTGAATTTATTTCTCTGTCAGATCTCTTGTCCCTTTGAGGGAGGAGGACCCCCTGGATTTACTAGCTGTGCTTTAGAGACTATAACTAGCAGATTATTTCCTATGGGTTTATCAGCTGGGTTTTCCTTCTGCTTGAGGCATTTGTTCTCTGTTTCACCTAATGCAGACGCACGGGCCCATCTCTTCTTGTCTTGCTTTTGAATTTGAGATCATGATTCTGCCTGTCAGAGAAGTGTGAGAGGTTCCCCAAGCTTACTTCTGGTTCTTCTGGTGACCACCCATCTGTGGCCACTGAAACCCACGCTTATGTAAGATGAAAGATGTTAATTAGAGTTCTTCTTTCTCCAAATCGACTTGTAAAAAGATGAAGGAATTTCACATCATCTGGTAGGGAGATTTCTTTCAATAAGTAATCTTCAAGTTTCTATATTTTTCTATGCTCTGAAATGTTCTAAGTAGCAATGACATTCTCGAGGCTATGCAGATAGAATAAAACTCCCTTGTAAAAGTAAGAAGTTTGGAGACCTGGGGTTTGTTTTATTTTTTCAAATGAAGATTGGTTTATTTAAACTGTGTCTACTGAGGTCAGTCTAGCTAAATTGTCTTTTTCTAGCAAAAGTGTCTGTTCTCTCCAAATCCTTCCCATTTTCTCACATGCACAACACTGAGTCACTTCCGATGGTTTTGTTAACGTGCTCTCTCTGTTTTGATAGGTATTCATTTGTATGTTTGCGACCTGTTCACTTGATCTCCGATGATAATCTGGACTTGGTATTTACTGATTCTATGTTCATCTCCTCCCGTCTATTACTTCCAAGTCTTTCTATGATTTCAGCTTCAGTTGACTCCGTTCTTTTTCTCCAACACTGTGAATTATATGTTGAATGTATCCATTTGTTACCATTACTATTGAGTTCATAACTACAACTTCTTTCTGATTTTCATAGATTGATACATCTTCATTATCATCATATTCTGGAAATTATGAAAATTGGTTGTATATTTTTCCACCTAGGAACATATCGAGCAGAATTTAATCTTGTATTTTTCCACACTGCAAGCCATTTTTGCTTTTTACCAGATGATTAATTTTTCCTTTTATTGCACTGTGACTGGAGAATATCGTCTATATCATTTCCATGATAAGAACCTTATTGAAGTTTCCTTTGTAATCTAATATATGTCAGATTTCATAAATGTCTTATGCAACCTTGAAACATGGTTATATTCTCTATTAACATGATACAAAGTCTGGCATGCTTGGAAATATTTCTTTGTCCCCTTATATGTCTCAGAGTGGCTGTCACAAGGCCCTGGAATTAACATATGCTTGTGCCTCCCTCTCTGGATGTGCTGTCATGTGATATGTAGCACACTCAATCACAGACACCATCTTGTCTGCAAGCTGAATGCTGAGCTGTCACCCAGCGGCTGCTATTTAATCTAGCACCTCTGGACTGGGTCTGTCTTGGGTTTAGACGTTGTAAGTCCTGTTGTCATTCTTGGCCTATATGCGTCACTCCCTGTAACGCCAAAAACTAATGAAAGCATCTGCAGGTCTGCGGGTCTGTGGGTCTGCGGGTCCTAGACCTTGAGGTTAGGCCTGAAAGTCTGGGACAGAAACCTCATACTACAAATGGCAGCCCAACGTGGGGCTAATATGCCCACATAAAATCATAGAAAGCTTAAAAATGGTCTAGAGCCCAAAGCAGCCTCTGAATTGTGTCTCCCACATGAGCTGTGGTACAGAGACACCCTGGTGAGGCACATAGGCTTGAGCTACAAAGGCGGGCTTTTGTAGTGCAGCTTAAGGTGTAAAATGCCTGGTTCCTGAAGTCTCACAGGACCCTCAATATAAGGAAAAGGTTATAAATGATTTATTTAAGGTTTACATTCGTAAGGAGAAAAAGGGAACAGAATCAAAGATGGCTTTCAAGTGTTGATGTTTTCATGGATCAGCTCTGTTTGCCGGAGGCAAACTGAAGCGTCCGGCAAACTGAAGCTTGACTTTTTTAAGAGAAACTTCCCGATTCAGCCTTAAAGGCAAAATTCTTATGAGTCTTTTAAAAGGCCCTGCTGCCTAATACTTAAATAGAGTTAATGAGCAGCAGATGGCAGTTTGGCTTGGTCATTATATGGACCCTAAAATTCCCCAGAGTACCTGGGTTAAAAAGATAAATTCTATGAAATTAGACTAGGAACTGGGTGGAGCCACCCACCTATCATACCAGCCTTTAATCCTGGCAGATTAAAGGTGTGTTCAGAAACAGAAAGAAATAGAAGAATCTGGGTGGAGTCAGTCATCCTAGACAAGCAAAGGTGTGGTCAGAGACAGAAAAAGTTAAGAAATAAATATACAGTAAAGACAGAGTTTTTTAAAAAGAAGTCTAAGTGGTAAAGAATGTTTTGAAAATATATATACATGGGCGTAAAGAAAGAAAAAAGAGATAGAGAAAGCCCTTAAAGAAATTGAATGAATGAATGAATGAATGAATGAATAAATAAATAAATAGCCAAGTAAAGATGGAAAATACAAAGAATGTCTAGATACTGTATATTACTGTTTTATCTTTAAGCTTCTTGACTGGAAATGACTTAGTAAAAGCTGCTAAAAGACAGTTGATTATAAATGTTGTTGGAGTAATTCAACCTATATATTTTGTAAATGAGTTTACTTTAAAATTGAAATGCAAAGATACACTACTTTGGAGAAGAGGTTTTCCTTTTATTTTCACAGAAAATGAAAGACTGTGGATTTCTTCCTGGATAAAGAACATAACGTTTGATAGAGGAAGACCCCCTGAAAAATCTCCAATGGAAATGGATGGACCAGATGATTCAGCATTTCAGAGCACCTCTGTTGAAGTTCCAGAGCTCTGAATCCAAAACAATTTCAAGGAGACTGGCTGAGATGACCCAGCCTTACAGACTACTCCACTAAAGACTTGTGCATAATCCTACATTTTTCTTTGGATTCCCATAAGATTGTCAAGTGTCCCCATTCAGCAGGAAGTAGCCTAGAGAACGACGCCCACATTCCCAAAACATGGATTATGGATGTTTGTGTTTATTTACAGTTTTGCTTATAAGCTGTCATAGATAAGGGGGGAAAAGAATTTTAGAATTGGAGTTCCTTTTGTTTTAAAGAAAAAAGGGGATATGTAGGGGTATTGTGTTGTTTCATGGTAAATAATTGTCCCACCCACTGGTTTAATAAAAAGAGCTGATTGGCCAAAGGCAGGCAGGAAGTGTAGACGGGGCTACCAGACTAAGAAAATCTCTGAGAGCAGAATGCCAGACAGAATTCCAGAGAGATACCCAGAAGAAGCAGAGGACAACCATGCTGCTCTAAGAAAATGTACCGAGCCACATTGCTGAACAAGAGACATGGGTTAGATGAAGGGTAGAGAGCTAGCAAGTGATATGCCTGGGCCTGAGGCTGATCAGCCAAAAACTAATGAAAGTGTCTGCGGGTCTGCAGGTCTGCGGGTCCTAGACCTTGAGGTTAGGCCTGAAAGTCTGGGCCAGAAACCTCATACTACAACTCCCGTATAGATGGAATTCAGTTCTGTAATGGAGGGCTGATGAACTAGATAAACAACTTAAGTCTCTGCCTGTGATCGATGAGTTAAATACACTTAGATTTATTGATTAGGGGCTAGCAATTTAGCTCATTTAGTAGAGTGCTGGCCTTGTACACACAAGACCCCAGGTTCAATCCCTCATACTGCATAGACCAGGCAGAATGGCACATGGGACTACAATTCTAGCATTCTAATGGTAGAAGCAAGAGGATCAGGAGTTCAAGGCCATCCTAGAATTTAGCTAGTCTAGGATGCATGAGACTGTCTCAAATTTATTGATGTGATGGCTTCTTTTTATCTCTGTGTATTGTGCTATTTCTCAAAAGTGTATGTGTGTTTGTGTGTCTGTGCATGCACCTGTATGCATGCATAGGTATTATCTTAGTTACTTTTTTGACTGCTGTGAAGAGACACAATGTCCATGGCAACTTATGAAAAAAAAAGCATTTAATTGGAGGTTTGCTTACAGTTTCAAAAGATGAGTCCATGAGCATCATGGTGGGAAGTATGGCAACAGGCCGACAGGTATGACAGTAGAGAAGTGACTGAGACTTCACATCTTATCCACAAGTAGGAGGCATTGGAAGATGGCATGGGGCTTTGAGGTTTAAAAGGTCACCCCCAGTGACAAACTTCCTCCAACAACACTATACTTCCTAATCCTTCCTAAATAGTTCCACCAACTAGGCACCAAGAATTCAAATATATGAGCCAATGAGGGCCATTCTTAGTCAAACCATGATATGGTACATGTATATGTACACTGGTGAATATCAGATGTCAACATCAACAACATCTTCTATCTTCTTCCTTTTTGAGATAGATTCTCTCACTGAACCTGGAGGTCACTGGCTAGAGAGCTCCGAGGATCTCCCTGTCTGTATACACTCCAGTGCTAGAGTTACAGGCAAACATAGCCATGCCTGCCTCCTACATGCTGGAATCCCAATTCAGGTACTCATGCTTACACAGTAAGCACTTTATTCTTGAAACTATCTCCACAGCCTTTTTTTTTTTTTTTTTTTTTGCTACTTCTACAATGTATGTCACAATGTGGTCTCTGTGTGTGCAAACACGCATGCGCATGTGTGTATATTCCATTAATAATTATTTTACTAATTCCCGTTAGTGGGCACATACTGGCTTTCATCTTAGTTCACCTTCCTCTCTCCCCTTTTTATCTCTCCTCCTATATCTTCAGTTCATCATTCAGTTCTGTGAATATTTCAAAGGACTTGTGTTTTTGTTCTTTCTATGGTCATATTTTCACCACTAGGTTCCCTGCCCCCAGATTTGCCAGCTTTGAAGCCGCCCCACCCTCAGGGCACTTAGTAAGCCAATTCTATTTATTTTCCTTTCTACTTCACTTGCCATTGAATTTCCGTTTGTCATTTGTCATAAGATACGGCATTTGGTCTTTAAAAAATAAATACACAACATAACTTTTGCAAAAAGTATTTTCACCATTTTGTCCTGTCCTCTGCTAAGTGGTACAGTTATCTGTCACCTCTGTCATCTGTAGAACAAAACATTGTTTTCAGTAATTATCACACAATAGCCATCAAGGATAAGTGTTCCCTTGACAAATCTGTAATTATTAAAACAATAAACAAATTCTGAAGATGTATTTTAGTCCAAGATATGATTTACATATTGCAAGACATTTCCTGTGTCACATTCAAATGGCAGTTGTCAAGCAAGAAGGTCACATCTAGGCCACTTTTTTGCTGTTGAATTGTCTACATCCTCAACATGTCAGCAGCAGCAATGAGGAAACTGGCTCTGAACCCAGTACAATAGCTCAGCAGGCAAAGGCACCTGCTACCAAACCTGACAGGCCACATTCAGTCCCCAAGACCCACATAGTAGAAGAAATGGGACTCCCCAAGTTGTTCTCTGATACCCACATGCACACTGTGGCACACACAGTCCCACCTATACCAGTTAGTGCATGTTATAAAAAAATTAAAATCACAAAAATCAAAGTTTTTCTTTACGTTCCTACGTGCACTGTGTCACTATGACCAGATGCGCTCTCTCCTGCCTTTGTTGTTATTGTTTGCTTATTTGAGACAGGGTCTCCTGTAGCCCAGGTTAGCCTCAAACCTGCTAGGTAACAGAGGATTAACTTGAACTTTTGACCCTTTGACCAGTGAGTCCTGGTGGCTCTTTTACGCCTGTCATTGCTTGTTAATTGTGTTTCATTTGTGTCCCTTGGCTTCTGCCTGTGCCCTGTCTGAGTGCTATGGGACAAGGTGCTTGGTTTGCTCGCTGTAATGTGCAGGGACCAGCACCAGAGCAGAGAAAGGGGTCTACTCCCTTGAGGGCTGTTCAGCCATGCCGCCCTCCTCCATGCCCTAAAACAGTGTGTTTTGTGAGCAGTGATCTGTTTATGCCCTGTGCAGGTTCTCACTCTTGCTGGCTGAGGTCCTGTCAGGCAATTTTCATGCTGTCATCTGCTCCTCCCTTCCATGCCCTTGTACCCCACCATTGGAAGAGAGTAGCTGATCTCAAGCTCCCCCTTTTCTCCCTCAACAGCAGCACTGTGGGTTGCTACACAGGAGCTCTATCTATCTACATTTTCCTTCCTTGGGCGAATGGAGTTCCATGGCTGTGAGCCCTGCTTTGGTCCCATCCAGGTTCTTCTTCTGATGTGACTCTGGGCCGTGGTCTGTACTCTAAACTCCAATTCTGTAGCCCCCTTCTCCCTTAGGGGAGCAAAGCCTGCTGCAATGATGGCCTCAGCTGGGCTGGGATCATGCACAGATGGCCACCTGCGTTCCTACTGAGCCTGTGATTTTCAGGGAACACAGACAGACATTCCATCTTAAAAGCCATTATTGTATAGGAATCTTCCAGCATGCAGTTGTGATTTCTTTAAAATGCCTCAAGTAAACTCATAAAAGAAATCTTTACTAAAAACTCATCAACTGTAAATATGTTGGAGAAAAGCGAGCCTTTTGTAAATGATAAGCCCTAGGATAACGCAAAGGAAATGAAATGAAAAAACGGGAGTTTTTTACATAGCAGGTACAGTGGGCACTGAATATCCTATTCAGTGCTTACAAGAGCCTGAGGCGTGACCTGAGGGAGTCTAGGGTCCAAGAGATGCCATTTGCCACACTAGAGACACATGAGCCTCCTGAGGGCTGTGAGTGGGATATATGTGTATGAGACCTGACTGAGGAGGCAGAGCCCCAGGAGTGGACTTCTCAAACCAGCTTCCTGTCCTGTTCACCATCTAATCCCCACCCAGCATCAAGAATCCATGAGTTCTCAAACTCCTTGTACGGTGGATTCTTCTGTTCCTAATGACTGTTGATGACAAGACATCAGGATGAATGTCAAGGGCATCTTAAAGTAAAATAAGATGCAGATAGACTTAACTACACAGGAAACATAAGCAGTAGTTCTGAAATTGTCCTTTAATAATCCCTGCTCAGAACAGCCATTCTATATGTAGAAGTTCACTGATATATAGAGATTAGAATAGGCAGGTATTTGAGTGACTTCTTTAAACCATCTCTGTGTGTGGCTTGCTATTTGTGAGTTAATTAGAATTAAGTGATTTTATTACAAGTAATAGTAATACTGATGAGGAGGAAGGCTCAGTGTAGCTAATGTGTAAAGAGTCCTAACTTAATAAATACAAGACTCTGGCCAATTCAAGCAAGTATATACACACACACACACATACACACACACACACACACACGCACATGCACACGCACACACACACACATGCAAATACAGAATAGGAAAACAAAGATTAAATTACCTTTTTAATAACAGTAATTATGTAACAGATTTACGCATTTAACATAATATGTAGCTAAGACAGTATAATTATATGAGTAAGTTTATGTTAAAACATTGTTACATAAAATCTAAAATGATAAAAAATATAAAAATCACAGGGAATGCAAGGCTGTGTGCTTTTGTGTGTAGCTGACAAAGCTGTCACCCTGCTTCATACCACTTGACCAATCGGCACTGCATTATTTGAAGTTTGCAGAGTAATGGGATGGGTTGAATATTATTCTGATGTTTATAGAAAACCCGAGAATAAATAAGAGGCAAACTCTCTGGAAATCATAGGTGGCATAAAGTTTAATGTGGGCATCCTGAACACCAGAAAGGTGTCAAGGGGCTTCACCTATCTCCTTCTGGAGAAGAGCTGGCTGCCATTTCTGAGGCAGACACCACACCTCACCCAGTCTATCCTCAGGAAGTGCTACACTGGCTCCGACTGGTGGCTTCCATATCCACTGGGGAACGTTCTGGAAAACAGACCTAAGTCAGCCCCTTGGCTCTACAGGAAGTTTTGTAGCCTTTTGGCCCCTCTCTCCTTAACTGTAAGTAGTGTCCTAGTCAGACCCATAAAATCTCTCTCACTCCCTGTGAGCACCAGAGAAGCCACTCCATTGTCTGAAAGCCCCACCACCTTACAACCTCCAGAACCATAGGGGACAAGGCCAAGCCTAGCACCTCTGCAGTGCCACCTCCTACCTCTGTTATCACTGCATAGAAAAAAATCTAGAGCCTTGGGTGTGGGCTCCGCCTACCACACAGGTGCTGAAATTGGATTTGAAATATAGCAGCAGGCTTGGAGGAATCTCATTCTTGTATGAGTGGATCAGTTTTCAGAGAAATGGGCTTCTTCTCAGGACAGCAAGTTAATAGTACAAAGAACACAGCCCTGTATCCCTCTCTCTTCCACTCACACTCTCTCCTCTGTTAGTTCACACACACACCACACACACACGTGAACATGTGACTCCCACAAGAAGCAGAGAAGTTGCTGGTACCATGTTCTTTACACTTCAGAACCAAGAACCAAAATACACTTTCCTTATAGACTGTCCGGCCTCTGTTATGTTGTCATAGCAACATAAAGCAGACTAAAAAAGAGAGTAAAGACTTAAAAAGGAAACCAAAGCATAGCTACTCAGAGGGCCACTGAAAGAGGTAATACAGACACAGGGCCTGAGAAAACCTCAACTTCCCAACAAGTTGAAGAAGTCATTTTCTGTGACCCAGGACCACAAGACACTCCCAGGGACAGGATTTCTCATACGACTACTGGCCTCTATCTCTGAAAGTTTTGAAGTCAGCCAATAACAATGAACAACTCTCAGGACCCTGTTCTACTCCATGGTGGAGGTATAGCTTCCTCATGTCTATGGGGCTCTGTGCAAACAAATATGGCATCCATCCTTCCCATTGTATCAAAGCCATAATTTTCTGGGACACAAATAATAGAAAAATGTAAGCCTTGCTCCCAAGATGCTTGCCCTCTAGAAGTGGATAGGTGGTGTCACTCTGCTTCTAAATGTGCATTCATGTGCTCTCTTGGATCTAAATTGTCCACATGGTAGAACCACAAAAAAGAAGGCATGCTGCCAAGAGCTGTGTGCTCAGCACCAGCATCCTCGGGGCACAAGCAGATCTGGCAAAACAGTGGTATTGTCATCAGATCTCCCTAAATCTACGCAAGACAATCATAGCAACAACTCAAACATGAAAGCTTGAACTACTCAGGCAGCATTTCTACAAAGCTAATGAGTGTCTCCCACACACGCTCAGAATTATAGTAAGGTGGGAACAAACAGTCCTCAGGACCTGGGTGGTCTGTGCTTCTGCAGAGCCATCTAAGGAATGCTACAGGGACCCAGGATACCTGTGAACAAGAGAGCCCCCAAGTGAAGACTAGGAAGCCTGATGAAGAGAAGAGAAAAGTAGAGAGGAGGGACGGAGGAAACCAGGGGGTGACTTCAGTGGGGACTGGGTGCTATAGGACTTTGGAGTGGAAAATAGGTCCCCAAATTGGGGACCCACCTAGGAAAATACTACTGGAGGTATGCCAAAGTTAGTCATGTCAAAGATGTCAGAAAGGACAGATCCAGGAAAAGAATGGGAAGAAACGGGGGACTGGGGCATTTCAGAAAGCCATGCAATACAGACAGCAGAGGAGAAGCTTCTATTAACAATGTCTCCTAAAAAGCTGGAACTTTATTTGAGAAAAAAAATAATAAAAAGACTGAGATGACATGCCACATAAGAACACTCTGAGGAAAAGGGAATTATGAGCAGACAGCGAGAGAATGTTCAAAATGTATGAACTCACTGAGCAGGCCAAAAGGTCACCTGTGCTCCAAAAAGGAAGGAGAAACAAAGAAAAGACATGGAAACCAGCATAACCCAATCAGAAATACCCAAGAACTTGTCAAAAGAACTCAGATAAGAATTAAAAATGTTTTTCTTAGTATTGAAATTTTTAAATTTAAGAAGACTCAACCCCAAGGAATACATGAGCAAATAGACAGAGCAGCTCACACCAGGAAAAAGGCAGAGGAACAAAGCTTAGGAAGCCCAAACTAAGGAAGGAGAAAATAATTCTAAACCAGAAAGGATGGTGCAGGCCTGTGACCTCCACAGCTGGAGAGGCTGAAGTAGGAGAAACATAAGTTCAAGGCCAGGCTGGGCAACTTAGTGAAGCCAGTCTCAAAAAGTCAAGAGAGCTGGAGATGCTGCTCAGTGTAAAGAACCTATTTAGCATGTGAGAGGCCCTAGGACCAATACCAGTGAGACAGACAGAAAGACAGACAGACCTACAGATGCACACATACACACACACACATACATACATACATACATACATGTCACACACACATATACATATATATATATATGTATATATATGTATATGTCCTTTTTTCCCTGTAGAAACTGATAACTATTGAGGTTGGCTGAGGCAAAGTAGAGCTAATAATTGTAAGGACTCCCAAAGGAAAAGATCAAAGCAAGAGAAAGAATAACTAGCGAAAATTCATTCAAGCTATTTTCTTATATTAAAAAAACTAATTAAATATTGAAACAGCCTACTAAATATTAAAAATTCTAAGTTTAAATGGCAATTATGATTGAGATATTTTCTAGTAAAATAATAAGGTTGAAAAATGATCCTGGGAAGCAGGGTCCCTGCTGTGACTGCCTGACTGTGTTTGCAGGACTCTGAATAGATATGCAGAGGGGGGAGTTGGGAACCACCAGCTAAAGCAGCTCTGGAGTTCTGTGAATAGAGTGTAAAAGGACACTGTAGTACAGACCAGAACAGGGACAGGGACAATGAACATCAGGTTCATAGGCTACAGAGAGAACCAGGACAGGCCTATGTGAATCGGTCTACAGGTGACAGGATGGATGCCAAGGGAGGCTGAACTGGAAAGCAGCAGAATTGGTTGTTTGGCAGAAGAAAATTTAATACAGAAAATCATCCAGGCTGTGCCATGGTTACTGCTCACTGCCCTTTGCCAGACTTATATCGAGTAAGTAAAACATAAAGAACTGAAAAATATAGTTTGGAGAGGAAAAAAAGTCTGAGTTTCAAGTGGCATGTCTATACATGTTAAAGAAATTGAAGCTGTTTTAGAAAGTGGGTTAAGAATGTAGCTCAGTGATTAGAGCATCTTCCTAACATGCACAATGCCCTGGATTCAACCCCAGCACTTCATAAACCAGCTGTGGTAGCACAGGGCTGTAATCACAGCATTTAGGGAATAGAGACAAGTGGGTCAGAAATTCGGCCCTCAGCTACAATATTTGTGACCAGCCAGGACTACAAAGACCTTGCCTTCTGTGAGTTGAGGCCAGCCTGGTCTACCTACCTAGCCCCAGGCCAGCCAAGGCTACATAGTGAGACCCTGTCTGTAAATAAATAAATAGAAAGGAGACAAACAAACATAGGCAGTGTACTGGGGCTATGGGAAAGATACCTGGAGGGCAAGACCCCACCCATCAGGAGCTTCAGGACACAACAATGTAAAGCTGGTGCCTGGAAAGTAGGATAGCCAGGTTGAAAATGAAGCTTCCCTAGGCTCAGCCACAAAAGTATACACACCACATCATTTCTGGGCTGAAGTTGCCAAGCAACACTTCAAGCCAATGGAAGGGCATGGCACCACCCACATGGAGCCAGATTTCCAGACAAGATGCAATAATGAGTTAGGAAAGGCTTGCACCAATGTTGCATAAAGCCACCAGGCCAGGCACTAAGTGACAGGGTTAGATTTCTTGTGAAGAGCTCCAGAATGGACTGCACACGAAAGCGCCATAATCATAATGAAACCTAAAGTTGCAAGGAAGACTCTAGAACATTGGAGGTGTCAGAAACAATAGAACATCCAGCAAGGGAAGCCATCCCGAAAAAAGCCACATGTGCAACAGAACACACCCTGTTAACAATAGCCCCAGAGGTCAGACACAGGACTATAGGGTTTGGTGTTTGCCCTATGGCCTGACTATTATGATTACTATTATTATTATTATTTTGTTCACTTGTCACAAGCTAGAGTCATTTGGGAAGATGTAAACTCAGTTAAGAAACTGTCCCCAGGAGGGTAGCCTATGAGCAAGCCTGTAGGAATTTTCTTGATTAAAGACTCCTGTAGAAGAGACCAACTTGCTGTGACTGGTGGTCAGGTGATCCTGAGTTGTATAAGAAAGTAGGCTCAAGCAATAAACAACAAGCCAGTAAACAGCAACTCTCCACAGCTCCTGCCTCAGTTCCTTTCTCCAGGTTCCTGCCTTGAATTGGTGCTTAGGCTGACTTCAGGGATGAAGTGCATGCAACCTAAGACCTGAAAACTGAAATAAACAAACCCTTAACTCCCCAATCTGCTTTTGGTTCTGATGCTTCATCACAATAGCCTTTCTAGGTCTGGCTCTAATTGTTCTGGTAGGGGATGATATGTAGAAAAAAAGGGGAAGCCATAAGGCTTACTCTGTACCAATGTACAATGAAATAATGCAGCTCATTTGTTTTGTTTTTTTTTTTTTTAACTTAACTGAGACTCATTGTGGAGATATGGTCTTGAGTCCCAGAAAAGGTTCTACTCTGGACCTCTGGACATGCTGGAACTATAGAACTGTGGGGATTTTTGAAGATGAATGAATGCATTTTACATTTTACAAGGCCGTGAGCTTGTAGAGTTAGGGGTGGAATTTTACGGACTGAAACTGAAATGGTTTTGGCCACTTGGCCCCTAGATGGTTGCACTGTTTTTGAAGGTTGTGGAACCTCTTGATGGTAAACCCCCACTGGCAGAAGTGAGTCACCTTGAGGTTGTGTAATTAAGCCTTCATTCCTCCCTATTCCCAGCTTCCTATTGTGCAGATCTGTAAAGTGGAAAGAACCCCCAGTGGCTGGCTCTCACTGTGAGCAGATACTACCATGCCTTTCCCACCATGACGGACTGCATCCCTTCAAACCATGAGCCAAACCAAATCCTTCCTTAACTTGTACCTAGTCGAAACAATAAGAGAATTAATAAAGAACTCCATGGAAATAAGAGAGAAGTCTTCTGTACTTTGCTCAAAATAATGAAACTATAACACCACTAGGTTGTGATAATACCCAAACAGCCACAGAGAAAAATTACACAAAGCTGTGTATTTAATTTTAGTTGAGTGCACTATAATTAAATCAAAGCAGGACTGTAAAATATGCTGAAGACCTGGATGGTAGTGGCACACATCTTTGATCCTAGCACTTGGGAAGCAGAAACGGGTGGCTCACTGTGAGTTCAAGGCCAGCCTAGACTACAGAGGGTTCCAAAACAGGCTCTAAAAGCTACACAGAGAAACTCTATCTTGAAAAACAAAAAACAAAACAAAAACACTAAACTGAAAGCCACAACATAGACACAAAGGACCTGTATAGTAAACAGAGAAAACGTGTGTATGATACAATTTTAAAAGCTAAGATAATTTTAGAAAGATATTTTGAAGTAAGTCATAGAAAGACAAGGAAGAAGAAATGCATGAAAGATAAGTGAAATTTAAAAAAAAAATGCAAGAGACATATTTAAGCTCTAACATTCCAACAGCCTTTTAAATATTAAAAGTCTAAAATATTGACAGTTTAGGAATATAAAATAAAAGAAATTGTCAGAATAGATAAGTATATCCAGCTGCATGCTGCCTACAAAAAAAATACCAACAAATCATCTCTTCCATAAATTCAGGCCAGCAGGGAAAGCCCCAACCCCCAATTCATCCTATTACCTGGTGACCTCAGAGGCCACCTGAGATCCACAGATCCTCACCACCTATTAGACCAAGAAGTTAGCAGGGAAAACCTATACAGGCCAGAACTCACCAGTAAAATCCAATTCACTGGACACCCCTATCTACAAATCCTATTTCAAACCCCAATCCATACTATCACCCAGCCACCTCAGTAGCTACCTGAGACCCACAGTTCCCTTGCACCTATTGTATCAAGAACAGATACCTGAGACCCACAATTCACCAGCACCTATTGGATCAAGAGCTGCTACCTGAGACCCACAATTCACCAGCACCAATTGGATCAAGAGCTGCTACCTGAGACCCACAGTTCACCAGCACCAATTGGATCAAGAGCTCGTATAGTATCAAGAGCTCATTCTGGATCAAGAGCTCATATTGACCAAGATTGGATCCCTGAGACACAGAATCAGTCAGCTTCTATTGCACCAAGAACAGCTCACTATAACAGAAAATATGCTACCTCTAAGGAGACTAAGAGCCCAGATTGGACGAAGAAAGACTTCCTAAGACACAGACACAGATAGAACAGGTTACACCAAGATCAGTTCCCTGAGATACAGACAAATCCTGCAGTGATCCAAGGAAGCAATGAGCAGTCACTAGTGCAAGAATGCATATAATAATGTAAAGAACAATATGGCACCACTAGAATCTGGTGGTTATACAACAAGACCTGATCATGACAATCTACAGAAAGCAATATACAATGGAAAAAAGATAGCATCTTCAACAAATGGTGCTGGCATAACTGGATGGTGATATGTTAAAAAAAAAAAAAAAAATACAAACAGATCCATATCTATCATCCTGCACAAAACTCTAATCCGAGTGAGTCAAAAACCTTAGCATAAACCTGGTTACACCAAACCTGATAGCAAAGAAAGTGGTAAATACCCTTGTACAGGTGACCACTTCCTAAATATAACACCAGTAGCACATGCACTGAGTGCAGCAATTAATAAATGGGACCTTCTGAGACTAAGTAGCTTCTATAAGGCAAAGGACATGATCAATAAGACAAAACAACAGCCTACAGAATAGAAAAAGACCATCACCAACCCTACAGCAGACAGAGGACCGATCTCTAATATATAGAGAGAACTCAAAAACTGTAGATCAAAAAAACCAAAAAAACCAATTGGAAAATGGGGTTCTGAGTTAAAAAGGGAATTCTCAACAGAAGAATTACAAATGGCTAAAAGACACTTAAAGAATTGCTCAACGTCCATAGAAATCAGAGAAATGCAAATCAAAGCAACTCTGAGATACCACCTTACACCTGTCAGAACGGCTAAGATCAAAAACATAGATGACAGCCTATGCTGGAGAGGATGTGAAGCAAGAGGAAAACTCCTCCATTGTTGGTGGGAGTGTAAACTTGCACAGCAACTTTGGAAATCAGTATGACAGGTCCTCAGAAAACTGGGAATGATCTATCCAATGATCCAGTAATACCACTATTGGACATGTACCCAAGTGATACACATCCTTACTCCAAGGGTATTAGCTCAATTATGTTTATAAGCAGTATCAGTTGTAATAGACAGAACCTGGAAACAATCTAGATGCCCAAATTGTGGTACATTTACACAATGTTACACAATGGAGTACTAATTAGCAATTTAAAAAAAAAAAGACATGTTTAAGAGTATCATTCTGAATGAGGTAACACAGGCCCAGAAAGAAAGACATGGTATGTACTCACTCATATGTGAATTTTTAGATGTAAAGCAAAGGATAACCAGACTACAATACACACACACACACACACACACACACACACACACACACACACACACACACAAACACACACACACACCCCAGCAGCAGCTAGGTAACAGGAAGAAGTTAAGAGAGACATCCATGGATCCCCCTGGGAAGGGGAAATAGAGATTTCCTGAGAAAATTGTGATTGATCATGGGGTGGGGGGTTGCAAGAGGAATTGAGAAAAGAATATGAGAGAATGGGATGGTAGAATGTGGGCAAGGAACCAGCACAAAGGTAGAGCAAAGAAGTGGATAATCCAAATGGAGGGAGCCATAGTGGGGTTAGAGAGAAACCTCATACTAGGGAAACACCCAAGAACCCACAAGATGAGCCCAGTAGGACTCCAAGCAATAGTGGAGAGGGAGAATGAACTGGCCTTTCCCTATTGTCATATGAATGACCACTCTGCCATTGTAGAACCTTCATCCAGCAGCTTAAGGAGGCAGATGCAGGGACCCATAGCTAAACATGGGGCTGAGCTACTGGTCCAGCGGAAGAGAGGGAGGAGAGATTGCACGAGTGGAGGGATCAGGATCACGATGGGGAGACCCATGGAGTAGGCAGTCCTGTGTTGTTGGGAGCTCAAAGATTCTGAAATAACAGCTGACGAACCTTCGTGGACTGGCTCTGGACCCTCTGAGTGTAGATGACAGTCGAAAGACGCAGGCAGTTCCTGGAACCTCTTGAAATCAGATCAGTCTATCCCAATCCATGAACTGGTTCCTTGAAGCCCAGGCCTAGAGGGAAAACATCTTTCTCACTCGACCTTGATTCTTGGGGGTGGGGGTGGGGGGAGGAGACACTCTGTCCTACCTCACCTGGATAGGCCAGACTGAATTGGCTCATCTTGAGATTCTTTGCTTTTCTCTGGGTTGTGAAGTGTGTATGTGTTGGGGGGGGGGGTGGACTGGGAGAAGGGGTGGGAGGGGGAATATGGAAAAATTAATAAAAATTTTAAAAAATACTATTCAAGTAGATTGAAAGCAAAGGAATAAAATCTAAGTGACAACACCCTGAAAGTAAAAGGTGGAAGAAGGCCTGTCACACAAAGATTAATCACGAGAAAGCACGGGAGCTTCTATGGAGATCAGATAAAGTAGACTTCAGAGCGGAGGAAATCAGTGAAGACAAGAACATTTATCACATGACAACAACAAAATGTTCAGCCTACCGAGATGCAGCAACCCTAAATGTTGACTTCCTGGTTCACCAATAGACATTCACAGTGCCATTCTGGAACCTCCACCTCCCATAATGGATAAAACTATTAGACAGAAAATCATCAAGGATAAAATGTGAGCAACAGGATCCAGCTGACACTCCAGAGACTCCACCCACAAACTGCAGAGCGTCCCTGGCCTATCCTAGTCCTGCACACAGTCCTGGTCCTCTCTAGGATGCTGCAGCATGGGTGGGACCTTGAGATTCAGCCACCCCGTACTCTGCAGGGGCTTGTGTTCCAAAGTGTGCGTCTGGCTACACAACCACTACAACAGAGCTATATCTGAACACATTTTTAAGGGTTTATGGAACATCCAACTAGTCAAACCTGAATGAATTCAAAACAGAAATCTGTAACTGGAAAACTGTGAGGGGGAGAATTCCCAAATACTCATAAATTAACCAACAAACTTCTAAGTAATCTACATGTCAACGGGAAAATGTCCATGAAAATTTTCACGCACAAAAATAAAGCCAAACAAAAGCACACTGAATGGACCTCGTGTGGCTGGGAGGGCCCTGAGAGGAAACATACAGTTACATAATAAGCAAAAGGAGACAAGGAAGCTGGCAAAAAGTAAGACGTTGTCTAAATACTAACAACTAATAAGAAAAAGTAAAAATTGAAATAGAAATTAGCACTTAAAATTTCCTGCAGAGCAGTAATAAGATGCTCATACATAATAAATGTATGAGCAAACTGAGCAGAACATGCACAGGGTTTATAAACCAAAAGTGATGTTAAAATAAATGAGAGGCCTAAAGAAGTGGCTCCGTCTGTGGGCACGACCCCCACATGGGGTCCTATATCAGATGCTTCCATGATGGTTCAGAACTGTAGAAATTACAGTGACTGTGGTGAGGGGGCACCACAACAGAAGGCACTATATTCATGGGTTGCAGCAGCTGGAAAACCACAGAGTAAACCAACACTATGGAAAGGAACACCATGCTCATGATAAAATGTCAGCTCTCCTAGAGTTACTTCCCAAAGTCCTGTGGAGTTTTGGAGATGCAGACAGACTTATTAGAGGAAAGCAGTAGATTTGCTAAATAATTTTGAAAGTGTGTTTGTCTTTCTAGACAAAGCCTGGTAGTAAGGCTTACTTCGGAGATACAACAGTAAACACAATGAAACATGTGACCAAATTATTTACAAAAAGCCAAAGCAAATCAACAGAGAAGAGAACCTTTTCTTTCTGGTGCTGGGGAAGGTGAAGAAGGAGAGAGAAACTTGACAAAATTTTACACTTTATAACAAACAAAAACTCAAAGTAGATCATAGGCTTAAAAACATAAATATATAATAATAAACATCTTTAAAAAGACCCAAGGGAGGACTTTGAGAGCTGTGATTAAGTGGAATGTCAGCCACAGCACCAGATGCAGTATATATAAAAAGGCGGAAATGATAAAAACTGATCTCATCAGAATTAAAACTCTTTTCTCTGCCAAGTTTAGCTTAAACATATTACAGCAGAGGAGACATTTGCAAAGACAGCAATGAGGTACTGTGTGTAACACAGACGGAGCACTTCCCCAAATGCATTCTTTCAGCTCTCCCAGCAATCTAATTAGAAAAGAACATTCTAGGGAAAAGTTACACACATGGTGCCTAGGAAGTGACACAGGTGGAGAATGACCTCATTAAAAGTCGCCCAAAAGTATTAGCTATTAGAAAAACACAAAGTAAAACCACCACGGGATATCAAAGCATGCCTATAAGAATGGCTTAAATTAAAACAGTGACAACTTCAAATGCTGGCAAGGAGGTGGAGGAACAACGGGTCATCTGCACAGCACAGGTGGGAATGTGGACCAGTGCCTCCTCTGGAGACTAGCATGGCACTTCCTTTTCAGTTACAAATATCTTCACCGTGCAGTCCAGCAACTGCAGGCAATAGATTCCAGAGAAATAAAACTCTTTTAGAGACTGAGAGATGGCCCAGGGGTTAAGAGCACTGGCTGCTCTTTCCAAGGCCCCAAGTTCAAATCCCAGCATCTACATGATAGTTCACAACTGCCTATAATTCAGTTCCAGGAGATCTGATGCCTCTTACTTTTGCTGGTACCAGGCACAGACACACTTATAAACAAAACACTCATGTGCAAATAAAATAAAATGTAATTTTTTTAAAATTCTAAACTCACTTACATACAGAACCTTGTCCATCCTCAGAGTAACAGGTGCTGTGTTCATAACAATTCCTAATTCCAAATGGAAAAGGCCCAAAAGGCTTTAATAAGTAAACAATCCAAGATGACAGAAGCATGCCATGGAATACTCAGCAGTAAAAAACTACCGATACACACAATAACTTGAGTGACCCCTAAGCCCCAAAGAAGTAATGTCACCTGATAAAAGCCCATCTGGAATAAGCCTTATAGTAAGGTTCCAATTCCACAAGTCACTTGTGAGCAGCAGAGCTATGGAGAATAGAGATCCCCAAGAGATATGAATGATGGGAGGCTGTATGTGTGGCTGCAAGGAACAACATGACACAGTCCTTTGGTGATAGCACAGCCATTGGCTCCATGAAGTCTGGCACAAAAATGTAAACACATTCACACATTTACTTAAGCACAGATTAGTGTATGACGGGTGAGACATAAGGTCCTGTTAGCTATATCAATATCAATTTCTTGGTTTTATTTTCACACAATAGTTTGGCTAGATGCTAACAGTGTAGGAGAACGAGATGAAGGAGTATGGTAGATGCCAACACTGAGGGAGCAGGGTAAGGTGTGTGGTAGATGCCAACACTCAACGGGGACAGAATGAAGAGCATTAAGAACTTTTCTCATCCTTTCCTTGCATTTTCTTGTAAATCCAAAGTGATTCTAATACAGCAATCCTTAAAAAGAGTCCATCAGTTCACCCCACAAACACAATGTCAGTGGGACCAATGTTCCCTTAGAGTCTGTCTTCTCTAACAAGCCTATCTGTCAGACTGCTGTCAGTGAAGTTCTGGTCATGGCCATTCCTGATGAGCTACGGTCTACTTCCTCACTCTCTAGATCTATGAGCCCTGGCTGTGGGACCTGTGGGCTGTATGATTGTGAACAGGCATCCAGAAGTTTCTCTTCAATCTTTTCTCACTTGCCAAAGGGGTTGGGCAGACTAAAGGGAGTCTTCATGGTAAGCCTCAGCTCAGGGAAGGGCCCCTTACCTGTAAGAAATGGATGTCTGTGAGGGTGGAACTGAGATTTTTACATGTGTCCCAGCCAGGCCTGGCTGTGTATTTATTTCCACTGCTGAGTAACACATTAAAGGGCCTGTCTCCACACCACCCTAAAGGGACCTTTACACTGAAAATACCACATCACCACATGTAGCTACATCAAATGAGCAGCAAAGCAGAATTAGGAAAGTGATCTTCAAAATATAAACCTAAGAACCAAGTGCCAGAGAGCATTCATGGCCCAGGGTGGGTCACAATGCAACACAGTATGTGGTAAACTGTATTTACAGCCAGAAAAACGCAGGTTCTACTGCAGAGATCGCTTGATGGATGCAATTTGGTGTGTTTACCTTATATGGGTATAACTTGGCAATCTCTTGCCTCCAATTGGCTGGGTCTGCTATTATGATTGGTTGAATGGCTGGCTGTTATGATTGACTGAGGGGCCTGCTGCTATTGACTGAGGGATTGTTATGATTGGCTGGGACTCAGCCACTTAGTTATCAGTAACTATTAGTTTACATTTTTGCTTGCCTGTCAAGCTGGATCATCGTTCACTATGAACAAAGGCTACTTTGGGCCAAGTTTTATCACTAAACAGGTTTGGGCCAAATGTATTTAAACATGGTCAAAGATGAGATTTATTTCATTCTAACATAGTCAAAAATGTTATAGTGATCATTACTCAGTGGAGAGCTTTGGACCACATCTCACCCACAGCATCCAGCCAGTTTTCAAAATGCCTCCCACACATCCAATGCCTCACACAGAATTTCCAAACCTCAACTGCTACAAAGATCTGCAAAGCGTTCAGATCCTACTGGTTACCTGTATGCCAAGCCCTATAATATCTGGTGAGTAGTAAAAACAACAACTTATAAAGGGACTCTGTAGCCCTTAGATTCTGACGAGACAGCACCTATATCTTAGCAACAGGAACAATAAAGAATGCTTCCCTAATAGGCTATGCTATGGGAGGGGGTAATGGGAAAATAAATAGCTTCATTTTTAAAAGGCCAAGAAGCGGGGGGTGTCCAAAACCCCCAAGAACAATGTTGATGACCACTACTGCCAAAGGCCAAATGCTTTAACTCAAATAAAAGTAATCCTTGCCTCAGCTTGGCATCTATCAAACATATCCAAAACTGTTGAGTTCAAAATGACAGCTAAGGAGATTAAACTGGCTACCTTTGGGAGGTGTGAAGCCGGTGTGAGGGCTGTGGTGTGAAGCTAGTTTGTTCCCTTGGTGGGTGCAGCAGTGAGGAGAGAAGGGAGCTAAGGAAAAGTGTGTGAGTCATGAGGCTAAAATGCCATGAGTGCATGGTCCCCTTCTCACTGGGATGGGTTAGCTCTCATGGGAACACACTTGCACTTCCCTTTCTCTCTCATACACACCCTTCTTTCCCTCCTCCTGCCCACCAGGGGTTGATTTCTCATGAGACTCTCACAGGGCAGCTGCTAACACTGTAACCTTGGATTTACTGCCTATGAAACTCACAGCTGAAACCATCCTCTCGCCTTCAGAAATTACCCAGATTCAGGATTCTGCAATAGCAACAAACAAGAATCATGATAATGCAGAGCACACTAGTTCATCTTTACTATTGCTGAGCATCCCCCATAGACTGTCCCACTCTGTGCCCTGCACAAAGACTGGTACCTCTCTAGAGAGGCATTCCCAGCTGAGGACTGAAGAAGGAATTATAGAATTAGAATATTCCTCATTTTAAAATAAGCCATAAGCAATATACACCAGAATGTATATCCCAAACAGTTCAATATGAATTCTACTCAGCTTTTCTTAAAACTAACCAATCAGTGAGAGTAAGAATGCCTGACGCCATGCAGGTTCTGGGACGGCTATTCTTAGTTGTCAACTTCTCCCAAAACGGCAGGGTATACCTGTGATCAATTTTTGCTTAATTTGAAGTGGGAAGATCCATGTCTAATCTGCATCTTTGAGGTGGGAAGACTCACCATCAATCCAGATCTTGGCAGACTCACCTCTAATGGGCCACATCTTCTGATGGAAGCCTATCTAAGAACATAGAAGAAGGATGCTCAGCTCTTTGCCTGTTTGCTATTGCTTTGCTAAGAAATCCACTTCTTCACTGGCATTGGAGCCAACTTCTTCGGGATTTTGGCCTATACTGAAGACCAGCTGGGACATCCAGCCTCTCGGATTAAGCTGGATACTTGGGCCTTCTTTGCATAGGCAGCCAAATTAGAGCAACAAAGCCTGTAAGTTATTCTAATAAATGACTGTGTGTGTGTGTGTGTGTGTGTGTGTGTGTGTGTGTGTGTGTGTGTGTGTGTGGAGAGAGAGAGAGAAAGAGAGAGGGGGTGGTTCACTCTATACTCTGTTAATCTAGAGAACCCTAGCTAATTCAGGCTCCTAACACTCTCATGAGAGACAAGCTTCTGCAAGCCCTGCATACAGCCCAGGATCTCATTCATCTTTAGCCAGCTCTCCTTTCAAAAATGCTCAGTATACTCAGTCTTTGTCAGACTTTCTTTGAACCATCCCAAATAACACAAAGTCTTCTTATTATGAATGCCTGGCCTTAGCTTAGGCTTGATCACAACTAGCTCTTATAACTGAAATTAACCCATTTATACACATCCACTTTCTGCCACATGGCTCATTAGGTACATCTTCCCCATACTACACATCTGACTCTTCTGTTTCTAGCTGCCTTAATCCCCATATGCCTCAGATTCTACCCACATTCTCTCACACCACGTCCTGCTTATTCTTTCCCGCCTAGCTATTGGATGTTCAGCTCTTTATTAAATCGATTAGAAGGCACCTGAGGCATAGACACATCTTCACAGTGTACAAAAAGATTACCCCACAGCAGCTTAGTATTTCCCATCTACCTCAACACCAGGTGGCCTTGGGTGTTATAAGAAAGCAGGCTGAGCAAGCCATGAGAAGCAAGCCAGTAATCAGTGTTCCTCCATAGCCACCTTGAGTTCCTGCTCCTCCAACCTCCCCCAGTGATGAACTATGAGCTATAAGCTAGAATAAACCCTCTCCTCCCCAAATTGTTCTGGATCACGGTGTTTTATCACAGTAACAGAAACCCTAAGACACAACTTTACAAATAAACAGCTTATAGACCTAGCAGTCCTCACTGTAAATGGAGACCATTTTCACGAATGCATTTTAGTTCCCAGGCTTTGCATGATGACTCAGAACACATGGCACCCCTGTGCTCCCACATGCCTGTCTGAAGCCAGCCCTCGTGTACAGCTCCAGACCTAGGCAACCACTCACTCATCTGCCTCCTGGGCCTATATTTAGTCATTTTCTAGAAATGTTCTATAAACAGAATTGTACAATATGTAGTCTTTCGTGTCTGGCTTCCTTCACTCAGCATGTTTTTGAAAGAATTGGGTAGCTTTAAATACAGATGGGGATTTGATATTTCAAGGCATCAGTAAGCACGTGGACCACTTTTCAATGTGATTTCTCATCCTCCACTTCCTGATTGTATAAGAATGATGCTTTTTTTCGCTCCTCTTGGGCCCAGCTTAGTCCCAATGGTGTGTGTCAGGTCCATGTGACATGTTTGGCTTCACTGGGGCAAAGGTCCTGGAGCCAAAGTTCTTATTCTATCTTTCTTGATGGCTGTGGCTTAGATGTGTCTTCTCCCCAAAGATGCTGAGAAGTTGGAACCTGATATAGAATCTTTGAAGTGATGGAATCTTAAGAATAATCAAGTCAGGCGCAGAGACTCCACACTCAGAAGAGATTAATACTGACTTCATGGAAGTAGTTTGGTTCTCACTAGAGTGCCCCCCTACACACGCTCCTCTCCTATGTGTGCACATGCCTCCTGCCCCTGCTTGCACATGCCTCATCACCCTTGGTTGCACATGGCCCCTCTCCTCAGTATGTGCATGCTTCCTCTCCCTGTGTGTGCCTGATACTCCTCTTCAGTGTGTGCACAGCCCTTCATTCCTTCATTCCTGATTTTATACAGCTGCCCTTCTGTAAGGTTTGTGTTCCAATGTTCTCTAATTATAAGGACATTGGGTAAGTTAACCTCATTTTTAACCTGCTTGCCTCTCTAAATACGTATTACCAAATAGGACCACATTCTATGATATCGGGTCTAAGATGTCAGCAGAAAAACCGGAGGAGAATGTGGCTTAACCCTCTCAAGGACAGATGACACCATGTTTTTGCTTTTATGTAAATCTTTCTACAATGGAACTTAGAAATATTTTCTTAGCAAGTATCTACTGAGTGTGTTAAACAGTGTTAAGAATATTAGTAGGGTATAACAGTATGGTTTTTTGGACCTGGGCAACCAGAGGTCTAAATCCATAGACTTGCAGCCTTAGATTTTTTAGCCGCCTGCAGTTGATCAAGCCCCTAGAAATGATTTAGACACTTATATTAACTTTATGCTGTTTGGCCTATGGCTCAGGCACATTGCTAGCTTGTTTTTTTATCTTAACTTAACCCATTTTCATTAATCTGTCTGTCACATGGCCCATGGCTTACCTGTGTTCCTTACATGACTCTTCTTGAGCAGCTGGCTTGATCTATCTCTGACTCCGCCCTTCCTTTTTTATCTATTTTGATTTTTTTTTGCCTGTTATGGGCCAAAACAGCTCTTTTATTTAAAGATTTATATTCACAGCATACAGAACAACATTCCCACATTAGTGGGGCCACATGGAAGAAAGCGTTGGAAATTCTCTGTCCTTACAGTAAAAGGACATTTCTGTAATAGGATCAAAATTGAGAATAACCACCAAATATGGCTCTCTTGCCTGTGAAGTCTAATGAGGTCTATGGTATCAGGGGCTATCTCCCAAATTTATATAGGCTCGGGTCTGGTGAGACTGGAAAACGGAGGCCATTAACTCTAGGTAAAGCTGTGATGTTCACAAGTTCTAGGCAGCTCTGCTTCGCTCTTGGGGCAGCTATGGGCAGTCAAGCTGAGCACCACCTGCGAAATATACTCATTAGAATAAGGTAATTAACTCTCCGACAAGAGAAACCACCTACAGGAAAGAGCAGCCCATCCCTAGCCTGGAGAATGAGCTGCCACCCCAGGGGCTCCTGACACTGAGCCATTAAGCCTATGATCTGGCCCAAAGAGCCACCTTTTGGCTCTTTGCTCATAGCAAATATGAGCTAACCCATATTTGCACTAGAACTCTTTCCAGGTTCCTCAGATCCATCAGGATAGATGAGCATCTGCTGTTTAACAAGAAATCCCTAAATCCCTGTGACTTGGCCCAATAATGAATTCTGTCTTATTCAATCTCCCATGATTCCAGGGCAGAAGATGGCCACTTTGATATTAAGGTGCCTTCCATGTTCACATGCTATTGTATGTGATAGTGTTGGCTTCGACCCCACATGGCCACTGCGGGAATCAGTATGGTATGTCTTAAAGAAACCAAAAGTAGAACGCTGTAAGCCGCCAATCCCATTGCTGAGTGTATATGCACAGAAGTTGGAAGCAAAGATCTTCATCATTCACAACAGCCAAAAGTTCATCAGTGGGTGAGTGGGTAAACAAAATGTAATCCATACATACACAAATTACTATTCAGCCTTGACCAGACTGGAAATTATGGGGCTGGGGAACTAGCTCAGTGGGTAAAGTATTTGCCATGTAAGCATGAGAGCCTGAGTTCAGATCTCCAACCCGCACATAAAACCCACAGTTAGCAACATGCATCTGTAATCACGGTGCCAGGAGGTGGAAGTAGGTGGACCAAGGATTGGATCTAAGGCTTGCTGACAAAGTCTGCTTACTAAATTGGTGACCTGGTGTCCAAAAGCAAAATGGAAGGAGAGTGACATCAAAGGACACTCAACAATGGCCTCTGACCTCCACATGCATGCAAACACACACACACACACACACACACACACACACACACACACACACACACACAAATATGGAAATTCTGACATATACTGCATGGTTGGATCTTGAGGACATCACACGCAGAGAAACAAGGCAGTCACAAAAACAGGTACACTAGCTGTCCCCAAGTGTGCCTCTCAGGCACCTATGCAGTCCTTTTGGTGAGTATTCTAAGTCAAATCATACCTATGGCTCCACAAGCAGTCAAATTCTGAGAGAAAGAAGACAGAATGGTGGCGAAAGGATTTGGAAAGAGGGGGAGTCATGCTTAGTGGGCTCAGGAGATGGTGAAAAGGTATATAAATATCCTCTGATGCTCACAGCTGTGTGATGTGATGCATACAATCTGCTGACTGTCCATCTGAAACTGATAGAATTGTGTGTGTGTGTGTGTGTGTGTGTGTGTGTGTGTGTGTGTGTTAAGTTTAAAGCTAAAATGTGCTATCATTTTAAAAAAACAAAACAAAAAACAAACAAACAAACAATAAACCAAAAACCTTTTCCAGTGGGTAGCATCTAGGGCTCACTAGACAAAGTCCAAACTGTTGACATTATTTCAGAGAGCCTTCTCTGTCCCTTCTCTTGCCCTTGCAACCCGCACTGTCTGCTATTACTAGCTACACCCCTCTAAGCCAACTTCATCCTCTGAACACTCTCAGTGCTGGAAAACATGATACCATGATACATAGCCAAATAAGATGGTGCCTCCCTGCCCTCTGAACACAAATCCCTAGAGCACAGGGAAAGCCTGCCAGCCTCTTTGCCACACTGGCACCCAGCATAGCACCCACACATGAAAGCAAACTGCACCCATTCTTAATAGCTGAAGCTATCCAAGTTGGTGTCAAAACCTGCACCTGAGACCTGCATCTCCAGACCAGTGCTGCTCTGGCCAGGGTACACGCTGAAGTTTGGCTCTTGTGTGCATGTAACTTGAAAGTCTGTGGTAGTGGGCACAGCTCCTTCAGATCTTGCAGTTTCTGTGTGGGCCCTGAGCTACTTCAGGGCTCAAACCCAAAGAGGGACAATGGCCCTTCACAACACCACACAGCCTTGCTCCCCAGGAACCCACAGTGGGAACACGCCCAGAACCCCCAGGGCCACATGCTTTCCTAGACACCTGAGCAGCAATGTGGAAAATTCTTTCTAATTCAAATCACTCATATGCTTCTGAAGATAGAAACAGCTTCTAAATTATAACTTCATTGTTATCTACAGTTCAATCAATGGCTATAAAACCAGCTTTTTAGACCCTCTTAATTACCCAGAAGAATTCCCACAAAAGCTGCACATCCCTGAATAGAGAGCAGGTGGGCAACTACAATCAAGTTTCTTTAATAGACATTATGTTCCTCTTGGGGTAATTTAAACAAGCTATGGCAGTACAACCATTAGCAATAATTATCAAAGCTTGGAAAGCTGTATGGTGGGAACCTGAGACAGGACTCCAGTCCTGGCCCTTTAACAAATTCACCTGTGCATTTGATCTCAGTCTGACCCTTCGTGTGCTCTGGGGCAGGCTTCTCACCCACTGTGTGGTGAGTATGGTGGAGAGAGCAGCCTTCATGGATCACTGGAGGCCCACAGGCACATCACGGGCAAACACACTGAGAAGCAACAGAACCACTAAAACCAACACAGAATACAGAACATCACAATTCTGCCACTGAACCAAGAAAAGGTTTCCTGATATTTCTTTGGGGCTGAAAGAAAAGCAGATTGTGAAAAGGCCAACAGCTTCAGATTCTACTCTGTGCAGCAAGTAGAGCAAGCCTGCATGTTGTGGGGTGTGCAATTTAGGATTGAGCCAATCTTGGGCAAAACACTCAGAAACAAGTATCTCTTTACTGAACATGTCTTTTTATTATTATAATTTATTTATTGGAGGGGGGAGCACTGGGCATGCCATGACATGCACCTGGATCACAGGACAGCTAAAGTAATCCTGAATCACATTCTCTCCTACCATGTGGTGATTAAACTCAAGTTGTCAGGATTGACAACAAGTACCTTCACCCACTGAGTCATCTCGGTGGCTTAGTAACATGTCATTTTTTTCTTATCATTACTTACTAAACAATACAGCATGACAGCTATTTCCATAGCACTCCCATTGTAGTCGACACTCTATGTCACCTAGAGATGATACGATCAAAGTACTTTGCACATATGGAAATGTCACTACGAAAAGCATTCTTTTTTCAATTAATATACACCAATATTTTTGAGAGGATATCACTACATAGCCCTGGATGTCCTGGAATTCAGTATGTACACTAGGCTGGCCTCAAATTCATGTAGGTCCTCCTGCATCTGCCTTCTGTGTCCTTGGATTAAAAGTATGCGCCAACACACCTCACTCTTTATAAAAATGTTTTTGGCTACAATCAAAGCATGTGGGGAAATTGATTTAAGGTCTAGACTCCGCTATTTTATATACGAGGGGCCTGAGTATCCTGGATTCTGGCAACCAACCCCTATAGACACCAAGGGCAACTGAATTGTCAGATGGTCCTAAGAATGGGTGACCCACTGGTGTTGAGGTAGATCAGGGTCTCTCTTCCCTGTGGAGGACACAAAATTCACCCATCAGCATCCACATGTATGCCACCCTAGTAAGAGGAAGGACTTTCTCCTGGGTATGAATCCATAGAAGCCAGATGGCCAAATCCCTAGAAGTTTTGGGGCTCACAAGCAACTTGAACCAGCTACGGGGGTTATGCTCTGACTTTCATACACATAAATGTAAAAAAGAATATGCCCTACCCATATGCAGAAGCTGCCCACACTCACAGCTTACCCCAGACTTTTCTCCAAGACTCCAGACAGCAACCAGCACACGTGGGCATTTGTGATGAGAAATTAATTGACTTAGTGGCAGAGCCAGCATGAACACATGAAGGTGTCAGAGTGCAGAATTCAAGTAGGCCCTGGCTTCCAAATGCAACCCGCCATTTGCCCTGCAGACAGTGGGTACCTCCTTTGACTGTGTGCCAGACCTGGAGCTGATGGAGGCCAACTTAGAGCTCTGAGCTCCCCAGGGCATAGTTAATACATGAACTGTGGAGGTAACGGAGAAGATGGCAAGAGCAATATCAAGAGGATGGGTACCAGCTGGGTCAGTCTGCAGAAACTCACAGAGACAGGACACGGAAACCAGCACCTGAAGGTTCTAAGCTAATGGAAAAGGTTAGGAAAGGCAAAGAAATTTTTTGGAAATAACATTGGAGAGAAAATAAAGGCAGAGCCTCTGGCTTTTCCTCTAAGCAAGAAGGGTGATAGAAAATCCTATACCATGAGTCACATGATCTGGTTTAAGATATAAGAGGATAACCAAGATGACCTTAGGGCAGAGCCTGGAGATGTGGGTGGGGTAGAAATAGGAACCCTGCCAGGTGATATAATCTGTGGGAGATGACAGGATCATATCCCACAGTGACAGCAAGGGCAAGCAGGCACAGGATTCTGGAATAGACTAGCTGTAAGATTTGAGAGAGGTCAAGACTGATTCCCTGTGAATATAGTAGAGGCTTGTGAAGCAGGGGATGATTCGGTACATGGTACCTGCTGTGTTGGAATGTCAACTGGACTCAGCAGTTTGGAGTCCTGGGGAGGAGTTGAGGGTAAGTTACAAACGTGGGGGTGCTTTCACATATGGATGATACATGCTGTTATACTTACTTACTTATTTATTAGAACACACACACACACACGTGTGTGTGTGTGCAAACACACATCTCATGTGTGGAGGTCAGAGGACAACTTTCAAGGAGTTCTCTCATTCCACTATGTGGGCTCCTGGAATCAAACTAACTGTCAGGTTTAGCAGCAAATGCCTTCATCCACTGAACCATGCCATGGGCCCAACGGTAATTAACACTACAACGCTGTATGCAACCAACAACCATGTGTGCAGGACTGAGGAGGGGGGCTGTGCATGGCTTCTGAGAACACTCCAGGACTCTAAGGGCTGGGGAGACACTGAGTAAACGCAGTCCTGTGAGGTGAAGGAAAATTCCAGGCTTCTGGAATCCAGAACGAAGGAAAACTGAATTTCTGGGGGAAGAGGATGACAGTATAAACAGTCTTAGAGAGTGAATGGGAAAAAGGATCTAGGGCTGGCCACTGGATCAGGAAAACAAATGACTTTGTGGCCTTGCTGGAAACAGTTCCCGTGCCAAAGACACCTACATAAGTCTGTCTGGAGTGGGTGTGAGAGTGGGAGGGAGGGATGAGACAGCTAGGACAGACAGACTTCCAGAAGCCTCAGCTAAGCAAGGCTGGAAAATGGATCAGGGGAAGGAAGAGGAAGTGGGAGCTGGGGACTTTTTCTCTCCAAGATCGGAGAAAAAAGCAGCTGTTTAAATGTGTGGGAGTGAAGGGGGGCGATGAGCCAGGACAGCAGGCTGAGGTGCTCAGAGCGATGGGTGACATCTGCTGCTACATAGAGAGGGGGCAACTCTGCAGAGAAGCTTTATGTCAAGGCCCAAGAGGAGAGAAAATGGTGCTATAAGGGAAGAGTATAGTCTCAGCCAATGAGACGAGGCCTCTTTGTACCAAAAATCTTAGGTCCCTATCAAGGGAGACCATGTGAGGGAATCACATATGACCTCTTTTGTCTCCCTCCTCTGGCGCAAACATAGGACAGAGGACACAGACTCATGGTATTCTGCATACAGAAATGTGAGCCTTAAAAAAAAAGATTTATTGTTTTGTATGCGTTTTTTGTGTGTGCTGATGTCCCTGAGGCCTGATAGGTATTGATATCCTGGAGGTAGAGTTGCAGGCAGTTGTTAGTCTCCAGATATAAATGCCGGTAACTGAACCCAGGTCCTCTGCAAGGGCAGCAAGGATGGTATTGCTATACTGTCCCTCCAGCTCCATGTGTATCTGTTTTATCAGTGACTTGGAGCTGGCAATGTTCACACCACTGCTTTAATGATTCGTTTCCTCAGCTATGCAGAGAAATCAGCAACTTGCTTTTCTCAGGCCTGCTGAGAGTTTTCAGGAGACGTGAATCCATGCTGCAGGCTCACAGTAACATAGCATTTTACAGTCTGTGCAAAATATGGTATGTACTTACCATGATCAACAGCCAGTGTGATGACATAGCAATTCATCCAGCATGCTCAACCATCAGGAGGACAACATAATGCCATGAATGACTGACAGCATGACCACAGCACAACTCATCAGACTCACCAGAGTGATCAACAATGTCAGTCTAGTGGTTTTACTAACAGCAGCGAGTCACACTTTGTGGAGGGCTGAACTGTGTTATCAGGAGTCCCCAGATATTTCCCTTATTATTCTGTTTTCATACCTGGGTGATGTTGTTTCAGCCCTCCAAGGTCCTTTGTTTGTTCCCATAAGCAGGCCAGGTGATACCAGGATGCCTTTCTGCACTGATATGTATGAATACATAGAGCCCTCTTGGGTGAACATGACTATTGAGTGGGACCAGACCTTCAAAGAGCCAAGGTATCTATGCATGACCACATAGGTTTGAACATATATTAGTAACTTAACTCTGAAGGAGAAAGCCCAGAGCAGTGATGTTTTGGTAGCAAAAAATACACTCAGCCAGTATACAGACTGCTTTTTGTTTATTTGATTGTATGTATTTATTTATTTGTGGCATTAAGGGTTGAACCAAGGGTCTTATGCATGCTAGGCTAGTGATTTACTACCAAACTATATCCATAGCCACTTTTTCACTTTTTATTTTGAAGCAGAGCCTCAGCAAGTTGACCAGCCTGGCCTCCTGAACATAATGTACAAGGTAAAGCATGAAATGTCTTGTGTGCAAAAGTAAGAAAGTACCAAAGGGCCAGAGATATGGGGCAGTAGTTAGAAGCACTGGCTGCTCTTCCAGAGGACCTGGATTCAGCCCCCAACATCCATGTGGTAGCTCACAACAACATGTCACTCTAGTTCAAGGGGATCCAATACCCTCTTCTGATGTCCTTGAGGATTATACAAATATATGGAACATATATGCACAGCAAAATACCCATACATATAAAATAAATAAAAGTGCTCAAAACATGAGAAGGCTGTGGTTTGTCAAAGTGGTCCAGAAGGTAGCAGCAACTTCTAATAGTTTGAACAACTTGAGCAGAAGAATCAATACCATAGTGTGATGGCCCCGTGGCAGCCACAGGCTTACTCAGAGCCCCTTGTACCCTACAGTCATAGGAAGCATGAGTTCTTTATGTCAAACGTTGGGCTGGCTGCACAGAGCTGTGCACAACATTCTGTGTTTTCAATCTTTGCAGCTGATTCATAATCCCTAATGCAATGTAGATGCTGAGTAGCAGGAGAAAATTCCGTGCTTGTGGAGCACAGATGCAATCTTCCCAAGTGTTGTCAATCACTTTGAATCCACAGATGTGGTACCCACAGATACAGAGTTATGACGCAAAGTGCAACAGCAAAACAGGGGATCCATACTGATACACATGAATGTCTGAATGAACTGATAACTAAGTAACATTCTCCCATATAGAAATCCCAAATCATTTAGGCACACAATCTCCCTATGAGCCCCATCCCTGAGACGACCTCCTTCTACAGGGTCCTTTGGAAAAGAAGAGAGTACTTTTACATAGATCTCGATAGCATGTGATATTAGATTAAAACTTCTGTGCGTTTTCCCCTAATAATTCATACTCAGGAGAAAAACATTAGGAAAATCCAAACTGAAGTGTTGTCTACAAAGTTCTAGCTCCTTATTCCTCAAAATTGGCATATCATCAAAAACAAAGAAAGTCTAAAAATTGCCACAGACCACAATGTGGGTTCCACTGTTGTGGCAAATGGCCCATTGTGGCAGCAGATGCTGAGGGAACCAGAGCTGGGGTGGCATATCTTACCTCTGTTTTATCTTACCATCACGGCAAACTCCCCACATCTAAAAATGTTCTAAGGTTAAAACTTAGAACAGTGACCAAAGGAACAGGAGGCCTCCCATAGGGCAGCTCTTCTCCTCTGTGATTGGGCAGCTTCACATACCTGCCCACACATCCTGGAACAGTTCCCAAACCTCTGCGGATGCCCAGCCCCTGAAGCTGTTCTGCCCTGACTCACTGCCTTCCAGGGTGGTCTAACAATTCTACCCCTCACAAGCATTCCCTTGCCAGGACACATATAGATGCATACACAGGTGCCAAAATAGGCATACACACACATACACAAACGGGCACGTACAGATAGACACACAGACACACACAGGCAGCTACACAGACACAGATGGTACTGGAGCCACCTTGTAGAGAAGGCAGCTCTTCTGATCCCAAGGACTGTGAGCAAATGAGCAGGCGACCTATTGGTGTATCTTCTGACCTGAGCACCTGCCTCATAGCTCTGCCATCTTCTCTGCTCCCTTCTCTGCCTCATCTCCTCACGTGAACAAGAAATAAGTAAAGCTGAAGCCAAACCACCTCCACGTTTGCTCTCACCCCGTTGTGTCCTCTCAATCAAGGACATCCAAGCTACAGGCTTGAGCCTTCCTCTTGCTATCCCTGATCCTCAAACTCCAACTTCTCGAGAAGCCAGTTTATGTGATCTAGGGTGTCCACAACCACACAGCTTCTTCCCATGACACCACTGCCTCAGCCTCCACCTGTGTGACATGTACTTTACCACACAGACACCTATGGCTGCACAGCCATGCCCAGATTCCTGTTTATCCTAGACAATGTCAGCAAGAGGCCTTGTGCCATCAAATGTATGGGGAGCAAAGAAAGGGAGAGAAGAGAGGAGGAGAAAGGAGGAAGGAATTATCAACCTTCCCTGGGCATAGCACAGATAGAGAAGCCATAAAAATTCTGAGCACTGAAGGCCCCTCCAAGCTTGCAATGCTCAGAACCCTATGAGTCAGACTTCTCCAGGCACACCAGCCTCTGCCTGCATGCAGCATATGCAAATGTACCCGCATTAACCCACCTCATCTTCCTCTGTGGTGCGGGAGCCTGATCCCTGTGTCTCCAGCACAGGATGGGGCTTCCCAAGAGGAATCAGACAGGAGTAGATCCATGTGGAATGACTGTTTAGTTCCTCAGTGTTCCTGGAAAATCTGCTTTGCCTATTAATATGTTGCCAACAGAATCCCCACTTCTAAAACCAGAGATTTAGAGGAAACATAGAAACAGGCTAGGGCACATAGGCCTGGCTTCCAACAGGAAGGTGATCCCACCCCAGTGAGCATGGCAACATGGTTCAGCACCCCTGATTTTAAGGCTCATGGTCCTGATGACAGCCCAGGAGACTGTGCAGTCTAACTTTCATTCCTGATGGTGGGTAAAAAGATAACCAGGTAACCATACCCAGGCAACTTTGGAGGTATGCCCATAAGTAATGAACCAACTAGCAGGAGCCAAGCCTGAGGGCAGCAACCTCATCCCTGAGTGTGGAGGAGACACCTAGGGACATCTCTCTAGTATCCTGGTCTACCTGCCCCACAGCAGGACACAGTGGGAAGATGAACAGCTGACTCAGCCAGGGCTGGACTACATAGCACATCACACTCAACCACACAGGATAGCAGACACACTGCTCACCCCCAGGTTGGAGTTCAGTGTTCTCCCTAGAGCTGCTCCAAGTCTTCAGGTATTCCTCAGTATTTAGCTTTTCGGAAGAGCTGAGGGGTAAGCCTGCACCTCCCAAGGGGTGTGAGTGGCTATGATCATGACTGGGCTCATGTAGAGGAGCTGGTGTCTACAAGCCACAGCTATTGATGATCAACATGCAAGACCTGAACAGAGACATGGCCACTAACCGGTGAGAGGAACCACTGTCCAGGCCTCATGCCACACTGCAGTGTGGCCTGTTTTGTTACAATAACACCAAGTTAACTCTCACAGTTTTGACGACATGTGCCCATTAGTTAATAGAGGATAATGTCACCTCAACAGCCTACTGTGACATCAGTAGAATCTTTGGGCTCTGAGTAAAGGAACAAACTCAGACATTCCCAGGATCAGCATCTTTAGGGCCTATTTCCCTGCCTACCTCAGCCTCTCAGTAGTATGTGGTCATCAATTAGTATACTTGGGGAATTAATTTCAGGCCCCCTGATAATACCAGAATCTGTGAGTGCTCATGTCTCTGTGTAAAATGCCATAGCATTTCTCCAGAACCCCTATGCATCCTCCAGCCGACTTTAAGCCACCCTCTGATGACTGGTGCACAATCAGATAACTAATGCACAATCAGAACTATGAAGAGAGTCCTGGAGGGCAGGAAGAGGCTGAACAGACTCAGCATAGGCACAACTGTCTCCACATAACTGCTGACGAAAGCGGATCACACTCTCTGTAATGACATCCATACAACAAAACCCAGGCCTGAGTTTAAATGACAAAAGCAATTAAAGCAAATACATACACCCCCACAAAGGCAAGCACATGTGAACGTCTACCTACACCCACATAGACTCTCATGATAGTATCTATGTCTATTATCCACTAGCTTTCATCACACCAAACATGTGCAGACAGCCAGACCCTCCTTAGAGGACACCACTTGGCTGTGTGTGCAGACCCACTTCTCTCCACATCTGCTCAGGCACTGTGATACAATCTCGCCCATGCAGAGCTTGCCGCCCTGTCTTCGTGGAGAAGCACACACCAATAATCAATGAATTTAGATGTTTCCCTGAGACTTTTAACTGCTAGAAAACACCCTTTCCCCTTCCTAATGATGAAAAACATTGCCATCAAAGCCCCAAATGATAACAAAGCAGCCCCAAGTGATAACAAACAACTCCAATACCACCACCCGAAGTACTTACCTCAACCTCAGGGCCTGGGGAGAGTACAGGACTCTGTGTGATCTAAATGTGAGAATCCTCCATGGCTTTCTTTTGCATTTCAAATCACTGGCAACTTGAAGCCTAGCAGTAAGCCTTATGTTTACACCATATTCTTCTTTGGTACAGCCATCCCTCAGTGGCCATATTCTATCTGACTCTGCCATGTTCACAGCCATACACCAAACATAGTCTGAAACGTGTGACCAACTCCACAGCAAACTTGTCATGAGAGGTTCCTTATCCCTCAGAGGTCACACACTCACACATGTCCACTGCTTCAGGGAGTGCTTGAGACTCTCCCCTCTCTCCAGAGCAGCCTGAACAAAGCATCCCCAGGCCATGTAGACCTGGAGGAAACAAGACAGGTCTTCCATATAGCATGGTGCCCACCCCCAATGCACATTCTGACACCCCTCTGTTAACATAGCCTGGGCTCCAGTGACCACCAGCCCAGCATCAAGTACATGTCTTGAATAAAAACAGAGAGTTACTGTCTGAGAAGGATGCTCCAAATGATATTTTATGCATTGTGAGCCTCCTTCTGCCTAAACAAGTTTGTAAAATGAGTATTTCTGTTACAGCCATTTCAGAGAATTGAGGGGGAAGACTCAGGCTCAGAAGGGCTGCCATCAGTGATGACTGGTCAAGGTTGGTCTTCTATGGAACTCGCAGGACCCCTGCCCCTACCATCCTAGATGCCTGCAGTTCCAGCTCCACCAGGGCCTCCTGCTTCCCATAAGCTTGCCAGCAGGTGCCTGGCACAGTCCCTTCACACACAAGGCCAAGGGGCTCTGCAGGCATTGGTCATCACTCTTCATCCTTACTCCATTCTGCAGGGAAGTAAGCATGGGAAGCATGAGAACCTGTCAGTCAAGCACCATGCCCAAGCCTGGTGACCTGTAATGAGCACTGTCACATTTGCTGGAGGATACATAGAACCGGTGGGCCAGCACTCCTTCTAACCTCTTCAGCCCCTAGTCAGGCCCAGCGGGCTCTTCCACAGGTACTGCCTACCATGCCAGAGCTTCCTTGTCATTCTGGCAGCTTGGTCACAGGTCAGTGGTCTCGGGACTGTCCTCGGCTTGTCCTGGTGACTTTTCACTAGAACATTACAGTGTGCCAGGGGACTAGAAGGTAAGAAGCAGTGAAATCAGAGAAACAAGCAGCTAATGACCATTGTCTGCCCCTAACACCCCAGCCTCCACCATTGCTGAGGCTTCTGGTCCCACTGTAGCTATTTCCAATTGCACTGAAATGCTGTTTTTAGTTGGCTAGAGACTGTCAGCCATTGCTCTATAAAGAAGCCAGCCAGCATGCTGGGAAACCAAGCCATGCCTCCTGAAAGGATGGAAAAATTACCCCCCCCCCCAGCCCTCCCACAACACCCTCGCCAGTCCCTCTGGGTGGAACAGCCTGGGACTATGTATCACCTGATTAATGGGAAAAGTCCTGCAGGAAATATAAACTTTCAGGGAATATGAAGTAAAATAGTACACATATGCTAAACAGGAAAAAAAAACTTCTGTATTCTCTTGGACAACTAGACAACTAGAGGACCCTAACTAGAACACTCACTGGCTCCTGCCCAGCCTCCCTGTATTCTCAGTAGAGGTGAGCTGTCCCTTCTGGGCAAGCCTAACCTCCTATGTGTGTCCTGTGCTGCTAGATTTCAGAGGGAGGGGACAGCCAATGCCCTCCAGACATACCTCCCACCCCCGGCTTAGCCCTCCAGTTCCAGCCCTTTTGCTGGATTTACATGACAACTTAGAACTTCACTGCTGTTTGATTTATGTCTTTTGCCCCAACCAAATATCTGATGCTGAGTAACTTAGAAATAATGGTTTGTTTGGCTCACTATTTTTCCATCGAGGAAGACCAGGAGCATGGTGCTGGCATCTGGCACGGGTCTACTTATTGTACTGAAACATGATAGAAGGCACTGTGTGGGGAGATGGTATACAAGGTTGGGTCTCTCTTCCTCTTCATACAAATGCCAAAATGGGCACTGACCCTGATGACCTTATCTAATAATGGTAATTATCTCTTAATGTCATCCACTTGTGACTTGGTGGATTACATTCTCAACCTTCCTGTCCTGTGTTCTCTGTTGGACTCAGAGCCCAGCCCTCTGGTAGCCTCTGTCCATGCCCAGAGGAGCTAGTCAGTAGGTCTTGGCTTGTGTCAGGCTGTCTGGTCCTGTGGCCCATGGCCCTTCCATCCCTAGAACTCCACCCCCAGAACAACTGAAAAGCCCTCCCTGGACCCTAGGCTGAAGGCTTAGCTCCCCATCCACACCTGAAAGGACTGGTTCATGTCACTGTCTGGTCATGGTTTGGCACCACAGCAGGGAGATGCGAAGCAGAAAGGTCCGGGGGTGGATGCACCAAGTGGCAGGAGCCCAGGGTCAGGCCACTTCAAGGCTCTTGACCTCCTTAGAGGTCACACACAAGAATTCAAAGAAACATGTCACTGTAAAAATAAGTCTATTCTCCCAGTTCACCCTGTAGGGAAAGAGCGAAACGCCCATTTCTTTTGTAATAATGGTCACAAGAGGCAATGAGTATGGATACACTTTGCTGTGTCCTAGAAGACCAATAATGGGACTCTCACTTCCCAAATAGGCTCCAGTCAAGTAACAGAGCAGGTCACATGTGAACTTTGGACTCCTAGCGTGAGGTTTCTAAGATGCCTGACCATTTGTATCCAATACCTCAGGACAGAGGTGGAACAGGAAGAGGTAGCAGGTAACAAACAGTTGGTTCACTCGACGGCCAAGCACATAGGGAGGTGTCTCAGGATGGCTGGTATGGAGGGACTGCAGCCCACTCTGCCCTTTCCTAGGAACAGAACTTGGTTAAACTGATGTAACTAACAGAGCCTCCACTCACTTACTGGGGTGTAGCTAGCTTCTGGTGAAAAGGACAGAAGCATCAGGTGTGCGGACTTTCACAGATGTGTTCCTCTACCGATGGGCAGCAGGGCTGGCTCCTGATTCTGATGCTGTGGATCTGAAGTGATAACCCACATTGTCTCTGTGATAATGCTAACTCAGAGGCTCACTGAATGGAAGAGCTGGGTTGAGTGGCAGTTCTATTTTTAGCCTTTCAAGGACCCTCCATGCCAACTTTGATAGTAGAAATGAATTGTTCCTAGTGAACACAACTAGAGTTGGTTATATCAATCAAAACAAGCCAGGCTCGGAAGGAAGTAAATACTAAATAAATAAATAAATAAATAAATAAATAAATAAATAAATAAATAAGTAAGTAAGTAAGTAAGTAAGTAAGTAAGTAAGTAAATAAATAAATAAGTGAATGAATGAATAAATGAATAAATAAATAAGTAGGTAAGTAAGTAAATAAATAAACAAACAAACAAATAAGAAAGAACCTATGTTTTAATTGGGTAGGATTATTGGCTTAAAGGATGTGTTGGTGCATCTGAAATATGTATTAGTCTTTTTCTGTTGCTACAACCAAATAACAGAGGCTTGGAACTTTTATAAAGAAAAAAGTGACTTTAGTGCACAGTTTAAAATTAATCTGGAGCTAAAACCTTTGGAGAAGGTGTGTGAGGGAAAATGAAGGTTCACCTGGCCATGAAGAAGGCTGGGAAGCAGCAACCAGCACTCTCCAGGTACCTGCTGAGGCCAGAAGAGTACACTGGATTCCTTAATGCTAGAGTTACATGTGGTTGTGAGTCACTAAAGTGGATACTGGGAACTGAACTCACATTCTCAGTAACTCTTACTCTTAGGTACTCATTCATTTCTTCATCCCCAAATCCCTCCTGAGGGCCACACTCTTAACAACCTTCCCATCTTCCACTAAAACCCACCCCTTAGACATCATTTCACTTCTAACTCTACCACACCAGGACCCGAGCTTCCAGTCCCATCCATAAAGAAAGCTAAGCCACCTGACCTGTCACTATCACAAAGCTCAGTGTGCCTCTGCAGAAATAATGGGAACAACATGAGATTCTGAGGCACACAGATCTTCAACAAGGCACACTTCATAGGTGCTCAGGAAAAAAACCTCAGAGCACCACAGCTGCCCCTCCTGTCCTTCCACAGGGCAAGATGCTCTACATGCCCCAACTTAGAAATCCTCCCATGAGAAACTGCCTGAGCTGTCTATTCTGTCTAGACTATCCAGGACATCCAAGAATGGGAGGTTTTGAAGTTCTACAACCTAACACGCATTTCTCTGGAGAAGGGTTGATAGGGTGACCTGCCTTCCCTGTCCCCATGTCTGGGGCTCAGATCGCTTTTTGAAGGCTGTAGCCACCAGCCCTTCTAACATGGCTTCTGTCCTTCATTCAGCATGTGGCTGGAGAGCCAGCCTCATTTTGTGGAGGTAGAATATGGCATCTAGATTCACTGTGGGCTTCCCTAGGCTCAGGGGCCATTTCTCCTCAGTGGACCTGGGCGGGTTCTTTCTGTTTAACAGTGTCTGTGGACAAACTGGGTACAGTCTGCATCTGACTTTGAGATGGGAAAGCTTTTTTTAAATTTGAATTAACAGTAATTTAAGATAACAGCATTAGTCTTAGCTGTATTTAGGATTCTATTTGCATCTTTGGAAGCAACCGCATGGTATGTATTTTGGGAAGTTATAGGGAAGTCTCTGTGGGAGAGCCTTTGTGCTGGTAAAGAGATATCTGGGACAGGTCTGCTGCACCTGATCCTTCCCCATCTGGTTTCTGGGTTTCAACATAACTGCAGGAAGGCAGCCACAGAATCCAGCCTCCTTTCCCAGCTTAGCAGTCAGATCTTGCTTAGTGCCCAGGATGGTCTGCAGGTGCCTGAAGCCACAGACTGTGCTGCCTGCTCATAGTTAAGTGAGGTACACATTAGGCACAGTAGGAGATCAGCAGTAATGAATAACCCATACATTACTACAGTTTATTCACATTCTCTAAAGCGTTCATTTCTGGAATTTCCCATTTGATGTCTTTGGGTGGCAGTTGATTGTGGGTAACTGAATTTAAAAACAATGTCTCTAACAGTAGGGGTGCAGGCATAGAGCCATCAAATCCTAGGAACAAAGCCACTAGTTAGCTGTACAGCTGACCTGGGGTTATGGTCACTGTCCATGACTCTAGTGACACAGGGCATGATGGGTACAGGCAGGGCAGTCCCCAAGACTGTGTTCACACTTGTCCACTGTTGCCTACACTTATAGTGGGCTCCAAGGCTGCTGTTGCTGCCTGGAGATGAGTCAGCTTCCCTGGAGCTTTTCCAGATGCCTAGCCTCTGTATCCCTAAAACAGTGCCTGAGTGTGGGGACAACCTCACACTCAGGATTTCTAAGTTGGGGCATGTAGAGCATCTTGCCCAGTGGGGCCCAGGACACTGCCCTGGCCAGCAGAGAAAATAAGTACCAACAAGATGTCCCAGGCTGGCTCCCAGTATCCTAGCTTAGAGATCAACATGAAAGTCGGTGGTCCAAGGAGGAGATGGGGCTTTGCTTTGCCTACTGAGTCAGACCTTCTAGAGATGGCTGCCAAGTACTACGTCCCCAGTGTCTCATGCGCACATCTAAACCTTCTGAGTATCCAGATATGGGAGGTGGCATTCAGCCATATCTGGAAGAACTAAAGAGCCTCTGCCCAGAAAGAACACAGAGTTCTCCCAGTCAAGAGGCTGCTGAGGTATCTGAGGTAGACAGAGCAAGCATGAACACCTGGTTAAGTATGTTCTCAGCCAGATCATCTCCAGGGTATCTTCTCTAAGAGAAGCCAGAATTAAAACCTGCTGGATGCTGAAAAGGCCAACATGGCTGCCTTTTCTAAAGTTAACCACATCCTCATCTAAAGGCACCGGTAAGAAGGGATGAGCAGGTACATGTTTGATGACAAGGGAGACAGTTAAGGAGGGGAGGGGCATGTACAGCCCTCCCCCACCACTGCAATCCAGGGCAGGGCAGGCTCTAGCTAGGCAGAAGACTTGGGGAGTCTGCAATCACTCACTACATCTCTGAACAACCTCTTCCTTCATCGGGAAGCAGCCAAGACTCTCATTGCCTTAGCTTAGCAGAAAGTTCCAAAGCATATCTGACTTCCCTGGTCAGGGAAGACTGTGCCTGTGGGACAAGTGCTGAGGGACAGTGGGATGGGATTGGACCTCAATGCTCTGTTAGTATCCAGCCTAATGGATAATGAATACAATATAGAAGAGCATACAAAGCAGCATTGGACAGTCATAGCATAGGCCAGGGGAAGCACCAGCAGGAGCTCTCAACACGTGGGCAAGGTGTTCCCAGTGACTGACTGACAGCCCTGGAAAGAACCACTGAAGCTCTACCCAGTCGCTGCCACCCACTGATCAGGGTGCCGGGAGGGTGAGGCTGAGGTCTAGAGATCCCCGATGCTGCAGCACACTGACTGGATAACAGGCAGGGGCATGGCCCATGAAGTCTTATGGGCCACCTTTGCCCTCTGCTTCCCTACCCTCAGGATTGCAGCTGTGCTCCTCCACCACGGTGGGCAGCAGAGCAACACTGCCTGGGTGAGATTTGGACTTTAGGAAAATGTCCTTTCTTCTCCTCCCTTTGGTGGCCTTAGGAAAAGTGATTATGAGAAGCACAGATGGCAACCAAAATCTGTTCATGAGAACCAAATCAACAAGATGTGGGATGGGGGCGAGTTTGCTCTTCTAGATGAGTGGGCACCCCACATTGGAATCCCCAAAGCAAAGCAGTAGGACTGTGGACAGGGCAGATGGAAGCTTGGTACAGTAAAAGGGTAAGAACCCAAAATGTAAAGGCAACCATAGAAAAGCCACTTTCTCCTGCAGCGACGAAGCTACAGGAGGCCCTGGCTTCAGCACCACTACAGAGACATTTTCTAATGACAGATCAACACACCCAATCATAGTCAGGTATCATAGCCCTACATTTAAAACAGTGACTGCAGGCTGATTCTTCCTCTCCCCAAGAACTTCTGAGAACCTCTCAGCCATAGGCTCCTTTTGTACCCTTCCTGCTACTACAACAAACTACTTGAGACTATGTACTTTATAGAGAAAGGAGATTTATTTATATCATGGGTTTGGAAGTTTCAAGTCTAAGACTGAGGGGTTCATCAGCCTCAGATAAGTGCTCCATTGGCTGCAGTAGAAGAAGATAGAGATAATACTGCATGCAAATGAGGCCAAGTGCATCAAGTAGGCTCACCTTAACAACCAGTCACAAGAACTAGGTGGGGTACCATGAAAACTAATACCTTCTAAGGACATGTCCCAGTTATGGGACAAGCCCCAGTAAACTCCACCTCTTAGGTTCTACCATTGATCAGCATCATCATACTGGAGATCAATTATCCAGCACAAGAACCCCAAAAGATAAAGCACAGCCCAATCCTAGCAGTCGAATTCATCAAACCCATCAACCACTGAGAAACCCTCCATTTAGCAGACCGCATGTCTTGGCCCTGTCAGTCATCACTTGGGGTATTTTCATTCAGATCTTGTCAAACTCTCATTGAAATGTATAGATAAGTACAAACCCATGGGCAAAGGTCTGGACTCTGGAACTCATACAGGGATGAGCAACAGACAGAGAAAAAAAGCAAAGAACACAGTTCCAGAAAACTACCAAGGAAATTAAAGAGCCGCCTCACCACAACATGTGAAAATTCATCCCGTCTTAAGAGGGGAACATGCCAGGGAGTCTGAAAACCAGTCTGAACCTTCTTGGACCTAGCTGTGAGGTTAGACTGCTTTCCCCTTCCAGGATCTGAAGGGGCAGGTGAACTCAGAGCCACCTGAGACCTCATCATCTAGAGCAGTGGACTCTGATGCCAAGCTGTAGGTCTTAGAGCCCACACTTTACCCTAGATTGCCACTAAGTTCTTCCTTAGAGGGACCACAATAGAGGGAAACAGTTCTCCCCTCAGGGCTGGAGAAGCAGTGGGGACCCCTTAGTCTTCCCACCTCACCTCACACAGATGCTTCCCACAATGCGTTGAATTATGACTTTTCAGTATGGAAACAGGCATGGGTTCTAACTTCCAGAACAGTGTTCCTCAAATGTCATGGCCTTCAATACTTAACAGGGAAACTGACTTTGGGTTGAGATTTTTTTTTTAATAGCATCACGTAAACTATGTAGATAACATGTGTCTGAGACATCATGCTTTCTAACCACAACCATCATGGCTAAAGCCACAATAAGTGGAGACTCACCTGCACAAGAAGAAATGTGGGAAGGTGGCAACTGAGGGGCAGAGGCCACTGGAAGATTCCAGAATGCTTCCCTCTCCACACCTTACACCACTACCAAGGCTCCAGCTAGAGAGAAGTCCAAGAATCCAGACACAGAGGACCACAGCAGGTGGCTTCCAACCAGCTACATCAAGCGTATCTTTATCATCTAGCATAACTAGCACAGCCAGAAAATCATAGCAATAGAAAACAGACTGGAGGTCTCCAGACACTGTGAGGGATAGCACAGAGGAAGAGTACTTGCTTAAGGTTAATAAATGTTTCCCTCTGGGGTAACCAGAGAGAGGAGAGGATCATACTCCACCAAGAACAGGATGGATGCATAAACAATGAATGGTCCAGCCAAAACATCCTGCCCTCGTCTATAGAGCTGGGGATCTGGAATACCCCTGAAGTCAGACATCCGACTTCTCTGCCCTAATAAGGCATAGTACAGACTTCAGGAGGTGGGGCCTAGTCGAAGAAAGCAGGTCACTGGAGGCATGCCCTTAAAGGTTACACTGGGACCTTGTGACCTGTATCCCCCCCCCCCCCCCCAGCTGTGATGACCTGAGCAGCTCTCTGATCATGATCTACCTCCTCACAGGCTCATAAACAACGGAGCCAGCTAGTCATGGACTGAAACCTCCTCCAAGCACAGGAGCCAAGATAAGTCTTGACTCATATTTCCATGCTTTCTTCGGGTTTTTTGATTCAGCAACAGAAAGCTACCACAGGATAGACTTTAGGACACTTCTGATGATTCATCTCGGTTATCAACTTGAAACACCTGGGAAGAGGGAACTTCAGTGCCATCTTCAGATTCCCCTGAAGACATGTCTATGGGAGCATTTGCTTGATGAATGATTGATATAGAAGGGCTCAGCCCACTGTGGGTGTTTCCATCCTTAAGCAGGTGGGCCTGGGCTGTGTGAGAAAGGTAGCTGAACTTGAGCCTAGGAGTGAGACAATTAGAAGTCTGATTCAGTTCCTACCTTCAGATTCCTACCCTGACTTCCTTCCATGACAGACCATAACCTTCAAACTAAAACAGACCCTCTCCTCCCCAAGTTGCTTTTGGTCATGTGTTTATCACAGCAACAGAAGCAAGCCAGAACATATACCAACCATTTGCCACAAAAGTTAATTGAGACAGTGTAGATATTACTGGACGTCATCCGCTAACTGAAATAAGCCAGGTGAATAAAGACAAGCATTGCCGAAATCACTCACATGAGGAAGTTTCAATAAGCTGATTTCATGGAAGTTGAAAGTAGAAATATGGTTACCAGAGGCAGATCAGGAGCATGCTGTGGCACAAGAAGGTAAGGACAGTAAAGTACTGTATGTTACAAATAACCAACTGAAACAGCAGGGTAAGGGGCTTGCTACTAAGCCTGACAACATGAGCTCAAGCCTATATATACACATACTATAAAACTATATGAAGAAAAGCTACAAGAATACTATAAAAAGCATAAATGTTTGAAGAGATAAATGTTTATCCTAATTTGAACATTATACTATGTACGACTTATCAAAATATCATGTAGTTACCACAAATACACACAAGTTTTGCATTTATGTATCTGTTTTCAAAATAAATTTAAGGGGCTGGGATATGGCTCAGTCAATACAGATTCTGATTTTGGATCCAAACACTGACACAAAATCCAAGATATGGCAGTATCCTATCCTTTCCTGAGAAGCAAAGGCAGGAGGCTGTCTGAAATTTGTCTGACCAATCAGGCTAAACAAATCAGTGATGAAGCAGGTTGGTTCAGAGAGAGTCTCTGCCTCAAAAGATATAAGTAGAGGATCACAGGAGAGGACACCCAGGGGCAACCTCTGAGTGTGTACACCTTAGGCACACATACACACAACACCCACATATACAAACACACCAAGTAAATAAAAATAAATGTTATTAAGATGGCTAATAGTAAATTTTGTACTATGTGTATTTTCCCCCCAATTTAAAATACTGGTGAGTCCTTTAAGACAAACAAGAAGGACCAGCTCTCAGAGTTCCTGAGAACCAGGGAGATGAGGGACAGATGTGGTGCACAGAGTGTCTAGGTGGTCTCACTCATGAAAGTTGAGGGTGTGGAGTAAGCCAGAAGTGGCCATGTTGACTTCTGGTTTTTAAGAAGGGGCAGTTGACACTTTTCTGTGCCTTCCCTCGAAAGGCAGGTTTTCCTTAAAGCACCAAAGCGGCAGCAGCAGGGAAGAAAGAACTGCACACACCCCAGTCACCTCTAAAACTACCAAAGAGCAAAGCACAAGCAGGCTGAGCGAGAGTCAGGAGGCCCTGATGCTGGGAGGTCTCTATGTGATGCTTTGTGGACGTAGGACACTGTAGGGGAAAGGACACTGAGTGGGAGAAGAGCAGAGCATCTGCATGCTCAGTGCTGAGGTCTGAAGCACCACTGTCAGCCACCAACCTTGTCTGTCCCTGCCTGTGCCCAGGGCAGGAGAATGGGCTCCTCTGACATGCTCCTAGTAATCCTGGTTCAGGTCCAGACCACCTCAATGAAGCAAACATCAAAACAAAGGTGTGTCATAGAGTTTTGCATTCCCCTGTGCATGCAAAGTTTGTGTTTACTCTACCACATGCCCAGTAAGTGCACAATAACATTATGTCTAAAATATACAGTATATGTATCCTATTAGAAAGCATTGCTCAAAATTCTAACAGCCATCTAAGCTATTGGGAAGACTTGTTCAATCTGAAAAACCCAGGGACCATGTCAGGGCAGACTGAATGGCAATCAACAATTGCTGCCTATACCTGACACCTGGAAGATGTTTGCTAGAGTAGCATGATACTGACTGTCCTGACTGGCACTAGGAAGTTAACCACAGAAATGTATTAGTTAGATGATAGGGCTCGAAGATTGGGAAGCTATGCATTGAAATCTTCTTTGCCACTATAGGACATGAAGAAATATCAGTGTAGAGCTTAAATTTGCCTGAACAGTAAAACAGCAACATGATGGACAGAGATCTTGGGTTTACAAACACACACACACATACACACACACACACACACACACACACACACACACACACACACACACACACACCACAAATGGTGCATGTACATTTTTTCAGAAATATGTATATAAATAAATAAGCTAATCATATAGTATCCTACAATCCTGTTTTGTTATTCAGCTTTGCTACTATAACAAAATGCTTGACAACAGCCAGATTATATAGAGGAAAGGTTATTTGGGCTCACAGTTTTGGAGGCTGTAGCCCATAGTTGGTGGCTCTATGGGTTCTAGGCCTGTGACAACTGTAACACATTATGGTAGAAAGCACATGGTGAACACACAGCTATTTGCCTTGTGGGAAGAAGAAGGAGAGGGAGGAAAAGGAAGAGGAGGAAGAGGAAAGAAAAGAGGAAGAAGGCTTAGGTACCACTTTTAGAGTACACTTCCAATGACCTAAAGACCTCCCACTAGGCTCCATCTCTTAAAGGTTCCACAACTTCATAATGGAACCTCCCCAACAATCAAGTATATAACCTACTGTAGTTCATGAGACACTCTAGATCCTAACAACAGCAACTGTCACCATCAAGTCACTGCATGATGTGTGCATCCAGCAAACACATGGATGGCACACTGTACCGTCACAGCATGACAGCTCAGGAAAGGTCTCTAGGCTATAGGAATTCATCAGGTCCACTCCAATATTGTGTGTGTCCAACTGTTGACCAAGAATATCACTAAGTGGTACAAGGAAGAATGTCCACAGACATGAGCAGGCTGACCTGGGGCAGGTCAGGACACTCTCCGGAAGAATGTCCACAGACATGAGCAGGCTGACCTGGGGCAGGTCAGGACACTCTCCGGAAGGTAGATATAGTCTTAGAACTAAACTTGCTCAGTGGGCATGGGGACTGGGTTAGGGAGAGAGATGAGAAAGCTCTGTTGTAGGCTGGGGGCCAAACAGGGCCATTATGGGAAGATACATAGAACTGGAGTCAGACTGTGTACCCAGTGAAAGGCTTTGTGGAAAGGGAGCCTGAATCTCCCAACAGGAAAAGGGCAAGTGTGGGGCTATTACCCAGATGATCTCAAGGCTCTCACCTCTGCGCAAACGGCTAAACTGCTTCAGTGACTGGACCTCATAGGCAACACAAGAATAGGCCCTGGACTTATGAGGGGGGACATTTATGTGTTTATTCTTTGATCCTCCAGAACAATATTGAGAACCTAATTTCCAGAACCTAAGCTGTATGTAACAATATTTACGATAAAATCCTTGCAGATGATCATGATTAAGGTCAATTATGGCATCTAGGGCAGATCTTAATTCAGTATGACTGATTTGATAGTAAATATTGTCAACTGGGCAGAATCTAGAATTGCATGTACACAAACACACAGACACATTCACGCCTTTGGGCATATTTGTAAGGAACTGTCCACATTAAGTTAATTGAGGAGAAAAGACCCATCCAAACTAAGGGTGGAACCATTCTTTCACTGGGGTCCTCGAGAACAAAAAATGGAGAAAGCTGACTGAGATATGCCAGCCACCTCCCTCTACTTCCTGATGGCAGACAGCATAACCAACTGCTTCAAGCTTCTCTCACCAAGATGGATTGTACCCTTGAACCCAAAACAAGTTTCTTCTGTAGGAGTACACAGCAACGTTGTTGTACACAGCAACGGAAATAGAAACTAATGACTGATAATCTTATAAAGTAAAGAGGAAATCTGTCCTGTTGGACAGAGCTCAGGGGTCTCCTGTGACACAATGTTCAGACATTTTTATGCTGTTTTCGGTTTTCTTTAGTTTGCCTTGTTGAGTGGGTTTGTTGTTGTTCGTCTCAAACAAAGAACTGGACAAGATACAGTAGGAAAGCACAGAACACTAAAATGAACCATATGCATACAGCCACTGATGAGAGCAGGCTCCAGCAAAGCCATGGTTTTACTACAAAAGAGAAAGAGGAGTCCTCTAAGGGGTAGACCCTTGAGGATATCCTAGGTGATATCTGCTCTCTGGGGTCTGTGCCATCCATGAGAAGATCCAGGACTGTTCCAAAGAATGGTCTTTCTTGGTTGTTGGATTTGAAGTTAGTCTTATGGCTCAGAATCACATGATCTGATCCTACCTTCCTATATCACTTGGTAAGAAACAGAGATATCAGGAGACAGCTATGTGAAGGTTAGAGTTGTGCTGTCACAAGCCAAATGACAATAAAGATGACTGGAAAGCCTCCAGTCATTTCCTGGACAGCCCTGAGGCAAGATAAAAAAAAAAAAAAAAAAAAAAACAACAACAACAACAAAAAAACCCACCATACTAGCCCCTTGGTCTTGGGTTTTAGTCCTCCAAAGTCTTAAGACTGCAAACTCATGCTATTTAAGCCACCCAGATTGGGGTACTTTTCATGCTAGAAATGCTCAGAAGTGACCACTGTCACTTCCCGGCAAGAGTTGCCCTCGACATGACACATCTTCACAACCAACCATAGTTGCAGGTACCTCAGACCCACCCCAAGGACCCTATACACTTGGGACTTTCTGTTGAGTCCCCAGCATGCTTTTTGCTAAAGAGGCCTGCTCACAGCAACAGCACCTTTGGGCTGAATGTTTGGGTCACCCATGAAGGACCTGGGTGTGGAACATCAAAAGAACTGTTACTCCTCACAAGGCACGGAGACCCTGCCCACTTCCTGTCAGCTCCTGCTTCCTGAAACCCGGAAAGAGCTGATGGATGCCCTGACCACTGACCAGGAGGGAGGATCTCCAACAATACATCAAAGAAGATTGGAGGTACCTGGCAGCAGAGACAAGGACAGCCATTCTCATGGGCAGAACACAAATGGTAGATAGACCTCTTGGTCTTCTTCTGGCTCTCTGTACCTTTTGTCCTCTGAACATGCAGGTTCCACATCTATAGATCCAACCAACCATATATCAAAACTGTTCTTATTCCAAAAGTCCTAAAAATGTGAAACATTTCTCACCTACCAAACCCTCCAGACAACAGAAGAGATCACACAAATCATATGGGCATGGCCTTTTCCCAACCTGTGGTCTCCCTACAGTATGGTGTTGTGGCTCCCATGCGCTTATTATGGCCCAGCACATACTGAGTATGGGTGCAGTTACATTTTTTGCTATCTCCTAACCAATAAAACAAGCATTCATATAGCAGTTGCAACATATGAGGTGTCAGAAGTCATCAAAGAAGGATGTAAACATGCCCCATGCAAATCTTGAGCATGTCACATAGAAGTTTAGAGCATCCTCGGATCCAGGAACCCACAGAGGTCTTTGAAACCAATTCACATGGTTACTTGCTGTAGGACTATGCTTTTGAACATTATAAATATTTATCATTGTAAATATTGATTTAATAAAATGCTGGTTGGTAAAGTAGCTAGAGTAGAGGCAACCAGACTAGGATAATTCTGGGATGTGGAAGGGCAGGGAAGAGCCACCAGCAGACACAGAGGAAAGAGGATGAGAAGGCTGCTCGGAGAAAAGGCACCAAGCCACGTGGCTAAACATTAATAGAATGAATCATGGGCTAGTTTAAGAGTAAGAGTTAGCAAGTAATATGCCTGTGCCATAGGTCAAACAGCACACAATTAATATAAGACTTTGTGTGATTATTTGGGACGGCGGATCTGGACGTTGATGCCAGAAACTTCTTACAAATACCAGGTGACAACTGTAAATGTGAATATATCAAAGCAGACAGAGCTTGAAAATAAGCATGAATGAATGGATTAGGTGAGGTTGTCACTTAGCATGTTAATGGGGACTTGCCCAAGTGCACATCAGGAAAAGCTGGAGTTGGGAAATGCATTCCACTCACCAGCAGTCTCTACACAAAGTCCAGCCTCCACCGGGTCACCTGGCCAGCGTCAATGGTGCTTCAATATCCAGAGAACTGCAGCAGAAAGATCACAAACAAAGCATCAGCTGGCTGGGAAGGTAGTCCACTCATTCCCAGACACAGCACAGAGTCCAAGCTCACGTATTCTCCTCAACAGGCAACATCTGAAAGTATAGACTGCCGCTGGTCATGAATCTCTGACATCTTCAGGGAAGCCCCTTGTATTCACACATAAAGGTCAGCACAGACCTCTGACTGGCCTAGAGTTTGGCGCCATGCTGCATATGTGAGGGACAGATTCCTCAAACTCTTGCAAAAAAGACCCTGAAACCAATCAAAATAGCACCCCCACACACACACAAACACACCCCATAAATCAAGGCTCTGTTTGTTCCTAGCTTGTTTAAAGCAAAACACTTCTACATATGGACAAGAGCTCTGTGCAATTCAAGCTACTTCTCTTAAAACAGTGTCCACTATGGAACGCTTCTGCCAAACACAATGAAGCAGCTACCTTGCTCAAGTGTCAGTGCTTGGAGAGCCTCTGGGTGGGCAGGAGACACCATGTCTTGAGCGCCTCACATTTTCCCTCAGCCTTGAGCAACAGACATCTTGGTGCCCATCTTAACTCTGCTCTGGGAAAAGCCTGGGAAGCCTGCACACCTGCCTGAGCCTCAGAGGATGCTATAGCCCAGGCGCTAAGATTGGACCACCTCCTGCACACATCCTTGGTTCCTTCCCTCACACCTTGCCCTTTCAAAGGCGCATCCCTGGGAACCAGTGCTTCACTGGGCTTTAAGGCAGGCCCCTACTGCGTCCTCTCCTACAGCTTCTTCAGATATACCTTCTGTCCTGCTCACAGAGCAGGCCACCAAGCTAGAGCCTCCCCAACTTCTGGAATCCACTGTAATACCTAAGGAGGAGGAGGAAAGCAGGCCAAAATGCACCCATGTCTGACCCACTGGTTTTGCCCACGGACTCTCATGGCATAAATGGAGACATGGCAAAACAAGACACTGACTTTGAAACACAGGGTGCAAGGTGACTGAGGCCCCGGTGCCCCATCACATTCCACAGCCTCACCCTAGCACAACCCACTCCTCACCCCGCCTATGCTTCATAACTTCACCCCTGTGTTCCCTGCTTATTCCTGTGGAATCTCCCAGCAAAGTTCTATTCATTCTTCAAAACCCAACTGGGATTGCTCCCCAAAACTCTGCACTGGGCTAGTTGTATTCCCCAACATTTTCTCTGCTCCCCATAGAACTCATTGCTCATTCTGGGACTTGCCTGACCTCATCAGGGCCTGATCTTTAAAAGGCTGAAAATACTTCAGCACCAGCAAACCTCAAAAGCAGCCTCCAAGAAAGTTGAAGAAAGGGGAGGATATGAAATAAACAAGTAAAAATGAGAAAAGGCAGCAGAGGAGATGACTCCATGGTTAAACTGTTTGCCATGCTATGAAGACAGGAGCTCAGAACCCTCAGAGCCCACATAAATGCCAGCTTGGGGTGGTAGTACACCTGCAATTCCAGCATCTGAAGGTAGGGTCAGAGCATCCCAAGGGCAAGGTGGCTATCACCATCAGCATAGCTGAGGGCTCTGGGTTTGATTGAGAGACCTGCCTCATGGAATAAGGTAGAAGACCCATCAAGGATGATTTTCAATATCAACCTTGAGCCTGCACATGCAAAACACACACACACAGAGAGAGAGAGAGAGAGAGAGAGAGAGAGAGAGAGAGAGAGAGAGAGAGAGAGAGAGAGAGAGAAAATGGAAAGGAAATCAAGAGGGAAGATTCTGGGGATAGGAAAGAAGTACATGTGATGTCAAAGGGCAAGCATGCGGTAGCACACTGGAAAGGAAGATCCCTGGCTCTTGTTTCACTGGCACTGAGGTCCATGAGAAGTTTCAGGCTATAGAAGGAGGCCATTGTGTCAGTGAAGGTACATGATGACCTGGGAGAGACAGGGCTCCCTGACTTGCCTCAGAACCGAAGGCAATGGTCTCCCCTGGGATAGAATTTGAAGACGGCATGGAACAGACATTAAGCAGCTGCTTCTACCCGGGATATGCTGACAAAAATCATTTGGGAAGAAAAGGGGGTGCACAGAAAAGGTCCTCCCAACCCTGGCTGCCTCCTCTGGATCCTGGAGCAGAAGCCCAGGAGCTGCCTGCCAGTCTCCAAAACACAGGCACTCACCACTGTCTCACTGCACACCTGGCCTTACTAACCTGTGAACTCCACCTTCAGTGTGTTCCTAAGGCTAAAAATACATCCACAGTCTTTCTCCAGGAATGCCTCATGGGGGGACAGAGCCAGGACAGCAACAAAAGCCCCCATGGTTCTCTCACTTGCCCTCCATCCCACACCACTGACAGAGTGAGCGACCTACAGCAGGCCATTCAGAGAAAGAGCTTAGGTACTTGGCTTCTTTCATGTACATAAGACCCTCCTGCCTGGGCATCTTAGCATACTGCCCTTTTTTGTCAGGCTGGCCACACTCCAGACCCACCCAGGAAGCACATTTACAGGGAAGTACAGGCCACTCTAGTCACTTATAATCCTCACAATTGTTAAGCAGCCAACAGAGCTCAGTTCCCAGGGCCAGCTGCTTCCCTCTCCCCCACACCTGACCCACAGAGTGCTAAGAACAAAGCCCCCACATTCCAAGCCTGCACTTTTCTGTGCCTGCAACTACCCATCATGGCTCACCTCACTACAAATGCTGACCAGGTGGAAAGAGCCAAGCCAGGCTAGTCAGGGGATGACTTAAACCACTGGGAAAGGAACAGGTGGAGCTGCACCCAGTTTCCACCCCCAGACCCTTCAGGGACCCCAGGTCAGAGATGCCTTCTCTCTGGAATCTTATAACAGCTAACATCACATCCTACAGCCTGGCTATCATCCCTGCCTCCCACCTCCGTGTACTCCCACACTGGTCAGCTGGCGCACTGACAACAGCCTCTCACAGTTCTCATGGTGTCCTCAGCCAGCTCCTTCACAGACGTACTGAAGACTCTACTGGAGTAAGAGAACATGGCGTTTGGCTCAGCTGGTACAAACAGGACTATGCGGATCAGGGCTACAGGAGCCAGGTGCAGGTATATAGCACAGAGTTGACCCAACTTCCAATAGTTCAACAGCAACCAGCAAGAGCCTCCTCCACATACCACTACCCTCTTGGGTATCCCCGCCCCATGTGAGTCTTCTAGAATCCCTCATACTCTCTTCCTCTGAAAGGCAACTGAAGGTCCCTGATGCATGAATTGATGACACTTTGACTTCATCAAAGTATTCCCATCCAGTTGACAGCCAGAGTCTTTGGTCAATGGACTGAAACCTCAGTGACATCCTGGACCCATCTCCTCCTATGACCTCTACCAGGCACCGTCTCTGCCCTCATCATATATGATCTGGCTTCCTAACTTGTTCTTGAACAGACAAGCAGGGGGCTACCCCAGGGCCTTTGCACAGACCATTCTCATAGATATCTACACCCACCCTCCTCTCTCTACCAGGCTTCTGGGCAGGAGTCAGCTTCCCCACACAAAGTCAGCATCCCCAGCCTTCCCTAGCCCTCCCAACTTAAAGCTGCCCCTGGACACCAACCCCAACATACACCATCTTTTATTGACTATAGCCCTGTCTGCCTTCCTCACCTGAAAGCAAGCTCTATACAGACAGAATTGTTCTCTGTCACAAGCTCTCAAATAAACAGAGGCACTTTCAAAATGTCCTTGTCCCTTCCAAATAGGCTTGGGAGCCGGACACTTTCTGTGAACAACACCCTCCCCCACTATTACCCTCCCTGTGGGCAGCTGCTCACTGTCCACATTCTGAAAGCTTTGAAGGTAGCAGGGTCATCCAGACAAGCATCCCCCACAAGAATAAATAAATAAATAAGTAAGTAAGTAAGTAAGTAAGTAAGTAAGTAAGTAAGTAAGTAAGTAAATAAATAAATAAATAAATAAATAAATAAATAAATAAATAAATAAAATAAATTCAGACCAAATGTCAAAGCACTTAAATAGTGTTGAATTAGAAACCCTGAGTACTTCAAAGTGCAGAGTGAGAGGGGCAGGAGCCAGAGCCAACAGAGAGTGGGGAGGGGCACACAGGGAAGAGGGCCAGGAGCCTAGCAGAATCTCATTCTGATGCATGGCCTGTTCAGACAAACTACAGCCTGGGAGGTTCTAACTCTGGGAGAGCTCCAGGCTGACCTACCCAGTGAGGAGAGCTGGCAGTGATAGAGATGACTCCCCTGAGGGAGCTCATGGCAGAGTGACAGGCCTGAGGGAATTCTATTCTCATCCTGTCCTGCCAAGCCAGCCAGTCACTGGATGAGTCTCAGAGCTAAGTCCCAGTGGAGTCAGGGTCTGCAAGCTCTCCGCATATTACCATGTGTCCAGAGCAACCAGAGTCACCATGTGCTGCATTCATACCCATTGCCACCATTTCTGCTTTGTCTGCTCTGTCTTGAGAATATTACGATTTTATTTTATACTAAGAGGAAAATTTTCCTTTCTATAAACATCCTCAAGATGATCAAAGGGGGAGAAGATCAGGGAAATGCCATACTTTGTGCACAGTCTCCACGTGAACTGTACTATACTTCTCTGCATGCTGAATGAAGAACCCACCATTGGGCGGATAAAAATTTGGAGGACCTTTGAGGATAATCTGGAGCTTGGCTTCTCAGACAAAAATTAGAAACAGTGAGTCATCAAAACACTGGGTTCTGTCTTCCAGACACACTTATCTCTAGGAGCTGAGGCCCTTAGACTAGGAGGTACTTCTGTACTTCAGGTGGTCTGTGATGTCAGGTGCATGGTGCCTAGTATAAAACCAACCAAACAACACTAATCTAAGGAGATGGGTCCACAGTCTCTGAGTACATGCTTCAACCAACACCTCTAAAGCACACCTATAGGAGACTGCCTTTCAGCTGGTCTAAGCTGGGCCTCATCTCTCCTACCAGAATCCTGCTCCACCACAGCTAGACCAGCCACCAGGATCCCTCTTGACTCCTTATCTTCTGAGCTAGCACACTCTAGCCTCTTTTACAGCCTGTTCACCCCCAACCCTAGCTTCAACTCCAACCCTGGCTTCCACCCCCAACCCTGGCTTCCACCCCCAACCCTGGCTTCCACCCCCAACCCTGGCTTCCACCCCCAACCCTGGCTTCCACCCCAAACCCTGGCTTCCACCCCCAACCCTGGCTTCAACTCCAACCCTGGCTTCTACCCCCAACCCTGGCTTCCACCCCCAACCCTGGCTTCCACCCCCAACCCTGGCTTCCACCCCCAACCCTGGCTTCCACCCCCAACCCTGGCTTCCACCCCCAACCCTGGCTTCTACCCCCAACCCTGGCTTCCACCCCCAACCCTGGCTTCCACCCCCAACCCTGGCTTCCACCCCCAACCCTGGCTTCTACCCCAACCCTGGCTTCCACCCCCAACCCTGGCTTCCACCCCAACCCTGGCTTCCACCCCCAACCCTGGCTTCCACCCCAACCCTGGCTTCCACCCCCAACCCTGGCCCTCACCTCCACTCCCATCTTGGCCTCAGTCACCAGCTCTTAGGTTTCCACCTACAATCCCTGCTTTGAATCTAGTCCCTGGCCTCTCAGGTACACCCATTAGGGCAGTCACAGGTCTTTAATGACCAGCAAACAGCTATTTAAAGGCAATACAACAGTAGATGAAGAATGACTGAAATGAGCACAGGAGGATGCTCTGGAGTTAGGTAACGATGGATGTCATGAAGATACTTAAAGCCACTAAATTAGATACTTTACAGGAGTGAACTTCATAATATATGGGGTCCCACTATCCTCTGTACCCTAACTGTGTCCTCGTGGTGCTTGGAAAGGCCTCTGTCTTGATCCATGTCCCCTGGCCTTTCTTCTGTCCCTTGCTCTGCCCCAGTTCCATGGATCACTGACATTCCTCAGACCTACCAGGCCAGCTTCTCATAGATACCAACATGGAAGAGCTCCTCAGAAGCCCTGAAGATGCCACTGGTACCCTGCCCACCCATGTAACCTCAATATTTGCCACTACCATCAACAATTGGGGCAGAAGTCCTCTGTCTTCCTCTGCTGTGTCCCTTGATACATACCCCAAAACTTACAATTGCACTTGATAGTGACACAATGAGTGTGGACTCGGTGACAGGTTTGCCTCTGGACTGAGTGTTCAGGGAAAATAATGGCTTCTCAGGTGGCCCAACTTCAGAATCTGGGATGTTTCAGTCACAATTCAATCCACAACTCCATTCTGCACTTGGAATGATCAACCTCTCCTCCATCCCTGCTGCACAGGAGCCTGACCCTAAGGGCTGGAGCAGGTTCTGCTCTCTGTATCACCACAGCCAAATGCTATAGGCCAGGCTTCCCTTTGGGGTGGGGAGACAGCCTGTTACTCAGAGCTACCTACACTCCAGCTGTTTCAACAAAGAGATAGGCTGGTGGCTCTCCTACTGGGAAAAAAAAAAAAAAAAAAAAAAAAAAAAAAAAAAAAAAAAAAAAAAAAAAAAGCTCTAAAATCTCCTCTCACCACGCATCTACAGATCCTCATGGTGAGCTAGCAAGAAAGGCAACATTAAAGTGACACGGGAACTTCTGAGGTACAGGAGACTGTGTGACTACCTCTGAGCTGTGACCACAGCCACAGACAGAATGCTGTACTGTCACCCACTCACACACCATCATCAACAGCACAGCTGGCAATGGCCACCACCCTGCTCTCCTCTTTAAAGCCTGGTTCGCTGTAACTCCCATGTACCATGTTCTCCCAACTCACCTGCTCCCTCCTGAAGATGTAGCAAGATGCTTCTTCCTGAAGACCTCATCACTGTGAGGTCTGCTTTGCTGAGGAAGGGATTTGGGAAAGCTCTGGTGAAACATAGTGAACCCAATCAGTGAGCAGCTGGGCTAGGCTCCTCAGGGAGGCAGAGGGACACAATGGACATCATTCACCAGACCAGCCCACCAGCACCACAGCAAGTCTCCCATGCCATGGGAAGCAAAGAAGAGAAAGATGTAACAAGGAGCATACAAGAGTCAGGAAATGAAACAAAGATGTCTGCATTTAAAAAGATGAGTTAGATGAATCACTGTAACTCTGTCAGATTCCAGAGAAACACAAAGAGGAAGCATAAAGTCCATCATGTTCATAAGCAAATAACGTCCTATGGAAGCATCACAGTGGGCAGTGTGACCCAGGAAGATATAGAGATGAGAGAGAGCTGGGGGATGCACTGTAAGATGTTCAGCAAACTAGAAACTTGACACTCAATTTTTTTTCTACAAACCTAACACTAGTGAAAAAGAAAGCTTGATTTGAAAAAAAAAAAAAAAAAAAAGGTATTGTATGTGATACGGTGTTCAGGGGAGATAAGTGTAAGAATAGACATAATTAGTAAGCTGAAGATGGAGCTAAGTTTTCCCAGAAGGAAGTGCAAACGTACAGGTTTCTAGTCTTCCCTGCTGCCAGGCTCCCTTTCTCTTCAGACTGAATAAAAGTGAAGTGCAAGCCCTTGAGATTTTCATTTTCTTCCTCTATATTCACTAGACGGTGAAGAGGAATAGTTGGGGGCAGTAAAGAAAGCCTTAGGGACCATCCAGCCTTTGGACTCCTAACTTCTGAGTGTGATTTCCCAGTTCAGAACCCACAGAAGAACTCGCTATCTGCATTTGGCAGCTTTTTCATTTAGGGTACTTTTTTTTTCCATTAAAAATATGTTTGGCCAACATGATGACTCCGCTGGCAAGACCAACTCTGACAAAGTTCAGTCCCTGGAACCCATAGGGGTCTGTGTTTAAAGGAGTGTGGAATGTGCCGCACAGTCTGTGTGTGGTGTGATATGATATGTATTGTAGAAGGTTGTCAAGATGCATATGTTTTTCTGTGTATGACATAATGGTGAGGTGTTTGGCATGAGGTGCAATGTATATATATATGTGTGTGCGTGTGCGTGTAAGTATGTAGGTGTGATGTGTATTTAGATACAGTGTAGGGGGTATGATATGAATATCTGTCTGTGGTATAAGATATTTATCTGTAATATTGAGTGTTTGTGGAATAGGGTGTTTATCTATGGCAAGAGGCATATGTCTATGGTTCAATGTTTGTCTGAGGTATGGTTTATTTATCTGTACAATGGATTATCTGTAGTATGTAATATGAGGTAATTGTCTGTGGTACAGGGTTTGTCTTGAAGTATGAGGTATTTACAATGTGAATTATCTTTCTATAGTATAAGGTGTTTGTGTGTAGTATGGGGCATCAGTCTGTGGTATGGAGTATTTGTCTGTAGGTGGCATATATACACTATAGAGAGCAGGTCAACTGGAAGTTTGCAACATGTGACAGCGACCATCTGCATCCAAGAAGGGCTCTGGGTATGAAGTGCTAAGTGGCCAAGTCCCAACCATTCAGGCCCTTCTAGGCACTAGGAACCACTTGGAGAGGATGGACATGTGTCACAGTTCTGCCAAAAGCTACACTCACCAAAAGCTAAAGTAGACTGATAGACCATTTGACAAAATCTCCACACCTTTTCATGGAGGCAGGGGGATGCCTCTGGTGAGCTCACAGGAAGAGCCATGCAGGAGGCTGAAATGCTGAGGGGAGGTGACAGGAAGCCCAGTGTTTGTGGCAGAAGAATCAGAGTATTTTGGCAAAACAGTCACTTATGCCTATAACACAGGGTATCTCACCCATAATGCAGACCGCATGAATGTTCACAGAAGAACCAAGACACATCGTGGCCCAGATGGTCCAAAGAAACCATCCATGACTAAAGCTACTGCTTCAAGACCTCAGTAGTTGGGTTCGGGTATGTAGTGCTTTCCTACATGCAGATTTCTCCTAACTTGTTTTCCTTCCAAGGGACCTTATATGACTGTATCAAAATACAAGCCATGCTTTGGAGCGAGCAGAAATGGCAAAACAGAACATGTAAACACACTGGAGTCGGGGCAAGGGGAGTCTGATGCCCTCCCTGTTCCCCATCTCACCACAACATGCCGGAGGTTAACTGATACTCCCAAAGGACTCCCAATGTCTCTGATTGCCACATAACCAGAGAGTAAATAAAGAATCTACAGTCAGAGAGAGAGAGCCACAGCTCTGACATTCCTAGAGGGATAACATGGAACCCATTGACTGTCACAGAAGCCCAGAAGAGGACAGAGGCTCTTGGTCAACATGTCAGACTAGAGCAGTCATTAGTCACAGAACAGAATATGCCAAAAGGTTTCAACTCCAAACACAAAGAATAAACCTAAAATGGCTTTATGTGAAATTATTTTCAAATTTTAGACTATCAGTGGAAGTTAAAATGACATTTGGTTAAAATGATGACCAAGCCTGCCCAGAGCAGGCAAAGTCTGTAAGGATCCACCAAGGACCTTAACCTTGCTTGATTTGCAAATGTTAAGCACACTTTAACTTGGTCTGTTGCCTGCTGTACTATCTAGGGTTCTCCAGAGGAAGAGAATGGACAGAATTAATCTACACATAGATACAGAAGGGGGATTTATTAGAACAGCTTCCAGGCTGTTCTCCAGCCAGTCCAACAATGGCTGAGTACCAACAGAAAGTCTAAAAATCCAGTAGTTGTTCAGTCCAGAGGACTGGAAGTCTCCTCTGGTCTTGAGTATACATCAAAATCCCGAAGGAGGCTCTAATGCAAGTGAAGAAATGGACACGCAGCAAGTGCAAAAGCAAATGGATAAACAGAACAAGCCCCCTTCCTCCCTGAAGAGGAAAGGCTGACAGCAGAAAGTATGGCCCAGATTAAAGGTGGATCTTCCCACCTCAAAATAGCTGAATTAAAAGTGGGTCTTCCCACTTCCGGTGATTTAAATAAAAAAAAAAAAAAAAAAAAAAAAAAAAAAAAAAAAAAGCCCTTATAGGTGTACTTAGCTGCTTGGTAGTTAATTCCAGATGTAGTCAAGTGGACAACCAAGAACAGTCTCACACCTATAAACATCTGTTGAACTAAAGTTCAACCAATCAGAAGCAGAGCCAACACATTTAATTCTAAAACTAGGGGGTCCTGACTGAATAGACCAAGTGAGAAAACTGTGTAGTTGTGACCAATGAAATGCTTCACATAATTTCCATGTCTATTCTGAAAAAGCTTCGCCCCAGTAAGCACTGCCTGGCAGAACACAACTTCTTACAGTCTGGAGCCTCCCAGGTCATTATTAGTTGAATAAACTTTATTAATTCTTATTATGCTCAGTCTATCCTTTAACAACAATAAACCAGTCTCAGTCCTGAGAGGCTGAGTCTCCCTGCACTTTGAAGGCTAAGACATCTTTAAGGTTCACTATGTCTTTTTCTCACCTGTTCACCAACACCACACAGTTCATCTAATTGTAAAACAGAAGCTTCCACCCGAACTTCAGTTGGAGGTGATTAACAACGCAATGACTTGCCAAAAAGACAAGTAACAGGAGAAAATGTTGTAAAAGTACTTAAATTCCCCCCCCAAGTAATAAATAGACCCAATTAAAATCTTATGTTCCTCTGGACAGCACTGGTGCACTCCTTTAAATCCCAGCACTCACAAAGCAGAAACAGGAGGATTCCTGTGAGTGCCAGCCTGGTCTCCAGGGCGAGTTCCAGGACAGTCAGGGTTACCCAGAGACATCCTGTCTCAAATTAATTAATTAATTAATTAATTAATTAATTAGATAAATAAATAAATAAATAAATATCTTTTTTAAAAAAACCAAAACCAATAAACCACACTTGCAGAGATGGTATCTGTTATTAGAACACTATCACCTCACGCAGCACCCAGCATTCACTGGAACTGCAGAAGAATTTACTGAAGCTATCTAGAAACTACTGTGGATGACAGGGAGTTGACGAGTCTCTTGGTGATGGCATACTAGGCAGCAGAGGGGCACAGTCCTCCCAGGGACAGCTCCTTGACAAACGGCACTCCTAGGCTGAGGCCAACGGAACAGGCAAAGGCACTGTGGCCTAAAAGGCTCCCGGAGGTGAAACACACCCAGAACGGGGAGCCTTAGGGTCACAACTTCACTTGTCATGCCATCCTCGGGCCACTGTGATAGCAAAGCCAACACATAAACAGGGAGGCTGTAAACTGACAAGAAACTGGGGTAGCCATAGCAAGAGCGTTTAGAGAGCTGTACACTTTAACACTAACTACTGAGCAACTTGACCAACATGTTCTTGCTTCATTCTATGTCCAATGGACTATGACCCTGGATACATGTGCTTAATAAACCCTTTCCTCCCCAAGTTGATTTTTAATGATGGTCTTTAACACAGCAATAGCAACCTAAACAACAAAACCCAATAGTCCCTGTCCCAGACTGCATTGGTGTACTGATAGGCAATCTGACCATGGCTTGCCTATCATAGGCCTGGCACACAGTAGGTATTCAACCAACATTTGCTGAGTGACAATGTATGAATGAATGGGGAGGATGCCATGTCTCTAATCTTTTCCTTGTAGCTTTGCAGTAAATACCAGAGATCTCAAGGTACCATCTAGGGAAAGGCCCAGGGAATAAGCATAAAGCTCTGGAGACAGGCAGGGACTTGAGGTGATGCTCCTTAACACTATGAAGGCTTGCAAGAAACAAGCTAACTCGTCTCCTGTCTCCCTAGGATGGGAAGAATAAAGAACAGCCTCTGAGTCCCTATGAGCCCTGCTAGCTTGATTCTGTGAGCCATGTTCTCATGGTGTCCTTGATTCCTCTGGCTCCTACAAACTTCTTCCCCCTTCTCTTCCGGGTTCCCTGGCTCCACCTAGTGTTTGGCTGTGGGTCTGTGCATCTGCTCCCATCAGTTGCTAGATGATGCCCCTTGATGACAATTGGGCTAGGCACTATCTATGAGTACAGAAGTGTATCGGTAGAGATCATTTCATTGCCTCTTCTCCACCAGTCATATTTGGACTGTCCTGCCCCTACCCTGAGTCTCTGGGCTGTTCTGCCCCTGGTTCCTGGCCATCCAAGCCTTAACATGGATCTTGTATGTGTCTGAGCCAGGTCCTCTGCATATGTTGTTTTATAGCTGAGAGTTCTTGTGAGACACCTAACAGTGGAAGTAGGGCTGTCTCTGGCTCCTTTGCTTGCACGTTGGACCCTTTTCGTCCTACTAAGTTATCTCATCCAGTCTTGACATGACGGTTTCTGCCTAGTCTTAACTTGTTAAGCCACATTCAGTTGGTATCCATGAGAGGCCTGCTATTTCTTTCTTTTCTTTATTTCTTTATATGTGTGTGTGTAAAAGAAGGGGCAGCAGTGCCTCGGAGAGCCTGTGGGTCTGTGTTTGAATGGAACATACCTGGGGACTCTTCTTTGTTCGCTTCTAGCCGCAGCCTCTGGGACCATCTCGTTGCCACCAGCCAGCACCAACTCTTTGCGGTGCGCTCCATACTGAGACTCAGCCCCAACCTCCTCGGTTTGTCAGAACTATCTACCAAAGTGGAGGCTGCTGTGAACTGCCTAGTCAACTTGCACCTGCGGACCTCCTACATCTACCTCTTGCTGGGCTTCTATTTTGATAGGTATGACATGGCTCTGGAGAGTGTAGGCCACATCTTCCACAAATTGGCTGAGAAGAGACAGGAAGGTGCCGAGCATCTCCTTAAGATGCAGAACAATCGCGGCTGCCACACACTCTTCCAGGCTGTGCAGAAGCCATCTCAAGATGAGTAGGGTAAAACTCTGGAGGCCATGGAAGCTGCCTTGGCCCTGGAGAAGAACCAGCACCAAGCCCTCTTGGATCTTCATTCCTTGGGTTCTGCTCACACTGATCCTCATCTCTGTAACTTCTTAGAAAACCACTTCCCGGATGAGGAGGTGAAGCTCATCAAGAAGATGGGCAACCACTTGACCAACCTCCTTAGGATGGTCAGTCCCCAGCCAATGCAGACTGGCATGCCCCAGTCATCTCTGGGAAAATATCTCTTTGAGCAACTCACTCTCAATCATAACTAGGAGGCCTTGCCTTCCTAGGCCTTGGCTCCCTCTGCTCTGCACCAGCCAGCCTCAAGACCTTCACTTGAACCTCTTAGCCACTAGGCAGCTTTGTAGCAACCCTGGAGCCCTCCCAAGTCTTGGACCAAGCAAAAGTAAAGCTTTTTGAAATGGGGGGTGAGGGGAGTAAAAGAAGGAGGCCTGGATCTCTAGAAGAGATTTTGGGGAGGGGATGGGGAGTGGGAGAGGAGAACTTCAGTCAGGAATGTAATGTATGAGAGAATTTGAAAAAAAAATAAAACCAAGAAATAATTGCCTTGAAATAACACAAGGTCTGAGCTGAAGGCTTCACAGAACAACCCCAACTCTGCAGCCAGTGGCCTTTTACTCACACCTGTGTAGGATGAGAAAGGCCAAGAGTGGGGCTTGGTAAGACTTGGCCATCAGGGTCCTTTGCAGGATGCATTCAGACTCCAAATCAAAGATTCAGTCATGCAGGGAGATGCACCTAGCCACCCCACCCAAGGGTACTTAAATCCTCCCCAGTTCCCACAGTTCAGGTTCAAAGCAGGAAAGGACAGGCATTGGAGTGTCCTGCTATGTGCAATCAACTCAGAAACAGAAACATAATCCTCTGATCCGCCCATGTAAGAACCAGGTCAGCCTGGCTTACATGTTAAGGCATGAGCAGGAGGAGAGCCTCTCTGAGACCCAGGTATGGGTCCTACAAATATTTTCAGGTCTTCCAACCAGTAACAAAAGTTCCTTCAAATAATTTTCTCTCCGCCCCATTTCGGAGAAGTCAAATATCTCAAGCCATTGCAGTAGTAGAGAATTATTATAAAACTAAAAGCAAAAACTGGGCACGGTAATGCATACATGTATAATCCAAGCACTCAGCAGGAGGATTTCCACTTCAGGGCGAGTCTGGACTACAGAGCAAGACCCTGTCTTTGAAAACAATGTAAATAAATATAGCAACAGAAGTAAGAAAACAAAACTTTTTTTTTAAAAAAGAAATCACTGTATTAAATTTCAAAAATTCGTGTTATATATTGCATACTATATGTAACATATAATAATGTAAATAATAATCAGCTTCAGCAATGCATTGAAATAATACCTTCTTCTTTCTTTGCACCCATCTGGAGACTCTAAGTAATGTCTGGCTCACACAGTTTCACAGACTTGTTACTTAATGGTCATCTTGGGAATGAGTTCATCTCCATCCCTCAACCACTTATACAGAAAGGAACCTGTGCTCTCCCCAAGCTGATTAGAATCAGAGCATTGGAGGGAGGGGCTGAGACAAGAGAAAGGCCATGCTGTATTTTGTGCAGGTGGTGAGGGACACAACTACCTATTGCTTTACCTATTCCAACAACTACCTATTATTTTCTTTAACGGGAAACATTAGCAAATGGCTCCAACAATGTGTATTTTAATTTAAATACACCCACCATTAAAATAAATAAAGAAAAGGAGTCTGTACAGAGCACCAAAGAAAACAAGAAGTGTCATGCATGGCAGAAATGTAAATGGGCTTGGGGGGGGGTGCATTAAATTGAATGTCTTTGAGCATGGCACCTAAATAGCTCCAGTGGGTCTGGGTATCTTATCTCTAAGAGGCAGGGTGGCAGACAAGCTCAAGCTATAGGCACTCACCCCAGTGTGGGTAAATGACAATTTCATTTGACACAAAATGATGCAGGGCTGAAGCTGTGTCCTTTCTTCCCCAAACCAGATGCAGCTGTCCTTCCCTGGCTCCTATGTACCTGAACAAGGAGCAGGAAGGAGAGCCAGTGAAGTCCAAACTGCTGGACCTCAGGCTCCTCTGCAGCACAACATACCTCCACCTCAGCTCCAGAACCACAGCCACCCAGCCAGCCTCTCCTGAAGTCAAATTGAAACTGAAACCTTGTCAGCTTGAGGTTCTTTTTAAGCACTGATTTATTGGTGTTTCCTATGACAAAACCTTGATGTTTTATAGAACTACTCCATCTAAAAATGTGAATGTGAAACATCATTTTGTGGTGCTTGATTTTTTTAAAAGGGGTGAATAACACTGAGATAGTAGCCTAAACCCAAGACTTTTAAATTCTGAAATGTTAAGTTTTTAGGTTGTAATAGTGGACCCCATTTTACAGAAGGCAAGCTACCTCAAGTGACATTGTGAGACAACTGAGAGAAAACACACTTGAAATGGAGGAACTACGCAGGAAAACAGAAAGAAAAATCACTCTCTTATTCAGTAGGCCTTAGAAACATTCTAGAACCCATCTATGGTTCCTATGAAAGCAAAGTGCACTTTTTGTAAATGTCTGGTGTTAACAGAGAAGTATGGTCGCCCCACCCCCAGCCCCCAAGCAGCCAATCCAAGCTATGTAGTGTAAGCACTGAGCACAGCCCAGGGCACTATGTGGAAAATGCCTTCCCAGGCACATTCCATGAACAGAAACATTTCTACTCCTTAGACACAGCACAGTGATTAAAACATTTACCTCAAAACACACCACATCTTTGGAGGCAGCGCCCCCACTGACTGCCCAACACAACTGTCAGGATCCTCAGTGCCAAACCCATGGCCCCTCCCATGACTGGCACCTTCCATCTCCTGCCTTGTGGTGCTGAGCGTCTTATGTTGTGATCCTACCTACCAACGGGCACCACTAGCTCAGCTTTACCAAGAGACCTGAGAAGTAAGCCTGACAGATGGTCACTCATTGCTGTGTGTGGCTCCAAAGAAGTAAGACCACTTGCTCAGACAATAGTGATCAAGTGCCACAGAGCATCTCCTGCAAATGACATTACCCAGTCTGGATTTTCCGAGCCACAACTGCATCTCTCCAATCATTTCTCATTTTAATTCCTCAGATGGTGGTTCCCAGAATTCTAAACACATTCAGCTCTATTTCCAGGTGTATCAACTGCAGAGAGTTTTTACCAACATCCTCATCTGACAGGGGATCTTCAAAGGCACAGACTTCACGAGGTCTGATACACTCCTCATGACCATACCGGTCTTTCAAACACAGCCTTCTACAGTTTCCAGAGCCTGAGAAGGAATGAATGCTTCCAGATGTCCATCCAGTTCAGAACACGAAATGACATCTATCTGAAGGCCTGGAAGCCCAGAGACTCCAGGATGGATACACACTCTTCTCTATGAACAAGCACTACCTTTTACTTCAACAAAACTCAGCGTAGGAGCGGGGACTAACACACAGGTTGCTACTGTTCTTTGAGGAATCGACTTTGGAGCTCATCTGCACTCTTTGTACTTCACAGATTGAAATGCTCGTGGGAGGCAGTGTTCAGATACAGGAGGGCATACTCCACCCTGCCCTCTCTATCTACAAAGAGACCACAAGCAGCTGAGATTAAGCCCTCTCTTGCTTCGTGGGCTGTTTATACTACATGAGCTACTCCTGGTACCCAGCCAATGAACAAATAAACACACTGTGACAATATAAAGAGTGAAATATTACTCAGCCTTAAAAAGGAAAGCCAGATGGCAATGAGAAAATATTATAAATAATAATGTGCAAACGTGTTACACATCTCAAAAGGCTAGAAGGGTTTTAAAAGTTTCATCACAAAGACATCATATTTGTTTGAGAAAATTTGATTTAAATTTTGTACAATGAATACATGTATCTAAACATTACATAGTACCTTATATACATAGTTTCTGTTTGTAAAAGTATCAGTTAAAAAACAAATGTATTGTCTTTTATGCATCAGCTAAAAATAATTTACCAAGAAGGAAGGAAAAAGTCTGGCTCACCTATAATATAGGTAAACTTCAAGGAAACCATGCTAAGTGAATGGAGACTGGCAGAAAATGGCAGATATCATTTCAGTCTACTTCCATGAAGTGCTGAGAAACATCAGGCTCATAGAAACAGACTTGGAACAATGGCTGCTGGGGGCGTGGGAGGGATGAACAGCTATGACTGAATGGAAAAGACAAAATGTTGTGCAAGGATGGTAGCAACCACACACCAGGAGGAAGGCACTTCGACGCACTAACCTTACAGATAAAAGTGAATGAGATAGTGGGTTTTATGTTACACAAATTTTACTGTAATTTTTTTTTATACCTAAGAAAATAAAAATATCCTTGATGAAAGAACAGAAGAATCATGCCAGTCAAGTCATTCCTGATCCTCCACTGATGGACCAACCATGACCATGGAACAGCCAAACAAAGGGAAAATTCCATATGTGAAGAACAAGACCTCAGAGGAACAGCTGTGAGAACCACGGGGACTCTACGGAGGCTGCTGGTGAGAGCTGAGGAAAGAGCATGAGGGTCCTTCTCAGCTAGACTGTAAGTGAACAAGTGGTACCAGACCAGGCCCCAAGCCTGTGGCATGGAATCCAGGGCATCAGCCACTAATGGGCACAAGCCCACACTCACGGGCACTTCACAGAAGACAGAGTTCACAGGAGAATAATGCCACCAGTGAATGACAAGGTGACTCACTTGCTTGACTGATTGTGCAGTGGTGGGGAGTGGTCCCTAGGCCTGGAGCATGCTGGGTAAGCCCTCTCCACAGAGCAACACCCATCTCTCGTGACAGTTTTGCTTCTTCTCAGTTAAGTCAACAGTGGGAGTTCTGACATCCAGGCAGACTCCTTGAAGACCGATTCAAACAGAAGCACACCATCTGTACCTGCCCATCTGGAGAAGAACAAACTAAGACCACAGAGTGAGTCCCTGAGGCTCCTGGGCTTAAGCTGAAAGATTCCCTTTCGTTATACAAACATTCTGGGAGAAGGCACCCAACACTTTGCTTCACCCTTCCTGAGCACTAATCTCCTGATGCAAAGACACCCACCAACACAAGTCATTTAAACGCTGAGACACCACAGTGAGGCCCTTGCCTGTCTCCTTCCCGACTCTTCCTCTGGGAAGCATCTTATACAAGATGCCCATGGACCTTGCAGTGGAAAGCTCTGACCTGAATACAACACATTCTGAGTCATGTAAAGCACCCTAAAGGCCAGTTAGGTCCTGAGGTCAGGCTTGGGGCTCCTCCTCTGACCCAAACTCTCTGGACTGTGGCTGGCCCAGAGTCAGGATCCACCCCAGGCCACCATGGGGGCAGAACTATGAGACAGGCATCGATCATGCGGCTCTCATTAAATGAGAAAAAAGTGAGGAATTGTGAAAAGAGTCACACAGAGGTAGTTAAGGATTGTCACTGTCCACTCGTCCGAAATAAAACCTATCCCATTAGGAACACTGCAGCAGTAACCCATTTCCAGTACTGCGCTCCAGGTCAGCCCAGCTGTCCAGAGATAAGAGTTTAAAATTGAAAATCAAAGAGCCACTGTATGGTTTTAGACAAAGGAGATAATGTGCATGTGAGCAGATGTTAAATTCACCCACACAGAGAGCTGCACCAGATAGGCACCAGGATCCCTAAGAGAAGTCTCTCCTGATTTCTCATCCTCAGCAATGTTGAAGCACAGGAGGGCCAAGACTGCTTCACTGACCAGGCTATACTGCCCAAGTCCCTACTTGGAACAGTGCTATCTCTCGAGTGTAGGGGCACCTGACAAAGCCATCGTTACTGTTACAAAAGGCTACCTGCCCCATTCTCTGCTTTGCCCTCCAATCCTAGAGTCCAGCCCAAACTGTAAGAAATGAGTCAAATGAAGCAGAACTCACACTCAGCTGACCAAGGAATTATCTCCTTTAGAATGATGGGGACCTACCAATCCTTGGTGTCAGGCATCTGGATTGGGCCACCAGGAAAGTCTGGTAGCCTCAGAAAATACCCAGCAATATTTAACCTAGGGAGAGAGAAGCCTCCACACTCGGGCAAAAGTGCCAAGGGGAGAAAAAAGAATATTTCTATATAGCCAAGGTACTAAATACAATTTCTGTTACAAGTTTCATAGTTTATAAGAGTTCCGTTTATAAGGTCAGCTTGTCAGCTTGGGTAACTCAGAATTTTTAAAAAAAGGGAGAGGGTCTGGCTTAGTGGTAGAGAGCTTACCCTGTATATGCAAGGCCTTAAATTTAATTCCCTAAATCAGAAAGAGGGAGAAGGGTGGGAAGGGTTTGAAGTTGCAGGCATTCTGGGTACCAAGACCCTCATCTTGCAGATAGGTGCCAGTAGGTGCTTAGCAGACGGCAGCCTTTGAGCCCCAGCAGCCAACAACAGAACAGAAGGAGCCCTTCAGAGGCTACCTGTCCATGACGCCGTGACATGACTCTCTCTTTTTTTAGTGACACTTTAGCTAAATGAGATCAACCATATATCAATCACATTTCATTTGAATATAGGATATTCTTATAAAAACATTTATAAATGGCCAAATTGATCTAGTACATACATTTTAACCCATGATCAACTTGTTACGCCATTCCCAAAGTCAAGTAAATGGACTGCCTCCGTGGAAGCATTCAGTTGATTTCCGGTGTGATTTTCCTACTTAATGGTTAGGCTCACAGACCCTGGAGTCAAAGGGGACCAGTCTTCCTTACTGACCACCCAACACAAGGGCATGCCTCCTTCCTGGCTTTCCTTGCCAACTCTGAAAATGTCTCCTAGGGCCTCCCATATACCAGAAGCAGATCTTCCTATGTGCACTTCTGGCTCTGGAATTGGGCAACATGGTCCTCTTGCTGGCTGCCCTCCACAAAGCTAAGCAAGCTTGGCCTCCATTGGCTGGAGACAGCCTGAACAATAGTCGTCGGCGTCGTCCCCCCCCACACACACACATGTATCTTTCCTATAAGCAGAGGAATCCAAACTGTAAAAGGGTAGAAAAGGGTAGGATGGTACAAGGATCAGATTTCCAGTAGGTAGGATGTTGATAAAATAAACCCCAAACCCCAGGATTGGACCCACACCCCCAGGCCAGCTTCCTCACCTCTCCATCAGACTTCTGACCCTGTGAGTTTAGATCATGCCTTAGGAAGAATAATTCCACATTTGCTCAGGAGTGGGCAGAACAGAGCCAGGTCTCCCTATCGATCCCCATCACGGGGAAGAGGTTAATTTCTAACAGCATCCACCAACCAGGCCACAAGGGACCAAGCACTGATGCAGAGACCAGGTGGGCTAGGCCAGGTTGGCTGCTTTGTTTCATTTTTTTAATACTATTCTTCACAAGCACATGAATGGCTTAGCAGTTAAGAGCACTGGCTGCTCTTCCAAAAGACTTGGGTTCAATTCTCAGCAAACACAAAGACTCATAACCACATGGTATTTCAGTTCCACAGACTCCAACACCCACTGCTGGCCTCTTTGGACTGAAGACATACATGTAAATAAAATGTATGTATGCATAAAAAATATTTAACTAAAAAAATGTTGATGATGAAGAACCAGTATTAATGACTATAATGTCTTAAAGAAAGATTCTATATTTTTTAAAGTTTTATATACATAAATTTATATATATATACACACATTGATTATATATAATTTAAAATAAAAACAATGGAATGGGAAATGACTTAGGAATCTAAACTAGCAAGAGTAACACCCACCACAGGAAACACTACTAAGAGCCTGCAGCAAATGGGTAGGAGTGGGCAGTGGTGCCGTGGACGCTCCAACAGCAACCTACAGAGCCCAGAGAAAACAACCAAAGATGATATATCGCAGGGTCTGGGACTTCCCTAGAGGAGTGGAGTCTGGTATGAACTGTGAGGCCAGGAAGCAATCTTGGCACAACCAGAGTGGAGTCTTCCTTTGGCTAACCACCATCACAATCCCATATTGGAGTCCATCTACCTCCCTGATCCTCCACAGCCACCAACTCGCTGAGCTGCATTGATGGTCCCTACTGCTTGCATCTGTGTACTCCTACCTTACTGTGCAGGCCACAGCACTGGGGTGAAGAAGTAGAGGTCATCAGAAGCCACCTAGCAGCTTGCTGACTTGGGAGTCCCCACCATCACCACTACATATTCACTGACATCACCCAAGGAGTTGCCCAGTCTGCTACTTCCCCTAGAAAACAGAATGGAGAAAAGGCCTCTAAGGTTCCATGGATGGGCATTCATGGGCAGGTTCCAGTCGGAAAACTGCCCTGGTCTGGAGAAGCCTTAGTACAAGACACTTTACCTTCAAGCAGATCCAACTGCACAGGAACTAAGTGCTCTCTCTGACTACGCCTGCTCCTGTTTTAGAGCAGACAGAGTGGCTGGGGGCTGCCCTAAGCATGCAGGCTCCTGTCAGAAGATGCCCAGCGACCATGAAACCAAAGAGCTGTCCCCAAGGAGCACATAACTAACCAAGACTCACCACAGTGAGCAACTATCCAAAGGAACAAACATCTGACAGAAAAGGCCAAAATGGACAAGTGAGTTACCAGCCATGTAAGCCAACAATCAAACAACAATCAAAGTCTTCATATGCAAAAGCCAGCAGGTGTGTAGTGACTTTCACGATCAGACAGAACATGGGCCAAAGGAAGGCAGTGATTCCCAATGGCAATAGCACCAGGAGCCGTCCAATCTGACTAGCCAAAGATGTAACAACTATATTCAAACCAAACAGCAAAGCCCCAGTGAGGGATCAAAACATTCAGATAAGGAGGAAATAAAAGACATCTCTTCTACCAAACTACAGAGCCACCAAGCTGAAATCCCAAGCAGGCTGGAGGTGGGTTACATTACTCTTGAAATGTATCTGTCAATGGAATGCATGACAAAGCTAAGGGAGGTACCAGGTTCACAAGGGGCTTTCCCAGGTTACATGAACAACTGTGGTAAAGGGGAGCCTGTCTGGTTGAGCCAACTGCCTACAAACAGGACTCAGTCCCAGAAGATCAAACACAAGCTGCTTTTCAGTGACACCTGACTTTGAGTCACCCATGCTCTGTAAGTGAACCCAATAAGCCCATTGATTCTCTCTGCCTGACTTGGATGGAATCATTCCTTTGGTCTGCTTTGGGTGCTCCATCTGCAATGAACAGACATTGTTCACATCTCTCCCAGGAAATGCCACAAAACAGAAAGTCTGGGGAGAAATGGTAAAAGAAGAGAAACAAAGAGGCTATGACCCAAAAATAACATAGCAACCCTGTGCTTATATGACATTTCTGCCAACAAAAGGGGACATGGCAGGTCCATTAAATTCTAATGTGTGATGTCACAACTACCTTAGGAAGGACACCCACAAGGGAAGTCACAGCAGTGCTAACAGCTGATACTGCCCTAAGAATAAGCATGTAAATCAGAGCTTCCAGACACGTGGAGAAATAATCCAGAACACCTCGACCAGCTAGTTACGCATGCTCTGATGACTAACACATTAACACTGTGAACCTAAAAGATCCAGGATCACCAAGCAGATGAGCCTTCAGGCACATATGTGAGGGATTCTCTTGATTAGGTCAATAGAAGACAAAGATTCATGCAGTGTTGTGAGAAGCCAGTCCTGTAAGTTGGGTCCCAGGCTGAGTACAAAGGAGCATTAATCTCCTTCCACATTCTGCCTGCAGATGCGATGTGAGCCTTAAGCTCCTGCCACTGTGATGGATTGTGCCCTCAAAATGTGAACCCAGATGATCCTTTCACCCTCAAGTTGCTTTTGTGCTTTATTTCTGCATTTTATCTCAATGCAGAAAGTAACAAATACCCACATCCTACATGTTTACACTCTTGGATTATCTGATAAACCTGCATCTTGAAGAGGAAGGGCTGGAGTAGCTCAATGCTAGAGTACAGGCTTACTTGCAGGACACCCTGGATTCAACCCCTATCACCAAAAGGAAAATAAAGATATCAAATCAGAGATACAGAGATGGCTCTTTAATAAATAACACTGGCAAACTGAATGTTCATGTAAAACAAAAAACAAAAAAAAAAAAAACCCTACATCTTCAATTCACATCATACCTAAAAGTATATTACAGATGAATAAAAGATGTGAATATAAAACTGTTGGGTATAAAAAGGAAATATGAAGCCAGGCATGGTGACATATACCTGTGACGCCAGCACTGAAGAGGAAGAGACAGGAAAGTTGGGAGCTTAAGGTCATCTTTGGAACAAAATGAGTTCAAGGCCAACCTTGACTACACAAGGTTGTCTTAAAAATAAATAAAAATAAAAATGGGGAGTGTTTATCTGCACTTAAGGTAGGAATGTCTTTTTGCAAAATACAAAATTTGGGAGCCATAAAAGAAAAGCTTGATAGATCAGATAACATAAAAATTCCAAGTTTTTGCATTCCAGAGACATCATTAAATAAAGTTGAGGAACACAAAGACATCTGGAGAAGATGCCTGCAATGTCTATGACACATGAGAAATAGCCCTGGTGTGCTAAACACACCAATGAATCGATGAGAAAATACTGAACAAATCAGCGGGAAAATGGGCAACAGCAGTGAAGGAAGAAATTCAAATTCTCAGTAAGTACAAGAATCTGGCTTGTGATTGTCCATAATTTGTACTTTTAACTGTTTGTGTGTGTGTGCGTGTGCGCGTGCACGTGTGCACGTGTGTGTGTGTGTGTGTGTGTTTGTGTGTGTGTGTGTGTCTGTGTGTGTGTGTGAATGAATGGAGAGGCCTGAGGTATCCTATTCTACCAAGATCTGCCTCACTTTGAGGCAGGGTCTCTCCCTGTACCTGGAGCGATGCTAACTACCAACAAGGCCCAGCGATCCTTCCCGCCTCCCCCCACCCACCTCCTCTCTCTCACTCTTTGCCCCAAACGCTATTGTTACATGAACAATAGGTCACACATGACTTCCTATGTGGGTGGGAGGAATCCAACTCAGATTCTCTGGCCCCTTTCTTAATTTTAAAAAGCATCACAGTAAAAACACACACACATAAAATGTTTGGGGTATATGCCAAAGCACTATGAACATTGTACTAGCTGTTTCCTAAATGTGTGTGCCTAATGACAAAAGTCAACTTAAAAATCAGGCACAGAAAGAGCTAATAATGAAATAAAAGTTACAACATTCTTCTAAAATGTTACATGAATATTCCATCTTCTCTTCATCTGCATCCCCTTATCAGATCCAGAGAGGTGTCTATTTTAAGACCACAGGTGATCATGGGTAACTGAAACCAAGGACTGAGAAGTAGAGATGAGGATCTGCTACAGACTGTGACTGTATACTTACATGCTGAGTGAAGCTACAGACCCATATGTCCATCAGCAACAAGGCTATGTGGCTGCAGACCCCACAGCCAGCACCATTTAAATGTATCACCACAAAGTCAGGTATGGTAGTATAGGTTTGTGATCACCAGACCTGGGGGTGGTGACAAGTCTATACTTGGAGCTTATGAGCAGCCATGAAACCTAGTTCTACTCAGCAAGCTCCAAGCCAGGGGACCCATCTAGAATACAAAGTGGGCAACTCCTAAAGACTGACACTCTGGCTTCCATAGGAATGTGAACATGCACTGCACTCACATTAACATCCACATACCCTTGCAGCAAGGCCAGAGCTTACTGCAGATACCAGCAGCTATCAAGAACTTAGCTATGACACTGCACCCCACCCTGCCTTCAGGGGTGGGGACCAGCAACTACTCTAGAGTTCATAAGCCCATAGCTGTCTATCACAAAGGTCAGAATCCATCATGCTGCACAAACAACTCACAAGGCACATGTCAGACACATTGCTCCAGATGAGGTCACATTTAGAGACATTTACAGCCTCTATATGGGGTTCAGACCCCTTATCCAAAATAAATGGAACAGTTTTCTAATTGCTTCATAACGGGAAAGTTTGCTGAGATTAATCTTGTTGCTGTGGCCCAAGTTTAAATGAAAAAAAAATGCTTCATATAGAACATACATGAAGTAACACTACAAATATTGTCAACTATATATGGTTTTATTTGCTATTTGAATGACTTTTGTGTATGACACAGGGTTTACATAGAGTGAGTGAGAATTAGAATTTTCCACTTGTGACATCATATTACTCAGATAGTTTCAGATTTTCAATCATTCAAATGAGAAATGCTCAACCTATAACTTGATCTTATTTTACTTAAAATATTAAAATATGGCTGTATTAATATAAAAATTATACACCAAATTGACAATATCTGCCTATGCAGGGGTTAAATGGGGGGTGCTGTTTTCTTTGTTATTTCTGTGCTTTGAATTATATATTTATTGCATATTAATTTCATAACCCAAAAAAATAAGTGAAAAAAAATTTGCTTGTTCAAAATGAAAGGCCAAGGGCTCCTGAGTGTAGAGAGGGCTAGGTGCCCCGTCACTTCAGGACCAAGGTCTTGGCAACCTCTGGCTCCGATGCCAGAAAACAAGGCTCTTTGTGTCTCCTCCAAAGATGGAGGATAATTGCTATCGAAGGCAGGCTTTCACACAGAGGGCTGTCACATCTGTTTATCCTCATTATTAGCTCTTTATTGTTAGATAATGAAACAATACACAAAATCTCTACCTCCCACAGCGCAGAGACTGAGCTTGCAGGGAATCAGCTCTGTTTCCTTCTTTCTGAGCCTTTGGGTAGAGCAGAAGGGAATGATCACCCCACCTCAAACAAGCCGGTGACCCAGGAAGCTGAGGCCCTGCACCTCCCTCTTCTTCAAGGTAAGGTAGACAAAGCCCCCAGACATGGATTCCGTCCCCAATCCCACAGCCTCTGGTCTTTAAGTCATCTTACTGTTGGAGAATAAAATACTTTAAAATTCATCACCAGAGGGTTCCCATGGAATGTGCTTCCATGCATAGAAAATGACTACAAAGTTCAGTTTGTAGAAACTGTAGTTGTTCCATTTTTAAGTTCTTCAACTAGAGGAAATGTGAAAGCTCTTGCTTCCAGCCCAGCAGAGCAGAGCAGGTCCAGGAATCCATCACTTCTGCAAAAAGAGGACAAAGATCCTCCTGGGGAACAGGACAAGGCAGCTTTTCCTGAGATGCTCAGGGCTGCCAACAGCTCTGGCTGTCAGAGTGCCAGCCAGGCTCTAAAGGCTTCTTCTATCCATGGTCATCTGACTCAGATGCTGCCTGCAGCTCCATCTATGCCAAGTGAAAGGGAAAATTAATTACATCTTTAAAAGCACAAGAATTCTAGTCAGAAGTCTATCCAGGGGTGAGAGTGTCTCCCTGGAACACCACAAGAAGTTAGAGAAACTTCCCACAACGCTAGTCGCAGGTCCTTCCCTTCCCTTCCAGACGTCACCAGCCAAGTTAGAGCAGTGTTCCAGAGGGCAAAGGTGCGAATGCATCTGATGTGAGGTGTTACAAGTCTGTTCATAGGCATCAACCATGATAGAAACAGAGAGAGGGATAAAGTAAGAACATTTATGGGAAGGTACAAACTGGGGCTCTCTGACCAGCCAGCCTAGCCTACTCTGTAAGTTCAAGGCCAGTATAAAATAAGGTAAACTTGGTGGTGGTGATGGAACATGCCTTTAATCCCAGTACTCAGGAAGCAGAGGCAGGAGGATGACTGACTTAGAAGCCAGCCTGGTCTACAGAGTAAGTTCCAGGACAGCCAGGGCTACAGAGAAACCCTATCTCAGAGACAGAAAGAACTACTTCAGAAATGTCAATCATAACAGGAAAACCTCAGCAACCTCAGCATCCAGCCATGGGGAACCAGCTCAGCATGAAGCACAGCTCAGAGGCAGGAAGAACAGGGCCCCTGACAGAGGTGGAGGAGGCAGGGCACATGTGTGTGCCTGAGCTCAGGGGAAGAGAGCACTGAAATCAGCCCCAGAAAGAAAGACTTTCATATCTCAGACTTCTATTTTCCCCTAATGCACTGAATTGTATATATGTAATAACTAAAAATAACATTTTAAAATAAAAATGTACTCTTCCCAAAGCTGCTTGAATGCTAAAATGAGCTTGAAGCACAGGAAATTACTTATATTTGATCCCTTTGACAAAAATAACAGTTTCATATGGCTCCATCTAATTTGCCAAAACTCCAGAGAAGTGGTAAGACCTGCAGGAACTGTTTCCTCTGACACACTTCCAGGACAAGTGGGAGAGCTCTGACTCACTTGGGGTCCCTCTGCTAGTTACCTTGCAATCACTGTAAGAAAATCCCTGAGAACTGACTTAAAAAGAGAAAGCATGTGTTACAGCCACAGTCTTGTAGGCTGTATTCCCTGAGAAGATGCACCCATTGCTTCCATCCTTACATGGGTGTGCCAGGTGGTAACACAGAGCTACTCCCCTCAAGGCCAAGAAGAAAACATATAGATGAAAAAGGAGTCAGAATCCCATAATCCCCTGAAGAGAAAGCCCCACCTTCAGTGCTCTAGGGGACTCCCACTCAGGACTCTCTTCTAAAAAGGCTCTCCCAACAGCAGAACACTGGGGTCAAGCCATTAACACATGGGTCTTTATGGTACATTTATCCAATATCAGAGTTTCCTAAGTAGAGTGGGTCTTCTGACTTCCAAGGGACATACTTCCTATTTCTAGCCACTCACCCCGCCCCCAGCTTCTCCTGTCCCACACAATGCAAACACCACATACTAAGTCCTAAGCACTCACATGATTTTGCAAAGGGTGTTGTTATTGCTGCGGTAGATGGAGAGAGCTAATGATGGACATGCACAGACACCCACCCAAGCTACAAGGACACCTTGGGTCCCTGTCAGGCCCAGCTGACCCTCTACTGGACCAGACCCACCCTTTCAGGCTGCACATCAGGCCTGAGTCCTGGGCTCTTTCCCCTTCCACTTCATCCTGCAACTCTGCTGAACACATAGGAGGTGACAGTAATTGAAGGTAAAGAAACCGAAACTAATAACTGGAGCCCAGGGTTTCAGCTTCTGGGCTCAGTTTTTAGTCAGCTCCCTTCTGTGGAAACCAAGCAGATGGAGCAGTGTGGCGTTGGACTTAAATTACCAATGCCAGCCCTACCCGTGCAGACCCCCAGCTCCTTCTGCCTCCAGGCTGGACCATCAGCCTTTTGTCTACTGATCAATATTTTTAAAAAGGCCCCGGTGGCTCTAGGGATTAATCATAAGAGAAAAGCAGAGGTCAGAGGCACAGCTGTCCAAAGTCATCAGAAAAATGAAAAGTGGCCATCTCCTGAGTGAGCTGAGCAGAGTGGATCAATTCCCCAGGCACCAGATACCAGAAAATGGGTAATATGCTCTTGTGGCTGGGTTTATTTCCCCTGGCAATGATTTCTAAGTAAGGGGAGAGACTTCATCATAGAAAACTGTTTTTCAAGCACCCAGATACCTGGGGCATACAAAAATTGTATATTTTAAATGTTTTGTCTTGGACCTTACATAGCCAAGCCCAAAGCCAAACTGCTGAATGCTTGGTCCCCAAGTGTTGCATCCAAGGTAGAGATGACCAGATGGTGAGGGCTTTGACCTTCTTAGTGGATTCATCAAGAGATGGGGCAACAGCCCAGAGGGCTTCAGAGGGACGGGCTCTGCTTAGTGAACTCACCCTGTTTCAAGGCCACCATGAAGTAAGAGCTCTGTTTGACGTGTGCCTTTTCAATGATGCTCTGTTTTGCCTGCCACCAGCACACAGCAATAGGGCCAAGATACTGAAGTCTCTGGAACCATGAATCTTCTCACTTCTCAATTCTTTCCCTTCTCGGCCCCCTCCCTTGTCACCCCCCCTTTCTTAGTCCCCTCCCTTCTCGGTCCTCCCTCCAAGTCCTCTCCCTTCTCGGTCCTCCCTCCAAGTCCTCTCCCTTCTCGGTCCTCCCTCCAAGTCCTCTCCCTTCTCGATCCTCCCTCCAAGTCCTCTCTATTCTCAGTCCTCCCTCCAAGTCATCTCTATTCTCAGTCCTCCCTCCAAGTCCTCTCTATTCTCAGCCCTCCCTCTTCAGTCCTCCCTCCTCAGTTCTCCCTTTGCAGGCCTCCCTCCACACTCCTCCCTTCGCATTCCTCCCTCTCCCCTTCAAATTTCTGCTCAGGTAATTGTCATACAAATAGAATTCTGCCTCAAACATGAGACCAAGCACAGTCCAATGTGAATGTCCCATCTCAAGCCCTGGAGCTGAATGCTGTCAAGAACTAGGCTTCTACTATCAAGGGTACACATCAATGGGACTCAACCTGAGATTTTGGGGAGATATTTTATTTGACTTTATTATTTTACATGCTGACCACAGTTTCCCCTTCCTCCTCTCCTCCCACCAGCCCATTGCCATCTACTTCCCTCCCCATCCACTTTTCCTCCATCTCCGTTCAGAAAGGAGCAGGTCTCTGATGGGCTTGAACAAAGCATGGCATATCAATCAACCAGGATCTTATGAAAGTTCTGCATTGTTGTTTTGTGTGTGCATATGCATGTGCACACAGTCTGTATAGGCATGTGTGTGAATGTATATGGAGTTCCAAGGCTGATTTCAGGTGTATTTCTGCTCACTTTCTACTTTATGTAAAAGAGATAGGGCCCCTGATTTGGCTAGTCTAGCCAGCCAGCTTGCACCAGGGATTCAGTGCCCACCTCTCAGGGGCTAAGGTTACATATGGCCGCTGGGATACTGGATCCCCATGCTTGTCCGTGTTTACCCCTGCTTGTCAACAAGTGTGTTGTCCCATCATCCAGTTCCCCAGCCCCAGTTTTATGGTTTTTGACGGCTGGAACTTACATGAAAATGACAATATTCTTATCACAATGTATGAAGCAAGACTGGTTCACTATAACTAAATAAGTCTATACTTGCTTCTGTGTGAGCCCAAAACAGCTTGGCCATACTGCTGCCATGGCAGGCTTAATAGAAACCAGCTCAAAGGAAGGCCTGAACTTCAGTTAACTGGCAGGTACCAGGAAAAGTGATAAACTGGCACCACCAGATATGAGCCAATCAGCATTCCAGGAGAAAATACCTAACTGATCCAGAGGAAATACCTAACATTGCAACCATTATAGATATCACCAGGTGTCCTTTAGCCCAGCACACACCCATTTCTCTTTTGATCAAAAATAAAGACACCCTTAGACAAATGTCAGCCAATCAGGGTCCTGAACCCTGAAAATCACCCTTGAGGAGCCCCATGATCTGGGCATAGTACTTCTCCTTTGCTCAATTTCCTCAAATGTCCCTTTTCCAAGACTCTATCCAGAACACCACCTCACACTCACCCATCTGCCTCCTTGTGGCTGTGACAGCTGCTCAGACCTTCCTTGTGATGACTTACACCAATGGTTCTCAATCAGCAACTCCCTGAGGATATTGACCTTGGCCACCATGTTAAGGCAAGATTTGTGGGTTCGACACCAAGTAGCATCTCAGTTTCCCTCTGCACACTGGGATTTGGCAAGAGTATGAAGCCCAACCTTGAAGGGCATACACCAATACTACCTACTTCACTCCTACCAGCAATAGCCTGTACCCCATATTCTGCTGTACCTACCCCAATACATATCCAAAGTTTCAAGAAGGCAGAGACCAGCCTTCCTTACTCTGCCTTTGTTACGTGTGCCAGAACCCAGAAAAAAAAAATCATTGAGTTTTTCACTACAAATGAAGGAAAAGTCTTGGCTTCAGAGTGGCCAACACAGGAGAGGCAAATTTCTAGATAGAGTCTGGCTCCTCTGTTTATGTTCCAAGGCAAAACCAACTGCTGATAACATTATAGTAAGTGAAGGGAGAATTAAAAAGGAGTAACATTCTGGACCACTTCATCCCTCAAGTCTGATCAGCAGCCTCCACACTGATAGATGCAGGAGAGCTGACGAAAGTACAAACACAATAAAAGAATTTACATTTTATACTTCAGTTCTGGTGTGGGGGGCGGGGCCAAGGCAACAGAAGACCATCCATATCATAAACATGTATTCTTGTGAATACATAACCTCAGGAGGAGAGCTATGCGGCCTCTCTGTGTAGGCTGGCTCCTGAGAGCCCCAAGTATTCTGGCGCCAAGACAGCCATCCTCAAGTCCCAGACGTAGGGAATAGCAACCCAATATTCTGCCTGTTCATGTTGACCATATGGATGTTCTTTCTGAACTTCAGGTCATACGGATTGAATAATTGTACTTTCTGATGCGAGGGTTGTATAAGAGTGGCCCAGAGTGAAGAGAGGGACACAGAATGACTCCTGTCACATGCCACTACCTTGCTTTTTTTCATATCTTTTGGAAACCACTGAGAAAAGGATGCTGAAGCAGAACTGCGCCTGGTCCTTGGGTTTCATTGTAGCACGTAAGGTATATAAATTGAAAAAAACATCATTTGACTTTTTTATTCAGCATTTCTGAACTCAAAGCAAAATGTAGGTTGCTGAGTGTATGACCGTCCCCAGTCACGGTCAGGAGAATGGATAGAGTGCATGCAAATGAAAGACACGTCAATTGACAATTTGAAGAGGCGGTCATAGCTTTTATGTGGGCAAGGAGGCAAGAGCCTGCCTCTCCACCAAGCAGCTCTTCAGTTCTGAAGAGACTGACTTCCAAGACGTCCTTGCACACTGACAAAAAACATAGATGAGATATTGCACATAGGAAAACAAGATGCAAACGTAATATGATGCACACTGGGTTAAAGCACATTGAATGAGGGCCGGCTATCCCATCATCACATCTTAAGAAGCACTGAAGAAAGTGAGTATGCAGTATCTCCAGTCAGAATATATCCAGACACAGCACAGAAGCATCACCAGCCACAATGTCACCAGGCACACAAAAGCATCACCACAGTCACAATGTCACCAGGCACACCAAGAGGGGGGTTGCACATTTCCTAAAAATTCATTTAGTACTGCCACCACCAAAAAGTAAATTCACAAACCCTAGCACCATGAGCACACTGAGGAAATAGTACCTGTTCCCATCCTGACTCTGAGGAGCCTGGAGAACTCAGACTGTGCTGGGAAAGGCCAGGGAGGAGAGCCATGAGGACTTTAGGACACAAGGTCAAGTCCTAGAAAATACAGACTCTGCTTCTGCTACCCTTGACCCTAACCTCTATCTTCTCGTCTGTCCTTACCTAGGGCAGCACTGACATAGCATTGGACACCTGTGCTACCTCTGCCTGGAGATCCTCTACCAGCCTAGAACTGATAGTGCAGTGTGTGGGTACCGTGACAAGGTGCACGTGCACACACACACATACATAGAGACAGAAAAAGAGAGAGGGAGGGACCTCTATCCCCAAACTTTGGCATCATGAACAGTCCACTGAGCTGCGCCTACCTCACAGGATGTTAAAGGAAGAAGCAAGCATGTGTACATGGTGAGCCGCTCAAAGTAGTGTGGACACAGAACACCAAAGCCTCCAACAGTACACAGTGGACTCCACAAAGGGGCAAATGACCCATGGCCATAGTGGTACACTTTCCAGCCAGCTCAAGCCTGTGAAGACAGTATAGCCAGGGCTAGCAAAGAGTATTTATTCTCTACAGTCATGGCCCTGTCTTTGTGGGCTCACAACCAGTACATTAGAACTGAGGACCGCATGAGGAAGGCTGAAGCAAAGTCCAGAGCAATGAGGAGTCTGATACTGTTTGAGTGATGGGGGGTGGGGGAGGCTGAATGCCTGTGAGACAAAGGCTAGCAGTACTAGGAGGCAGTAGAGCCTTTCAAAGGCGGGGCCTGGTGGGAGGGTGGCACTGCAGGGATGCTCCTAAAGGAGATCTTTGGACTTGACAGGCGCCACTCCCCCTCCTTGCCTCCTAGCCACCATGACATGGGCAATTCGGCTCTTCCTCTGCTCCTCTGCCTCCTAAGCCCCAAGCTGAGAGCAGCAGGCCCCAGGGACAAAGTGAAACCTCTGAAACTACAACTCCCAAACTGAACTTTCTTTCTTCTTCTAAGGTCGATTTTCTTAGGAGGTTTGTCATAGTAACAGGAAGCTAACACAAAGTACATGGATAGAGGGTGATGGTGCCAGGGAGGGACAGAGACAAAGAGGACCAGCAGCTCTGGGGATCAGAGTGATGGGCCCTTGTCTAAAGGGAAGCTCTACCTATGATTCCTATACCGCAAGAATGTGGAACTGGCCCTAAGGAGCTGTCCATGCACTGCCTCTTCGCCAAGCCCTCGGATTCCAGCTCAATGGAGTCTCTTTGATGCTTTGACACTTGGGTTAACTGGGTCCAGTTTTCTTTTTTTTAAAAAAAATCTGGCATTTGGAGGATTCCCATCAAATCAAAACTTCTGCTATGTAAGGGGGGGGGGAGCTCATGTTATCTAAGTTACATATCCATACAACTAAATCTGGAAGGGTCTCAGCCTACCTTAATCTTATTCTCAAAACACAGTCTGTGTCTAAATAAGAGTGAGCACTCATTGCAATGAAAATTTTTAATTAGCTCATATTAAACATCTTTTCAGCAGTAAAATAATCCAGCAGTCAGTCAACTCAAGTTCTCCAGGAAAATTCAAAGCAGTAGACTGCTCTATTGAAGCTTCTTATTAAAATACTGCATGTGGACTGAAACGGATCATCATAATGGAACATTATCAGCCCCCAGATGAGGTCCATTTCCATCTTATGTGGCCTCTAGCTGCCATCTGCAAGGACAGCATCTGACATGGATGAAGTTGCCTGTTGAATTTCAGATAAAATGATACATGCAGCATAGACTCTAGGATCTAGGACTTTCTCAACATCATGAGGAAAGATTTGTCTGTCCCGTGGCACCCACTAGTAGATTCTCCACTCCCTACTTGCTGTACAGTATTCTGTGTGAGAATAAAACCCCCATCCTCATCCGTTCTTCTGCTGATGGTTACCTGGCTTGTTTGCGGGCTGACAATCATCACCATGCAGCTGTGAACACCTGTGTGCATCCCTGGCAGCCGAATTAGTTTCTTGTGACTGCTATTACAAATCATCACAAAATCGAGTAGCTTAAAGCACGTTACATTCTCACAGCTTTGGGGGTTTCAACAGGTGGACATTAAGGTGTAGGCAGGGCCATGACCTACACAGAAGGTTCCTGGGGAAATTCCACCCCTTGTATCATCCAGTTATTTGCTCCTGCTGGTATTCCTTGATTTGTAGCTACATCAGAGAAACCTCTGCCTCTATGGGCATGTTGCCTTTTTCTTTCTCTGGCCAGCCTCCTTCTGACTCTCTCATAAGTACCCTTAGAGTGGTATTCAGGGCTCCCAGAGAATCCAGTATACTCTCATCTACAAATCCTTAATCAATTTGTAGGAACTGAAGCAACATCCATAGTGTGTTTCAGGTGTAGGACCCAAAAGTGTTTGCAGCTTCAAACACACTTCCCATTTGTTGGGACTGAGATTGCTGTAGAGTTGAATGCTGGAGTTTAACATTGGCTGATGCTAAGAGATGCCTCCCTCATGCCACTGCAAGGATTTGGACCTAATCAGCAACAAGAATTCCAGTTGCTTCACAGCCAATCATTGCTTGCTTTTGATTGGATCTAGCCTGGTGGATATGGGGTATATTACAGCTATGATTTTCTTTGCATCTACCTGATAACTAGGCAGAGTTCAGAATCTTTTTGTCTTTATATTGTACTGTGTGTGTATATGTTTGTGTGTGTGTGTGTACAAGCATGCACACATAACATCCTCTATCACTTTACTTATGTGGTTGTTTTCTTCTTGTAGGTTATATAGTAATTGTTGGGTTTTAAGTATTTGCTAAAATATATTCCACTAAAGATATGTGTGAAAAAGAAAAAAAATCAAGGTACCAAAGCATGGGTCATAATCAGCTAGCACTGACTCTAAAAAATGAATACCTACAGTGGACTCCAGGTCTCCATCAGCTTGGATGGCTTCCAATAAAGAACAGAATGATAGAACACTGGTCATTGTGGGGAACTGGGTGGACAGGTCAAAAGTCAGCCTCCCACCTAAGCCTGGAAACCAAGGCTAATTTCGCCCAGGCAAGGGATGGCCACTGGGAGAGTATGTTCTGCTTGCATTTCCACAGACGAGTGAATGAATTCTGTGGGTCTTCCTTGATTCCACAGACATAGCTGACCAAGTCTTCACAGCAAAGGCCCATATCTAGAACAAAATGTTAATTCCTCCAGCAATTACCCACATGGGCACAAGGCAGTAATGCCAGTAAAACAGTTCTTCTGTGAGACATTAACTCTACCATTCTGTGAAAGAAGGTGGACTGGAGACTGTCCACGTGATCTGTAGTGTAAAACCCAAGTCTGATAAAAGTCATCAAGATGTTGGAAGGGTCTGTGCACAGGGTGTCCCCACCAGAATCAAGGGTGGTTGGAAGTTGTAATTTCCAGCCACCAGCAGGCCACTCCCAGCTATGGTACCCAGGAGTAAAAGAGACCATGAAGAGTGGCAGGGATACCATGAAACTCATGGGAAAGAATAGGGCCCCACACCTCTACCCTGAGCCAAAGAATAAAACAGGTTGGCTGCATTTCCAAAGATGGGCATCCCTGCTGATACCTGGCATGCTAGAAGAAGAGCTGCTTCTGACCCAACAGCCTCAAGAGAATAACAGCTGCTTCATCCTATCAGAAAATGAAGGGGAAGCGGAAACTGTAGCCCTCGAGTCTCTGGGCTAAAAAGGAAGCACTCAAATATCTTCTACTGCCTGCCATGCTGTTAAGTTTGGGAATTTAGCTCCCACTCAGAAGAGGGGCTCAGGATATCTGATCACAACTACAGCCATGCCCTGCCCCACGCCTTGGCCATGGCTAGCCAAGAAGAAACAGCAGCAGCAGCAGCACCATTTCCCAGGAAAAAGTGACCTGTGTCCCAGCTAGGCCAAGACTGGCTAAGCTAATAGGTCCCATTGTAAGTCTGTCCTGAGAGCCACCTTCTCTTAGCAGAAATCTGGAAACATTTCCCAGGGCCTGGGCCCAGCCTAGAATAAGTCTAGCAAAGCTGCACAGGTTAACTCTGCATGAGCAAATTAATAAATGTGATGTATGGTTTGTCATAGATCCTGTCGTGTCTGTAGAAGAGCAGGGGGCAATTTAATCTAGCAAGCCTATAAACCTCTAAAGGGTGAAAGTAAACATTCGTGTTCCTGCTCATGATGCTGAGACTCGACAGCCATGGCCTCCCATGAAGCACCCTGGGGAGGGAAGAGGCTCCTGGCCAATCTTCTCCTATATTCTCAAAGAACCCCTCTAGGTAACCTCAACATGGCTCCATGCCCCTAAAAGACCCCTATTCTTCCCTGTGTTCCTGTGTGTCACCTTTGGGTATGACATCATAAGGCCCCTCATAGTTAATTTACCCATGATCCTACTCTCAGGTCTAGAAGCATAGTTCCAGAAAATTCACTATAGCTTGCTCAGTAAATTTCACTACAATCACTGAACCCACTGTGTTCCCAACCCCTCAAGACCACCCAAAGCAGTTCCAGTCCTTTCAGTAGGACCCATAAACATTGTGTATCCATCTTGGCCCTGACCTACACAAATTATATAATCCTAGGCCCTCCCCATGCCCTGGATTCCCTGTGAAGGATGCCCTTCTGCTTTAAAATGGCAAATTTGGAGGAGTCTGTGAGTAGTCCCATCAGACCTGGCACTCTCATGCCTCCTAGCTTATGCTTCCCAGGGAAGGGCTTGGACCCAAACTAGGACTGAGTTCTAGTACCATGAAACACTTCCCAGCAGCCTTATCCCACCCCAACCTACCCCGTGACAGCTTTCCTGGGCTCTAAACAGGAAACAGGGAAGACAGACTCAACAAGTACTCAGAAAATGTCTGATGGATGGGTGGGTGGGTGGGTAGGTGGGTGGATGGGTAGGTGGGTGGATAGATGGATGGGTGGGTGGGTGGGTGAGTGGGTGGGTGGATGGGTGAGTGGATGGGTAGGTGGATGGGTAGGTGGATGGGTAGGTGGATGGGTAGGTGGATGGGTAGGTGGATGGGTAGGTGGATGGGTAGGTGGATGGGTGGATGGATGGGTAGGTGGGTGGATGGATGGGTAGGTGGGTGGGTAGGTGGGTGGGTGGATGGGTGGATGGATGGATAGATGGATGACTGGATGGATGGGTGGATGGGTGGGTGGGTAGGTGGATGGGTAGGTGGATGGGTAGGTGGATGGGTGGATGGGTAGATGGATGGGTAGGTGGGTGGGTGGATGGATGGGTAGGTGGGTGGGTAGGTGGGTGGGTGGATGGGTGGATGGATGGATAGATGGATGACTGGATGGATGGGTGGATGGGTGGGTGGGTAGATGTGTGGGAGGATAGATCCCTCAGCAAAGGGACTTAGGGGCAACTAAAGTAAAGCATTTGACTCCTCAATTGACTCCTCAATTTGAATACTGACAAGTCCCTATCCTAGTCAGTGAATGATGGCTAGGTCAGGAGCCATCTTTTAAATGCCTAGAAACCTCCTTATCCCTCACTTCCTTTATTAAATATCATATATGATGAAAAGAAGAAATAACATATACAAGGACTAATGACATGGTTTCACAAAGCACAGGGCAGGAAACATCGCCAGTCCAGGCCCTTTCAAAACAGCCCTCCACATGGGATCAATGTAAGCTGGGGGTGACATTGCCCTGGAGAAGTGCAAATCAAGTGTAGCAGTCTTCATCATCACTGACGATTAGGCAAAGATCTGACTGAGATTAAGAAGAAAGTCAGTACTTGATAAAAATTGAATTAATTTCAAAGTTAAAATCTGCTAATTCCAAAAATTAAGTCAAGACTGGTGGTTTTCCAACCAGAAACATCACAAAGACAGAGCCCCAGAACCAATGGCAATACACACACATACACACACATATACACACTCTGCAGTACCCTGGCACTCAAAGAGCAAACATGTTCTGAGGGAAATCTTTACCATAATGTGAAGGCATCTAGCAAGGATGTGGGTTAAGAAAACTGACCATACTAAGTGTCATTCCCTGGAGAAACAGATGCCAACACAGACTCACTCCTGTCTCTAGGGCTCAAGATCAATCTAGGACCGACAGATAGAATCAGCCCACCCTTTCATCAACCAAACAGCAGCTATCACAGTCACCAGCCAGAACCAGAACTAGTTATGGGGCTTTAGGTGACATCAGTTATCGGAGACAGAGCAGAAAGACATGAGCACACATGTGATGTGGGGTGTCTTTCTTTATGCTCTGAAATACCATTGGATAATAAAGGAACTGTTTTGGCATATGGCAAAGCAGATTATAGGTTGGCAGAAAATCTGAGCATAGATAAAGGGGACTGAGGGTAAGTCACACAGAGACACTATGAGCTGCTGCCAAAGGAAGTAAGATGTAAAGAAACACAGGTAAGCCACAAGCCATGTGAAAAGACATAAATTAATAAAAATGGGTTAAGATGAAAGAGCTAGCAAGCAATAAGCCTGAGCCATGGGTCTAACAGTGTGTAATTAATACAAGTGTCTGAATCATTATTTGTGGCTAAGGGACAGACCTTGAGCCTGACAGGCCAGAAACTTCTGGCTACAAACGGCATTCCAAAGCGGGGCACATACACCCACATGAAGCCTGAGAAAGCTTTAAAAGGGTTCTAGAACACAGAAATGAAGGAAAAACAGCTTCCCAGTTTCTTCTCTCAAGTGGAGCATGTTACAAAGTGGTGTTTGGGCTTGAGTTACAAAATGGTGGGTTTGCTGCCTGCAGCCTGAGCTGCAACATATGTTCCCATGGTCCCACAGAAGCCTTGGACCAAGCATGAGCTGCTTATGACAGATTTAAGTTAACAGACAAAAAGGGAACAGAGTCAAGGATGGCTTTTTAGTAGCAGCATTTTCTTGGGTCAACTCTGTTTGCTGGCAGAAAGAGAAATCATGGCTTTTTAAAGAGAGGCTGCCTGACTCATCCTTAATGGCAAAAACCCACACAGCATTTAAAAGGCCATGCCAAACATTTAACCGAGGTTTATGAGCAACAGGCAGTAGTGGTGCTTTACTTGGTGACAGCGTGAACCCTAAAATTCTCCAGAGTTGGGGTGGTAAATGTGGTTCCTGCCAATACCTCTGCCAAACTGCCAGAGCCAAGCCTTTAATGCAGCCACACCTTAGGAGGTTACAGGTGTGGTCAGAAACAAAAACAGATAAAAGATATTCAGTAAAGACAGATTCAAAAAAAAAAAAAAAAAAAAAAAACCAACTCCTAAATGGTTTATAGTGTGTTTAAAAATCTATGTAGGCTTCAGAGAGAAAAGAAAAAGGATGAAGTCCTTTAAAAACTAAATAATGCAAAGTTGAGAAATACACAGTCTGTATACTGTATGTTACATTGTCTTTGAATTGTTTGATGGCTGAGGAAGGAGCAAGAGCTGCTGAGAGACATTTGATTATAAATGCTGCTGGATTAATCTATTTTTGTATAAATGACTTGACTTCAAAATTGTTACTTTGGAGAAGGGATTGTTTTTTTATATTCCCACATAAAATGAGAGGCTGTGGACTCATTCTGGGTTAATGAAAATAAGATTAGATCAAAGAAAAACCCTTGAAAAATCTCTGATGAGCTTGGTTGACAGCTTCAAGGCTGTCAAGGCTGTCAACCAAGATGATCCAGCCTCAGGACTCCCATAAGATTGCAAGCACCCCCAATCAGCAGGAAGCAGTTTATGAAAAGTTACATCCAAATTTCTAAAATATTGTTTATAAATGTTTGCTTTCATTATAAATGGTTAATGGTCATATTCAATCTCTTTGTAGGGAAAAGGGGGGATGTGATATAAAAATGAATTTTAAAAGGTACATTATTGAATCTATTTAATCCAAAAAAAGGCTGTTAATCTCAAAATACTTTACATTTACATTTTATGGATTTTGGTTTATTGATACAAATTTAAGGTCAATTTTACTATACTGTTTGTATATTTGTACTTTGTTTAGGATATTATGTTTATGCAATTCCTCTAAAATTGTAATGTTTACTTAAGAAATAGTCAGATTAATAGTCATCTATGATATCAAGCTTATAATCATGTTAGGTTTTTAGATATTTAAAGATATATTTCAATTAGATAAGTAATTGGCAAATACTTTAAGACCTACAGAATATAGCCTTTAAAATATTTTAACAATTTAAGACTTATGGACAGTGAGACATGTCTGATCCTGGCAGCACTGATATACTTCAAGAGGATGATGGGCATCGAAGAAACTCCATTGAAGAAACTCTGCTTCACAGAGAAAACTGCCAGACATTCTACAGGACACAGGTAGAAGCAACTGCTAAATTATGCCAGAATGGGTAGAACAGTCCTTCAAATTTCCTGCTTTACTGAAAGGTATGCCAAAGACTCTAGTCCTGTAGGCTGAAGATGGATGCCCCAACATTACAAAGAAATTTTGAGTGACTGTCCAGGCAGCCAGATGTCTCTGTCATTCCAAGAATTTGGAAGTTACTTGCAATGCACTGTTACTCAGGTAATATTATATCTTTCTGTGATCTTTGATTGAGTTGAAGATCAGAAAGTTATACTTTTCCTTAATTATAATAAAAAGTTAATTAGATATGAAACTTTAGATTCACAAGGATAAGGTAGATGATAGAATATTTTCTTTAATTTTGCTAAATACAAATAGACTAGATATTGTAACTATAATTCTTGCTTGATGGCTGTTTTGTTATGTAATTTTGCTACGTTGAAATTGAAACCTTCCTTTTTGATTAGACAAAAAAGGGGAAGTAGTGTAGGATATCTTTCTGTATGCTGTGAAATACCATTGGATTATTAAGGAATTGTTTTGGCCTATGGCAAAGCAGCATAGAGGCAGGCGGAAAACCAGAGCATAGGTAAAGGAAAAGGAGGGTGAGTCAGACAGAGACACTGTGAGCTGCTGAGAGAGCAAGATGTAAAGAAACACAGGTATGCCCCAAGGCATGTAGAAAGACATAGATTAATGAAAATAGGTTGGGTTAAGATGGAAGAGCTAGTTAGCAATAAGCCTGAGCCATAGACAGAACAGTTGTAATTAATATAAGCATCTGAGTCATCATTTGGGGCTAAGTGACTACGGGGCTGCAGGTCCAGACCTCGAGCGTGACAGGCCAGAAATTTCAGACCACACACCAGATCTATGACCACACTGACTAAAGGATGTGCATTGCAGACATCCAGATTCTACGTCTTCCTCATCATCACTCTCTGGCTAGTGAGGAGAGTAGAGCAGATATATATGTATGCTCTTATGCTCTTGTCAGGATAAGCCTAGTCACACTGGAGGGACAGTCTGCAGCTGTTGGAGGCTAAACCCACTTTCCTGAGTTTCCAACTCCTCACATATGTCTCACTGTGCTCCACCCTACCCGTGACAGCTGTCAGCAGCTTCGGATAATATGGACAGATGTTATAGCACATGGCTCAGTTACTACACCAAAAGACCTAAAAACATAAGCTGTTTTATGTGAACAATACACACACTTGCTGTCAGAGAGACCTGAGAAATCCATCACCCCTAAATACATGTACTCTCAATTGATGTTTCTCCTGTTTGAGAAACAATGGATTCCTTAAGAAAACTGCTAATCAAACCAACAAGGGAAAACCATAAACTATATATATATATATTTTAAATTAACAATGCACACAACAGTTGAGAGCCATTCATATTTAGTGCTCCCTTGCTGGAAATAAATTCCAGGAATATAAAACCAAACAAATGAAGCAAAATAAAGCATATGCACACACATAAACACACATATATATGTACTCACATCAACTGGGAATTCTTAAGGCCGACATCACTCTCCTACTTGCTATTTATTAATCTGGGTTTGTTCAGAAGTGGCTGATTAGTTCCAAACCAAGCATATCTCTCTACTGTTGAGTCTAGAGACCAGAAATGCTAAGAATTCATGTTCATTTCACATGTAAAATTGAAAATACCTAGGGCCCCAGTAGTGGCAGCTATTCTGAATGGCCCTCAGCTCCCCTCCCTAATCTGTATGGCACTTGACTCCACAGCCATCAAGCAACAGATTGTCCAAGCACACACTACAAACTAATCCTGTGTGTTGGGAGTGGGGAATCCCAGGTCCTAGTCAGGCTCACCTGGTCTATAATGATCCCTCAAAGTACACCTGGAGAGAGATACGCCAACACTCCTTCCAATCAAGTCCTCAGGCCAATCTTGCCAAGTAAGACGGCCACTTCCAGTGAGAAAGGAAACCATATTAACGAGTGAAGCCAGAGAACTAGAGCTCAGCACACAGCAGTCACATGTGGGCTGGCTTCCAGTTTCTCCATCAAACCGTCTTCAGATGCTGGTGTGCTTCAGCTTCTAGAAAGCACTTCTGTAGTCTGTCAGTGTGAGGACCTCAACCACAGACTTTTATCTTCTCTTGTTTGATCTTTTGATCACTGAAAAACAGGCGTATCTCACTTTGGAATGGCCTTGAAGAGTTTAGGAAGCACCTATGCTAGGTTCTGTTAGTGGTCTACCACTGAAACTCACAAACCTCACCTCCCAAGAAAAACAGAAAAAGCCTCAACTGGCCTGAAGCCACACAGGCACCCCACGGGAGTGTTACCTCAAAACAAAGTTAGACATAGTGAGAAAGGCTCCCAGGCAAACAACTTGCCGAGGGCCCCGGAGACAGAGGCACAGTCAGTTTGGAGTCAAGTTCTTGTTATTCTAGCTCCCATCCTTTCTTCCTGCCTTCCCTTTCTCCCCTGAGGAAGCCAGAGCATCTCACACTACCAAGCCAGAACACAGGAAAGTGGAGTTGACAAGAAAAGGCTTCCAGCAACAAGTATTGCCCAAAACAGACAGGCAAAATCTCCTGAGACACTGGATCTAACCTGAGGTTTACAACAGGTTTAGAAACATCCAGAGGGGTAAGGGGAGTTCAAAAGATGGCTCAAAGAATCATGGCACTTGCCACTAAGTGGCTGGTTTATATGCTCAGGTAGAAAGAAAGACCTTCTCAAGTTGTCCTCTAACCTCAATATATGTGCATACTCATGTGCTCCTGTATATGTGTGTGTGCACGCATGCATGCATACACAAATACACACACACAGGCATGCATGCTCATGTGCATGAGTATATTAAAATATAACAAAGAGTGATAGGGAACAGGATAAGGTATTACAGTAAAAAAGCAAAAGGAAAGAAACATCCAGATGGAGGAGAAGGGAACTTTTCATAGCTGGGCCTGCCTGACTGAATATAGTCTAAGCCAATAAAAACTCAAAAGACTCTTCAGTGGGAAACCAGAAGGCCCACTCTGTAGGTTGGATTAGCCTCATCAACATCTTCCTTTCTGGTCTCCACAAAAAAATGGGCTTGTACAGTGCAGTACTGTGGCTCTGTCCTGCTCGTCACTGACCTCAAGGATTTGCCCCAGGTTTTAGGATCCAAGCACGAAGATGTCTTGGCTCCAGTCCTAGTTATAGGGAAAGGCAAATAAAATAATGTCTCTGGGCTTCAGTTAGTTATTCATGCCACGATAGCAATGAGGATCTACTGTGTGCCAGGCACAATTCTAGATGCCAGGGATACAAAAGTGAACAATCTTTATATCTGAGTAGTAAGAGACAGACAATAAACAATGGGTAATATATATATATATATATATATATATATGATACACTGAGTATTAGCTGCTAAAAAGAAACACAAAGCTGTATTAACAATGGGGAAGTGATGCCAATGCATGAAGGGTGGTCAGGGAAAAGACAATAGAACAAGCCAGGTAGGCATCTCAAGGGGCCAGGAAGCAGATGCAGATGCAGATGCCCAGAGGCATGAGCAAGTCCAACAATTTGAGGTCAAGGGATAAGCGAGAAAGAGCCCACATTAGCTAGAATCATCAAGGGTGAACACTATGACTTGGACCAAGACTGGGACAGAGTGAGTGGTTAAAAACAAAGGCAAACTAGGTAAGGGCTGTTTGCCAGGGAGCCGGGGCAGTCTTGAGGGGTCATGCTTAGGGAGAGAGACTGTGGAAATTGGGTCAAGAATATAGGTGTGGAGTAGACAGTGGGGAATCACTAACCACCCAGGAAAAGACAGATTAGCATTGCCCCAACTGACTGAGGGCCAGTTTCAAAGTCCAGCCCTAGAAAAACTCAGGGCCAGCATATAAAGCATAGCCAGGGCCAGTAAGCTGTCTCAGTGAGTAAAAGCATGTGCCACCAGGCCTGATGAGCTGAGTTCAGTCCCCATAACTCATATGGTAGAAGGAGAAAATCAATTCCCCTAAGTTGTGCTCAAGCTCTTAATCTGTATCATGTATGTGCCCAAACACACACACACACATATACACACACACACACACACACACACACACACACACACACACACACACACCAAAACAAACAAGCAAGCAAACAAAACTGTTACAAAAAAAATAAATAAATAAAGGTAAGCCAACCTGCACAGATGGGGTTGCCCAAGTGTAGTGGCCACTAACAGGTAAAGTTTCACAGAGCCTGACAGTACGACCTTGAGAGTGCTATCCTCCTTGGGCTCCCTTGAAGGTCCAGAAAGGGACAGGACAGAGTGAGGACCAGCTGCAGGAGAGTGGAGAAGCCAGTGCCCATGATGCTGACTCAGCCTGTGCCAGAAGGCTGCTTGGAGACTCCTGCTGGCCCTGGCCCAGCTGGTGGGTGAGGCACAGGACGGGAGGAGATGGAGGAGAGATCCCCTCTCGGTGTAGTTTTCAATCATCCTCCAAGGGAATGAGTAAGCACCAATCTGGTCACTACCCCATGGGCCATCATCTCAAGTATAACCTAAGTCAGGAATGCCTACCTGCCAACCAGCAGCCACGCCACTCCCTATCGATGGCCTACATGTCTCTTATCCTCCTGGCTACCAGAAAGACAAGTAACTGGGAACAGAAAAAAGAGAGCACACGACCCAGGCTGTCACAATACCCAGGACACAGACTGTAGGGCAGGGCATGCAGGTGTCTGCCCTTTGCTGGAAGGCCCTCCAGGCCAGTGAGGGCTGTTAGAACCTCCACACCCATATGTTCCTAGGATAAGAGAGAACACTGTGGTATTTTTGGAGACCCTCACTTGTTGAGCCATATATTTAGAGCAGAGAGAAGAGAAGAATGTGGGAGATAATAAGGTGAAGACTAGACGATCCCTCTGAATCTAGGTACTACCCCATTCTGCCCCTCCAATAGGCCTCAGTGACCGCTGACCAACCTAAACAAAGCCCTGGTTGATGCCAACATCACTCTCAAATGTGTTTTCCTCTGAGTTTCCTCAGCTTTGTCTAGGAAAAGTCAAGGTGTTTTAACACTCCCTCTCTGCCTCCAGGGGTGTGATTGGTGTCTTTTACAATTATCTTTTATTTTTATCTAGCATTTCTTAGCTCAGTTGGCAAATTGGATATTTATGCACCTCCATTTCACAAACCATCCCCACCAATTATTACTGTGAAACTAATATTTTATTCAATAATTTAAAAAAAGAACCATAAGGGTATACTTCAGAACTACCTTAGGGATAGTGATGTAAACTGGTTAACAAGCTATGCTTAGGCCTGGGGATCCTCCCGAGGGAATGAGTAAGCCAACCAGAAGCTAATGGTCCTCGACTCGATGACAGCTCCTTCCAGCAAGAAACACTCTGTCTCACACCTATCCACAGGCCATCCGATTCAGTGGCATTCAATACTGTAGACATGGAAAAGCAGCAATGGGCTGGAGCTGCCTGCTCCCTGACACCAGGGAAAAGAGCCTGGGGATGGCCCATTGCCACACGCAGTTCAGAGACTTCCCCAAGGGCAAGCAGACTAGGGCTGCTGGTGTCCATAGAAAGGCTGTTAAAACCTCCAGCTCACAGCCAGGTCCATATTGCTCAGAGCCCCTGCAGATTCCAAGTCTCGAGCACTCCCTCCCTCTGTCCCAGAGCTCCGAAGCTCAGGAGACCCAGAGCAGCCCACTATGACCACCCAACAATCAGAGTGCAGGACAAAGTAGTCCAGCCACTCTGGCCTGAATCCTTTGCCTCCAAGATACTGGTGGCTAGAAAAGCCTCTGCCCAGCCTCACTGGAGGGACCCTGACCCAAAGGAAGACTGCCCATAATGGGCTTTTGGCATCTGCTGATCTATTCAGAAAAAGTTCTTCCTTTGGATCCTTAAAACTTGGAAGTCTTTGTTTCTGGAACCACTGTCCTTTCTCAAAGGGTAGGCAATACTCGTAAAGGGGATAGTGGACCTAAGGGACCTGAGACAAACCAGAGATGAAAGACCAGTAGCAAGATGCCTGGTTTAAGAACTTCACCCTGCACAAGGCCAGGGTAAGCTGGCTACATTTAAATTGGAATTTAAGTCTGTCCTCTGTCAAGTCACAGACAAATAGATATCAAAGAATTAAAAGTCTTCTGTAAGTAAATTCTAAGTTAAGGCTAGCAGACTCCATCTAATACAGCCAAGGCAAGCCCTTGCACAGCCCCATTCATATCTGCTTCTATCTCTACCGGACTCAGAGGAAGTTCACCCACAGCTTTGGCATATAGAGGCCTGCTGCCCATATTGCCCAGTGTAAAAAAAAAAAGGCTTGGAGAACCTGGGATCAATGTTTGCTTTCATCCTCTATGCCCAAGTTCCCTTCCCAGGCTCTGCCTGCCAACAGGAAGTAGCCAGGCAGAGGGGCATATACCCACAGCACCCCCAGAGAATACCGGGTGTGGAATGTTTAACTGAGTTTCTCCCCCTGGACCTCATTATAAAGGGAAAAGGGGGATGGGGTACAGATCAATGATCAGTTGCCAGGAAGCAGAGTTGCCGCCCAGCATTGGGACTCAGTATCAATACCATGCAGCCCCCTCCTCCCTGAACGCACTGCCGGGCCAGTATAGGGGGACCCAAGCAAGTGACTAGCACTCTGGCTGTGCTAGGTAGCCCCTTGCGGCGGCACAGCCAACCGCTAATGACCGAGCCTCCAGCTGGTCCCTGTCGCGCCCGGCCGCTGGTCAGTGACGGGGAGGGTCCTGGTGGGTCCGGAGAAAGAGGGCCGCTGGTCCGCAGCACCCTCAGGTCCCAGCGGCGGCTCGCCCTGTCGACGATACCCCTCCGCCGCTCCAGAGCCCTACAGAGTCCGAAAGGGAGCGCTGGGACTAAAGCATCCGAGCCCCCCACTGCGCCCCGCCCCCCCCCCTTCGGAACCAGGCAACCCAGGCTGTAGCCGCGGCGACTCGGGCGCCCCGGGCCCCGCTTACCTGCTGCCGTGATGCACCGCCACCCCCGACTGGGTCGGCGAGGCCGAGAGCGGGGCGCCGCCGCAGCTCTTTGTGAGCCCGCGCCGAGCCGCACACCGAGACTGCTAATGAGCCCGGGAAGCTGGATAGCGGCGGGCGCGCCCCGGACGCCGCGCACGGCACGCAGGGCCGCCTCTGCCGGGTGCACGCGGCGCGGCCCGGGAGCACCCGCGCCCACACCGCCCTCGCCGCCGACACACCGGACGCCTCCCCCGACTCCTCCCGCACCCGGCCACGCAGGACCGAGACGCTTTCCGGAGAGACCCTAGGGATTCAAGGGATTCACGACCGCGCGGCCACGCAGAGCGCAGACAAAGATGCTCGGGCGCCGAGCGCGGCGCCTCCGGGCGCGGCGCAGGGGACAGCGGCGGTTCTCGCACACGTACCCACCTGGGACCTGGGTCCTGGGGACACGAGTTGGTGCTGGCTCTACGAGTCGCGGTGAAACCCTGGGAAGCACATAGATTCCTGGGAGTGCGCTGGGACTGCAGATTGGGGAGCCTTAGAAGTCTGGTCCCCGGCGGGCAGAACAGGTGAAAGCAATGCTGCCGGTGCCCGCACCCTGCCCCTGACGCCGCGCTGCCCCCTGGCGGCTTCCGGAGAGCGTGCGGCGCTGAGGGGCTGCAGCGACCGCGCCCTGGTCTGCCCGCTCCCGCTGTGTAGAGCCCTAGCCAGAATCCCTTGAATCTCTAGGGGATGATAGCTTCAGAAAGCCTTTCCTGCTTGGGGAGCCTCATCCTGCTTCCCCAAAATCGATCCCCAGGGGCCTAATGGCCACCAGACCTTCTCACCGGGTCCCTGGTGACCACCGACTCTCTGATACCTGTGTTGTATTGTCTGTCCGAAATAGAGACCCCCTAACCTCCGATATGATCACAGAGAACCAGCTGCCCCTCCGTATTAGCGAGCCTCTTGAAGCCCTTGAAGGTTGGATAGATGCTGGTGTCACCTTTAACCTTTCTCACCGGCTTATGCTCTTGTGGCAGTCTGCAGGTCTAAGGCATATAGGGTGCCCTGTTTAAGGGGTGGGGACTCCCTATCTCATATCCCTCCAAATGCTTCCAATTGACCTCAGTCCCCCACCCTTTCAGTGGTGGACTGGGATGAAGGCCAGATGCCATAAGATCAGAGTGTCATAGAAGGAAGAGAGGCTAGATGGGATGCAGAGATCTCTTCTCAATGACCACAGTGTCAGAAGAGACCCTGAATAGGGTTAGGAGAAAAGCAGAGTGTGGGAGCAAATCTAGTGAAGACGTCCTGGGCCTATGGCCTGTCTTCCTCCCTTCCCTTCTCGCTTCATCTCTCCCAGGCCCAGTCATAGCAGAGCAGCTTCGATGCCTAGGAACCAAACAGGTCAGCTCCTCTCTAGACCCATTCTCCCTCCTCCCAGAGGTGAGCATATTTTATTGCTTATTTTCTATCACCTTAAACATTCTATTGGCCCAACTGACAAAAAAAAAAAAAAAGGTTCAGCTCAAGATTTTCTCTAAATGCAAATAGTTCCATAGTATTGAATGTTAAGTGTGAGATCCAAATGTATCCAACTGCTTTGCCGTGCACAGGACATTGTGCATACTAGGCAAGCATTCTCTGCATTCATACCTATGTCCCTGTGTCCTGTTTTTTTTTTTTTTTTTTTTTTTTTTTCTTGAAACAGGTTCTTACCATGTAGCTCATGCTGCTTTTTACCTCACTGTCCTTTCTCAGCCTGATGGATGCTAGGGCTCCAAACATGTGATGTCTCCCTTGGCAATCTTACTTGGAACTGAGGTGACCAAATTCCATAGGAATCCACGCTCAGTAACCACTCTGTGTCTGGATAGTTTGGAGCCATGCTCTTCAGGAACTGTTTTTGAGGTCTTTCCAGACTCCCAAATGGTAGTCAAGAGCAACAATGTCTGATGTCCATAGACTTGAACATTCAAGCCCATCCCAGTCTCACTCTAGAGAGACTGAGTCAGCCCCACTCTTCAAAGACTCTTGACAAATGGAGTGGAGGAGGTACTAAGCATGTTACAAGACTGAAAACTTCTGCCTGAGAATCAGCTCCACACACAAAGAAGACCATGCAAAACGTTTGCAGTTCAATCCTTTTTAATTTCAATAATACATACATAATTTTGAGAAGTGCTTTTTTTAAAAATTCACCGAATTAAAAATAAAATGAGGAGTCCACAGGAAAGGAAATACAAATGACTTTTATCTCTTAACACTTTTACATTTTAGGGTGTGTGTGTGTGTGTTAGGACACCTTTCCAGAGTTGGTTCTCTCCTTCCACTATGTGGTCCCAGGGATTGAACCAAGGTCATCAGTCTTGACTGCAAACACATCTGACTGCTGAGCCATCTTACCATCCTACATGTGGAGTTGGAAGTGTGTCTCCACAGTGGTACACATGCATAGACTATCTGAGACCCCTAGCACTGCTCCTAGCCACACAAAAGTAAAAAGCAAAAGTGAGCCAACTAAAACACCACAAAGTTGCCATTGCTTTTACCTGTCAGACTTGGGTGTCCATAGCATATACTGTTCCAGAAGCCACAGGGAAACTGACAGACTCCCTCACTGCCCACAGGAGTGTAATCTGCATGACATCCGTGAAAGAAAATTCAGCTACACCTATGAGAATGGCACATGCCTATTACTTTGCATCTGTTGGCTTTCTTTGACAAATTTGCCACGAGAGCACCTTAAAGGGGGAAGCTCACTTAGATTCAATCTCCAAGGGTCAGTTGACTTGTTCCTGACCTCTGATGAAACAGGATATCATGGCAGAGGGTACACTGCAGAAGAAGCTGCTCACCAGGGGACTTACAGTCCCCTTTGAAGAACACTCCTCCAGTGACCTAACTTCCTCCTTCCAGACCCTCCACCTCCTAACAGACTGGGGAGCAAGCATTTAACACACTAGCCTTTGGGAGATAATCATCTAAACTGTAGCAAGCCCTTTAACCTAATTCCAGCTCCATGTTTATTTCTCAAGAATAGCATACATCTGCAAAGGGGCTGGAAGCAGGGTTACTGTGAAGTAAGGTACTATCATCAGCCTTAATGTTCATGAGTGGAGGACAGTTATGCACACTAGGCATATCTGAGCACTGAAATTGCATGCAGTCAAAAGAGAAGGAAGAACGTGATAGCAGAGTCACACGGAACAGTCTCTGAACATATTAGTGAATGAAAGAATAAGGAACAGAGACATATGTCCATGTATATGAGTAAAAGGAAAGGAAGCTGGGCACGGTGAGGCTGGGCTTGGTGATGCACTTGGGAGGCTTAGGCAGGAAGAGTGAGTCCAAGACACTGGAACACACAGGAAAACTGATGGAAAAGGAGAGGAGAGGATAAAGGCTGGCTCAGCAGATCAACTATGAGCCTCTCCCAGAAGACCACAGGGAGTTAATAAGATGCTGGCCATCCCTGGATGGCCAAAAAGGAGTAACAGGAAAAGTTATTGGCTACCTATTTTGCTTTTGAAAGATTGGATATTATCTGTCCCTGGCTGTTTTTTCTTTTAATTATTCATAGCTTCACAGCTAGATCCTTTGGAGAATAAAAGACCTTTGACATCCCAGCATAAAAGGGAAGCTGCTCATTAGGCCAGGACAAAGAAATCCATGGAAAGAGACCAGGGCCCAAATCCCTGTCCAGGGCACTTCCTCAATCATATGAAAACCTTCCACTAGGCATTGATCCCCTCCCCCCCTTAAAGGTTCCGTCAGCTCCCAGTAATGCCAAGCAGGTGACCAGGTGTCAACATGACTTTGAGGAACACCTGAAATCTCTGATCCCTTCCTCTGAGGAGAGAAATCAAAGGTAGCCTGTGTATTTGGATCACATGACTTTGCTACTTACCGCCACTTAGTGGCTGTATTCCTGAATTGCGGGCTTGCTGCACAAGATCAGATTTCCTGCAAGGCACTGTAGAACTGCGGTTAGATTACTCAGCTCTTACCATGACTTATTTCTTAATGTAACACATACCTTTCTTGTCTAAGGAAGACTCTAAACACTTTGAATTATATACTAGGAAGGATGCTTCCTTAATAACTTCCAAACAAAGGAAAATTTCTCTTTCATTCCTCTGTTAAATATGTGAGTAGAGGCATTTGATTGACCATGTCTTTGTTCCGTGGAGTTGGCAGGCGCTCTCCTCTACCCCAGAGTTCCTGCTCATCGGAGTCTCTCTAGGTCTCAGTCCAAAGAATCACGATCCAGCAACCAGACCTAAATCTGTCTCACATGATAGACCACGTGTTTGCAGGCCTTGGGCCCATCACCCAGAGCCAATATGGCCGTTCCCTTCTCTGTTCCTTTTCTAGAGAGATTGACTTCAAAAATCTCTAGTATTCAGGATGTCCAAGGACAAATGCATCCTCAGCCATATCTTGTTGCTTTTACCGTCAGGAGTTAGGGGAGTGTTGAAATTACCGAAAAAAGTACACTTATGGATCCTTCCCCAGAGCTTTGTGTTGGAAGACAGAGAGACAGGACAGGGGCCTTTGATGATCATGGGAACAGAGTACCTTCAAAAAAAGTAAATGCTACTGGGTTCTTGGCTGAGGGTAGGGTGTAGATTCTGAAACGAAAACAAAAATCAAGGCTCTGTAGCAACAAAGGAATAGTCATAAACAACAGAAGCCTCTGGAGTCACAGTGAATAGACTGAAAGGCAAGGTGCCTGAGAAGGAGGGTGAACTTGCCCTACCTGCTAGGAAGAGCCTCTAAGGAAGGAGTAACTGTCCAGGTGCTGACACACCTGAGAAAAAGAAGTTACTAAACTGAGTCTGCTCAAGGTGAGTTGGAAAGCCACCTCAGTGCAGTCAGTCCCTTGTCCTCTGGTGGTGAGAACAGAGAGCAGGTCATGGAGATAAGGCATGGCTTTAGGTAGTATCTCTAGTGAGATGATAGTTAGTACAAACAGCAGAGTGACTGTAATACACAGTTGCTACCCATATTCACTGGTTTCACATCTAAGATTCAACCAAGAATTGAAAACGTTTGGGAAGGTGGGTTTCGGGATTTAGCCCAACAGTAGAATGCTTGGGTAGTATGGACAGGCTGTGGGCACCACAGACACAAAGTCAGGGTGAGGGATGGGGATTGATTTGAAACAAATTGTATCTGTCCTAAACACATATTGATTTTTTTCTAGTCATTATTCTTTAAACAACGCAGCATTGAACTATTTTACAGCATTTTTATGTTATTAGTCCTGACAAGCTAGCTGGAGATGACATAGAGCCTACAGAAAATTGTGTGTAGGTTCTATGCAAGTGCTGTGCCTTTTCTTTAAAGAACTTAGTCATCAGTGGGCATGGTGGTGCACGTCTTTAATCCCAGCACTTGGGAGGCAGAGGCAGGTGGATCTCTGTGAGTTTGAGGCCAGCCCGATCTATTGAGTAGATCACAGAGAAACAGTCTGAAGACTTTGACATCTTCAAAGGGTCATCCCTTGTCCTTGGTGAATGCTGGACACTGAAGGGTGACTGTAATAATCCAGTCACTTCAGTGTACCTTCGTGAAAAGGGGCTTGAAAAAAGCACAAAGATGTGTCTTGCTAATGGAGAGGAGGTGGACAGATTGGGAATAACCCTTCTATGTGAGTCTGGCCAAAGAAAGGATGTTGGAGCAACAGAAAGTAAGCTTCAAAGGGGACCAGGACAATCCAAATCAAAGCCAGGCTTCACAAGGCTAGTTGTGCATAACAACTCAGTGGAAGGAGTATTTGCTCAAGATCCCAAGTGTAGCCTGATAGCTCTAGATGACTCTTTTTGGGGATGCCTGATGTGAGGACCTGTCTGCACATGTGGATATGTATTAGAAAGGCCAAAGATGGGCTGCATACCAAGAGAAAGACCCACTTATAGAGGAGTATCTGGAATGGATACAAGCCTTGCACCCATGCAGATCCCAGAGATAAGCAGGGGCAACTGGAGACTTTGGTATAGAAGGACTGTGGCAGTAAATCTCACTTAAAATATACCAATACAAGATAAATATTTATTGGAAAACAAATTAACACTCATGATAACAGGCTACAGCTTAGGAATACACTTGAGCGATTGGATGGACAAGTGATGGATGTTGACTTAAAATATACCAATACAAGATAAATATTTATTGGAAAACAAATTAACACTCATGATAACAGGCTACAGCTTAGGAACACACTTGAGCGATTGGATGGACAAGTGATGGACGTTGATCCAGTCTCTCCAGAAGGCAGGAACAAATGTCCCCCCACCCAGATTCCAGCAGCCCATCTTGAATGGGGCTGGCCACTCCCCCTTCAGGAGCCCAGGACCCTGGATAAGTGTCTTCCTACTTTATCAGCTGACACCTGAATACCACCACAGAGGACCAGTAGAATTCACCTTCAAGGCTCTGTGGGCATGGAGAAACTGGCTACTCAAAGTCTTCAGGCCCTTGTCCTATAGGCCCTGGGGCATCCTAGCCCAAACAAGATAGAGAGGCCTTCTGGCCATGGGGTTGCTCTTCTGTGATGATCAGGAGAAGGGAAATACACGGCACCTCTGACTAGTCACCAAGAATTGAGGCAGGCATTAAAACAACACCCTCTGCTCTTCTTGAGCCATGGACATTGCACTACTGGATGTTTTCACCCAAAACAGGTTGCCCTTCTGGGGATGACTATTCAGATATTCCCTTAAGACCAACCATCCTTACCCTCTATCCCCTGGATTAGGATCTGGGTTAGGGTTTGCCCTCCTGTGTTATTGGGATGGCACATGAGTTGCATCACAATAACCCATGTTTCCATCCCCTCTCTAGGTCTAAGATTGGGTATGTGATCCAGGTCACTCCTGTCAGACTCCATCCAACCTAGCCTCAGTCTCCCTCAGCTGAAATGGTACTGAGGGAGGAATGATGTGACAGCAATGGTCAATGAAAATGGAGGATGGACAATGAGCTACATGATATCTCTGTAGGTTCTGGATCCAGCCATGCCTGGTCTCCCTGCCTCTAGACTTTTCAATGGTATGGATCAGTTCTGGTTTCAAAGAGACTCCTATAACCTTAGGAATCCTGGCTGAGGTGTTGGGGACATGGCTCCGGTACTGTGCCGACATGAGGAACTGAGTTTGATTCCCCAGAAGCCATGTGAAAGCAGCTGAGTTCAGTGGTATGCATGAGAATGTGCAGCAATTTCATCACTGGGAGACAGGAGGATCCCTGGAACTTTCCAACCAGTAAGCTCCAGGTTCACTGAAGAATTCTGCCTCAAAAGTAAGATGTAGATGTGGTGGGAGAAGACATGTTAACCAGACTGTGCCATACAGAGGTAGAGTCAGAAGCAGAGACTAGCTAATACAATGAGAACCTGACGGCTGTTTTTGATTACTTATGGTTCCTACTACCAATACATACTAGGGAGCCCCAGAATCATGAGGCTCCAAAAAGAACAGCAGCATTTGTTAGCCTGGCTTCTTTTCTCAGCTTTAGAAGCATTTGAGTGTGATGTGTCCTGAAGCCATATCACCATGTCCAAAAAGGAAATGAAAATGTGAGGTTAATGTGTGGCAACAGTTCAGAGAGCTGCTTCAGGAGGCTGTGTGGCTCTCTAAAGAACATTCTCTTAATGATTCCTCTTGGTTCTGTGTGACTATCAATATGACCCAGGCATGCAGGATGGTTCTATTGAGATACGCTCAGGGACTCAGAGATAACTATACAATGCCACTTTTCCATAGGGCAGGACCCTGAGCTGAGAGACCTCACCTAAAGCCCCAAGTTCATCTCTCCTTTCTTCCTGCTCTGCTGAACTTGGTTTTCGCATGAGTGACTATGCTTTCCAGACTTCTCTCAGAACATTGAGGCTGAGTCAGGATGTCAATGGTTATTTGGTATCAACTTGTGAATTATCTGATCAAGTCTAGATGAAGGTGGGTTTATCAAAACTTGAAGGAGTACTCCTGGAATTTGGTGGGTGTCATCCAGGTGACCTCCAGAGCCTCTGAAGAGCTGTCTAGAGAATGAAGCATCTGTCTAAGCCAAGAGGCTATCAGGCTTGACACTGACACACTCTGCCATGTCCCCTTGCAATGTGTTTGTTCACTTACTTGAGAAAAAATATATGAATACATGAATGTGAACCACAGGTTAAGAGTGACTGGAAATAAGGAAATCTGCCGCTATATTTCAATAGTATAGTGGGGACAGAGCTGTGGCCCCAAACAGCTCCTGGATCCAGCCAGAGACACCAGAGGAGGCCCACCACAAGTGAAGCTGAGCCCATCCAGCCTGCCTGCTCATCAGCAGACTACCTTAGGTGTAGATCCGGGTCAGCTATAGCATATCTTACTCTCTGACCATCCTGGCAAGGTGCATCCTGATGGGAGAGGAAAATGCTCTCAGCACAAGAAGAAGTCAGCCCCCTTACCACCACCACCACCACCCCCTAAGATGACCAAAGACTGCCTGGCTGTGTCTGGTGGACCTGACCTGGTGGAGCTAGCACCTGACACCTGTATAAAAGGCAGATAACCAGCAGTTGGCTCCCTGCTGAAGTAAGGGGTGCAGCCTTACACCCCACCACTCTTTCTGCTTCCTCACTGCTACTGTTTCTCACCCTACACCAATGGTCGTGTTAGAATCTGCTTACCTCCATGATCTAGCCACCCATCTCAGAAATATTCCTGGGACTCTTCATACAAAATTGTGTGTGCCTAGGAAGCACCTTCTAGTTTCCTGAGAATGAGGAACTGTTCCTTAGCAGCAGGGTCACATTCTCTCTGTTGCAGTCCTTTGAGGCATTCTCAGAGAAGCTTCTGTTAAGAGTCTCCAAGGCAGAAAGCTGACCATTCCCAGCTCTCTGTTCCAGCAAGGCCTGGCAGCTTCCAGCCCCTCTGCGGCCAGCCTTGCAGGCAGGGACCCCAGGCTGGCCTGAGACGGTCTGTCATTGCTTGTCAACAGTTTGCAGAACTTAGCCATGTTCAGTCCTAGCAAGGGCCTTTGTTGGTGTCCTGGAGTCTCCTTCAGGACTTTTTCTCCAGTACTTCAGGAAAGCCCTCTACACTGCCCACCTAAATAGACTAGACCCCAGAAGCTTGACTGCTTGCTTGTTCCAGCCTGGAATTTCCCTTTTCACTCCATTGTGTCTACAAGTCTTCATTCATGCATGTGCTTAGCAGTTCCCTCCACTTAGACAGGCTAACCTGCTTAGATACAGAACATTCACCGTGTGTTCTCAGCTCAAGCACAATGCCAGGCACCCAGGAGAGATTTGTAACTGAATGTGTGAACAGGTGAAATATAAGTTTTGAAGAAGCAATCTCAAGGCCTTCCTAATAGTCCAAATCTGTTTAATCTGCCTTCCTTGGGTGTGCTCTCAGCCTTAATTGCTATTCACCTATTAGATAGAAGTATTCTTACAAGGCCCTGCCATCGCTTCACTAGACTGGATCTTGAAGGGCACAATGGGGCTTCAGTGAAGACTGGCAGAGGGAACAGAGAATAGGGAACAATGGCCGAGAGAAAGGAGGGCCCTGACTAGATAGAGAGATGCATGGCATGGCTTCACTTGACACCAAACAGTAGCTCATCCCAGGCCTGGGTCCCATAGAGATGTCAGATGATGGGAATACTCGTAGGCATCACTCCTCATGGTCTGACTCAGATACTGGGGGGATTATGTTGTGCATTTAGGAGGTCATATTTGGTCATCAGAGTGTATGAAGATATAGGCATGAGTCTACTCAACTTGGAAGATTCCAGGCCAGGCCATAATTCATCAACTTTAAAGCTTTGGAATACTTCACATTTTAACATCTGTTACTGGTTGCATTGTGTCTCCTCCTAAAGATGATAAATGTCTCACCCCCCCCCCCAACACTTTCAGTATGGTCTTATTTGCAGTTGATAAGTTAAATTAGTGTGGCGGGGTGGGGGGGAGGTCCCACTATAAGGCCTTTGATGGTCTTAATCAAGAGAACACTGGACACACAGCCATGCCCACAGAGAAAATCAAGTGAAGAATGTGGGCATCCTGGGGGCACACACACAATCTACAAGATTATAGAACCCATCCAGCAAGCTATCCATTCTTCCTCTGGCCTCAGAGGGATTCCGTCCCATTGACACCATGACAATGAACCTCTAGCCTCCATAATTATGAGACTACAACTTTATGTCATTTAAACCCCAACCTATGGTACAGCCAGCTGTCCACATCTGCAGGTCCCACAACAGAACGTCCTATATCTGCAGGGTCAACCAACATCAAAGCAAAAATATTTGAAAAAAAATCTATATTGAACATGCACAGATTTCTCTCTCTCTCTCTTTATCTGTTTGTTTTTTGAGACATGGTTTCTCTATGTAATCCTAACTGTCCTGAACCTTGCCCTGTAGACCAGGCTGGCCTTAAACTCACAGATTAAAGCCATGTGCTACCACCGGCCAGTTACAGACGTGTCTCTTGTCATTACTCAAATGATAATTTCCTCAGTTTTTACATAGTATTAGATATTGTAAGTCACTTAGAGATGATTTAAAGTGTACAGCAACATGTGTATATACAAATACTGCTCAAGAGACTTGAACATCCACATGTACATTTGGGCATCATTGGGGGGCCTGGAATCAGTACCCCACAGTGACAGCAGCTTACAGTCCTACTGCAGCACTAGCAAAGAATACAATTCTGGAATAGGGATTACAGAGGGTACACAGTAGTACTCAGAGGTTCTCTCATGCATGGTCCACCAGCTTCATGAGTAGGTATCTTCCTTGCTTGTTTTGATAAATACCCTGACAACAGCAACTTAAAGAATGAAGAGTTTATTTTGGCTGACAGCCACAGAGGTAGGGAAGACCTGAAGCAGGGAGGGAAGGCATAGTTGCAGAAGCAGGGAGGCTAGATGGTACATATTGTCCACATTCAGGATGCAGAGACTGAACAGGAAGTGGGGCTAGGCTGAAGGCTCACTGCCCAGGGATTCACTTCCTCCTCAAGGTTCCCCAACCTTCTTCAGGAGCATCACCAGAGCCAACGGGAAACATTTCATACTCAAGTCACAGCACTGGACTCTCCTCCAGGCCTGCGCCTCAGCTGTTAGAGGATTCGCCTTCACACCACCAGAGTCACAGAGCCTTTTCAAACCCAGAATTGGAACTGTATAGGGGACACAGCTCTGCCTCCCCACTGCCAAGTCTCAAGCAGGTATAGGAGTCTGGGAGCTCTCTTACCCTGAAGTAGGACAAATACCCAGAGCTGCTTGATCCTCTACAGTGCCCTATGGCACTGAGCCACAGCAAGGAAGTCACTAGAGATAACCCAGTTCTGCATCTCCTGCTGCACTGTGCTGCTGTCCTCTGTCCCCCTGTCCTTGGCATGCTTGCTGAGGAGGTTTCATCTTGGGTCTGCCGGAGTACATCAGACTACTCTCAGAACCACAGCCTACAAGTAGTCAAGGGGAGAAGCACTGAGGCAAGGATTCTGGAGGTATACACCTGGTTAGGCAGAGGAGAGGCACCCTGAGACTTGTAACTCATGAAACACAGTTCTGCAGCTCCTGAAATCCCCACTGATGAGAAACACAGCCGGTGGAAAGGTATGCCTAGATTGTGAGCATCTGCTGAATACATGGAGAGAGAGAAAGTGATCCAGGTTGAGTCAAGTGACAGCACTTAAATAAACCCTCCCCTCCCTAAACCACAGAAGACCTGGCCCAGGACCTTGGAGATAGCTGAATTCACAGCCTCAGCAGTACTGAGCCAGAGTCAGGGCCCTGATAGGGAAAGGGTAGGCCCTACTCAGAAGATTCTGGGTAAGGAAAAGAACTTACCCCATGGGCAGAACTTCAGGCAATACAGCTGGTCCTGAAGAAGAGAATTGACTCAAGCTTAAGCTATTTATGTAAAGTAGCCAATGGCTTGGCTACTTGATCATGGCCTAAGAAACAAGACTGTGTACTCTATGACGTGGTTCCCTTACAGTAGATGAAGCTGTGTGAGTGGATATCACGTGAAAAGATTTTGGAATGTCACAATGGTGTCCATCAGAAAGCACCCAGTACAGGGCCAGCATAAAACCCCAGAAGAGCAGGGCTCATGTAATCGATGGCTACCAGTGTTTGTCCTTGGGAAGCTGTGCATTATCACCTTGGGACTGGGAAGGGTAAGCATGATGGCAAGAAGCAGGCTGTGTCTGCCAGAAAAGTTTGCACTTCCACTGGACTGGCTGTGGTGATACATTGTATATTTAATGAAATTAGTCTTGAATATCAAAGGACAAAATCATCTACAGTCAAGCCAAGAAGGCCAGGGAGTGATGACCCATGCCTTTCATCCCATCACTTGGGAGATGGTAGAGTTTAAGCTCTAACAGCCAGACAGTGGTAGTGCACGTTAGTCCCAGCACTTGGAAGGCAGAGGCAGGAGGATCTCTGTCAATTTAAGACCAGCTTGGTCTACAAAGCAAGTTCCAGGACAGCCAGGACTGTCGAACAGAAAACCCTGTCTTACAAAACCAAACCAAAACAAGCAAACAAGCAAAAAACCAAAAAAAAAGGCTAGAGATGACTCTCTCCTCTGATATTCCAGGCTATTTTTTATTAAATATACAATATGTCACCACAACTAGCATCATTGTATGTATTCCCAGGCACGAAATGAATAGCAGCCAAATCTCCAAACTGAAGCCAAAGTTCAAAACTAGAGTCTATTGGGGCTATAGAGATGGCTCAGCAGTTAAGCACACCCAGTTAAGAGGACCAAGGTTCAATTCCCAGTACCCTGATGGCAGTTCAAAACATCTGTAACTCCAGTTCTAGGGGATCTAGTGCCCTCCAAGACAGGCAAAACTCCAGCATACATAAAATTAAAAATAATAATAATAAATTAAAAACTAGAGTCTATTGGCTGCATGGGAAGTCTGGGTGTCCTCAGGAAGACCTTGCAACACTGAAAACAGTTACATGCTGTAATCTTCCCCTTAGTTTTTTCCTATAGACAGATGCCTTTGGCCCTTTACTGGGAACACATGTCCACTGGGAAAGGGAAATGTCAAAACCTGTTAGGGACTTTCAGACATGGGCTCTGAAATGACATTAAGCCTGAGGACATTTTTTTAAAAAGTCTTAGAAGAACAAAGGTCACTGTGCTCAGTCACTGAGAAGGACCATAGTAGTCTGGTAGCATGTGTCCTAAGCCTGAATCTAAAACTTTACCCAGGAGTTACTTCCCAGTTCTGAAGCCTATGACAGGGACAGATATTCAAAACCACCTACTCACTAACCCATGGGTTGAGGGTCATCTCAGTAGTGATGCCCTTCAGTCAGACAGGACCTTTTCTTAAAAGCCTAGTTGTGTATGACTAAGTACCCAAGATGCCAGACCATTCAAGTTATTAAAATTGATCTAGGGCAGTGGCTCCAAGTTCATTTCCTCATGCCAAAGAAATTTAACAGCACAGGTCCTCATGGAAGTATGCAAAATGAAAATAGCCTTGATGAAGAATTATTATAGAAGAGTGAGAAATTACAAGGGGGAAAAAACAGCAGGATACACTCCCAAGAGTTGTGAGGGATTTTCAGTGATGGAAAAGATGACTGATTTTCTTCTGCCCAGTGTGTCTACCTTGCAGGTGTCTCAAGGGCTGTTGGTTTCACTACGCTGTCTTCATTTTTATATTTACTGGATGAGCTTGTAGCTTCACCATGGCAGAAAGTCCACTCTAACCCAGCCTCAAGGACATAGTCTTCTTGTTCATGTCATATTCAGCTCTTGTCTATAGGGCAATCAGGGATGGTCCCCCAGGTGAAAACTTCTTATTTTCACCAGCCATTCTTACTGTGGAGTCTGTCATCATGGGCTGCATTAGAAGAAAGGTGTATGAAAAGACAAGAGTATCTGATGTGGGATATCTTTTTTGCATGCTGTGAATTATCATTGGATAATGAAAGAACTGTTTCGGCTTATGGCACGACATCTTAGAAGCAGGCAGGAAATGCAAACATAGGTAAAGGGAAATGAGGGTAGAGTCAGACAGAGTTGCTGTTAGCTGCTGCCAAGAGAGAAAGATGTAAAGGAATTCAGGTAAGGTATTAGAGATGAGTTAAGATGAAAGAGCTAACTAGCAATAAGCCTGAGCGCCTCTATCTATTCTTGAATTTTCCACCTATTTTTAAGATGCTTTACCATAGGTCAAAACAGTTCCTTTATCTACCAATGATATTTACAGTGTACAGAAAGACATCCCACATCAAGTACCTCCTATATGTTCCTCAGGGGCTTTGAGGGACAGCTGGTCTGTTTACCATTGCGTTAAAGCCCTGTCCCTCACCTTACCTGTTTGGCTTGATTATCTCATACAAGACTACAGCCCCCTTATTCATCTTTTCTCAGTGCTCCAAACTCTGCTGTTTTAACCTCCAATCCTTTTAACCACAGATTCTGCTTAAGCTACAAAATAGTCTGAAGTTTTAATGTGGGTCCTAATCTTTTCTCCTACAAAGTGCAAGCTTCTGCCTCAATACGAAGAGCAAGGCATGTCCCACTCCAAAGGAAGCTCCAGAGCTCTCAGTCACTGTGGTAAGAATGGTCTGATATGAGGTAGGCTGACTGTTACTTCCCCCAGTAGATTTGACTCTCTGCTATGCATATTTGTCTTATGAGGCTTGGAGAATGACAAGGGATTTCTGTAAATTTGACTCGGTTTCAACTCCACCTGTTGTTCCAGATGTAGTTCAAGAACATGCCAGATGTGTTTCCAGACTTCAGCTTTCAGCATGGCTCTTGGCACCTGGCCTGCTTTGCATTAATTAACTGTTTGATTTCCTCATTTCTGCCTGTAAAGAAATAAGTGAGCATCTTAGGTTCCAAGTGAGAACATGGCTAAGTCACCGAGATCAGGCACTGAATGGCTGGTGGGGTTTCACCATCCTCAGAAACTGCAGAAGGGTAGTGGGGAGCTGCACATGATCTGTGTTGCTCCTCTGGAACTATTCTCCCTTTTCCTACCATACTCTATGTCTGCAATGACCTATGGGCTCTGGGAAAGTTATATTTTTGTCAACTTGACACAATCTTGGAAGAAGAATCCTCAGTTGAAAAATTGAATCCCTCCATCAGATTGGCCTATAGGCAAATCTGTGGGACATTTTCATAACTAATAGCTGAAGTGGGGGGCACAGCCAATTGTAGACGGCTCCACCTCTGGGAAGTGGTCCTGAGCTGTGGAAGAAAGGATGGAGAGTAAGCCAGCAGGCAGCACTCCTCCGTGATCTCTGCTTCCGTTTCTGCCTCCAGGTTCCTTCCTTGAGTTGTGGCCCCAGCTGCCTTTGATAATGGACCATGGTGTAGAAGTATAAGCCAAATAAATCATTCCCTGCCCAAGTTGCTTTTTGGTAATGATGTCTTCTCGCAGCATAGAAAGTTAATGAGGACCAGCTCCTAGCTCTCTGTTTGGGTTTACTCAGAGGGAAATATTATAGGAAGACAGGAGAGAGAAGAGTGATTCTGGGTTCTCTCTGACTTCTGCTTTCCTTACAGAGCATGGTGAATTGGCCATGTGCTCATGCTAGACTATAGAAACTATCCTTTGGCCATCTCTAACACATGCATCCTTTGGCCATCTCTAACAGATGCCAGCCGCAATGGATTCCAGAAAGGATGCCACCCCACCCCACCCCCCATTAGGCCTGGGTGCTATCAGCTACTCTATGCTGCTAACATCAGAGAATGGTCCTTTGGATCTTTAGCTCTATTCTACCTTTGCTAACAGTCTTTTCACTTTTTTTTTTTTTAAATTTCATTTGAAAGTACTACATACAGGCTTTCTAGTGATACCTTGACCTCCTCAATTAGGAAGTGAATGACTTACTTCATTTTCCCGGTTTTTCTTTGGTATTATTATCTCAGTGAAGCAGAGTTGTCCAAAAAGACAGGACCAGTAGATAGGAGAGGAGGGATAAGGAAAGAGGAAACAGAAAGAGAGAGGAGGAGAGGCAATATGAGACCTATTAAAGGAAATGGTTCCTGTGATTATGGAGGCTGAGCATTCCTCACAGGTTGGCTGGGGACCCCGGGAATCAGGTCACATAATTTAGTGCAAGTTTCAGAATGATGGAAACTGAAGGAACAGTTCCTGGAGCAAAGTGTAGCAATTTTCTCTTAATTGAAGCATTCTATCCTGGACTGAGGCACATTAAAACTGCCAAGACAAAACAAGACTGGTGAAGTCAACAACTCACAAGTCTCAGTAAGTTCCTGAAACTGCCAAGATGCACACATTCCATCCCCAAAGTTAAGTTAGCAGTGAGAATTTGAGAAGTAGTGACTCTTTGTATAGCTGAAGTGACACTGAGCCCATAGCTCCAAAGAAAGAGTGTTCCTTTATGCTACTACGAGCTTTCCATGTAATGATTTCTGGGACACGGTAGCCCCCATGTGGTATATTCAATATGGTGCCAGCAGAATACCACGGAACAGAGGGCACACCCCTAGGCATGGCTACGTAAATCTGTGCCTACCCACTCTCTTAAAAGGAGCCACCATGTAAAAGTTCTCTCTCTCTCCCCTCCCCCCTTCTTTCTCTCTCCCCACTCTCTTTCCACAACTCCCCTGAATAAACTCTCATGTGGCATCTGGTAATGTGTGTGTCTACATCTCACGCACAAAACCAACTTATTCAGTGATAAGGCTAATGTCAAGTCTTCATGCTCCTATATGTAGGCCTTCACCTATGTCCTTGTAAGTAGCCCCAGTAAGACCACTGATTCATGAGGTTAGATTCTAGTGGAGTCATTGGTTTGGTCTACCATCAGATGACTTATCTGGAGTAAATTGATGTTTTGTCACATCTCGCCAGGAAAAGTCATACAACATGTAAGCTTAAATTTTGGACATCTTAAGGCAGGGGGAGAGTGCTTTAGAGAGCTCAGTTACCCTCTCCATGTGTGTGTCTTCTCTGGTCCCTGACTGATTACATGATGCCTGTCCAAACTGAAGATGTATCTTCTCCGCTTAGTCCAATGACTCATGTGCCAAGCTCTTCTAGACATATCTTTGCAGAACTCCCAGAGCTAATATGTTAACAGTTCTCTGGATATTCCACCACTGGGTCCACTTGGCACCTGAAATCAACCATCACACCATACAACCTGTGCTAGGCCTGGAGGATACCATTGAAGCAAAACAAGATAAGCTCGCTGCCTTAGAGCTTTGGGGAAGAGATGGGCGTAAATGCAAAAGTTGCTCAAACCATGGGAAATGTCAAATGAGGCAAACATGGGAGCTCCATGTTAGAAAAGTCTCTGCTGGGTGAGGGTGCCTATGCTGCAGGAAGAAGGGACAGCATGTTCAGAGGCATTGGAACTAAAGGCTCATGTGGAAGAGGCTAGAGAAACTGGGGGCTATACAGTAGACTTTATCCTAATGAAGAACGTAGATGTGAATAATGGTTCTCAGATGCCTCAAGGGCATGTCTTCTGAGACCCATCCTTCTACAGCCCTTCCCTTTCAATGTGGTGACTCTTACTTAATCCTGATAAACAGAATCCAGCAACGGTGATGAGGTGACCCTTTCGACTCTGGGCTTCATACATGAGCTGTGGCTTTTTTTTGGGTGCTCTTTCATTCATGTCTCTTACTTACAGCTGCCATGTTGAGACAGTGCTTGGGCAATATAGGTGATGTCCTATGTCACATCCAGGCCTAATGGCACTATGAGTGTGAGTCCGATGATCCTCATTGGTAAGCTTGGCTCATCTGAGCTCTTCAGGGGCTGCAACTGTACCCACTGTAACAAAACTGCCATCCCCTGAGAGTCTGGAAGCCATGAGCACTGTCTTAGTTAGGGCTTCTGTTGCTGTGAAGAGACACCATGACCACAACAACTTTCATAATGAAAAACATTTAATTGGGGCTGGCTTAGTTTCATAGGGTTAGTCCATTATCATCATGGCAGGAAGCGTGGCAAGTATAGGTAGACACAGTGCTGGAGAAAGGGCTGAGAGCTCTACATTTTGATCTGTAGGCAATAGAAAGTGACCTGAGTCCCATACTGGCCATACTTTGAGTATGTGAGACCTCAAAGCCCATCCCCAAAGAGACACCCTTCCTCCAACAAGGCCACGCCTCCTAGGAGTGCCACTCCCTGTAGACCAAGCATTCAAACACATGAATGTATGGGGGCCATGCCTCTTCAAACACCACAGTTTCTATTACAGTGAAGAGACACCATGATCACAGCAACTCTTATAAAGGAAAATATTTAATTGGGGCTAGCTGATAGTTTCAGAGGGACAAGAAGCATGGCAGCGTGCAGGCAGACATGGTGCTGGAGAAGGAGCTGAGAGTCCTACCTATTGATCCACAGGCAGCAGAAGGAGATGAGCAAATGAGGCCTCAAAGCCCCACCTCCACAGTGACACACCTCCTCCAAGGCCACACCTCCTAATAGTGCCACTCCCTATGGCCCAGGCACTCAAACACAGGTTGAGTCTATGGGAGGGTCATTCAGATTCAAACCACCACAAATACTAACCTAGCCATGCCAAGCGGAGTTAACCATGCCCAGGCTACTCACAGAATGAGCTGATAACAAATATTTGCTCTTTTGAGTTGTAAAGTTTGGGACTAATTTTCTATGAGAGGAATTAATCCTGGAAAATAATGGAGTCTATCAACTTACAGAGCCCAAAGGTTTATTTGGACTGACTGTTTTACAGTTTCTACCTGTCACTGATTGGCTCCACTGTTTAGGGGTGAGTCCGTGCATCATGGCAGGGTGCATTTGAGAGAAGGCCCTGTTCACTTATGGCAGCTGGAAAGCACAGAGAAAGAAAAGAAGGGACTGGTGTCCCAAATCGCTTTCAAAGGCTTAGTCCTGTGGACCTAACTTCCTTCCATTAGCCCCACCTCCTAAAGGTTCTGCAGCTTCACAGTAGTAACCTTGGCTGGCATCCAAGCCTGTAACAAATGCACCTGCGATCATGGCTGTAGTTAGCACAGCACGTGCTCCATGGGAGAAGCACATTTCATCCATTCAACGAATCTTGAGGTCCCACTAAGTGCCAGGTACCTTGTAGGTGTTGACAGCATGCACCGAAATGACTGATGTAGCTGTTTCAGAGTGGGTAGTGGAGGGGCCTGCTTTGAAGTCCTGAAGGAACAAAAGAGGACATTAGGAATGGTCTTCTCCCTGCAGGTACCTAGGTAGCTTGTCAAGACTTAACATCACCAGTTCCTATTTCCCCCCCACCCTGCTGGGAAAAGACTGATAAGCAGACACATAGGTTTACTCCACCGTTCTAAAGTTGCTTTTGTAGGTATAGATATATTATAAGAAACACAGGGAACTTCTTTGGGTGTTTTTATTGTTTCGTTTTGTTTTTTTGTAACAGCTATAAAGAACTCCAAGCATAAATGTGTCCTTCACCCAGCACCTCGATTCATTGTTAGATTGTTTATAGCCACATGCTTTACAAGCTGTACATCACCACAGAACTCTACACTGGGAGTACCTAGAAGTGGGTCAAACCATATCGGGATGTGTAACTTTGACCAAACTTGCCAATTACCATGGCAACCGTACTATGGACTGGAAACCTCCTCATTTACAAACCATGGTTCTGATAACAGAGTCTGCTGACCCCACCCCCACCCCAAACCATCAACAGCATTATAAAATCTTCTCTATCAATCTGGTCAGTAAGAAATGGCAGCTCAGGAGCAGTCTGGAGCTAGCCTGCTTCACTGTGCGGGAGGCTTTTTTGCTTCTGTGATGCTGATAGCACAGGTGTGCTGTAAACATGATTATAAATAAATAAATACCCTATGCATGACGCTCTTTCTGCCAAGAGCAGAACAGATTGAGAGGACCAGAGAGGATGCTACAAGCCCAGCTGAAGGGGGATGGGGAGATAGAGAGAGGCAGATGGACCGAAAGCTAAAGAAACAGGCCTTTGTCAGCAGCCTGCTCTTAGCAGGAGGGCTGGTGAGGGAGCGGGCCTGCCAGGACTCCTCTTCATTCTCTGGCTTGAGCAGAGAGAGAAGTGATGCCCTTCCTGGAGACAGGCAGAGCTGAAGGAGAGCCAGCTGGGGGAGGAGGGCGCGCCAATATGTTTCTATGGCTGCTACAAAAACCCTCAACTTGCATTTACTATATCCTGTTCTTCCTCCTACACCTTAATGGAGTTTCACATTTTAACACATGTGAGATTTAACATATTTCAAATACCAAGTCAGTAAACCACACACAGTGACCTGTCAGGACAGCTATGGTCTGCGAATTTGAGGGAGCTCATTTGCATAAGAAGGCAGTGGGTGTGGCTGCTGGAGCTACTCCTGCTAAGGAAGGGTACAGAGAGTCAGGCTGCCTGAAATTGATGCCTGAATTGAAAAGATGGCTTCCCTCCATCTTTGCTCACATGAAGTATGTGAAGTTCTTTGGTCTTCTGAGGTATGTCTGAGGCACACGGTGCGACATTGGTGCTCTCTGGTTGGCTGCACCAGACTCGAGCTAAGTCCCAGAGTGTGCTCTGCTCAGTGAGAAAGACAACTCCAAAGGGGAAGCACAGCAGGCCGTCACCTCAGAATAGCAGCTAAGTTACACAGGTGGTCTTGGGCCCATCCATGTGGTATTTTCCCGGGAATCCCACACTTCTTGCAATGCATGAGCTCAGATTATTGGCTGTGAGCACTATCCCCAAGCTGTCAAAACTCAGAGCATAAATAATATCCTGGCTTTCATGCTTCAAAAATGGAAGGCAAAAAAAGTGAGCTGCATTTGGTTCCCTGTTCAGCATCTCAATCAATGGGCTTCAGACTGTTTCCCAATCAGAAAGAAACATGAGCATGGTCTCACAGCTGATTCCACCCATAAAATCCCAGACTTCACCCCAGGTCCACTGACCCAGAGAATCTCCTCGCAATGCAATTAGCCTACCAGAACCCCCTACCGGGACAACCCCCCCCCCCACACACACACACACACTGTGCTGTACAGTCAAGGCTGGGAAGCACTGGCCTGAGAGCCACTGAGAACCAATGGCTGGGAGAGTTCTGCAGACCACACATAGAGAATAAGGATACACAGTGTGTGCCTCTGGTGAGACCCTCAAGACAGATATCAACAGTGACTGGAGTACCTAGAAAGAGATTGAGCTACAGGACCAGAGAAGAAGCAAGAAACCAGGTAGAGTCCATGCCCAGTTATAGCGGCCTGTAATGTGAAATATCCTGAGACCCAACCCACATCTAGAGGCTTGTGCCTTTATCCTCACACAAAGGCATTCAAATCATCACCTACCAGGTTCCATCTCTTAAGGCCCTACCACTTTTCAATACTGTCGCACTGGGGACAAGATTTTCATCTCATGAAGCCTTGGGAGACAAACCACACGTGGGCCTCTGGCAGTGCCGTTCAAACTCCCTGAGAAGAGACACCTGGTGGGTGCAGACAGGATCCATCAGGATGAGAGCTTGAGCTGAGGACAAGTTGGTGAGGAGACAGATATGCTGAGCCAGCCGGCAGCAGAACTCTAAGGCACATGGATGCTACAATAGACAGCAGTGTGGAACGCTGAGGCCAGGAAAGAAGAGCTTCACAAAGCTGCTAGAATGAGGACACAGGCCCAGCCAGGTCCCAGGATACTGAGCCTTCTCCCCACACCGTTCTCCAGCTGCACTGGCTGCTGGCCTGAGAGTTACTGTTCTATGGAGCTGAAAGTCGTGAAGCAACTACTGTTATGACAAGATGGCGCTCACATGATAAAATCAGGGCTTCTGTGGGACATCATAGGTATGGAAAATAGACGTTAAAACAAAGTGATTAATTCACAGCTGAAATAGGAGATAAAAGAATCCTCAGGCCAAGTATGGCAGTGCACATCTTTAATCCTGGCACTCGGGAGGTAGAGGCAGGGGGATCTCTGAGTTTGAGGCTAACATATTGAGTTTCAGAACAGCCAGGGCTAGATAGAGAGACCCTCTCAAAAAAGAAAAGGAGGAGGAGGAGAAAAGAGGGAGGAAGGGAGGGAGGGAGGGGGGGAATGAGGGAGAGAGGGAGGGAGGGAGGGAGGGAGGGGGAGGAAACATGGTGGTATGTGCCTGTAATCCTAGCATTTCAGAGACTGAGGCAGGAGGTGGCAGTGAGTTTAAGTCTACCCTGGGCTACATAGAAAAACTCTCTCAAAAATACTAAACAAGGGGTCTGGAGAGATAGTTTAGAGGTTAAGAACACCAGAGGCTTTTGCAAAAGGGTCCCCAGAACTCATGTGAAGCGGCTCACAATTGTGAGTAACCCCAGATCCAGTGATCTGGTGCCTTCTTCTGGCTTCTTGGGGCAACTGCATGCATGTGGTATACATAAACTCAAAAGTATGCTGGTCCCTGTGCTTGCTGGCAGGCTCTCTCCCTCCCTCCCTCCCTCCCTCCCTCTCTCTCTCTCTCTCTCTCCCTCTCTCACATACCCAAAACAACAACAATAATAATAAACAAACAGAAAATAAACTAAAACTCCAGACAGGACAGTGCCTATCAAAATCATCATAGTCTACTTTCAGTTCAGAATATGCTGTACACAGTACACTCTCCAGGGGACAAGGACAATAAACAAATTAAGTGTTTAGAATTAGATACTAAGTAATTGCTAAATTATACAATTATTAAAGAATTGGTTAATTAATGTAACTATCTTCAGAATGCAAAATACAAATGAAGAAGAGACAGGCAAGGCACAGGGTAACAAAGACATCACATTCAAGTCTTATGATTATAGAGAGAACTCAAGAAACTCAGCAAGAAGAAGGCAGACACCCAGTGGGAACAACTGAGCAAAAGACTGGACAGGCACATCACAAAGAAGAGAATACTTAAAACATTGGAAACACAGGAGATGGTGCTCGTGCATAAAAATGAACAAAGTGCACATTAAAACTGTAGCAGCAGGCTGCGGATGTGAGCCAGTGATGGTGTGACGGACTGTATGTGCAGGAGGCTGCGGGTGTGAGCCAGTGATGGTGTGACGGACTGCATGTGCAGGAGGCTGCGGGTGTGAACCAGCGATGGTGTAAAGACTGTGTGCACAGGGCCTTGTGCAGAGATTTCACCTCGAGCATTGCAAAAACAAACTAAACCCACACTGAGTCATTGACTTCAGGACAACTACAACCTATGAGACAGGTAACTCCAAGTACTAGCCAGGAGATGAATAAATGAAGCCCTCATGCATAGCCTTCATGAACTTCTACAGTAGTCTGAGGGGAGAGGGGTGGTGTGTTGTGTGTGCACATGTATGTGAGTATACATGGCTGTGCATCTACAGAAGCAAAGGGGAATTCCTGTGTCCTGCCATCACTCTCTGCCTTACTCTCCAGAGACAGGGTCTTTCGCTGAACCTGGAATGAGAAACAACAAAATCCAGGAATAATGTAATCATGTTAATTTTTAGGGTTATCAACTAACGTTGATCTTATAATCAAGCAAGAAAAAAGAATCGGCAAATAAATATTTGAAAAGAATGTAGGGATCTTTTATCATTCATAGGCAATAGGTTTGCTTCCCTGGCAATCCTAAGAAAACGAATGAGAAGTTATAAAATGATTTCAGTAACATGGCCCAATATAATACCAAATATATAAAACTCAAAAGGTTTTATGTACTACATCTTTGGTTAATCAAAAATAAGATGAAAGAAGGTGGTGTTAGTAAAGAACCTGAATTTAACTAAGAAACACAAAGGCGAGGCTCAGTGAGTAGCCTAATGCACTATGTCCAGGCCAGAGCTGCTCTGTGAGGCTCAGAAGCCCCGCTGTTCATCCAAGTCCCAGTGCAACCACAGTCAGAAGGTAATGGATTTGTGTGAGTGCACTCTGATTCTGAGAAATGTATTTACCAACTTGGTCTCAAGACTTATTACATGTCTTGTTGCTGTTGCTGTTGGTGTTCATGTTGGAAATGTAACCCAAGACCTCACTGATGTTAAGCACATACTGTATCACTGAGCTATGCCCTCAGGCCTCATCACAGATACTAAGTAAATATTGTAATACTAGTTCAGAGACAGGATGGGCCAACAGAAAATGTTAAATGAAATACCCAAGATCAGATTCATGTTATGTGGAGATTTTTTTTTTAGCTACTGGAAAAAAAAATGTTTTAAATCAGTAGAGAAATAACTTGTTATTAAGTAAATAGTCCAGGGGAAGTTGGCTAATCTATGTGGAAAATAATTTAAAATAAAACTCAGAGAAAACATCCATAAATGTAATTTTAAATAATTAGAATGAAATAAGGGAGAGTGGTTTTGAACTCATTAGAGAGATAATTAAACCCAACCTGCATGAAGAGAGGACCTTCAAATGCAGAACACTTTGTACAGAAGAAAACAAACCAACATCACTAAATCTTACTGTCTCAAAGCCTTAAACTGTGCTCATGAGAGAAGATCCTCCCTGCAATAGACAGAGACCATTACTGAAAACCACAGCTAGCCAAAATTCAGAGAGCAACTGATCATGGCCTGTCCAGCCCCAGTGCTTGTGCATCCAACCAAGGCTCACAGAACATATCAGAAGGAGCAGAGAGAGGTTCTAAGAGCCAAGTGACCAGGAGGTCTAATGTGAAATTGTATCTACAAGAAGTGGCAGGGAGCCAGGCCTTCACGGTGGTGCACGCTGTTTATGCCAGCACTAGGGAGGCAGAGGCAAGCAGACTTCCCCGAGTTCCAGGCCAACTGATGCATGTGGGTTTCAGTCTAGCCAGGGCTACACAGTAAACAAACAAAAAACAAGTAACAGAAAACTATGCCCAAGACCTAACAATATAGCTGGCTAAAAAAGACCTATAAAGTGTCAGCATCAATAGATATGTTAATGTGGAAACAGAAATCTCACCTGGTCCCACCCCTACACAAATATCTGCAACATAATAGTTGCTGAAAGAGGAACAGTTGGTCTTCCCCAATAATGAGCCTTCTAATTTGTTATTCAACACAAAGTGATCAGTGCTGAAATTATATACACACAAGCCACAATAGATGTACTCAGCAGACTGCATTATATATTTATGCACATATATGTAATAATAATATAAAAAGAAGATATGAGAGGGGCTGGGTAGAGAAAGGGGAATAAGAAAATGATATTATTTCGGTAAAATTGAAAAGACCTCCAGTATGAGATCAAGTGCAATAAAATAAATAATAAGTCATAAGCAGAAATGTTCCAAAATTCTTTCCAAGCCAATAATTAGTGTACCAATTATACAACTAATTCCTGTAAGTCGGTAGGAAAGGGAAGCCTGCTGTTGGAAAAAGATGGCCAAGGATATGGCTGGTAATTAACAAAAGAAAAACACAGACCTGTTACACAGACCTGTTCAGCAGTATTACAAACAGTTGGTGATGGCGAGAGCTTGCCTCAAGTATGTAGGACCCTGGATTTAACTGCCAGCATGGCAAAAAAAAAAAAAAAAAAAAAAAAGTAACTGAACCTTTCCAGTAATCAATGGAAAGTTAAAACAAAATGTCACTTCCCTCCATTACACCAGGACATAACTGTTAACACCAAGTCTTGATAAGATCTTGGGTAAAAACAAGTAGTCCTGTAGATGGCTGGTGGAAGTGTAAAGGTAGCTTTGGTGGCATTAGTGAAAATGTGAATGTTGTAAATTCTATGGTCAACAGTTCCATCTCTAGATATCTGCTCTAGGAAAGGGCACTGCCAAGGATGAGGCCCTAGATAGCATTGCATAGCACAGTGAGAGCCTTGGACTAACTCACTGCTGATCCATGTGACCCCGTGAATAGAGCTGAGAAAGATGCCACTCTCTAAGTCCACTTAGGGTAAGCACCATTCTGTGGCTTTGTTACAGTGAGGTTTCTTGCCCTGTCCTGACAGAGGGCCAGACCCACAGACCTGCAGTACCAGACTGCTTAGCTGTCCACCACTGCTAAGGCCCCCCAATGACTCAGATGCTTATATTAACTTCATGCTGTTTGGCCTATGGCTCAGGCACATTGCTAGCTAGCTCTTTCATCTTAACCCATTCTCATTAATCTGTCTACCACGTGGCCCGTGGCTCACCTGTGTTCCTTACATGTTTCACCTTTGGGCTTCTGGCTCGTTCTGTTTCACTCTGCCATTCTCCTACATATGCTCTGATTTCCCTGTCTACTTTTTCTATGGTGCCTGCCATTGCCAAAAACTAGTCATTTATTTAAAGAATGATATTCACAGCATACAGAAAGACATTCCCACATCACCTCCCTGCTTCTGTCTAATCAAAAAGGAATGTTTCAATTTTAACATAGCAAAATTACATATAACAAAACAGCTATCAAGCAAGAATTACAGTTACAATATGTAGTCTATTTGTATTTAGCAGAAGTAAAGAAAATATTCTATCATCTACCTTATCCTTGTGAACCTAGTTTTATATCCAAGATACCTTTTAAAATAACTAGGAAAAACTACACCTATAACTATCTAATCTTTAACTACATCAAAGACCACAAAAGGATATAATATTTACCCAAGGAAACAGAGCATGCAAACAACTTCCAAAATCTAGAAATGACAGAGATGACACCTATCTGCCTGGACAGTCACCCAAAGTTCCTTTATAAAGTTGGGGAATCCATCTTCAGCCTACAGGCCCAGAGTCTGTGGCATATCTTTCAGTGAAGCAGGAAATCTGAAGGACTGCTCTGCCCATTCTGGTATAGTTCATCAGTCGCTTCTCCTTGTACCCTGAAGAGTGTCTGGCCTTTTTCTCTGCAAAACAGGAACCTCAAGGACCATCTCAGCTTGTTCTGCCAAAGTTCAGAGGTCACCTTCCTACGAAACCTGCATGCCCAGTTTAAAGACCATACTGTCAAGCAGTAAATGCAAGAACAGGTTCTTGTCTGGGGGCTAACCATTTCCACAAAGAAAGTAGACTCCATATGGAGTTTTTTTGATATCCATTCTTCTCTTGAAGTAGATTGGTGCTGCCAAGAGCAGATCTGTCTCACTGTCCAGAAAAGTCTAAGTTCTTAAAATATTTTAAAATACCATATTCTGTAGGTCTTAAAAGTGTTTAAAGATTATCTATCTATATGAAATATATCTTTGTATACATAAAAATCTAACTAACATGCATTTCTTAACTATACATTACAATTTTATATCAGTTATATAAACATCATACCTTAAACAAGAGTAGAAAAATACATATATACTGCATAATAAAACTGACCTTAAATTTGTATCAATAAGCCAAAATCAAAACCAATGCAAAACATTTTCAGATTAACAGCTGATTTTGGATTAAAGTAAATTGAATAATCTAGTTTTTAAAAAATCACTCATATACCATATCCCCTTTTTCTTCTTAGAAAGAAATTAACTATGACCATTAACCATTTATAATAAAAACAAACATTTATAAACAATATTTTGGGAATTTAGGCATAGTTTTCCATTACTACTTCCTACTGATTAAGAAACACAGGTAATCTCACGGTTCTTGAGACTGGATCATCTTAGTCTGCAGCCCTGAAGCTGATGTGACCATCTCTTCCCATCTGAGAATTTACAGGTGGTCTTGGTTGATGAAACCATATTTGTCTGGAAACAATCCACAGCTTCTCATCTTCTGTGGAAACAAAAGCAGAACTCTTCCAAAGCAATATATTCTTAGACACAAATTTCAAAATCAAGATACCTTTAAAATATAGATTTTTGTTTAACTTAGCAGCCTTTGCAATCCATTGTCTTTCTGCAGTTAGCTCTTTAACAGTTAAAAAATTAAAACACAATAATAACCATAATCCAGACTTTATGTCTATTTTCCATCTTTACATAGCTTATATTTTTATCACTCTATTTCTCTTTTTTACAGATTTCCTTCATCCTTTCTTTTATCTCTGAAGCCTATGTACATTTTATACACATTGTAACCCGTTTACAGGAGTTTTTCCCCCATCTGAATCTGTTTTGTTGTGAATCTTTAATCATTTTCCAACCAGAAGAGCTTTAAAATGCTAGCACTCTCTTAAAGAGCCACACAGTTTTTGCCAATAAAGCTGAGTCAGGAACTTCTCTTAAAGGGACCGTGTCTCTGTTGGCCACCAGCAAACAGCAGAACCAAGAAATGCTGCTAGAAAGAAATTAACTATGTTCCCTCCTTCCTTTTTCTTTCTTCTGCATATGGAGATGTGGTAGCTGTCCAAGTGTGCGCTAATCTTAGAGGAAAGGCAAGAGAATGGATCACCCTGACAGATAGCTCAAATCATTCCTGACTGATTTAGCATGTTTTAAAAAGCGTGACTGTTGTGGGTTGAATATGAATTGTTCCCCATATGCTTACGCATTTGGTCCTCAGCTGATGGTGCTGTTTGGGAAGGTCACAGAACCTACAGGAGGCAGACTCGCTGACACTCTAGGGTTAGGATTTGAAGCTTTGTAGCCTGGCCCTACTTCCTGTTGTCTGCCTGCTTCCAGACTGCTGCTGTGATGTGACAGGCTGCCCTTTTCCCACAGCCATGTTTTCCTACCACAATGGACTACACTCTCTCGGGAACTGTGAGACAGGATAAATTCTCCCTCCTTTAGGTTGCTTGGGCCAAAGTGCTTCTTTACAGCAGCAGAAGAGAAATGAAGACAGTGACCATCATAGAAGAGAGGCAAAGGAAACCTCAGGGCAGCTCTGAAAGTACAATTTATATATGCCAGTAAAATAAAACCAAAGTGTGCTCATGAGTGGCTCATGCTGGTTGGAAAGTAGAACACATTGTAAGTTCTCAGATTTCCTTGCCTTTTCTCCTTAAGCCCTGTCCAACCTAAATGCACACACATTTTAAACTGGATGTTTAGGGAATTTATTCACATACACACACACACATACACAAAGACAGACACACACACATTCACACAGACACACACACATACACACACACACACAGACACACACAGACAGACCCACACATACACACACACACACACATACATAGACACAGACACACAGACACATACACATATACACAGACAGACAGGCAAACACTCAAAGGAACCACTCAGAGAGAAAGTCCCAGCTGTTAAGAAATTAGATCCAGACACTGGACCCACTGAGCCTTGGCCTTTGATTTTCATTGCTTCTCACCACCCCTCACCCCACGTCACCCTTCACCCCACGTCACCCCTCACCCCACGTCACCCCTCACCCCACGTCACCCCTCACCCCACCTCACCTCTTACCCCACCTCACCCCTCACCCCACCTCACCCCTCACCCCACCTCACCCCTCACCCCACCTCACCCCCCACCCATTGGTGGGGTGGGGTTTTATTATAGCAATTTCAAAAGACCAAGGGAAGTGGCACAGGTGATTGCATGATGCCTTGTGCTCATGGGATACAGTGAGGCAAGGCCTTTGGAGTGTCAACAACTATACTGTGTTCTCACAAGTCAATTATCTTAATTGGGTCTCTTCCTGAGCAAAATGTCCACTGTGGATAAGTACTGTAATTTTTTTTTCTTCCTGTTTTCGGTGGTCTTTAGTACAGTGGTAAGGGAGTATTTTCACTTCAGTGTATAGAGGTCAACTCAACCATCCATGCACAGGTGAAGAAAGGACAAGATGTCAAGGAGGATGGAGCTCATAGACTCCCTTAAGACGCCAGGCTTCTTAAGCTAGGCTTGGTGATGCACACCTGCAATACCAGCATCCAGTGGGCTGAGGGAGGAGAATCAGGAGTTCAAGTTTACCCTAGGTGACTTAGAGAATTAGTGGCTAGCATCAACTATCTTAAAACAAACAAAGCCTGCCTTAAAACAAAGAAAGAGCCCCTCAAACACACACAAAGAAAGACACCTTGAGGTGTGTAGTGATGTAATTAAGAGTTTAGGGCTAATATAAAAAAAAAATCAACCTGCTGTGGGATGGTCTTTCTGTGTGCTGTGAATATGTGTTGCTACTATAGGTTAGTAAAGAAGCTGCTTTGGCCAGCCTGCCAGGAAATCCAAGAGAGATACAGGGAGAAGAAAAGCAGAGTCAGGGAAGACGCTGTCAGATGTGTGCGTGGGGGAAAAGCTATGAGACACATGGCCATACATGGATTAGTAGAAATGGGTCATCTAAAGTGAAAGAATGAGTTAGTAATAGCCTGAGGCATAGACAAGGCAGGTTTGTGGTTAACATTAATCCTCTGAGTGATAATTTTAGAAGTAGATGTGGGACCACAGGGAAGTTTCCTGATACAAGGAATCACAAATATTCATGGAAAAGAAGTCAAAGCATTTTGTAATGAAAGAGAACAAATGATACTATGTACTTTCTGCCAACCCCTAGCTGGTCATTATTATGTAATAACACACACAGCATACACACACACAGACACACACACACAGACACACACACATACATATACACACATATACACATATACATATACACACATACATACACACCCATACAGCATACACACACAGACACACACACATACACACACATATACATGTGGTGGGATTCAGGTCAGCCGATAAGGTCCCAAGACGCTTAACCAGGGTCCCGGGCTCCTGGAGGGGGTGTGGCCAACCCCATTGATAAGGGGCTGCTGGGACAAGAAGAATGAATATTTTGGCAGACTTCAATAAAGGAACAAAGACCAAAATTGAGAATACGAACAGATAATATTTATATCCAGGGTTTAGTTGACACGGGGGCTGACGTTTTGATCATAACCCCACAATCATGGCATCCAAGATGGCCTTTACAGGCAGTAGATATCCAGTTTCTGGGTATTGGAACAATATCTCAGGTGAAACAGAGTGTGAGATGGCTTGAATGCATAGGACCAGAAGGTCAAAAGGATGTTTGAAGCCATATATGGCTGACATAGCAGTGAATCTGTGGGGTTGTGACCTTCTAATGCAATGGAATACCCAGATTAAAATCCCTCCTGGTTCTGATATCAACCAGAGACTCAATTATGTTTCCAAGAATGATGCTTTAAGGTACTATGGAGAAAATTCACCAGCCATTCAGGTTGTACAAAAGAATTGCCCAATAACCACAGAACCTAAAATGACACTCACAGAACTGCCTTTGAAATGATTAACAGAAAAGCCTATTTGGGTTCAACAATGGCCTTTGACAAGAGAAAAACTTCGGGCTTTGGAACAGTTGGTACAGGAGTAGTTACAGGCTCAGCATATCGAAGAATCAACCAGTCTATGGAATTCTCCTGTTTTTGTTGTCAAGAAAAAATCTGGAAAATTGAGGATGGTGACAGATTTAAGAGCAATTAATAAGGTGATTCAACCTATGGGCTCCTTACAATCTGGTATTCCCCGGCCTTCTCTGCTACCTAAAGGATGGCCTATTGCAGTTATTGATTTGAAGGATTTTTTTTTTTTTACCATACCTTTACAGGAACAGGACAAAGAGAAATTTGCTTTCACAGTGCCTACTCTTAATAACTCAGGGCCAGATAAGAGGTAGCAATGGAGAGTCCTTCCCCAAGGAATGTTGAATAGTCCCACCTTATGCCAATATTTTGTACAACAACCACTAGAAATACTGCGCAAGCACTTCCCACAATCTATCATTTACCATTATATGGATGATATTTTGTTGGCAGACCCAAACCCAAAGACATTAGAAACACTGTTTGAAGAACTAAAGAAAATACTGCCTGATTGGAGACTACAAATAGCTCCAGAAAAAGTACAGAGGGGAGATTCTATCAATTATTTAGGATATAAAATAGGTTTACAAAAAATTAGGCCACAAAAGGTAAAATTAAATAGAGATAAATTGAAGACTCTTAACGATTTTCAAAAGTTACTAGGAGATATTGCTCATATATAGCCCATGATTGGTATAAAAACTATGAGCTAGTTAATTTGTTCAAGACTTTGGACAGTACAAGGATTTAAATAGTCCAAGAGAATTATCTGATGAGGCCGAGAAAGAGTTAGAGTTGGTGGAAAAGAAACCTCAAGAAGCACATGTGGATCGTGTGGATCCAGACCTGGATTGCATACTTGTTATTTTACCCTCTAGACAATCTCCAACAGGAATCTTAATGCAAAGAGAAAGCATTATATTAGAATGGCTATTTCTGCCACATAGGCCAAGCAAGAAGATGAAGACATATATCGAAAAAATTGCTGATCTGATTTTTAAAGGTAAATTAAGACTTTGCCAATTGACTGGAAAGGACCCTGCAGAAATTGTTGTGCCTTTGACTAATGAAGAAATTGAATGATTATGGGCAGACAGTGAACCTTGGCAAAAGGCTAGTAGTGACTTTTTAGGAGAGATTAATAATAAATATCCTTAAAACAAGAGAATTCAATTCATAAAGGAAACTAATTGGATCTTTCCTCATGTGGTACAGGATAAACCCATTTCTGGAGCCCCCACCTTTTATACTGATACGAACAATTTAGGAAGGGCTAGCTACAAGTCTGAAGATTTAATTAAGGTGGCTCAGAGCCCTTATAACTCTGTTCAGAAGTCAGAACTATATGCAATTATTATGGTGTTGTTGGATTTCACAGAGCCTCTCAATGTAATTACTGACTCTCAATATGCAGAGTTGTTTTACATATTGAAACTGCTGACTTCATTCCTGATGATACAGACCTGACCTTACTGTTCATACACCTACAAGATATCATCAGAAATAGGTTACATCCTATGTACATAACACATATCAGGGTGCACACGGGTCTCCTCTTGCCCTCTAGCGCAGGGTAATGATGAAATAGATCGGTTGCTGATAGGAAACATGCTAGAGGCCACAGAATTTCATGGGAAACATCATGTTAACAACAAAGGACTAAAGAAGAGTTTTTCCATCACTTGGAATGAAGCAAAGGAAATAGTAAGGAATTGTAACACTTGCTCTTTCTATAACCAACCGTCTTTACCTGCTGGAAGTAATCCTAAAGGTACACAGAGAAATGAGATCTGGCAAATGGATGTGTTTTACTTCCCAGAATTCAGAAAGATGAAATATGTACATCATACTATCGATACTTACTCTGGAATGCAATGGGCGACTGCCCTGAGTTCTGAAAATGCTGATGCTGTACTAACTCACCTTTTGGAAGCCATGGCCATAATGGGAATTCCCACTCAGATTAAGACTGACAATGCTCCAGCTTATGTTTCCCGAAAAATGAAGCTAATTTTTAGATTCTATAATATAAAGCATATTATGGGGATACCACACAATCCCACAGGACAGGAAGTTGTGGAGAGATCTCACTGCACGTTGAAAGAGATGCTTTATAAACAGAAGAAAGAAATGAGAAAACCCAGGGAGAGGTTGCACAGTGCCTTATTGACTTTAAATTTTCTTAACGCTGATGAAAAGGGAACATCAGCTGCTGAGAGACATTGGGTAATAGAGAAATTCTCTGAGGTAAATCAACCCATCTACTTCAAAGATGTGTTGACTTCAGAATGGAAGTTGGGATATGTGCTTCGATGGGGTAGGGGTTTTGCTTTTGTTTCAACAGGGAAAGAAAAGATATGGGTACTGACAAAACTAATAAAAGTCCGCTTTGAAAAGGAGTCCCTTCCTGAGGAGGAGAAGTAATTGCTCATCCCTGATATGACAAATGGATACATGGTAAGGAAAACACATTTAACAAACCTGGGGCAGGGTCTCAATTTTGTCTTTACAGGAAAATGGATACAACTGTTTGTAAGACATTGACTAGACATTGAATAATTATTCACCTGCAATCGAGGAGAGATGGATAATGAAGGAATGTAAACGATGGACTATGAGACCAACTGATACACATATGCACTACTGGGTAATCTCTCAATTCTTACTACTTTGCAACTTGCATCTACACCTAAAAAAAAAAAAGTGGTCCTGATTTGACTATTAATAGGGCTGGATTTGGATTGGGAGCAAGTGGCTTTCTCCCTCTCTAAACCCAAGCATATTGGTAAAGAAAATATGAAGTATTCTGTCTCATATCAGAAAAGCCACCTGGTGTGAGACAGAAGACAGAATATTTAGGAACCAATATTATTGTGACTTCATCTTAAACCTTGTTTCTCTCTGTTTCTGTATCTTTCAAACATCCTGTCTGCATACAATCTCCTGAAGTCATAGAAGATATGAATATGTTTTTTGAGTATCAACAATGCTTAAGTTTTCCATTGTAAATAACATTTCCTCCTATCAGCTATCTACAAAGAATCTGGAACCGAGATGGAGTCCCCAATGCAACAACTCCTACTAGTGAAACAAGAATAAAAGGGAGAGTATGAGAGAGAGAGAGCGTAAGGGACAGGTAGACAGACAGACAGAGGCAAAAATAGAAAAATCAAGAACCTGGTGCACACCAATCAATGATTGTTTTCAGAAAATAGATTTCAAAAACAGTTGCAAGATAGCTCTCTATGATTATCCTCCAGATCACACTTCTAATTAGATTTCCAGATGGAGTTAACCACTATTCTGAGAATGGTTATAAATGTATATAGTCAGTCCATTAAGATCTAACCATTGTTTTAGCTTTTACAGGATCCCAAAGAGATGCCCTCGCCCTTAAGTCAGCAGGAAGCAACCTTATGAAAGACTACGCCCCCTTTCCCAGTAAGTTTTGTGTTCTGAGGGTTGTGGGTAATTATTACTCTGTTAGAATCGTTATAAGTTAAAATTGGGTGGAGGACAGAACTATAATACAGCATCAAAGATCTCTTTTGAAGAAGAGAAGGGGGATAGATACAATAGATAAAGGTAGATTGTTCTACCTACCTATACACCATTCTAGCTGAATCTATGGGCTAAGTTAAAGACAATTTGCTCTGGCATATTGATACAAATGTGAAATCATTTTATATGTTTAATTGTGATAATTTGTACATTGGTACAAAGTTTAATCTGAAATTGTTTTATATAACCAAAGCAACTTGTACTTCAATATAAATCTGAATCTGTAACTATTATGTAAAATTGAATCTGTAATTGCTATATTTTATATATGCTTCTACCTCTGTTTAAAATATTTGCACATCATTGTCATGTACACTATGCAATTACTACCTTCATTTAACTATACTAGATATAATGTATGATTGTACTAGTTATGATATATGCACAAGATGTTTTATATACCTCTGTTTAGATGATATATATGTATATACATGTCTAAAATGCTGTGGCCACTTTACATAGTAATATACCCCTGGCTAATGTTTGATAGTCATACTAAAAGTCATTGTTCAGGGACTGTACACCCTTTATATAGCTAATCTAATTTTTACTACAGGGTTTATTCCTTAAGACAATAAAAACTGCAGTCAACATTACTTAAGGTATCATATCCCAGTCATCTCAGATACAGGTTAGAAAATCATAGATAGACAGGAATCTTCAACCATTTCATAGACCCAGAGAATATGGCATTTAACATTTCAAATTTGGCCATGAGAGACACGACGACTCCTGGTGTCACTGCTCCTTTCCTGAGTTGAGCATCAAGGACACTCCTTTGGAGTTTGTCCTTTTGGCAAAGAATGGCTAGTTGGGTAAGGAACTGCCCTTACCGTGATTGCTGACAGTACACACATGATGTCCAAGCTGGATGAACAAGTTGATGGATGGAGACTGATGAAACCTGCCTGGACAGGATAAGACAGTCCCTTCAAAATTGCCCTGCTTGTGAAAAGACCTGTCAGATACCATAGGCCTGTAGCCAATATGATAGATGCTCCAACGGCGCACAAATCCAGAGGTGATTGTCCAGGTAGCTGTTTTGCTGTCCTCTCCCAAATTTTGGAAGCCACTACTTCCATGTACTTCTGACTTTCAAGTGATATATCTTCCTTCTCAGGTCTTGAAGAGATTGAAGAATAGGTATTTAAGGTTACTAACTCATAATAATTCCTATTGTACATAGTCTTAGTTTAGAACCTTCTTAGTTAGACAAAAGGGGGAGATGTGGTGGGATTCAGGTGTCAGCCGATAAGGTCCCAAGACGCTTATCCAGGGTCCCAGGCTCCTGGAGGGGGTGTGGCCAACCCCATTGATAAGGGGCTGCTGGGACATGAGGAGGTCTCTTCCTGGTTCCTGGCTGCTGGAGAGACCGGATCAGAATCCATCATCCGTCCATCTCTCATCCATTGCTCGGATACTCCAGTCCCTGTTCAGGTACCACTATAAGCTGTTACTGGTATCATGAGTGTTGATTTATATTCTAATAAATATTAATCTTGGACTGGTGCCTTGTAAGTAAAACTCTGCCTACATATACACACATACACACACATATACACACATGCACACACACATCCACACACATACAGCATACACACATCCACACACAGACACATACACATACATGCATACATACACACACAGATACACACATACACACACAGACACACACACATACACACACATACATACACACATATATACATACACACGTACATACACACAAACACACACATATACACACACATACACACATATATATACACACACATATACACACACTTCCATTTAAGTAAAATTATGTTGAAATATGAAAAAATGTATTAGTGGAAGAAAGAGTCAGATGATAGGGACCGTAAGTGGGTCCAGGAAGAGCTAGAGAGATAAGGCAACCTTTCACAGTGGGGACCCAATAAAAAATACTAAGAACTGAAATATCAAGAAGTAACAACAAAGCTGAGAAGTGACTGTCAGGTTACACACAGGCAGTGTGACTGTGCTGGTAAAAGTCACACCACAGCCAGAGCAGAGGGACAATACCGTGTTTAAACAACGCTCAGACCAGACACAATTTCAGACTCATGAGTTATTTACTTCTGAAATTTTCTGTTTACTGTTTTCATGCTGTGGTAGAATGTGGATAAGGTAACTGCTGTATTTCAAAAACAGAGTGCTTAAAAGCAATCTTTTTTTAAAAGTTAACCAACTAATTAGTAAAGCATGCTCCTTCAGTTCATGTAGTTCAAGCAAAGCAGAGTTTGTATCTGTCAAATGTATGTAGTGGAAAGCAGGCACTATCATCTCGACCTAGAGACATGGCCTCTAGGTCTTGAAGCCCCAATATTGAGGGCCTGGCCAGAAGGCCAGTTTAAAAGGATGCTTGTATGTCCCTCCTCCTCTTCCTGCTAGCTCTCCCATGCTTTTGGTTGAAGGACCAGACCCCTGAGCTTCAGCCGCATAGACCAGTTCAGTTTTCCAGGAAACGCACACCTGTTTAATCTCTTGTATCAGTGAGTGTTTCCCTGTAAGCCCCTTAATAAATATTAACCTTTTAAAAGTCATTTGCCAGTGATTATTTATATCAACTATACCTGGTGCCCACATGGCCTACCAGCCTAACCCTGCCTTTTAAAAGGAGATGCTGCAGGCTGCCAGATGGATCAGAAACTTTAGGCTACAGTCAGAGCATTGTCCAATAATGGAGTCATGTGAGAAGAATTCTGATTGCTTGTAAGAAAACTCCAAGAAACCAAGACAAGAGTTTTGTGACCTCAGTTTCTTCAAAAACATAGAATTGGTCATGGATTATGCTTTCATGCTTATTCAGGTAGAGTGGGTAGGAGCGGAGTTTACTTCAGATTATTCCTGACAACTGCCTATTGTTATTTGTTTATATGCCTCTACAAAAAAAGCCATGCTGTTGCCATGTTAAGATCACCCTTGTGATTGCACACTTTACTCATGTGACTCTCTTAACCATCAACGTATAAAATGTGTGATACTCTGAATAGAGTCAGCTATTACATAAGACTTTAGGCTGCTTTATTTATTGGCTCTATTCTCCAAGGCCCACAGCCTCAAGAGTGATAAATGCCATCAGTTTTGAACAGGGATGTAGGTGCCTCCCAATGTACTATACAGCATGAATCTCATCAAATTCCAACAACTTCCTTGAAGGAACCCACAAACAGACTCTTGTTGCACGAATAAATGAGACTCGGGGATAGATCTCTGAAGAAGTTGGAGATATTAAAGAGAATAAACACCACAGTCAGATCTTACCCAGCTGTCTTCCAGCTTCCTCAGCCTCGCTTCCCTTGACTTGGCTTCTCTCAATTCTATGCCTGCCTTCAATTTAAATACTCTCTTAGTAAATTAAAGCATGGCCCCCACCACTGCCTGCTTGGGAGCCTGGAATTGCTTCTATAATCTAAAGTGACCTCGAACTCAGTTGGGATTAAGGGTGTAGGTCACCACTCCCAGGATACTCCCTGTGCTGGGATTAAAGGTTTGAATCACCACTCTCTGATTCTCCTAGACTGACTGTGGTTAGAGCTCTGGAACTTCCGGAGCTTTTATTAACTCCCCACATAGACTGTGGGTAGATTCCCTCTGATATCTCCGAAACTTCTGAAGTTTTTATTGAATCCCCACAGACTCTAAAATTGCATGAGAACAAACTACAATAACCAATATACCTCTGAAAGCCTGGCACCTTACATTCCCTTATTTCAAGTAGTATTTTTGCTGAGTGTGGTGGCCTACTCTTTTAACCAGCATTTGAGAATAGAAGAAAGCAGGTCTTTGTGAGTTCTAGGTCAGCCTTGTCTACATAGTGAGTTCCAAGCCAGCCAAGGTTACAGGGTGAGACACTGTCACCAAATTTAAAAATGGGGGATCAGGGGGGAAAATGTTTCAGAAAAGACATCACAAAAATGGTAAAAAAGTTAATGCAGGCATATGGACAGACAAACCTGAAGATCCCAGATTGGAACCACACATCTATAGGCCACAGATTCTCTCTCTCTCTCTCTCTCTCTCTCTCTCTCTCTCTCTCTCTCTCTCTCTCTCTCGTGTGTGTGTGTGTGTGTGTGTGTGTGTGTGTGTGTGTGTGTTGCTCATTGGTTGATATATGGAGGGAGGCTAGCCATTGTTATCTTACTTTTTGAGACAGGGTCTCCCATTCTCAACCTGGAGCTTGCTATTTCAGATAAGCTGTCTGGCCAGCAAGTCCTCAGGCTCCACTAGTATCTGCTTCCCCTAGCAGACATTTTAGAAATTTGAAAAAAAAAATCACTTTAATAAATGTGTATCTATACACAAAAAGATAGACTTTAAGTCATCTCTTGCACTGTACGTGACAACTAACTCAAATGAATGATAGATCTAAATGTATCTAAGAGGAAATCATGACCTTGGGCTCAGCGAAGATTTCTGGTATTACACTAATGCATGAGTCATTGAAAAAATAGCCGGTAAATAGGCTCCATAAAATGAAAAACTGTGTCCACTGTAGATACCGTTACGAGGATTAGAAGACGAGTCATGGGAATGAAGAGAAATACATAAAAATCATACATCTGACGGACACTTGGTTCCTGAAGGAAAAACTTATGACGTTATGCATATTAAAGTATGTACTATTATGATCAACCCTTACCAGTGAAGCTCTTTCAAAATGAACATAATTGTGACCTGATATTGAAAACTGTGTGGTTAGAAAAGAATGTATTTTTGTGATAATAACATTTGAAAGGCCATATTAAATGCAGGGTTAGGAGCTGCATGCCAAATATAATTTCTCTCATCAAATCACAGGAGCAACAAAGAGTACAAAAGGGCCACTGGAGGAAATGCCAGGAAACGGAGATCAATAGAGAACCCAGCACCAGAACCTAGAAGATACCGGAGCTGTGGTGTCTTCACTTTCATCATTTTCTCAGAGAACATGCAAGCATTTATCACCAGGGCTGGCTTTCACTGGGTGGTAAGTCTACAAACAACACCTTCAGTTTAAACTTTACCAAGTAGGATGTGGATCGTTATTAAAGTACAAAAGTCTGAACACCCGATAAAAAACAAACAAACAGTGAGATAGAGAAATGAGCCAGGTCACAAAGATGTTAGAGATCTCTGCTGACTCAGGAACAGCCATCTCTAGGTCCCATACCAGGGTTGAAGTGATCTACTTTAAAAGGCAGAGAGTAGAGGGGCTGATATTGAAAATGTGTCTCCTCCTCCCACGTCAACCTGGGTGAGGCTTTTAATTTAGCAAGAGGAACTCTCTTGCACTATAGGATAGTTTAACTATCAATAAGTCTTCAGTCTTCTGCCACTTTGCAATGCCCACGATGGCCTCTACTTCACAACAGGTAAAAATTTCATCCAAAAGCCAAACCAAGCAACTGGGGGACAGCTCTAGTGGTAAAGCGTTTGCAATGTGAACAGAGTTATAGCCCCAGGGTCCACACAAAAATGTAGGTGTGGAGATTGATTTTGTAATCCCAGCACTGGGAAGGAGACAGTTGGATCACTGAGGTTCACTGTAATCAGCAAACACCATCCAAAGGGGCAGCTTCTGAGGAACACTGAGGTTAACTTTTGACTTCCGCAAAAGCATGCATCAAGTGTATCCATACACAGCACGCTCACACACAAAGCATAAAAACAGAACCAAAGATGGTGGATGACAGACAGAGTCAACAGTCTTCGCGGAATAATCTGGAGGAAGCTGAAAAATAAATTATCAAAAAAATAATGGACATCCAAACAGCTGGACTAAAGCTCTTGCCCAGGTCAGCATCAGTGACAAAAGATGGAAGAAGCCAACATTTCCTCCCTTAAGCATTAAAAGCTTGGCACTGACAACCTGCCCAGGCACAGCTAGAATCAGGCCAGTGGGTTTCGCAGCTTGCATCCCCATCCAGCTTTCTCTCTACATCTGGTCCATCTGAATTCAACACCCAAGGTCAGCTTGGCCCTGCTCTGCTCTTGCTCATTTCCTATTTTATTTTATTATTTTGTGCTTACCTACCCCACTTTTCTCCTTCATCTTTTTCCAAAAAGCATAGTAGGGTAGGTTCTCAGGGTCACTGTGTTTCAGCCTCCCAAGCGATGCTTCCCATTATCTGATAGTCTCTCTGTGTCTCGGTCTCTGTCTGTCTCTGTATGTCTCTCTGATCTTTAGCCTGAATTCTCTCTCCCCGCCCCTCTTTTTTTCTTTCTAAGGTTCTGCCTCCTAACCACACTTCCTCTACTTTAATCACGAGTCTCGCTGTGCTTGTTTCTCATTCTTATTCTTTCTACTTATACTCACAATAACTAGTATGTTGGTACATACAATGTTATCAGTTTTCTTTCCTCCCCGATATGATTGGCACTTCCGAGGTTGTTTTTGTATAGTTGGCTATTATTCTGTTTTCAGAGTGGATTTAGCCCCTGGTTGTGAGTGTTGTAACAGAGGAAGTTAGGGTTAGAACTGAGTCCTCTGATGTCTGTCAGTGGAAAATAATACCTCAGCCCTACTATGACCTACTCCCCACAGAACATCACAATACGCCGCAGTACTTCCAACTGAAAGAAGAAAGGTAGCCTAAATAATCTTTAAAAGTTAAAGCAGTGGTTTAACTTCTGACACACACTCCCAATGCAGCATGAGAAATAAAGAGAACATGTTCCTCTAAGATCTACTGATTTCAGAATAAACTCCCCAAGTGAAAATGACTATGATGAAATCCCAGACAAATAATTCAGAAGGCAGATGGAAAATATGTACAAAAAATGGAAGAAGGTATGAATAAATGGCTGGCTTAGTTAAAAGAAGAAAACAGAGGAATGAAATACAGAAATCAGTGAAAGATATAAAATGAATCCAAATTAAAATGATGCTGAAGATAAAAACTTCAATAAGCCCCACGAATTAATGCATCATGGGGAGAAACAGCAGAACCTAAAGACGAACTGGAGAAACTGGAACATTTAGTTAAGAGTAATCAATTCAAAGACACACATGAATGGAATATGCAGATCTCCAGGACAAAAGACCAAGTCTATGAAATACAGGCATGGAAGGAAAACTATGCAAAAAACAAACAAAATATTTCCAATATAATCATAGCAAAAATTTCCTGAATCTAGGGAAAGGGAGGCTAATGCATGTAAGAGACATAGAACACCGAATACGCAGGACCAGAAAAAGTCCCATATCATGTCATATTTCGTATACAGAGCAAAGAAAGTGTTTTGAGAGCTGTGTAAGGGAGATACTAACTCACATATCGGCAAGCCTATCAGAATAATAGCTGGTCCTCTCAACAGAAACTTCAAAAGCCATATAGGCAATGAAACATGTTTTTCAAGTCCTAAAAGACCACAGTTGCTATTCCAAGTTATACTATTCAGCAAAACTACCTTAATTGATGGAAAAATAAAAATATTCCATGATAAATACCAAAGGAGCTTATGCCCACTAAGCTAGCTTTCTCTAGGAATTGGTAGGAATTCTTCAGATTAAAGGGAATTTAAAAAAAAAAATGTCTAAGAGGCTACAAGGAAGAAATAAAGCAAAAGAGGATTGGAGAAACACAAACACAACAAAGTCTACAAATGGACAGGAAGTAAGGCCTTTCCACAATGACTCTGAATGTTAATGGTCTCAATTCCTGTGATAAGACACAGACTAGCAAACTGGATTTTAAATCAGGATCCATATATTAGCTGCCTTCAGAAAACATGCCTTGCCTTCAGAAACAAGTAACAGCTTGAGATGAGAGGATGGGAATGGGCCTTCCAAGCATGTGGAGTGAAGAAAGAAGGAGGTGTCACTGTCCTAACATCTGACAAAATAGACTTCAATCCAAAACTAGTGAGACAAGATGAAGACAGGCACTTCATACCAACTAAAGGGAGAATCCGTGAAGAGGGCATTACAGCTCTAAACGTCAAACTCAGGCCACTCAATTTCATAAGGCCACTGCTGTAAGACATAATGTCACAGATTAACGCAACACAAAAGAAGTGTGCTACTCTCACCAACAGACACATGAGCCCCATACACACACACACACACACACACACACACACACACACACACACACAAAACAGAGAAATATTGGCTTTGATGATAGCATTGGTCAAATGCACTACAGACTTGTACTGAACACTCCGTCCAAATGCCATAGAACACATTCTTTTCAGCTACACATAGAACCTTTGCTAAAACAGATCAGGATGAGATGGAAGCAGTGATTAAACATCGTTCATCTTAGAAAATGCCCCAAATGGACTTGCTGCAGCATTGTGGGAGGCTTTACAGGGTGCACACAGATCTTTCTCAAGCATCTTGTAAACTGCAAAAGGAAAGAAGACTTTCAACCTCATCTCACCCACTGCTGCCAGGTGCAGCACATTCTCCCTCACAGTCCCTTAGAGTTGAGAGCTGTGTGGTGTTACACATAGACACCTGCCTCCTTTACGATCCCAGCCACCCTAGGTTACTCTCTCTGTCTCTAAATCTCTCTCATGTCTTTACTCTGAGATGCCCTTTCATTCTCTTCCCCAATAAATCTCTTGTGTTAGATCTGTTGTGTAGTGTAATCTCTTAGCAGTTCACCTTGATGGGCCACCAAAGGTACCTTTTTGCCATTTGATCCTAACTTAAGAAAAAGGAAAGAAGAGAGCAGTCTTCTTGATGAACATGAAAGTTCTTAATAAAATACTTGCAAACCAAATTCAACAACAAATCCCAAAGATCATTTATAATGATCAAGCTGGCTTCATTCCAGAGGTGTAAGATTGGTTAAGCACAAGGAAATCAATAAATATAATCCATCACATAAATTGACTCCAGGACAGAAGTCACATGATCATGTCAATAAATGTGGAAAGGCTTTTTGACAATATCCAATACCTTTTGTAATAAATCCCCTGCGGAGACTAGAAACGGAGGATAGCACCTCTATGTAGTAAAGGGTGCACACAATAAACCTACAGTCAGAGTCACAGGCACAAGGGCAAGTGTCTGCTTCTTGACCACGTTGTCGACGTTTCTAAAGCTGGCCATCAAGATCCACTTCCTTGCTTAGTCACTTCCTCAAGCCTGACTCATTCCTGAGGTGACCACCAAGGTCCAGCTATCAACACTCCCTGTATGGCCACACCGAGTCACATGTCCAGTCAGAAACTACCAATTCATCCTGGCTCATCCTAACACGGGACTCTCCTTTTCTTTCCTTTAAACATCACTCTGAAAAATCATTTGCTGCTGTTTCTGCCCGATTCATATTCAGCCACTTTGCCTCTGTCTTAATAAAGGATCTCTGTGTTGGAAACTGGTGTTTGGGTGTGGTCTGTGCCCAGTCCAGTGTCTAGAAAGGAGTACCCCTGCTGTACAGGTCCCTTCAGCTCCTATAATAGGCTACCAGAAGCAAGCTAACTTTATATAGTAAAGAAGTTTGTTTAGCCCCAGCTTTGATGTTAGGAGTTCAAACAGTATAACACAGACTTTGTCAAGGTCCCCCTTAGCAGCCTGACTCCTAGTGATGAAAATGATAGGAAACTGCTAGGTGTGGAGGGAAAAGAACACGTCTCTTTAGGGTTCTGCCATTCTTCCTGAAAGCGCACCTAGATCACTCATGTACAGAGGACCAAGCCCCAATGCAGGAACCTGTAAGGGTGAAGCTTAAGCCACCTCCCCCCACAGCAGTTTCCAGTCTATTAATGTTACACTGATATGTGTAAAAAGACAGTTTCGCTTTGGTTTTAAAAGACAGTGTTTATAGCTTCCAGAAATCATATGCCAGCCACTGCACACGGGGGAGGTCAGAGGACAGCTCTCCTCGGCTCTCTCCTGCCATCTTGTGGGGTCTGAATGAAAGACAGGTCACCGGGCCTGTGCACTGGCCTCTCTCTACCTGCTGAACCATGTGGCCAGTCTTTTCCCTGGTGCTTTTATGAGGTATGCAAGCATGTAATTTGGAAGCTGCTGCTCCAAACCATATTTTGCTTTCTGAAAGGCTTGGTTTATCCGTCTCTGTGGCCCGCAGAGCAGATACTCCCACCTCTCAGAGCCTCTGCCAGCACAGAGCCCCTGAGCTGTGTATCTGACTTCTGTGCTTCTCTCCAGGGACTCCTTAATGGAGGAGCCCAGCCTCCCCTCCGGCAGTTCTCCTCTGGGAATAAACCTAGGTCCCGGAATCTGACAATCTCTCTCTTTTTTTTTTTCTTCTGGATCCAAGATTCAAACAACTGCTTTATCATGGCATGTTCTGGTGCATACCATGAGTGTGTAAAGAGACATTTGCAGGGAAGATGTGTGAGCATGTTCCATATCCATTGGGGGGGGGGGGGACGGACTGGAGGACATATTCTAGAAGCATCCAGAGTTTTTGTAAAGGGGAAATTTCCTATCAGGTTCTACCACTAGGCAAGGCTGTATGTGTGGACTGTGGGTTAGCCTCAGTTTTAAGGATCTAGGTACTGTAACCGTTGCTCACTGAAGTCTGGAAATTGCTAATTCATTCATGGACCCATGTGGGGATTTAATAAAGTTTCAGAAGAAGTTGGAGATACTAGAGGGAATAAACACAACAGTCAAATCTTACCCAGCTGTCTTCTAGCTTCCTCAGCCTTGATTCCCTCGATTCCCTTGGAATGGCTTTCTCTGTGTTTGAATCCCCTCTTAAGTATTCTTTCAGTAATTAAGGCGTGGCCCTACCACACCTTCTTGGGAGCCTGGAATTCCTTCTATAATCTGAAGTGACCTTGACTCAGTTAGGATTAAGGGTGTAGGTCACCACTCCCAGGATACTCCCTGTGCTGGGATTAAAGGTTTGAATCACCACTCTGATTTTCCTAGACAGACTGTGGTTAGAGCTCTGGGACTTCTGGAGCTTTTACTAACCCCCCACATAGACTGTGGGTAGATTCCCTCTGATATCTCCAAAACTTCTGAAACTTTATTAAATCCCCACAGACCCATACATAGGCTGCCCTGAAATGAGGCAATATATGTAACACACTTCAAGTCGTACACAAAGGAATTGTCAACTTTCATGTGAATAAGTCTATTGAACTTGTTTGTTCCTGAAAGCTGATATTAACCAAACTCATGGAGACTGAAATATAAGCCGGAATTTCATGTTATTAATTATGATGAAAAATACAGCTATCAACTAGGCCCGGGACAGTGGCATTGACATATCTAATGAATGCGAAATGGTGACAAAGAGCAACAGAAATCCACTAGCCCCACAACCTGCTAGCCAGGCAGGCACATCAATCTGAATCTTCCCTTGTGAGTGGAGGGATCATCAGCTGCCATTGCTCCCATGAGTAGATTCCATGCAGCTTCCTCTGCCTCCAGGAATCAGGTGTACTTGTCTGTTCATATGCAGAACCCAGAGAACTTCCTATGCTCCCAGAGGTCTCCTTCCTGCACTAGTGCTGAGGGACAGATGGAAAAGGGCAGGCTCCAGGCAAGGCCACATTCTTTGCCTTACCCATCTGTCCAGCCTGGAATGTTCATGAGCCGTAGAAGACATCGCTAGGTTTTCTTACTAAGCATCTCTGTGGGAGAATCGGCCTTGAACATCTCTTCCTGTACTGGAATTTTTAAATAACTTGCTGTGTACAGTATGAACTATAGTAGGAAAATGCAAACGTTTGGTAGCAATACAATTAATGCAGATGGACTGTCTACATCAGTAGACGGATCCCTCTTACTTCTAGACAGTCTACTTCAAGACCTCAGTGGACATCTGAAGCTGCAGGTAACACTGAGTCTGTGGTTGCTGTGCTCTCTCTGTAGCATGTGCAGGTGAAAAAGCCTAATTCACAAATTAGATCCTGTGAGAAATTACCAGCAGCTAAAATTAAGAGAACAGCTGCAATGATACACTTTTGTAAAAGTTTTAACAATTAGAATAGTTTATTTCTGGAATACTCCATTTAATATCTTCAGACCATGTTGGGTGTTAGGTCACTGAAACTGCAGCTAATTCCAATCAGTTGTCTTCCGCACAGTTTAAGAGCCTGCAGTTGGGCTGGAGAGATGGCTCAGCAGTTTGAGCACTGACAGCTCTTCCCGAGGTCCCGAGTTCAATTCCGGTGGCTCACAAGCATCCATAATGAGATCTGGTGCCCTCTTCTGGCCTGCAGACATACATGCAGTACGAACACTACACATAATAAATAAAATCTTAAAAGCAAAAACAAACAATAAACAAGACCCTGCTGTTACTCCTTCACTAACCTCCCGTTAAAGAGAAATTCCAGCAACAGGAACTTAGACTTGTGAACTGGGCTTGGACATCCCCACACAGCACTTGCATGCACGTGTTTCATGAGTCTCTAAAGCTTCTCCAGCATCACTGGACTTGGGATTTGGGTGGCATGTGAAAAAGTTTGTTTATTTGTTTCCTATCAGCCAAACCAGAGCCCACATATCCTTGAATCTCTTCTTCCACTTTTTACCTATCAGCCAATCACATCAGATTATAAAATTAGTTCTCAACAGTGGGACGAGGCACAGTTGCCATCTGTTTGTCAGGGATAAATGCCAGATGCCATTTTGGGGTCTAAATTAGATCCCCATAATCCACAATTTTGATGCCTCTACCTTACTTACAGGAGGCTTATATACTTACTACAATAATACTGTATGCACCAGGTAAAAAGTAAGTAAAAGACCTGCTTGTCTTTTGCTTTAAACAAGTGAGCATCGATAGCACACTTCTACTGAACCGACTCCCTGAAGCACTCCTGTAGTATCAACCATAATCGCAGTTAATCAAACATTTAAAATCAAGTTTCAAAAGATAGGATGTAATTTAGAGCCTATTTACAGAAACTACATGAAACAGCCCATTCAGTTCCTTGTCCTTTTTGAAAAACTTTCAACTTCATAACTGTGGGTGCTCGGTCTTTGCAATTGGGGGTTGCTTGCTTTTTATTTATGTAATTAGGATCTTTTCAGTTTCCAGTAACAGAAGTCTCAACTCAGGTTGGCTGTAAAAATAAGGAATTTGTGTAGGCCAAATGGCTCAGCAGCTAAAGGCTTTTTTCCTTGACAAATCTGAGGACCTAAGTTCAGTCTGTAGACCCCATATGTTAGACCATAAACAGCCTGTGGCCTGTGGCTGTTGCATTTGTGAATGAACATACACACACACACACACACACACACACACACACACACACACACACACACACACACACACGGGGTGGGGGGGGGGTGTAACACATAATCAAAGAGCCTGAAAAAGGATGTTAATTGGCTCATATAAACAGTAGTTAAAGCTGACTATGGTTGCTGAGGCAGGGCAACCATAAGTTTCTTAATAAACCATTTTTTACTCTTCAGAATTTTGCACATGAATACAATGAAATGTGATTAAATCCACTCCTCATTTCCCCCTCCAGTCTTCCCAATATCTCCCCTAACACACCCTCCCCCCAGGCTCTCCATGTCCTCATGTCTTCTTTGTTTCCTATGACCCACCAAGTCCAACTAGTGCTGTCCAGACAAGCAGTGATGGGGGCCAAACCTGCCAGTGGCCACGCCCTCAAAGATTCTCCCAGCGGTTGCCTTCTGCCAATAGCGTCTCTGTAAGAAGTGGCGCCTGCTGAAATCTGGGCTAGCTTAATCTTTGAGGGCCGTCTGAACCTCACAAAAAAACTTCAAGCCAACATGGGCTACATAGTGTAGCCCTGCTTCAAAATAATTCTTTTTCCCTATCATCATCATCATTAGTTTTGGGGGCAGGATTAATCTGGGTAGCCCTGGCTGTAGACCAGGCTGGCCTTGAACTCAGATCTGTCTGCCTCTGCCTCCCAAGGTGTGCACTACCACCATACAGGTTATTTTATTGTACTGTTGTGTAGAGTATCTTGCCTTTATGTATGTCTGTGTTAAGGTAGATTTCAAGACTGGAGAGTCCAGAAGAGGGCACCGTAACTCATCTGGAGCTGGAGTTACAGATGGTTGGAGCCACCGTACAGGTGCTAGGAATTAAACCCAGGTCCTCTGCAAGAAAGGCCAGTGCTTTCAACTATGGAAACATCACTCCATACTCTCATTTTTTAAACTATTTTAAAAGGTATTTTTAAAAAAATATTTCAGAAATGAACGATATGGTGGTTTAATATGTCTTTGAAAACTTCAGACTTCACTTTTCGTTATGAAGTGAAGGACTCAGTGCTGCCAATATAACGCAGGAATCATAAAGCTGAATAAATAAAAAAATCAACAAACACAAACATGAACAATTAAGACAGTGTGCTTCCCCCAGAAGCCAGGAACCCTATGCAATAGGCCCAAGCACAGTTTAGCTGAAGCACAAGCCAAGAACTGCAAAAGAGCAATGATGAGTAAGTTCAAGGGCCTTAAAGAGGATGTGGATAAACTCATTAATGAAGTCTACACAAAACAATCAGCTGAAGAAAATAAAGGAAACAATTCAATATGTGACAGCTGGAATTTAACAGAGAAATAGAATCCGCAGAGATTTTCAGAATACCAAACTGGCCGGGCAGTGGTGGTGCACACCTTTAATCCCAGCACTTGGGAGGCAGAGGCAGGCAGATCTCTGTGAGTCTGAGGCCAGCCTGGTCTGCAAAGTGAGTTCCAGGACAGCCAGGGCTACATAGAAAAACCCTGGCTCAAAATTACAAAACCACCCCCCCAAAAAAACCTGAAGTACAGATGGAAATAAAAGCTTAGAATGTTAAATAAAATCCTCAGAAGTAAGCACTATCAACAGGTTTAAGGATATGGAAGAAAGATATGGTAAATATTTTTTAAAATCTAGACACAAAACAACCTGGAAATTTGGGACATTATGAAAAGACCAAAACTATAACCAGTAGGTATAAAAGAAAGAAAAGAAATCCAGGTCAAAGGTACAGAAAATACTTTTTAAACGAAACACACCAAGTCACATGGAAAGGCAGGTCCATTAGAAACACCTGACTTTTCAATTGGGAACTCCGGAAAACAAATGGGGGAAGGTAGGCAGGTGAGATGGATCTGGGAAGAGTCGGGGGCAGGGAAAACATGATCAAAGTATATTGTATGAAAATTTTTAATAATAATTTTTTAAAGAAAGTAGATTTTTAAATATTCAAATTTCACACCCAGGAAACTAGTTGAGGTGGCAAGTGTGCTGATAAGCTTGACTGAAACATTTATTCACACTATATATATATATCAAATATCATGTCATGCACCTTGAACGATTTAATTTTACCAGCCATTCCCCAATAAAGCTGGAACAGGGCTAATGCCTATTACAAACCTCAGGACCATTGCTAAGAACGTTTCAAAATGTATCCATACCTAAGAAAGGAGGCAAAACAGAACCAAAAATGCTCAGTTCATGCCACTAAAATTATAAAAAAAAAATACAGAAGAGAAAAATCAATGAAAAAAACAGAGCAACAAGTAGAAGATAGTAAAACCCATAAGTATATTATCTAAGCACACTGATGATCATTCGGATACACAACTGACAGGCAGACTCAGAAGAAAAACAACTAACCTAACTACATATATTGTCTATAAGAAATCTACTTTAAGTGTGCAAGCCCCCTACTTAAGACAATGGGAATAACGCAGAAGACAGATGCTGAATCCAACCTTAAGAACACTAAACAGTGATGTTAACTTCAGGCAGTAGACTGTAACACAAGAAAAATTCTTAGAGGTAAAGAGTTCTTTTCCGAATGCCAAATAGCAGGGTAATTCTCCAAAAATACACACTAATCTCTGTTGTTGTGTGTGCTTACCAGTAGAACATTAATATATGTGAGCAAATCCAAGTTTTTAACAGTGAGGCCCAAATGAATATACTTTGTTAGTCAGAGAATTCAACTCCAGTGGGTAGAGAATTGGCAAAGACAAACATATCAGCTGTCGATAACTGAGATCTGTTAGCCCTCATCCAACAGCAGAGTCTACATTCTTCCACGGCCTGTATGAAATTGTCACCAAACAGAGCAATTCTGGGTCAGGATATACATTTGTCAAGTTTAAAGAGAAGGGAATCCAGCTGATAGCTCAGATCAACACAAACTAGAGAGCAGTGACAGAAATGGTTAGTAAGCACCAAAGTGCTAAATGATTAAACATGTCACTTCTAAATAACATAGATGGCTGAAGAAATAACAAATTTAAAAATACTCAGAACTAATAAAAAATGCTGCAATTAGGTGGGAGTTTATGGCACCAAATAAATATGTTAGGGGGAAAAAAAACTAAAACCAACTGCCCATGCTTCTATCTTAGGACCTGGACAAAGTAATCACAAAGCAAGCCACAGCAAAGGACTACTCAGCATTGGAACAGATGGGCAAGGAAGTTGGTCATGGTACATACCTGTCTGGCCTGGGTGAGGCACTGGGTTCCATTCCTATCTAGAAACCCAGAAAACAATCAAATAAGTAAATCCTAGAGCAGCAGAGAGTGACATTACAAACAGGAAATGAAAAGAGAAAATGGAGTTAATGAAGTTAAAAGATGTTTGTCTGAAATGATCAACAAAATCGGTGAGCTCTACTCAGACTCATGAAGAGATATTGCATGAATAAATGAAACTCAGGGATAGATCTCTGAGAAAGTCGGAGATATTAGAGAGAGTAAACACCACAATCAGATCTTACCCAGCTGTCTTCCAGCTTCCTCAGCCTTGCTTCTCTTGGCTTCCTTTAACTCTGTCTTTCTATGTCTGCCTTAAATACTCTCTTGGTAAGTTAAGGCATGGCCTCACCACTGCCTGCCTGGGAGCCTGGAACTCCTTCTGTAAACTAAGATGACCTCAACTCAGTTTGGATTAAGGGCATAGGTCACCACTCCTGGAATACTCCCCGTGCTGGGATTAAAGGTGTGAGTTATCACTGTCTGATCCTCCTAGACTGACTGTGGGTAGATCCCTCTTATATCTCCAAAACTTCTAGAGCTTTCATTAAATCCCCACAAAGAGACATGGCAGATCAGATGTAATTAATATCAGAAATGAAAGAGGGAGCATCACTAAAGACTCTCTGAACATTAAAATTATTCAAAAAGAGGTGACTGCTCTAGCAAGAAGATTATACCCACATCAAGTATGTTCATTTGCCATTTTCGTATGCAGTCCGAATTGTATAGTGAATTCTAGGCTAACCTGGGCTACAGTATCATATCCTACCTGAAATTAAAATAAGAGAGGGAGGGAAGGAAGAAGGAAGAAGGGAGAGAGGGAGGGAGGGAGGGAGGGAGGGAGGGAGGCAGGGAGGAAGGAAGGAAGGAAGGAAGGAAGGAAGGAAGGAAGGAAGGAAGGAAGGAAGGAAGGAAGGAAGGAAGGAAGGAAAAACTATGAACATATAAAACAGCCAGTGGCTGGTAGGATCTTGGCACTGAAGAATTTCAGGCATGATCCTTTCCATATACCTTAGTGACCAGTATATGGCATCATATACACCTCCAAAGCATACAGTATGCACCTCACAGACTGCTACTGTGCAGATTTATCAGTTGTAAGAAATGTACTCTGATTTTAAACATCCCACAAATATAACAAAATTAATTTTTTATTAAATATTAAATACACTTTTAAATGTAAGCTTTTTCTCATTAACCTGCCAACAAACATCATTGCTCTAAAGATACATTTTTCATGGTTGTTGTATGGTTGCTAGTAGCAACTGTAGATGTCTGTCTCCCTGTTCACCTCTGATATGAGAGGCTAACTTCCTCTAGTTCTGATCTTCTTACTAAGGAGTTGGAGAGAATATTTCCGGATGCTTCTTGGGAACCTTTCTTTGTTGCTTTGTATAAGCATGGATGATCTGATCTTAAACCTGCCTCCAGTAAGAACGAGGGAATTAAAGTTCACCAAGGAGGATTTCCTGTAGCTTCAAATATGTGCACGGGTTAAGGATGGTATCGAACAAAATCAGAAAGTATGATGGATGCTGGAGGCTGCACAGCCTGCACAGAGCTGTTTCCTATATGCTCTTACTAAGTTTCTGCTCATCTTAAGAAAGAAGGAATGTATGAGTATAAAGGGGCTGTATCTCCGTTCTCATTTCCCCTGAAGACTCCCTTCATCTCCACTGTGAATTATTGGAGTGTTGCTATTGTCTGCTAATGATATGACTCAGTTGTGACCAGGACATATTCCTCAAGCTTTCCCTAATTCTATACGTTTCTGATGATGTCAAGTCTGTTCTTCACATGCTCAAAGAAAAGCATGTTCAGCATCAGTGGGTGGTAATCATGCAGTTCTTCATAGGGTTGTTTACTTTGCTGAGGGTTTACTTTACCCACTGTTAAAAAGGATCATTGGAGCTACAGACTGTCAGTACATTCATCTTTTTATTGTGTCTATTTTGAGTTTTGTGTTTCTGGTTGTATCATTTGGTATATGCAATTGTACTATTGTCTTTTTGTGCTTGGAGTATTCTATACCATTACATAATATGCCTTTCTCTTCCTGGCATTTTATTTGTTTTGAAAGTCTACTCACCCTGCAGGAATACTGCCACTCCAATTTTCTTTGAACATATGCTTGGATGAAAGCTATTCTTCTGATCTTTCGTGTTAATCCATTAATATATCATATATTTTAAGCAAGCTTCTTAGGGTGGTGTTGGTTGGGTCATTTGCTGAAGATGCTTTCTTTTCTCCAGCTTGCTTATGTTTGTGCCATATTGATCAAATATTTCATGGATGAAATTATGTATACTCATGCTTGGCCTTTTTTTATTCTGTTGGTCTACATGATGCTTTTTGTGAAAATATATTATTTTTATTACTGTGTCTCAGTAACGTATCTTGATATGGAATGGCAATCCTTCAGGCATTATTCTTTTTGTTTAGGGCGGTTTTGTCTCTAGGGTCCTCTGTGGTTCTATATGAATTTTAGGATAGGTTTTTCTATTTCTGTAATGAATAAAATTTATAACCTTTACACTTCCTCTCTTGCCTTATTGCTCCAGGTAGGACTGAGAGCCTAGTACTGAAGGAGTGTGGACACTGGACATCCCTGTCTTGTTCCTAACATTGGTGGGATTGCTTTGAGCTCTTTTCCATTTAAGATGATGTTGGCTGTGGATTTCTTATAGATAACTGTATCGTGTTGAGGTATATTCCTTCTAGCCCTTCATCCTCTAGACTTTTATCATAGAGGTCTGTTGGATTTTTATCAAATGCTTAAGTCCATTTATATGATTTATTAAATTGTCTTGTATGTGTTAAACTGTCTCACCATTTCGGGGATAAAGCCTACTTGGTTATGGTGTGCAATAATTTCGGTGCATTGTGTTTGTATTTTATTGAGTATTTTTAAGTCTGTGTTCATCAGGGATGTTGACATGTAGTTCTGCTGTTGTGCCTTTACGTGGTCTGAGTGTTAGCATGATACTGGCTTTGTAGAGGGACTTTGAGAGTGCTTCTGCTCCCTCCCTTCTCCCTTCTTTCTTTTCTCCCTCCCTCTCTTCTTTCATTTTTCTTCCTTTTTTAAAAAAAATAGCTTAAGAAGGAATGGTTGTAGATTGTTTTTGAAAGTCTTGTAGTTCTGCTACAAACACTGGCCCTGATTTTTGTAGTTGAAAGGCTTTATGTTGCTATTTCAATCCCCTTATTTGTTGCGAGTCTTTTAGGTTGTTGACATCTTCCAGTTTAATTTTAATAGCTTGGATGAACCTAAAAATTCATCCATTCTTTTAGATTTCAGCTTAATGGAGGTACAGAATTTTAAAATATTTTCTTATAATATCCTGAATTTCTTTGGTGTTTGTTATGTTTCCTTGTTCATTTCTGGTTCTGTTAATTTGGATACTCTCTTTCTCTTGGTGAATTGGGCCAAGGGTCTGTCAGTCTCTTTATATTCTCAAATCACTATCTCATGGATTCATTGCTCCTTTTTTGCTTTGTTTTACTTCACTGGTTTTGTGAAATTCTATTTCTATTACTTGGATTTGGTTTGTTCTGGTGTTTCCAACTTTTTGAGTTGCATTATTGGGTTTGGATTTGGTTTGTTCCTTTTTTTTTTTTTTTTTTTTTTTTTTTTAAACTTTTTGAGTTGCACTATTAAGCCATCTATTTAAGCTCTTTCTGGTTTTTTAATGTATGCACTTAAGATGGAGCTATAAACTGCCCTCCTAGGGCTGCTTTCAATGTGTCCCAGAAGTTTTATCATGTTGTATTTTCATCTTCATGTAGCTCCAGGAATTTTTTCTTTCTTTCTTGATCTTTCTCTTTGGCCCATTCACCATCCAGTAATGAGCTGTTTACTATTTAAGAGTTTGTATATTTACTAGAGGTTTGCTTGCTGTCAATTTTATTGCATTGTGATCGATAGAATGCAAAGAGTAATTTTAATCTCTTTGAATTTGTAAAAAATTGTTTTGTGTCCCAAGATGTGCTGTTTTAGAAAAAGCTTTCATGTGCTGCTAAGTAGAATGTGTATTCTTTGGTGTTTAGGTAGAGCATTCGTAGATAGCTGTGAAATTCTTTCAATATATGATGTCAATTAATCCTGATGTTTCTCTGTTTACTTTTGTCCAGATGACCTGTCTATTGGAGAATGTGGAGTGCTGAAATCACCTACTACTAGTGTATTGGTGTTAATTTGTGTCCTTAAATCTAGTAGTACTTTTTAAAAAAACAGTATTTGGCACCAAAGTTTGGTGTATATATATCTAGGATAGTCGTGTCCTCTTGGCTAACTGTTCCCTTGATTAGAAGAAAGTTTCCTTCTTTATCTCTTCTGATTAGTTTCTGTTTAAGTCTGTTTTGTCAGATATTAGATTAATAGGGCCTACTGGATTCCTAGTTCCATTTAGTTGGAGTACTTTAGTCTATCCTTATCCTGGGGCAGAGCCTACCTTTAAAACTAAGAGGCGTTTTGTTTTTAGGCAGTAGATATAATTGGATTGTTTCTTGATCCACTTACTCAGCCTGACTTTTGATTGGAGAATTGAGGCCGTTGGTGTTTAAAGTTATTAGTGAAGTGTGTATGTGCGTCATTGTGTAGATTTTTTGTGTTCTGTTCTCAGTGCTACTTGTGTTTTCTCATACGTTTTCCCAGTCTCTCTGCTATGACCATGCCTCTCTTCAGCCTGAAATGTCATTCATGTACTTCCATTAGGTTTGGTGTGTTGTATAGAATCTTTTAAGAGCTGTTTATATTGTGAAGTTTTCATTTCTCCTTCAATTTGGCAGACAGTTTTGCTGGAGAGACCTGTCTAGGCTGTTAGTCACAGTCTTTTAGAACTTGGGATGCACTGCTCTGGGCTTGCTGGCTTTCAAGTTTCCACTGAGGAATTGGCTGTTTTTCTTTAGATGTGACTTGTGGTTTGTTTTTTCCTTGTCAATATACTTTCTATGTTATGTATACATGGTATTTTAACTATGTTATACTGTGGGGGACCTTCTTGCCTTATGTACTTGGTGCTCTGTATGCTTTTTATCCATATTGATGTATCGTTCCTTAGCTCAGGGACATTTTCTTTTTCTTCTATGATCTGGCTGAAGATCTGATCTATGACTTAGGATTATTTTCTCTGTCTATGCCTGAAACTCAAAGGTTTGGCTGTTCACGGTGTCCCATTTCCTGTGTGCTCCTTTCCTGTTTGTTTATAATGTATTCATATTCTTGCTTATTTGGTCTAGATCCTCTATTTTACCTTTGAGTCCTTCCTGATATTCTGTCTTCTGCTTGATTCACTCCACTTATATGGATTTCCTTTGAATGTTTTAGTTATTAGGTTTTTAACTTCTGTCTTCATTTCACCTGAGTCCTCTTCAATGATTCTATTTCCTTGTTGGGTTCTGTTCCCAAGTCCTGGATCATCTTTGCCATTTCCGTCAGCCTTGTGTTTATGGTTTCTTGAGCATCACTCATTCTTTTATTTTCCTTAAGTTCTATTTAACTTTGTGTGTTCTTTAAACTCCTTATTTGATGAAGTTTATGATTGTTCTTTTAAAGTGTGTCTTATAGTTCATCTAGGAAATTCTCATTGGTATGCATTTCTACAGGGCCGGCAGGCTGTGGAGAGAAGATACTGGCTGGATCTTTCATGCTGCATTGCGGTCTGTACATGTGGGTTTCTTTGGTTAGTTATGAATCTGACATGGCCAGAGCAGGCTGTGGAAGAGGAGACAGTGGTGGGGGCAGTCTTCTCTAGAGGCTGGAAGTGAGTTGGGAGTAACACAGTCAGGTGCACTGAGGAGACGAGGGTAATGTACAGGATGTGCCTCCTGGTCACAGGCAGGGTGCAGGGGTGTATCTGTGGGTGCCAAGGTGAGATACAGTATGGGAGAGCCTTTGAGTTGGGAGATATATAGGAGGAGCCGAGGAAGCCTAGATATCAGTTTCAAGGCAAGTAGAGGAGGTCTTACTAAGCTGGGGTATTTGATATAGAACCTGGGCTGGATCAGGTGGGTGGAAGGTGTGAACAGGGAAGAAGAGGTAGACTCACAGGGATAGACCCTGGAGAAGGATATGGGAGAGCTGTCTGAGTGGAAAAGTTGGGTGCAGAGTCTATGAATATCATATTAACAACTCCAATTATTTACTAAGATTTCCTCCAAATTTAAATAACAAATATACATATATATTATGTACATATATTTTAATCTTTCTAAATTAATTTGAAGTTTTAAGTAGTGGAAACAGTAGCATAGTACATGTGAGAGTGTTTATCAGGTCAATTAAGTGTCTCAAAATTATGAATCATGCTTGCTCCAGTTCTACAAGGACCCCACCACAGTCTTTGGGATGAAGGAAAAGCACGGGTTTCCCATGGGCTCCTATTTTGGCTTCATCACTCAGACTCCTAATCTTCTTTTTCTTCAAATCCATCACAGCTGCATTTATATTGTCCACCTGGGTAAAGGAGAAAAATATGAGACATCTGAGATGATAAAATATCAAATGCTATATTGTATGTCTTGAGTTCATGCCCTCTGTTTTCTCTACCTTTGGACAGGATAATTCCTGAACCATCACATAGGCATTTGCGTAGAGTCCATGCAGCCCTGAGTTCCACCCTCAACACCAAGACAAAACAAAAGTACCCTACAAAATAAGTTTAAATTTTTCAGGAAAAAAAAAAAGATGAAAACTGGGACACCAAAGAACTTTCATATTGATGGGTGTTTCTTTTTCTAACCTACATTGTGTAAATTATACTTTAGACATTTATTTCAACATTGAACAAACTTTTTCTGAGGGAGTCGGGTTTCTCATATGTAATGAAAAAAAAAAAAAAAGGAGTCAATGGAACCACAGCTGGTCCTCTTCTGGTGTCTTTTGCTTCTTGCCATGATGTGCTGCCTTATCACCATCAATAAAGACAGTAAGTCATGGATTGGGAGCTCCAAGACAGAGAGCCAGAATAAATCTTCTGTCTTTCCCAGTGCATTGTCTCTGATACTTTTTACAGTGAAGGAAATCTACCAGAACAAACATCTCCCATGTGAATAATTACATTATGTTGGCCCCTAAGTTCTCAGAAGTTTGCAATTAGTAGCTACTTGAAAAATATGTTTCCCTGATCCCAAGCTCTCCTGACACTCACAGAAATCTTACCTGGTTATGGCCTTTGAGATTAAAATTAAAAATGAAAACCACTACAAAGCTGCTTTAAAGTGTTACTTCTGTCATAAGACCACAAACTTGTGACTATGTGTTCTCTGCTGAGTCTCTTCAATGCTCTCTGTCTGTTTGCAGTGCAGGACAGAGGGAGCTCTGTGTGCTGAAGGCTTAGACAGCAGGGGCCACTAAGAGTTTATGGGATTTTGAATGACAACCCATCCCATGTATTCTGCAGGGGTACATACAAAAAAAAAAAAAAAAAACCAGATCCATGTTTTAGTGAGAGGGCTTAGAACCAGTGACATTCCACCAGCAACAAGCAATTCAGAAGCTCAGATCTTGGTTTCTGACACCATTCTCTGTGCAGTGGTAAAATGAACCGACTTCTTAGGTAGATAAGCAAAGTTAATGTCAATAACACATCACTAGTGTCGTGTTTACTGTGGTATATTTATTGATATGCAACACTAAGAATGGCAGCTACCCAGTGATAGCACACACCTTTAATTCCAGCACTCAGGAGGCAGAAGTAGGAGGATCTCTGTGGGTTTGAGACCAGTCTACAGAGCAAGTTCCAGGACAGCCAGGGGTGTTACACAGAACAATCTGTTTCAACAAACCAAAAGGAATGACAGCTACCTTTCTAAATCAACAACCTCCGTTCAACCAGGAGAAAGACATCAGGCACCTCCCCTAAATGAGAAACAATTTAAAAGTATCTGGAAAACTTTCTAATGTGTCAAGGTCATCAACATAAGGAAACTCTGAGACACTGTCACGGTAAGAGGAGTCCAAGGACACATGACAGCCAATCTGACATGAAATTCTGGAACAACAAAAGGACAATGGATGGAAGGTATGGAAATCTGAACAAATCTAGACTTTAGTTACTAATATTGGCTCAACCTTAGTTCGCTAACGGTGACAAATGTATCACACGAACAATAAGATGTTCTTTATCACAAATAGTCTGAAGAAATCAATCATATTTGTAATGACTAAGTCTTGTTAAATACTGGTTAGGGGAAGCCAAATGTAAAATGCCATCTGTAACTCAATTTTATAAGTTTCATTTGCCTGTGTCTAGATACTCATTTCAGAGAGCTACTCTTTCATTCTGATCAGCATAATATCATCTAATCAGTACCTATCTGACAGGTCAGGGAAAATGACATATTAGAAATCACTTCAAGATGATTTAACAAAGAAAAGAGATGTAACTAGATCTTGAAAACTGTTAAATCTGGGTGGTGGGAGTTTAGAGGTTCATAATTCTTCTATTTCTCATGTTGAAATTTTATAATATAAGTGCATATTATTTGTAAGTATGATGTCTTTTGATAACCCCTATTCAAACTATAGCAAAAATTTATGAAACATTCTATCCAAACATTACAGTTTAGACGTTGCACCCTGTATTTTAGTGTATTATTTAATAGTCCATAATCTAAGATGAAATCCTAAACTAAACACCTTAGTTATCTTTGTTCTATCGAGATAAAATATCATGACCCAAAGTAGCAACTTCAGGAGGAAAGTGTTTATTTCATCTTACATCCCTTAGATCACATTCTATCACTGAGGGAAGTTAGGGCAGGAACACTGCTTATGGGCTTGCTCCTCTTGGCATGTCTTCGTGTTGAGAACTAGACCCACCCAAGAGTTCCTAGAGGCCCCAATGAAAGGACGAAGACATCAGTAGTTCAGTGTTCTCATCCAGGGACAGATTTGGCAACGTCAAGTCTGGGAAATATGATATGATATGATATGATATGATATGATATGATGTGATGTGATGTGATGTGATGTGATATGATATGATATGTGATATGATATGATATGTATATTGTAAGAAGCTAAGCCAGATTTTCCCACCCCAGCTTTTGCCTTTGTCTTCTTTATTATTTATCAGCCCTTACCACCTCACTTCTGTTTGGGATTCTTATTATTGAAAGTTTGGGTCACTTTCTTATACACCTTGAGACAACCTGCTTAGGCATGGCACCAATTACAATGGATTAAGCCCTCCCAATCACTTAACCAAGAAATAACTCATAGGCTTGCCTAGAGGTTGATCTTACAGAGGCGTGTCCTCAATTAAGGTTTCTTCCTTTCAGTGATTCTGCTGAGGAAAACATAGCCGGCATACTAACAAACATTTCTAAAATGTAACAAGTCACTTGTAAAAATCATTAATTAATATTGGACCAGCATCTATTTCTATCTCTTTCACTGACTCATTTGATTTTAAAAATTGTGTGCTATATTCATTCATTAAAATCCTTGTAAAATATACAATTTTTAAAATATTTATTTTTATGTGTGTCTGAGTGTGGGTATGTACTTGTGGGTGCAGGTGCCTGAAGGCTGGAGGCATCAGATCTTCTGGAGCTGGAGTCACAGGGAGTTGTGAATACTTGACATGGGTGCTCTCCACCACAGAATCATCTTTCTAGCTCAGCAGTTCTTAACCTTCCTAAAGCTGTGGCCCTTAATACACTTCCTCATGTAATGCTGACAGCCATAAAATTATTTTTACTGCTACTTTGTAACTATAATTTTGCTACTGTTTGCAAATGTCTGATATTTCCAATGGTCCAAGGTGACCCTGTGAAAGGGATTTCGAACCACAGGTTGAGAATGACTCCTCTTGCTCCAAATTTATAACTCTTTAAGAATATTCTAAATACTTTGTTTGATAATCACAAAAAGATTAAAATAAAACTGTCATTTTTGGAATTGAAAGTACATGCAATAGCTATAAGAAATGCAAAATCACACAAACCCCCAACAACCTCCTTTGAGAAACAAATTCCAGCCCCGCACCCCCCAAGTAATGAAAACAACATGATGGATATCACCCATGTTTAAAAGTGTTGCCACTGTCCTGCACACCTGCAGGTGTGCCCCAGCTCTGCCGGGCCCTCAGTATTGTTAGTGTAAATCTGGCTTCACTTCCTCTTCAGCTTCTTACCAGCAGCTGAGTGTGTCAACGTGAGTCTGGAGCAGAGGTTGATTTTCCTTTCTTACAGTGAGCCAAGAGTGACAGTTATCAACGCTTTAAAATGTATGGACTTCATAATTAGAACTTTTATATACATTTTATCACCTTAAGTACTCAGCAGCCCCATTTAAAACTGACCGTGTGGAGCTGCAGAGATGCTCTAATAGGACCTGCTGTGGGCTCCCAGCACCCACAATGGTGGTTCACCACCATCTGTGACTTCAGTTCCGGGAGACCCAATGCCCTCTTCTGACCTCTGTGGCACCAGACAAGCAAGTGATACATGTATACACATGCTGGTGAATACTCATACATATAAAATAAAGTAAGCATAAAAAAAATTGAAATGCAATTTTCTTTGCTGGCAGGCAAGTTTTTCCTTTCGCCCTTAAAGTACCTAATTCTCAGTTTAACAAACAAGCAAACTGTTATGAACAAGTAACAATGTGCCACTTTCAATAGTTCAGGAGAATTTGATGAATTTAACAGAGAGATTTCATTTTACATAAAAATATAATGCTGTTAATTGATAACAATAAGGAATGAATTCAGTCCTTAAACTGATTTAAATCTATTAAAGCTAATTGAAAAGTCTAGATTAAATATTTATGTTTCAATCCTCCCTAAAGGCTAGATCTAGGTGAACTGCATAAACATAATACTATTCTGAGTGTGCAGGACTAACTGCTCAGTGGTTAAGTGTTTGCCACTACTTTTCTGGAACACCTAAGCTCTGTTCCCAGACTTTGGTTCCCAGCACCCATGCTGGGTGGTTCACCATCACCTGTAACTCCAGCTCCATGAGACCCAGTATCTCCACAGGCACTCCATAATAATAAATCTTTTAAAAATGGTCTCTCTTCAGAAGTTTCCTGTGTATTCCCAGGAATGCTTCAGGTGACACTTGTTCCCTATTTGGTACAAAGCTGGGAAGTGGCATTCTCCCAAAGCTGGGCTCCACTGAAATGTCTAGCAGTTGACAGAAACACACTTTTTAAATCTTATTTTAATCATAAGTGCTACAGTTTTGCTCTTGAGCATCCCCCAGAGGCCTGGTCTCTAGAATATAGCTCTATTAGGAGGTGGTGGAACCTTTAGAAGGAGAGACCTCATGGGAGTTAGGACCCGGGTATATGCTCTTGGGGGGTGTGGTGATTTGGAAGAAAATGGCTCCCACAGGGATTGACACCATTAGGATGTGTGGCCTTGTTGGAGAAAGTGTATTACTGTGGGGATGGGCTTTGAGGTCTCTTTGCTCAAGCTATATACAGTGTGACACAGTTCACTTCCTGTGGATCAAGATATAAAATTCTCCAACACCATGTCTGCCTGCATGCCGCCATGTCTCATCCTGATGAAAATGGACTGAACCTCTGAAACTGTAAGTCATCCACAATTAAATGTTTCCTTTATGAGTTGCTGTGGTCATGGTGTCTCTTCACAGCAATAGAAATCTTAAGACAAGAAGAATAATGACATACTGTCCTTTTATCTTTCTCTCTAATACAATACATTTATAGAACCAAACTGTCCATCTGTTTGTCTGCTTTGGGTTCTTCTGTGTAAATGTTGCTATCCCATGAAATCCCCACATCTAGGAGACAGTGGCATAAGCAAAAGGATTTCCTACAGAGGGTTATTGGAAGCCAAAAATAAAATGATTTTTAAAAAAGTGTTTCACTATGTTGCCCAGACAATTTTGGATCAGGTAGGCTCCAGTGATGCTCTGCCTTAGCCTATAGGGCAGATGGACAACTGGTGTGTAACACCATTGGACTAGAATGAAATAATTAATTACACAGCTGTATGCAAGTCAGAGGTCAATATCTTCTTCAATCATTCTCTACTTCTTTTAAGACAGGGTTATCTGAACCTGGAGCTCACAGATAGGGTCAGGCAAGCTAGCTCCACAGTACTGGGATATAGACAAGTGTCACCACACTGGGTTTATTAGGGCCTGTGTGCTTCCTAAGCCATCTTCCTAGGTCCTTAAAATTACTTTTGAAAAACAGAATTTCCCTCTTCTTGGTTGAAGAGCCTTCCTAGGGATGAAGGAACTAAACTATTTCACTAACCTTTTATGTTAGAGCCACATAACTGTCACAAGGCATATGTGGCTTAATGAAGAAGGACCTATAAAACACAAAAAACACGAACAGGAAAACAACCCATCTATTACGTGATGGTTCCAAAACAAAATTGGTAAGTAGTGCTGCATGTTTTTATTATTTACCTATCTTAGATTAAAATTATTTTTCTCATGTACTTTTTCTCATCAGCCTGCAAGAGTAAGATTGTCTTAAAATCAAACCTTATATTCTTCCTGTACAGGCACTAGTCTCCATTACTGTCACCATACTTCACCCCTCTGGTTAACCCCTTGGTCTCTGCGCCGCCCCCCCCCCCCCCAGAAATGTCTCTATACTGCAATGCTCCAGCATGCTGGGCTGCTTCCTCATTCACCCCTTGTGGCTGTATTCCTCACCCCACCTGGCTTATACTCATCATGCTACAATACAGTTCTCCTGCATGGAGCTTCTCTCCATAATACATAATGATTCCCTAAACCATAGGCTCCTTATCTTGCTTGGGTCCCACAACATGCCCCCAAAAGTCCTAGTGTGTAGACCTTCCTCACCTTGTTTCTTTCCCATACCTGCCCACTGGATCTACCCTCATGGCTATGAACCCACTCAGGCCCTGGTGCTCCATAACACTCCAACTACCAACAGGGCACACATCTCATAACACTTGGTCTCTTACTTACTAAGTTAATCATCATGTCTTCCTGCAGTGGTGTAATCTACATATCACTAGTCCTGACTCCTCTCCATACTGACCAACCTCCACCCCCAGCACACACACACACACACACACACACACACACACACACACACACACCTGTCACCCTCTCCCTCACACCACAGTACCAATCCTGTGTGGACCTCTTAACATGTATGGCTTCCACCGACTGCACAGGGCTGAGTTTCATATGCTTCAGTTATGTTACAAAGTACCAGAAAATGGGCAAGTTATAATCAGCAGATGCTGATTCCTCACACATCTAGAGCCATAAAGTGTGTCCACAGCAGATACTGCACAATCAGAGGCTTCGGATGAGGTCCCAGTGAGAAAGAACATATGATACAAGACAGAAGAAAAAATTTTCCCATGGGTAGACTTACGATGACTTTATGATGATAAAGAAGGGATAATATTATGTAAGAAACAGCAAGAGATACAAGCTCGAGAACTATGAACACTTACCGAGGTGTAGTTCTCCCCCTGCCCCAGTGACTCCATTTCACAGCTGCACTAAACTATCTATCTTCCAGAGTGCAGAAAAACAAAGCCACCTTTCCACTGGACAGTGTTTTCGGAGGCCAACGGAACCCTCAGTGAGAACAAGGACAGGACACACAGAAACGTAATATGCTGGGTCAGTTTGCCTGGGCCGTGTCACAAGCTGTGGCTGCTCTGCTGCTTCACTGGTAATTTGAAATTCAAATCATTTTATAATTTAACACATTTCACATTAGCCTTTTTCTCAGAATATGTTCATAATTATAACACTTTCAAAGCATGGCTCTTCCCATTAAGAATCAGGATGTAGGAGTTAGAAAGATGACCAAGCAGTTAAGAGCAGTGGCTGCTCTTCCAAGTTCAGTTCCTGGCATCCACTTGGCAGCTCACAATCACTTGTAACTGAAGTTTCAGGGTATCCAGGGCCCTCTATAGCCTCTTCTAGCCTCTTTAGATATCAGGTACACACAAATATATATATTTATATGCATATGCATATATATAAGTATACATATACACAGGTAAAACACCTATATATATATATATATATTTTTTTTTTTTTAAATGCAGGATCTAGGGACTTGCTCTTAAAAAGAGGTCTGTTTCAAACCTGCCTATTACTAATAGCAATGACAGGAGGTGTCATCAGAAGAGGCCACACAGTCATCCCTAGTTTTGTGGGGTTACACACATATAAACTCAAAAAGAAAGAAATCCAGCTACCCTCACAACTATACTTAGCTTGTCAAGCCAAAAAGGTCTCCGGTCGGTAGGTCCTCCTATTAAAAGTTCAGTTGAGCTACAAGCTTTAAGAGTGCATTCAGTACCAGTCACAAGAGTGAGGCATCTGAGAAGGCGCTGTGGTCACACTAACATGTGTCACATGAAAAACCTGGAGCAGGAACTGCAGTGTGTTCCAGCTCTCTGACTCATGCTCCTGAGCAAACCAAATGGTGCTGTTGATATCACTCTAGTACATGGCTGTGGGGACTGGGGCGCTGAGCACAGAGAGGGCTTCTTATCAGCTTTATCATGTTCTGTACTTTAGAGAACAGTTCCAGACTCAAGTCCTTCAGCCAGAATAGACTATTACAGCTAGAGTCCTGTAAGATACTGAGGCGAAAATCTCAAGATCTACACTCACAAATAAGTTTTCTGTTCAAGAAAAGGTAAAAATGTTTGTTCCACCTACTCCGAGGAACTGAGCCCACTCCATCCTGTGACAGCACTATTTGAGAATGTCACAGCTCTGAGAGAAATTACAACTCTCCATTGTCTCCATCTTACATTCAGAAAAAAGGCTAGGCTATCTTGGCAATACATTTTTTTTTTTTTTTTAAGTTGCCAAGTTGGGGCTGAAGAGATGGCTCAGTAGTTAAGAGCACTTGCTCTTCCAGAGGCCTGGCTCAGTACTCACATGGTGGCTCAGAACTGTCTGTGACCCCAAATCCAGGGGATCCTGTGCCCCTTGCTGGCCTCCACAGGCATAGGGTGCATGCATAGGGTGCACAGACATATGTGCAAGCAAAACACCCAAACACATAAAATAAATCCTAAAAAAATAAATAAAAATCTCCAAGTATTGCAGAGATCAATAGACAAGGGTGACCTAGACTTTTTTTCTTTTAATTATAAAAACTTTTCTTATTTCAGCAGGACACATAGTTGCCTAGACACGGACTACATTCCCCAATCTCTGTTGCAGCCATATGCACCATCTGACTAAATTCAGGTCAAGAGGGTATGAGAAGTGACAGATAAAATGCCCAAGTCACCTCATAGGCACTTACCCTCATTCTTCTCTGACTCCCTTCTTGTCACTGTTCAACAGCACTGCCTGAGGCCGTTCCATAACCATGTGTGACAGTTCCAGATGGGAACGTTAAATCCATGTAATTAAGCCACTTTTGTGTGTGGTGACTTCAGGGCAACAGATGAGTGTCAGACTGAAGTAAACCAAGCACTTTCCACATGGTCACATGTCACCTACCTTCATTTTACGCCCATAACATTTCTAGCTCCCTCTTGGCTGTTACTTTCCTAGACTCAAGCTCCTCGTTACTTAACTGAACTTCTGACTCACAGCTGGCCTCCTTTGATGGCATGAGTTCTACTGATGTGGAACCCAGACCACACAGTGGAGAAGAAAGGAGAGTAGACTCAGAGGCAAATGGTCCAGTTTACACAAACCTTCTCTGTCCGGAGGAAAAACCTGCAGCCAAAGTAACGTCCAACCTCACATTTTAAGGTCTGATCAAACACTGAAAGCAAGGGCCTCACGGCTAAGGGGGCACACCCTGGAAACAGAACAAATCTGGGTTTGTACACCTAATGTTACCGTGGGCAGATTAATCACGTCTTGCGTTTTTGCACTGCCATATGGCTTAGCATCATTTTAACAGAGCAGCCATCAGAGTCAGAGAAAACTACGTGCATCTAGTATTTCATATGGCAAAGGGTATACATGTGTTTGTGCTGTCATGATGGCCTTTCCACGTGCTACCCCCTCTGCTATAGCAGCTCTCTCCTCCTATTCTCTGGGGAATTCCTTCACAGTCAGTCATCATAGCCAATGCTCTGTGACATCTTCCAGCTCCTGAACCCAAGCAATCAACTTCTACACCTCATTGTATCACTGAGAAGACACACATCTTAATTCCACTATCAGAGTAGAGTCCCCTTGACTGTTTCAATATCCTGCCTCACTGGGCACATGGTCCATATATTTTTGAACTTAGCAGGTACTTAGCAGAAAGTAGGTTCTTATGTATGACTATGTCATTGACTCCATTCCTGTTAACCTAGCTCTCTTTTGGATTAGGCCTGGGGCTTTGCCACTCATTTTGTCATTATGTATTGCTGATGAGTTTTCCTACCAAGTAAATTTGAGCTGAAACCTGACTGGCATTGCTGGTAGCCTCAAAGTCAGTTACCCATAAATTACCACTACAAATAAATACTCTTTAAGGGAATGCTCTTGTCAAACATTTCTTCGTTAGCAAAATGCAGTTTAGGAGACAGTAAACTCAGGGTTCAGAGCGATGGCTTAGTGAATACATGCCCTTGCCACCAACCCTCATAACCTGCGTTTGATGCCTAGAACACAGTGGAAGCAGAGAACCAGTGCTTGAAAGTTTCCCTCTGGCTGTACATGTACAGTATGCCGTGGGAGGGTCATTCTTTCTAAAACATCAGTAACTAACAATGAACTGGTTTTATAATAAGGAACAAGTTATTCTTCTGTTTTGTTTCTTGAGACAGGGTTTCTATGTGTATAACCCTGGCTGTCCTGGAACTCATTCTGCAGACCAGGCTGGCCTTGAACTCACAGAGATCTACCTGCCTCTACCTCCCATGTGCTAGGATTAAAAGTGTGGGCCACCACCACAAGAAAGTTATTCAATTTTTAAAGGACAGGCCAGAACTATGAGAATACTTTGGCTGGGACTTAGCCCAGTATCTGGCACATGTTTGGTCTGCATGTGCATTTGGTCTCAGCTCAATCCCTGGCACAGCAACTAAAACTTCAGCATGTTGATTAAATTCTTATTTTATAAACTTTCTTCATGCGCCTAATTGCCTTGTAGAGAAAGTAAAAAGCACTTATGTTCCTATTACGAGAGGCCACACTTAATACATCTACTTTGGTGGCCTATTTTAAGTCTATTGGATCCAATTGTCCTCAAAATACATTAATATTATTGATATAGTTTCCTAAAGGTAAAGAGAGTGAACACATGTGCACCTGTGCATGCCCATATACACAGTTGCATGTATACACACATACAAATATACATGTTCACCTTTAAAGAAGAATAATGGTACCATTCCTTTTAAAGCTTAATAAAAGATTCTTGAGATATGGCTCAGTGGTTAGGAGCATTGGCTGCTTTTCCAGAGGTCCTGAGTTCAATTCCCAGCAACTACATGGTGGCTTTCAACCATCTAGAATGAGAATATGTTGCCCTCTTCTGGCCTGCAGACACACATGCAGGCAGAACACTGTATATATAATAAATAAGTAAAATCTTAAAAAAAAAGAAAGAAAGAAAGAAAGAAAGAATCTAGTCATATGTAAACACTACAAAGCATTTGCCTAGATTTCAAACAGCAGACATAAAAGTGATAAAATACCTCGATGCAGACGTGATGCATTCCTCCAGCCTTGTTCTTCTGCAGAAAGCCTGTGATTGGACTGTCACTCCCCAGTGGGTGAAGCAGTTCTATCTTGGTGTTTCCCAGGTTGACAAAAACAACAGATACTCCATGTTCTGGAAGAGGGACCGTCTCACTTACCTGGGCCCCCAGAACATCCCTATAAAATGACGAGGCCTGTTCCAAATCTGGCACAGCTATGGCCACATGATTGAGCCGACCCAGTGTCCACACAGAATCTGATGCTTGAGGCAGGGACTGTGACTTGGAAATGCTCCTCCCCATAGTAACTGAAATTTGTACTCTGGAGAAAAGCCCTGAGGGGGAAAAAAAAATCAGCTATTGATATCTCTCTTTTAAGAATTCATGTACTTCTAAGTGTAATTTCAAAAACTAAACAAAGAGCTGTAAAATTCATTGTTTACGTTATCTATGTATTTTAATTATTTAATATTAAATTAGTAAAACTTAGGTGAAAACTGCTCACTCTGCTCTGCAAAGAATTAAAAAGCTGTGTGTCACACAGGCCTGGTGGCACAGATCTATCTCCAGCTGCTCTGGAGGCAGAGGCAGGAGAAGCAGAAGGTCAAGGCCTGCCGAAGCTGCAGCCATTCAAGGCCAGTGTGGGCAGTTTAGTGAAACCGCCTGGAAGCAAAACTTAAGGAGGGCTGGGTTTAAACTTCAGGGGAGAAAGTTATTTGTTTACAATTAGAATCTAACTCTTGGGACTAGAGAGAGAGTTTGGAGGTCAAGAGCACTTACTGCTCTTGCAGAGGACCTGAGTTCAGTTCTCAGTACCATGTTGAGCAGCTAATAAATGCCTGGAAGTCCAGCTCCAGGGCTTTCATTCTGAACAAAGAACACCGCTTTTCACAGTAATTTATATTTACATTAACACTTGAGTAACTGCATGTTAAGAACACCCAGTGACGTTTGCATGCTACATAAGTCTGAATGTGATAGTGAATAGCACACGCTCTATGAGAAGAGGAAGCAATATTCTTTCCAATGTGTACACGTTTTTGTTTCACACCACGGAATGATTTCAGGACTTCCTTTGGTGATGAACAGCAATGCTGAAGTGTAAGCTGAATAGGTCTTTTCCTCCAGAACTTGCTTTTTGGTCATGATGTTTTGTTGCAGCAATAGAAACCCTAAGACAGATTAAGATTTTCTACTACATTGTGGTCTGTATGACAAATTACTGAAATCCTCAAAAGTGCTCATCACCAGCAGGTTAATGTAATCCAATTCTAGGTAGTCTATGTATTATCATGAAGTCTAAATGTACTAACACTCAAGATACACAAATAGGAATTTACAGTCAAAACCTAATTCCAACAGAGAATATCACCAATCTTTACAATGTGAGATGCCATTACATTTTCTATTCTATCTGTTTTCAGAACATACTAGGGTCAACCAATAAATACTTAATTTTGTGCTTCAGTGTGAAGAGGAGATAGGTGGTTTCAGAAACATGTAGTGCTAGGCCGTTACAGCAGACACACAGTGAATTCACCTGCTCTCACTGCTAAGTGCCAGGAGCCAGACCAATCTAGGGCTTTTACAAGAGGCCTTGTTAAAAGGATAAAAGGGAGCTTTAGTTCAATGTCCTTGCCCAGCAACAAACTTGGCAAGGTGTGGGCTGTGGCCAGGGTCTCAAAAGAGTCAAGGTTTCAGTTACGGGAACCTGAATTTCTTCTCTGAAGGGTTGTGGCTATCGGTCCTAAGGCAGCTATGTGTGAGGTATCCTGTGTTCTCTTTGTCAATATTGTTTGATTTAGCTTTCTGCTGCCCACGGCCCATTTTCCCCCTATAAGTAACATATTTTAATAGTATAGATAATATAGTATATGATGCTGTACTATTGTCATAGGTCACCAGATTGTGTAAGGTGTCCTAGTCTCTGTGATCTGTCTTCTGTATATCATCATCCCTAGCCCTCTCTCTCAACACCTCACCAGTTGGGACACTTTCTTGGGGAGTTGTGGCAGCTAAGGACATACAATGATGGCTTGTTAATGAACCGTACAAACATTTTCCATAAGCCTCTTTGAAAAGGGCACAGTAATACCATTTTACACGAGTGGCAGGTGGGGAGGGGAGTGGATGAAGCTCTGAGTGAATGTTTATTGTTGACATGGGCACTGTCATGTCGAGGACTCCAGTGCTTGACCCATGAAATGGCAAAGCCTTTCTCTAGTCAAGTAGGAGTGTTCTTAGAGCAACTGACAAATATGTACAAAATCTAGCAACAGTACCTTCCTCCTTCCAGATGACTGCAGCCGAAGACTGCTCCCTTACAGAGACCTCCCACCTAAAATAAATAACCCACCCTTTGTGCTGTACATAAAACACACACTACCTTTCCAGATTGTGTTGATGCCCTCCATCAGAGTAAGCATCCTAGCTTTTATGTATATGTGTCTGTCCTGTCTTTACTCCTGAGTTACCGGTCAGCTTTCTAGGACCCAGCAGTAGAAGTCAATGCATAGATGCCAACAACATCTTCAGTCAAACTGCCCCTCCTCCCCTTCTGTGCATTTCTCCTGAAAGTGCTGGTTTGCAATGGGGTCAAGACAAAAGTGTTTCTGCTTTTAAAACAGTGTAGATGGTCAGGATCAGTTAACTTCCAGATAGTTTGTGCAGTAAGAAGTTGTAGGGAGCTGTCAAATATTGAGTCAAGTTCCCACCTCAGATGTCCTCACATGAGTAGAAATGCATAGAAATGCCAAAGGAGCAAATGATGTCATATTCAAGTGAGAGCCACCTTTGATGTCATATGCAGTCTGTTCTAAGGACATCACAGACTGGCACACCAAAGGAAGTCCATGTGGCAGTTATTGGAGCTTTGTCTGCTGCTTCACCAGAACAGCTGGTTCCTTTGATTTAATAAACAACATTTCTTTTATATGTGAGACATATAAAATGTTGTAGTTACTAAGCTTTTGACACCATCTTACCTCTAGAATTAAGTGGTAGGTTTATCTAGGGATAAGACAATTGATTTGAAGTATCTCTTTTTATTGACTTTCTTTAGTTTCTGAAATACATATTTTAGGAATGGTGTAGAAAGTTATTGTAATACCAGCAGAAGCTCAGTGAAAGGCTTTACTTAAAAATGAAGGGACCAGAATGGCATGGTGGAACACACCTTTAAATTACAGCACTCAGGTGGCAGAGGCAGGCAGATCTTTGGAAATTCATAGCCAGCAGGCAGTCTATATAGCAGTTCAAGGCCAGCCAGAAATACATAGCAAGACTTTGAGATGAACGGATGGATGGATAGACAGATAGATAGGTAAGATAGACAGGTAAAAGGGATGGATAAAAAATAGTCAATAGTCACACCAGACACTCAGTAGCATCAATGATTGTCAGGGAAGGCAAGCGGATTTCATGGTAAGACGCACTGCTTTACACTCAATAAGAAAGCAAAGAAGAAAAAAAACCCATAAAAACCTTTACATTATTGAACAACAGGTAATATAGTGTCATGCAACAGTTTAGCAATTCCTCAAAACAAAAATTAAACACAAAATAAGTACTCAAAAAAGAACCCCGAAAACCAAAACTCAAACAAAACTGCATACATACATACACTGGTCTTCAGAGCAGCAACAGGACCACAGGAAAACAATGGACATTCAACCTCGCTGACACTGTAACATGGAAAAAACCTCTACACATCACACTAAATGCTAAGAGCTGAACATAAAGGTATGATCCTGTTTATATCAAGCATCAGAAGAGCTCACAGCAGAGACTGAAGGCGGGGAGGGAAAAAGGGGGTTGTGGTGCTGTGAATAAAAATGTTCCCATAGGCTTATCTATTTAAATGCTTGCTTCCCACTTGGTGAGCTGTGTGTGAAGGGTTAGGACATGGGCATTTGTTGGACCTATGTCACTGGGTTTTGAGGTTTCAGAAGTCCACACCATTCGTGGTGTCTCTTTCTCTGCACCCCACTTACTGATAAAGGTATAAGGTCTCAGCTACTGCTCCAGTGACATGCCTGCTGGCCTGTGACCATACTTCCCTATGATGGCAATGGACTCACTCTCTGAAACTAAAAGCTCCCAATAAACTCCTCCTTCTATAAGTTGCCTTGGTCATGATGTGTTCACAGCAATAGAAACATAAATGAGACAAAGAGCGACTGCTTAATACATGTGAGTTTTCTTTTGAGTTATGAAAATATTTTGTACCATGATAAAGGCGATTACAATAAGCACTGTACATTTTTAATAGCACAAAAGAGGAAAATGCATGATTCTGCAATATCTTAGTCAGGGTTTCTACTATAATGACAAAATACCATGACCTAAGAGCAAGCTGGGGAGGAAAAGGGTTTATACTTCAGCATTGCTGTTCATCACTGAAGGAAGTCAGGATCTGATGCAGAGGCCATTGAGGGAGGGAGCTGCTCACTGGCTTGCTTACAGTTTCAGAGGTTCAGTCCGTTATCATCATGGCAGGGAGCATGGCAGCATGCAGGAAGACATAGTGTTGTAGCTGTGGCTGAGTCTTACATCTTGCAGGCAACAGGAAATAGACTGAAATGCTGGGCAGCATCTTAAACATTGGGAATGTCAAAGCCTGCCCCTACAGTGACACAATTCCTTCAATGAGGCTACACCCACTCCAACAAGCCACACCTCCTAAGAGTGCCACTCCCTGTGAGATTGTGGGGGTCAATTACATTCAAACTATCACATGCAGTAAGAGTCTGTGGATAAAATCTTGTAGATCAAGCAACTGGGAATAAAGAGTTTAAAATAATGTGACCCCCCAAAGTTTTATTGAGGTATGACTGATGAGTATAAATAATAAGTTATAATCATATACTTATAGTATAATATATAATGATAAATAAAAGTATAAATGCTGAAAACTTACAATGTGATATGTGTATATGTACATATATATATATACACACACATATAAATATGTCTTATGAATTACTGCATCAAGACATGTGTTGTTACAATGAGGTTTCTTGGTCCCAGGTGCCAGAGGTCCAGACCCACAGACCTGCAGCCCCAGACCCCTTAGCAGCCTCAGCTAATCAGGTGCCCCAAAAGGATTCAGACACTTATATTAAGTTCATGCTGTTTGGCCTATGGATCAGGCACATTGCTAGCTAGCTCTTACATCTTAAATTAACCCATTCTCATTAATCTGTCTGCCACGTGGCCCGTGGCTCACCTGTGTTCTTACATGCTTCTTCTTGGGCAGCTGGCTCAGTCTGTCTGACTCCACCCTTCTCCTACCTATGCTCTGATTTCCCCTCCTACGTGAGAGCACACGCGCTGATGTAGGAGGGTACAGTAGGGCAGCATGGCTCTGTCTTTTAGTCTACGTGGCCATAAGGTAGAGATAATGATAAAGATAAACTGATTGCCTTGTGTTATATAATCTTTACCACGACCCTATAGGTTGGATATCATGGCTTCCATTTTCAGAAATATGGAACTAGGCCTACAGAGATTACGTTATTTTCTTCAACATTAAGTGAAAAGCAGAGCCTTGAGTCCAGGTTTGTCAGACATCACAGTTGCTGTTGGGAAACTCCTGTGTTTAACTCATTCTTCTGCAGTCCTTCCTGCTGGGAGTTAAGAAGTGGGAACTGTTGGCACCAACAAGGCTGACCCATCAGAGCCAAGGGTCCTGATGGAGGGAAAGCAAAGATCTCAAGGAGTTTTGGTGATAATCGCTCTTGCAGGTGCTAACTTCTTCCTACAGAGGATTTCTGTGTGTGAAGGCAGCCCCCTCCATCTGTTCTTTCCTTGGAATTTATGGATATGTCCCCCTATCTTTGTGTGAAAACAGTCACACAGACAAAGCCTTCCAGGCCTTGGTTCTCCCTGCCCAGAGCAGACTTCCTGTCTGCCTTCCCTGTGGTTACCCTTGTAGTAAACATCATTGTAACTTATTTGAACCTTTTCTCAGGTATCCAAGGGCAGCTACAGACAGGATAACTTACTGATAATGTCCTAAAGTCACCGCCCCTACTGATAAGAGAGATACCCTACTAACTAACCCAGAAAGCTTTCTAGCACCTGGATTCATTAACACAAGATTCTAACTTGAAGGCTTAAGGATGCAAATTAATCCTTCACAAAATCTTTTGTAGGGAAGGTGCTTTAGCAGAAAAAAGAGCTGCAAGGTCACCTTCATTGTTTACTTAGTCACCTAGCAATTGAGAACACCTGCTCCCTTTACAGCCTACTTGGCCCTATCAGGGGTATACCAGACCTAAGCCTTCATTGTTGTAGTGTCATGACATTGTGTCTTGCCATAAAGGGATGGAAGTGCCATTAAGTGTTGTGCCAATACATCTTTTGAAAGTTTGATTCCTGAGAAGAGATTCCAGTAGAAATACCCCTGCTGGTAGAAGCCCATCTTCCTTGAAGTCCTGAGAGAAAACCTATCTGAGGCAGGACCCACAGAAGGTTTTTACCTTCCTTTCCCTTTTTCTTCTTTGCTGGGGATCAAACCTATGGCCTTGCATATGCCAGACAGGTATTGATACATGAAACTACACCTCCAATCTTTTGCAACCCTTTGCTTCTCACTAAAAAAGTATTATTTTATTTTTGAGATAGAGATTGAGATGTTGAAGGGACACTAGCCCACTAGACCATGTGGCTCTGACAGGCCTCTTGTCCACCATCTCATTCTCTCTGTTCCCTCCCCCCAGCCCGAAACATTAGATTACATTCCTAAAGCTAGCTATTTCTATTTCCCAAGAGCCTAGATTACAGATATATACCACCACAGCTGTTTGTGTGGAGATGAAGACTGAACCCAAGGCTTTGTGCATAGTAAGAAAGCACCCTAGGAACTGAGCTACTACTGTCTCAGCCCAGATCTCCAATAATAATAATAATTATTATTTGTTGTTTTTTTTTGTTTGTTTGTTTTTTGTTTTTTTTTTTTTTGAGACAGGGCTTCTCTGTGCTGCCCTGGTTGTGCTGGAACTCACTCTGTACTCTGTAGAACAGACTGGTCTCAAACTCACAGCGATTCACCCTCCTCTGTCACCCAAGTGCTGAGATTAAAGGCATATACTAACACCACCTTGTCAGACCCTTAATTTTTAATGTCATTAGTGTATATCTGACAAGCAATGCCTACTTTCTAAGAGAGTTTGCTAAGAGACAGTATGTGATTCTGCCTTAGAAGATATTTGCAAAAACAACTTATGAGCTAAGATGGTGACTTATATTCGATCAGGCATATGGAAAATATACCAACAGAAAGTATTAGCAAAACTTCAGCATTAGTTGTTAATCAGAAAATTATTTTTGCTCTGTCAAATCCAGCAGTGGTGGCACACACCTTTAATCTCAGCATCTGGGAGGCAGAGGCAGGCAGATCTTTGTGGTTCCAGGCCACCATGGTACAGAGCAAGTTCCAGGACAGCCAGAGCTACAGAGAAACACTGCCAAAAAAAAAAAAAAAAAAAAAAAAAACCAAGAAAAAAAACAAAACAAAAAAAAAAAAACAAAAAAAACCCGTTCTCAAAATAAAATAAAAAGATTGTGCTCTGCTCTTTGATATAACACACTCTCTTACCTTGTGTATGTGTGTATCTCACTATACTAAATTTATTATAAGGCAACTCAATCTATGAAAGTGTCCTGTGTCCCCCTCCCCCTTTTTTGTCTGTGGCCTTTGGGAACTTGTCAGGACAGACAAGAAATCTTGTGATTGGCCAGAAAGGCTAGAGAGATCAAAAAACAAAACAAAAAAAATTAGTTTGAGAGCCAACTTTGAAAGTTGGCTAGTAGTGTAGTTTCAACAGATCAGCAGCCAGAACTTTCCAGGCAGGAAGTATAATCTTTAAAAAAGTTCATTTCCCCAAACACCTTTTTGAGCGTGCTATCTAAAGGATTTGTCACAAATGTAATGGAGTAACTCTGGAATGGCACTGCCTTACTTTTCTTCCAAACAGAAAATCTCAGACTGAGGGTAGTAACTGCCACCAGGAAGGATGAAAAGAAAATGGAGAGACAGACAGAAAACTTGGTCATCTGACACTACGATTCTGTTTATCAATAAAGAGATGGAGGTTAAAAGAACCCCAAAAAACTTACAAATCCTTCTGAATGCTCCTTTCCTCTTTATGTCAGATGAAAAATATAATGGGATAGGTGCGTAAAACATGCTTGGACTCAGAGACTTTTCAGGACTCGCCACTTGCCGATTTCTCCTGTCTCCTCCTGAGTCCCCTTCTGATTTACGGCTGTACCTGCCTTGCCTGGGCAGGTTACCTGTCTGGTCCACGTTTGCCAAGGGCAACCCAATAGCAGGGAGATGGTCAGTAAGGTACTCCTGCGCTAAGAGAACGCAGCTCCGGGAGCCCAGCGTTTCTGATCCAGGCCTTGGCCACTTGCGGTCCCCCTCCAGCGCTCCCCGCGACCCGGCGCCCTGACGGTGCCCGGTATTCACCTGTAGCGTTCGCAGCCAACGCGGCGGCCTTCACTAGGAAGTTCATGTTGTGAAGCAGCGCGCTTGCACAACACCTAGGAGAGCAGAGTGGACTGGGAGAGCGGACAGGGGGCGGGGACTGAGGTCTGGGGACCGAGACAGAGATCCAGGGGCGTGTTTAAAGCTGACCTGGGCGGGGAAAACAGGGAAGAGGCGGGGCTAGAGTCCAGGGGTGGGAATACCCTACTAAGGGCGGTAGGCCTGGGTCTCAACCTACAGTTGCAGAAAGCTGGGAAAATGGATGGCAAGGAGCAGGCCCCAAGACTGGGAGAAACGAGGCCGTGTCGGGGCACGATATCTTTGCGGATAATCTTTGCGGATGCTGCGTGAAGCGAGCTGCTCTCCCGTTACGTTAAACTGTATCGATACCAGATATAGAAAGCAATCATGCGACATCACTTGCAGTTCCCTTAGAAATACAAAACAATAGATTCGGAGAAAGAGCCAAGGCGCTTGATATCACCAATTGCACTTTTCCGGTTTCTGCCTCCTCCACGCATGCCCAATAGAATGGTTCTCACTGCTAAAGGCACCGTCTGGGTGCAGGGCCGGAACCTGTGTGTTGCGGAACCTTTGGTTCTGATCTACAGGTTGCGGGAGGCGCATGTTTGTCGTAAAGCTTCCGGCCGGCACTTGTGCGACGCGTGGTGTCGTAGTTCATAACTATGGCACATCGCGTGACCTGCCGACAGACCCTGGAACGGTGTCTGAGGGAAGTCGAAAAAGCCACCGGCCGACCCGAGCGTTTCCTCACGTAAGTGCAAATCCAGGGCTGGGAAAGCGGCCCGCATCGCATGAGTGCGGAGCGGGCAGGCGTTCGGCAACTTGGAAAGACAGGAAGGGAAGTCTTTAACCCCAATTTCAGACAGTGTTCTCTTGGCCTGTCAAAATTTTATCATTGAAAGCAGTACAGTGCATATCTCCTAGTTGTATGCTATTGAAATAAAACAGAGCTCAAATATTAGTGTTCAGAGAGACTTAGGGGACACGTGCTTTCTTATTACGTGCTGATTGCCCTTTCTGAATGAAGTGTCCTTAGAATACCTAAGCAGTCTTTTAAGCTTTATGAAGATACGTACTTGTTGCTTGTCAATAATGCACTTTCACGACTGAGTTTGAAAATTAGGGCAGACTAGCACTGCGGTTAAAGTCTAAAATTATGACTCAGATTTATATTGCAAATCCATACTCTCGTGCCACAGATTCACTGTGTCCAACATAGAGCGTCCCTTCTCTGGTATATTCTCTCCCCTGAAGTCATTTACCCATCTCCACTACCTAAGTTACCGTTACTGCCACAGTAAATGGTAATTCTATCATTTCATTTATTCGTAGTCAGGCAGTCTACTTCCTTGGTGTCATATTTTTTCCCTCTATTTCTTGTATTTCTTCTCTTTGATATGTTAGCATCCTGTGAATCCAATCTAAAATATTTACTTTAGATATAGACTTTGGTTTCTATTTGCCATACTCACTGTTGTCACTCCAACATAAACCTCTGTTATCCTTTGGGAAGCTGCTTAATGTTCCTCACAAATCTACCATTATTATTATTATTTCTCTTTCCAAATGTAAATCATCATTTTATCCTTCCTCTTGCAGCCCTGTGTTCTCTCAAAGTAACAAGTTCTTAATCTGAACCACGTGTGGTTGTGTCTTGGTTTCCCAGTGTCTATAATCTCAGGTTCAGGTTCACATTGTAGCTGTCTGGGTTTTCTTGTTCTTCACATTGCCTGAACCCATATCTTTTTCAAAAAATTTGTTCTAAATATTTCATATAATGAATACATGTTTCCAGATCTTTACTAGGCAATCTCTTTTACCTGTAGATCTCAATCTGTAGATCTCATTTCAGATGTCATAGCCTTAGAAAAATTATTCCAAACTTACAGCCAAATGGTAATCACTTGCCAACTGAGTAATAAAAAGTGTATATGTGTAGCAGGTTTGAGAATTTGCCTTGTTTTGTTTTTGGAGATAGGGTTTCTCTGTGTAATCTTGCCTGTCCTGGAATTCCCTCTATAGACTAGAACTCGGTTCTGCCACCTCTGCCTGTCAAGTGCTGGGATTAAAGGTGTGTACCACTACCTCCTGGCCACAGGTTTGAGAATTTGAGGCTAACTTTGTAGGTCTCTCCAGGCAAGTAGATAAGTAGTGATGTCCTACAATCTATACTACAGCAAAGTCAGGTACTCCTGTCTGTCTCATCAGCAAGATACACACTATTAGGAGCCAGGGTCTTTACTGAAAATTTTTATATGTATGTGTGTGTATTTTGAAAATAAGGTATGCTTTTTATTTTTAGAATGCTTGATATTATTGTGTATAGTTCATCTCATGTAATCTCCTTTTCCAATAGGATTCAAAATGGACTAGCATCAAATTTCACTTCTTTAACAAAAGTTCTTTATGATTTTAATAAGATATTAGAGAATGGCCGAATCTCTGGAAGTCCTTTACAAAAACTTGAGATAAACAGTTTTGATGATGAACAGATTTGGCAACAACTAGAATTGCAAAATGGACCAATCTTACAATACTTCCAAGATGTGGTCAGTGAAACAATTGAGGATGAAGACCTCAGCCTTCTCCCAGAGAGTGAAGACCAGGAGTGTGAAGAGGATTCCTCAGAGCTGGAGGCTGACAGCCAGGAAAACCTGGAGACTGATGTAGAGGAGGGACAGGAACAACTGTCAGATGTGGGTGGTGATGCTCTTAAGGAAGGCGAGAAAGCCCAAAGCTCAAGCAAATCTGACCCAAGGAAAAGTCCTGTTTTCAGTGATGAGGATTCTGATCTTGACTTTGATATTAACGAAGTGGAACAGCAGACCAAGATGCAAATCAAGTCATCAGAAAAACCAAGAGAAAAGTCTGTAGTGGATGATAAATTCTTCAAACTATCTGAAATGGAGAACTTTTTAGAAAAAATAGAAAAAGAAGAGGAAAAAAGACCTGGAGAGGAAGAGGAAGAGGAGGAAGATATTGACTTCTTTGAAGACATTGATTCAGATAAAGATGAGGGAGGGCTGTTTGGACCTCAGAAGATTAAGGTAAAGTTTTAGGAAAAGAATCTTTTAAATTAAATGTCATATATTCATAAGAAATTTGATGTGCCTCAAAATTTATTAGAGCACAAGTGAAGTATTAAAGAAATTAATTAAATTTAAAAGCTAAGTCAGTGGTGCAGGAGTGTAAACATTGTAAGTGGGAGGCTGAGGCCAGAAAATTAGGTCTTCAAAACCAGCCTGGGCCGAGTGATGAGACCCTCCCTTAAAAACACTCCTCCCATACACCCGCCTAAATAAATATTAAAATAGAAAGAAATGACTGACAGTCATTTAATAATTATCTATTTGGAGGGTGAGTTTTGTTTTGTTTTTGAAGTAATGGTAATTAGAAGTTTTGAGACAGGGATAGTGTACTCCTATTTTGTGTGTTATAGGTGGGTATGTACTTTCTTTCAGTTTGCTGTGCTTCGTTGTAGGTAGTTAGCTAGTTGCCAGTTTCCCTAGTAGCTATTTTTGGCTGTGATAGTATTAAAGTTAGAAAGCAGTTTGTATGTTTATGATATACCTAGGCACATGAGTGCTTTTATATAATTGTCTGTCTTTAAACTTTTTAATAATCTTTATTTTAGTCAAGTGGAAGTTCCAGAAATCTCAAATACAAAGATTTTTTTGATCCAGTTGAAAGTGATGATGGCATCACTAGTGTTATTGATGATGAGCTGCATTCAAACAAAGAGGAAGGATTTGCGGAGGAAGCAGAAGAAAACATTTCTGAAACGTGAGCACTTCAGGTCTTTCTTAATCTTGTAAGCAGGAGTGGTCCAATCACAGACGTAAAATATGTCTTCAGAATTGTCACATACATGGTAGAAGTTAGGCTCTAAATCTAGTAGAAAGTTCTCTATATTAGACAGATAGAAAAATGTCTCTGAATTTCAAGGGACATTGGTGATTACTTAAGAAAATTTGCACCAGCACTAGCAGCCTTTTATATTATAGGTAAGGACCTTTCATTGGGTTTGGAGCCAATAGAATATTGTGTTTGTTTTGTTTTTGCTTTTTTTTGAGAAAGGATTTTTTTTGTGTAGCCCTGGCTGTCCTGGAACTCACTCTGTAGACTAGGCTGGCCTAGAAGTAGATTCTTCCTGTCTCTGCCTCCCTAGTGTTGAGATTAAAGGCATGACAACCAATAACCCCCAGCCAGCACATTGCTTGTTTAAAATTTTTTTTTTCTTTTAAAGTTTATTTTATATGTATGGGGTTTTGTTTACATGTAAGTCTGCTCACCAAGTGTGTGTTTGGTGCCTGCAGAGGCCAGAAGAGTGTGTCTGATCCCCTGGGATTGAATATACCTAGCCATCAGACAGTTGTGAGTCCCATGTAAGTGCTGGGAATTAGCCCAGATCCTCTGGAAGAGCAGCCAGTATTCTTAGCCATCTTTCCAGCTCCTAATGTTATCTTTAAGTAAGCATTTTGTATCATGGGTTGATGAATAATGTATATGATATATTCATGCTTTCTATTGTTTCTACATAGCTAGCATTTCACCTAAAGGCCTTTTCCTTAGCCAGTAGTAATGGCGCATGCCTTTGATCACAGCACATGGGAGGCAGAGGCAGGTAGATCTCTATGAGTTTTAGGCTAACCTATTATGCAGGGAGTTCATAGACAGTCAGGGCTATATAGAGATAGGCTCCATCTCAAAACAAACAAAACCTTTTGGGCCAGTGAGATAATGATGACTCAGTAGATAAAAGCACTTGCCATGCAAGCCTGGTGACCTAAATTTGATCCCCTAAATTCATAAACATTTTTCTCTGACCTCCACATGCATGCTTGGTACACATACTTGTTGCCCACACATGTCATACATACAAAATAATAATAAAGAAATAAAAATTTCTTTTGTTTCTTGGAGACTTAGTGACCTTGGAAGTTTTGAATATTGAATGACATTAGGTATTAAAAAGTACTTTATAATTAGAATGTTTATCTTTGTATTTCTAATGGCCCATACTGTTTCTCCTTTGATAATCATCTTGGTATTGTAGGGATGAAGATAATGACTTGGAGGAAAGTGAGGATGGTGAGGAGCATAAAGAAGGCATGAAAAGAGTGACTTTTGCTTTGTCAGAGGATGAAGCTGAAGATAGGAGTCCCTTAGCTGTAAAGCAAGAATCTGATGAAGTCAAATCCTCCTTTGAAAAGAGACAAGAGAAGGTAAGTACTAGGAATTCTGTTATATATTGAACATGGTGGAAATTCACTAACTAACCTATTCTTTTAAAAGCAAGGGCCTTGCTCCCTAAAGATTATGTTTACTGAACTAAGTATTGTGAATTCCTGTAAATCCAATCTTGGGTGGCTAGGGTAGGAGGATTGTGTTCAAGGCCAACCTGGGCCACATAGTTGCCTCAAACCTGCTTGGGCTATGTTTCTCAGTAGAAAAAGAAAATCCTGCAGTACTGTATATAGATAGCACATGAAAAGCATCTTATAGTTTGTATAAGTTAGTACCCCCATTTCCTAGCACATGCCTTTATTTGGAGCCAAACTTATAAAATCCTTTTCTGTGTCTTTGCTTTCCTACCTGGAATGCTTCTGCTTAGCCTGTGACCCTTTTAACTGTTTCAACTGCTGTAGGCATGTGTCTCTTAAATGAGTGCCGGACAGATGATATGCAAGTTAAATTTAGTAACTTTAGCTCTTGTCCTTTGGTTGTCACTTATTCATCTTAAAATTACAATACACAGAAATGAAAACAAGTAGAAATACCAAGATTACCCAAAGAGCTATTTTTCAAAGACAGTTTCAATTAAGTTTAGCATTATCGCCAGATTCAATTAAGTTAGCATTGGCCAGATTCTAGAAACATCTTTAACAAGAATAAGAACATGTTCACTGTTACCATCCCCACTGTTACCTATGATTTATTTTAGACTTGTCAGTGTGAGTGGAAGGGCGAGTGGCAAAACAGGAGGACTCTGTAAGATAAAAGGCCTTGTGTCTGATGAAGTCTCTAAAATTGTCAGTTACAGGGTAGAGATGAGAAATTCAGGTGTGGAGTCAAGAGCCAGGCTCCATCCAAGTAACTGTTCCAGACAAAATTCACTTTAGGATGTAATAATTAAGCATTGTGCAGATTCAGATCGTTTGAATAGAACAGAGCCCCTAATTAGACCCAGCAGTTCTAGAGAGCTTGGTACATTCATAAACATAGCATTTCAAAAATTAGTCTTGTTATATTTCCTAGATGAATGAGAAAATCGCATCTTTGGAAAAAGAATTGTTGGAAAAAAAGCCTTGGCAGCTTCAAGGTGAAGTGACAGCACAGAAGCGGCCAGAGAACAGCCTGCTGGAAGAGACGCTCCACTTTGATCATGCTGTCAGGATGGGTAGGGTGCCTCCTGAGCTTCTGCAGCACTCCTCCATGCTTTTTCTATAGTCCCATTTCAGAATGATTTTGAGTATTGTTTGCTTTCTCCTTGCTTTTTGTTTTAAAAATTTGGAACCATACAGAAAAGTATAGTGGATATCTGTATGCCATTTAACTGAAGCCACCAGTTGGTAACAGTTTGCAATCTTTGCCTAGGTCTCCAGTGTATGCCTCTCCCATCATTAAAAACCAATTGTCAGGGGCTGGGGAGATGGCTCACTTGGTAAAATACTTGCTTTGCAAGCATGTTGACCCATGTTGGGATTTTCCAGCACCCACACAAAAAAAGATTCTATAATCTTAACTCTGAGGAGGCAGAGATGGGAGAATGACTGGAGATTGCTGACTGGTGTCTGGTAGAATTGATGTCTATAGGTTCAGTTAGAGACTTTGATTCAAAAAGTAAGGTGGAAGGCATTCAAGCAAGGTACCTCTGGCCTACACATGACACACATGTGAGTGTGCACATGCATCTACTCACACAGAAGGACAGGTGCCAATACCTTGGCACTTAACTGCTAAAGAGGGTATCCCAGGGCATTGGGATGGGAATATCATTTACCATATCCATTCAAGTTTACAGATAGAGCTCACTTTGGTGGAATCTTTGCTTAGAATGCTTGAATTCCTGGATATGACCTCTTGTATTGCAGAAACCAAGCATGATGGCCTATCTTAACACATGCGAGGTTGAGGCAGAAGGATCAGGAGTTCAAAGTCATCCTCAGATTACTTGGCAAATTTGAGGCCAGCTTGGATTGTGTGAGATACACACACACCTGGAGGTGTTGGGGGTCTGCTTTTGCTTTGAACTTTTTTTGTTTTTTTTAACATACTCTCTGCATAGCTCTGAAACTCAGCTTTGTAGACTTGGTTGGCCTTTAGCTCAGCGATCCACCTGCCCCTACACTCTACCACTCTACATTGCCACCACATCCAGCTTTGAACTTAATGGTTACAAAAAGACCTTGATTAGATAGCCAGGGTTTACAGTTTGTCAGCAGTTCAGTAAATTATGATGGCATTCAGGCCTATAAACAGAATACTGTAAGAAACTCTCCAATCTGATTTAGAAGGTGTAAAGTTGCCCTAAGAGTTCCCAGGTGCTACTTATGTTGTGGGTCCAACAAGGATTTAAGAATCCCTAGTCTGCTGTTCCTTTTTCTAACAAATATGTTTCTTTTAGCACCTGTAATCACAGAGGAAACCACCCTCCATCTAGAAGATATCATTAAACAGAGGATACGTGATCAGGTCAGTGAGAATAGAGTGAATTTAAATTTACTTCTCACCACAATATTTAGAAATAATGCTTTCTTAATTTTTATTTGATCCTCTTGACTTTAAAGCCCTGAGACTGGACATAGGTATTTTTCACCTTCATTGTTGGGCATACCTGTTTGCTCATATCCAAGAAAGTATGGTGGCTAAAGCCATTGCCAGTACATCTGGTTTGCTGTCATCAGACCCATGACCCTTCCTCCATCTAGGCACAGGGTCTGCTGTAATAAATCAAGGGTGAATCTTTTCAGATGTTAGTGGGCCAGCAAAGAAGTTTTGGGAGTTTATCTGGTTTTGTAAGCTAAGAATAAAAACAGGCATTATATGACAAGAATATGACACTTGTCTTACTAAAATGCTTTCTTAATGAGTCTAACATGGAGGAGCAAAAGCCAGAGGGTACTGTATGAGACTGTCTTGAGATGTGGAATGAAGTACAAAAAGTAGGCTAATTTAATCATACAGTAGGGTGGGCTGAGAAATGGCTCTAAAATAAATATGGGCTGGTGATGTGGCGTGGCTTTGGCAGAACTCTTGCTTGGCATAATTAGAGCTCGCAAATGGTGACAAGGAAATTAAAGTTAGTAAGTAAGAGAACTTGTTTAGAACTCACAGATCTCTGCCTCTCAAGTTCCAGGATTAAGGTGTGGGCCATAACTCTTAACACTTTTCAATTATTAGTGTTATTGAGACAGGGTTTCATGTGCTCATAGATGGCTCTGGAACTCACTAAATAGCCTGCAATGACCTTAAACTTCTGCTACTCCTGCCTCAATCTTTCAAGTGCTGGTATTGCAGACTTGGACTACAATGCCTTGTTTATGTGGGGCTGAGAATTGAACCCAAGGCTTTATGCATGCAAGATAAGCATTCTGCCACCTGAGTTGTATCCTTAGCCCTGGATAATCACTTTTGAAATTGAAAATTTCTTTGCTATAATTCTTATGGAGGATAGAAATAAATGTTGGATTCTACTCATGTATTTGCATTTCAGGCTTGGGATGATGTAGAACGAAAAGAAAAACCCAAAGAGGATGCGTATGAATATAAGAAGCGTTTAACGTTAGATCACGAGAAGAGTAAGCTGAGCCTCGCTGAGATTTATGAGCAGGAGTATATCAAACTCAACCAGGTAAGGTGACCTCACGGCAAGGCTGTGACTACTAAAGAAGTGGAAATGGAGAAGCAGGTCTTGAATCTCAGTCCATCTCATCTAGCTCTCAGATACCTTGTAGCAGCACACGTTGGGAATAAAGGGCCATAATGTTCCACGGAGTAAAGTGCATGGATATCTCAATTTGTATAATCAGCTATTAGCTTTCCAGCACTTAGTATACGGTGTTGTAATTCTCAAATCATATTTCTTTGATATTTGAAGTAACTGACTATTTTATATTTTTATGAAATGACATTGATCTTTAGGCTGTTTATTTTTATTTTTATTTTTATTTTTTATATTCTAAAATTAATCTAGTTAAATATCAGGACAAGGACATTTCCTGGGAAGACTTAGTTCTTCACATAGGGTTTACTGGGATGAGTGCTAATGACACACATTTTCTGACTGGGCTACAGGCACAGAGAGCCAGTAACTTCTTACTCCTGTGCCACCCACTCCAGCTGCCTTCTGTGCCTCTGTCTGAATTGTGAAGAACAAAACCAAGCAAACAGAAAGGCCATTTTAGCCTTTCAGTGTGCACATTTGGGGAAGAATAAATACAGGATTACCTGACTCTGTAGAATTAAATGGCTGTCCATATCAATGTGATTAATCTGAATAAATCTTGAGCAAATTACATTCATATAATGTATAAAAAAACATTTTTGACACACTTTGTCAGGCATTATAGTGGTGCACTCCTGAAATCCTAGGACTCACAAGACTTATAAGAAGGATGAACATATTTTGAGTTGGTTCTGTGCTACATGGTGAGACTCTTGAAAAACCAAAAATAAGTGAATAATTCAGAGGCACCTACTGTAGTTTACTTTGTTCTTCCCCAAATCCTTGTTCACCAATCTGCTGATACTCTAGTTCTGTGAATTTGCCTGTTTTGGACATTTTGTATTAATTAAGTCGCTTTGTGACTTTCACTTAGCATTGTGTCTTTATGTTGGCAGCATCTATCAGTCCTTCATCTCTATCTTAAGTACTTATGTGTGCGCATGTTTATCTACTTCAGTTTCCTAGGATTTATATCTAGGAGGGAAGGGTTCACATTTCTTCATCCTCACTAACATTCATTAATTTTCCTTCAATTTAGTGATCCTACGGTGGGAGCTTAACTCTTGGTGGAAAATGCCCAAGGACTTAACTACTAAGCGAGCACTAAAACATGGCATCGCTTGTGGTCTTTGTGGCATTGGCTCTATATGGTGCTGATACCTGTAATTTTGCTTTTGAAACATTTTTCTCTTCCTTCCTTTTTAAAATGAAGTAACACTACGTAGTACTCCTGCCTCAGCCCCTGAGTGTTGGGAATTATTGGTAGCACCATCACCCCTGACTGGGTTTTGTTTTTATTTAAGATTTCACTATGTAGCCCTCTCTGACCCCAAGCTTGCAGAGATCTGCCTGCCTCTGCCTCTCCAGCACTGGAATTAGAGGATTGTGTCACCACATTGGGCTGTGATGTTGCTGGACAGTGAAAGTTTGGTTCTGAGAAACTAGGGGCATCCTTATTGCCTATAATGTCTACCTGTGATACACTGGTTAACTACTTCATCTGATACTAACTTTACTCATGTAGCAAAAAACTGAAGAAGAAGAAAATCCAGAGCATGTAGAAATTCAGAAGATGATGGATTCTCTCTTCCTAAAGTTGGATGCTCTATCAAACTTCCACTTCATCCCCAAACCGGTATGTGAATTAGCAGTCCAATGTAAAAACAGCATATGTGAAATTAGTAGCTCTGAGCTCTTGGGAGTCTTGCTTATAAGATAAGTAAGTGAGGATAACTTTGTTCCTGGATTAATTCTGCCTTCTGTACTGTTTCATCCCATCTCCCACACCCCTGCAGTTCTAAGCCTCAGTGACTTCTCTCCTGACCCTCTCAGTTGTGCTGATATGTGTGGTGGTGTCTGTTCCTCACATTGACTGGTGCCTGCTGCATACATATTAGGTGCTTTGTTTACATTCCTTTCACTGCCTAAAACACTAAGGTGTTTTTACTGTTTCCGTTTTGCAAACTAAAGCTTAGAATGTGGGAGGGGCAAAACTAACAGTGGCCAGTGTGCTCTGCACTGCTTAATATGTTCTGTCTAGTCCCAGGCTTCTCAGTCCCTTTCCAGGCTTTTCTGGGCTGACTGAGAACCTCCTGACTCCTGGAATCTATTGACAGCCCACTGTGCTTCCATGAGACAGGCTTGACCCACCTGTTGGTATTGCTCCCATGTTGCCCCTTGGTGTCTCTTATGGAGGTGTTTAAATTTTATAAACCTAAGACTGGTCTAAGAGGCCAAAGGAAAACATCAGGTGTATTTCTCTATTGCTCTCTACCCTATCTTTGAGACAAGGTGTCTTCATTGATTGAATCTGAAGGCCACTTTTTGAGATAGACTGATTTGTCAGTGAGCTCCCAGATTCTGCCTGTCTCCCCTTCCCCAGCGCTGAACTTAACAGGTGTGTACAGATATGCCCATTTTTATATATAGAGACTGGTGACCAGGATTCATACCCTCTCACTGGACCCACTAAGCCTCTGTTTTGCCTTGACTGTAAAGATTTTGATGTTGTTTGCATTTACTCTTCATGAATGCCAGTGACTTTATGCTCCTCTAATATTTCTTTCTTTATATCGTGCCTTTATTTTACACACCCATCTCTACAGATGTGAACTGTTCACCAGCTGCCGTGTTGTATTGTGTTTGGAGATTGCCTCTGTTTCTCTTTGATTGTGGAGGAGCCCAGTGTTTCTCATAAATATCTGAACAGTGGCCCAGTTGGCAAGAGTTTTTTTTTTTTTTTTATTTTTACATTCCACATTTTCTTTTTGCTTAGAATCTAGAATCTTGCCCTATTTTTCATGTGTTTTTGCTCTTGTCCTCAGGGAGTGGTTTGGAAACTGTTATCTTGAAATGATAGTAGCTCACTTCACCAGATTGAGCGTGTTGTGCCCAGAGTCTTTACCCCCAAGGACCACCAGGAGATGCAAAAGCAAAGAGTCTTTTTACTGTTAGCTAACTCTAGACTCTGCTCTGTCTGTTGCAGTAGTGGAGCAGGATAGACCCTGAATAGCAGTGGGTAGGGATTTTATAGGGATAAAGCAAGAGGGAGTCTAGGGGTCTATGGACTGTATAGGAATTGGCTAGGATTGGCTACCTCCAAGTGGGAGGTACCCATCTTTGACTCAGTTGTCCAGCTGCACCTGCAGGAGATAAGTTGTCCTGGTTACCAAATTCCATCTTTATCATGAAAGCAAATTCAGAGCCTGCTAGTTGTGATATTTAATTGGCTTCTTCTGCCATATGGGGACTCTGGAGCCCAAGGGCACATCCTGCTGATTCAGAGGCCTACAGCCTGTTATGGCTGCAGAATAGCCAAGGCAGGGGTCTGGACAAGGGCCTGGGTCTCTCAGTGCATTAGCATTCCCTCATATACAATATTTTAGTTTTTACAAACAGTTTAGTACCATTTCATGCTAATATATATATAAAGATATGTTTCTAGTGGCTTGAATTGTTTATTGAGTAGTCCATATTTTTCTCATAAGTATTTTTTAATATATTTCTTCAGAGAGTTTAGATTTTCTATAATAAGGGCAAAATGATAACAAATCAATATATTTTATTAAGTAGATGGGAGTGCTTGAGAATGTCTACATTGGTGACATGGAAAGTGTTATATGGATATATAGATGTAAGTGCTATTAGAATGGTTTAGTGCTGCCCTTGTCCTGATTGTCATCCCAGTCACCACAGTAATGCTTTGGTTTGCTTTGGTTTTCTGTGTGTGTGTGTTTTTTTTTTTTTTTTTTTTTTTTTTTTAAAGAATTATTTATTCTCTCTTACAATGTATCTCAACCACAGCTTCCCCTCCCTGCCCCTCTCTCAGATCCACTTCTCCTGTTTCCCTTCAGAAAAGAGCAGGCCTCCCAGGGATATCAACAGAACACAGCACAACAAGATGCAATAAGACTAGACACAAAGCCTTATACCAAGGCTAGGCGAAGCAACCCTTTAGGGAAAGGGTCCTAAGAGCAGATGGAAGAGTCAGACACCCCCACCACCCCACTGTCCTCAACCCAAGCCAACAACCATAATATATATGCAGAGGAAGTCAACCCCATAAAGAGCTTAATGGATGATGTTTGCTTTATTTCCTTTTCCCCACTAAATGCCTTATCCCTTTTCTAGCCTGTTCCTGAAATTAAAGTTGTATCGAATCTGCCGGCCATAACCATGGAGGAAGTAGCCCCAGTTAGTGTCAGTGATGCTGCCCTCCTGGCCCCAGAGGAAATCAAGGTAAGAAGCCAGTGGAAATGTGTAGTAACTGCAAGTAAGTTCATTGCAGCCAGATCAGCATTTATTCCAGTGTATCTCAGTAATTTCCAGGTATATTCCCCCACACATTCCAGTAACTGGGTTATACATCATAGATTCAGCCAACTGCAGATTGAAATGATTTAGGAAAGCAGAGTGTATCTGTATAGAACATGTGCAGACTTTACAACAACTATTTGTGTGTAGTGTTCCTTGTCCTGGGGTTTCATGGAATCCATGCACAATCTGAGGTATATGGAAGCATGAATGTCGATGATATAAATAGTTAATTTTATATACAAGGTTTGACCAAGTGGGAACTTGCGGTATCTGCAAGGTCCTAGGATTGATCCTCTGAATATGGTTGTCTATATAATGAAAGGAATGATTAGTTATACAATACTTAAAAACTAAGCTTGTATATTCATACATCAGTGAAAGTTACAAATGTGGGGATTATTACAAATGGTTTAAAGTACCTCTTTCAGTCTTGTGAAAGTCCAGTAATGCTTTAGTATTTGTCCAACCCCACTCTGATCTTGTCCATATTAATCATAAAATGTGGTATAACTCTTAGCAGCATTGAAGTCTGGAATCCATTAGACCATTTGGACCCTGGAATGTATTGGATATGCAAGTGTTGACATCTTCTGACCCCTGAACACGGGAACTCTTGCCTTGCAGAAATAGTGGCCTCTGGCAGGACCTTGCTTTCTTTGTTGGTGTAGCATCTGGGTCTCTTTTCTGTCCTGCCTGTTTCTGTTTTGGAACATGTATCTCCAGCACTTCTGTTAGAACCTCTGCCACCTTGTGCCAGTGACAGCCTGGCACAGCTGTCAGCTTAGGAGAAGTGAGGATGCCACTCTTTACTGGAGACAGGATTCCCTGCTCCCTCTCCTCAGTGGTCTCTAGGACCCTTCATTTACAGCTTAGAGCCAACGCTGAATCAGACGTGTCCCGTGACCCATGTTGCAGAGTACCTGTTGGCCAGTACTGTGGCTTGAGTTTGGCTCTCTGTTTCCTTGAGTTCATCTGGGTCTGAAGTCTTACTCTGAGTCAGTTCTGGCAAAAAACAAGGGGTAGGCTTTAGAGTTACCAGAGCTCTTGGAACCAAACAGGCTTGCTCTGCATCCTCTCCCACTGTGCCACAGACATCCATGCTCTTTTTCTCTCCTCTAGCAGATGTTAGATTGGGATAACCAGTATGGTGATTGTTTAGGTTTTTTTTTGGTGTTTTTTTTTTTTTTTTGGTGTTTTTTTAATAGGAGAAAAATAAAGCTGGAGATATAAAAACAGCGGCTGAGAAAACATCTACAGACAAGAAACGAGAGCGGAGGAAGAAGAAATATCAAAAGCGTTTGAAAATAAAAGAGAAGGAAAAGCGGAGAAAACTGCTTGAAAAGAAGAACCCTGATGCGCCTGGGAAGTCCAGCAGAGCAGCGGCTGCAGAGAAGCTGAACCGGTTAACTAAAGCAGGCAAAGTATCCTTGTTAAAGGTACGTAGGAAGAGGTGCCTCTTGGGACTTGATGGCATGCCTCTGGGTTCTGGAGCACACTGCTCAGCAGTGGCCTCAGCACCCTTCGGGCTTCTGTAGACATTTACAACGACAGCCTGGCAGCAAGGGTTTTCTCCCCTCCTTTCCCTAAGGATCAAGGGTGTTGTAATAATGGAATGTATTTAAGATAGCCAGTTGAGTTTTTGCAGTGGACTTTCAGGTTTGTGCTTTTGTTCATTATTATGATCACAATGTGCTATTCATAGCGTGTTTTGTAACATCTCTGTTTTGTTTTAACTGCAGGATGAACGAAAAGATAAACCCTTAAAGTCATCTCAGGCATTCTTTTCTAAATTGCAAGATCAAGTAAAAATGCAGATTAATGAGGCAAAACAACCGGAAAAGCGAAAGAAGAGAAAACAGAACGTTTCTGTTCATAAATTAAAGCTGTAATATATTTGAATTTAATGTATAGATCTGTAAATTTCTGCCAGTATTCTATTTTATAGTAAAATTCTTGAGAGTTGTCTTAGACTGCTTCCTGTTGCTTTGATAAGGCCATGACCAGCGGGACTTGGGGAGGGAAGGGCTTCTTCATTGTACAACTCAGTCCGTCATTGGCGGAACTTGAGACAGAAACTTGAAAGCAGGAACCAAGAAGAAGCAATAATTACTGGCTTGCTCTCCGTGCCTTCTGCTTGCTTTCTTAGACACCCCAGAACCATAGTTGGCTGGCTTCTCCTTCAACCATGAATCCACGAAATACCCACAGACTTCCCTTTAGGCCAGTCTTTAAAGCCATTTTCTTAGTTGAGTGCTTTTGTTTGTTTGTTTGTTTTGTTTTTTTTAGATGACTTCATCTTGTTTTGACAAAAATTAAATAAGTAAATAACCAAGAGAGACCCATCTTTGATGGGAACTACTTGAAACTTCACAGTGCTGTGGCAAATTTAATAGGGAAGCCTCTCTGGGACTCAGGGTAGTACATACCCATAATCAGAGCCACTCAGGAGATGGAGGCAGAGGATCAGAAACTCAAGATTTTCCTGAGCTAAAAAGTGAATTGGAGGCCAGATTAGACCACACTAACTGTCTATCCACATAGTCCTTTGAGTTCTTAATTTTCTTCTCTTGCCTTTGTGCCTGTTAATTCACAAAACAGCACTTTCTTTACTCTTTGAAAAACAACTGGAGAAAGGGTTAGCATAGGCTAGACACTACAGTTCATAGTAAGATACAGAGAGGTTAGTATTTGATCTAGAAGGGAATCCAGGCTCAATACAGCTTGGAATATGGACTGGCAGCCTTCGGGGTGCCCTGGGACAACCAGATGTCCATTGCACAGACCTCCCCACTCATGCCTTCACTGATCGTGTCATGACTGCATGGAAAATAACCAACCTTGATCCAGATGGCTAGAAAATGACTGGAAAGGCCCTTGTTTTTCATCTACAGAGACCAAACCCAATGGTGAAGAAGATCCCATTAGAGTCCTTTATTAATGCTGAGCAAGGCTTTAATCAGAACTACACCATGTGGGGTGAGATTAAACACTTGTTCTGAGTCTACTTGTGCTGTTACAAGAAACTGAACTTGGATAATTTATAGACACTTAATTCTTAACAGTTCAGACAATGGTGTCTGGTGAGGGAGACAGCGGCATCAAAATGGTATTTTGCTGCTTTGTCCTCTGGTGGTTCCCCCAAACCTCCATGTATGCCTGCGTGTATGTGGCATATACATAATCAACTCCTGCAATGGGAGTTGAAGTTGCTTGGAACAGAACCTGGGTCTGTCAGAGCAGCAAGTGCTGTTAACCTCTGAGCCTTATCTAGACCCTATTCCCAAATTCTTTTCACAATGGTGCTAATTATATCCAGCCTCTAAGGCCCCAGTCCTTGGGATGCCACAAGGTAAGAGAGGATGTTTAGGTCTGTTCCCTCCTACTTTATGGATGCTGGAATTTAGGCCTTACCTGCTGAAGCATTTTTCTCCACAGACCTAAGTTTTAACATGAATTTAGGGGACGTTTTCTGACTATGGTACCACTAATATGACATAAAATGTTCCCCAAATTGGTGTTTGTTTTTGAGACAGCCAAATTAGGGAGCCTCAGGAAGCCTATGTAGACCAAGCTGGCCTCCAGCTCAGGTTACCTGCCTCTGCCTCCCAAGTGCTGGAATTAAAAGTCACCTCACCCAGAAACTTTCCCCAAAGTTTAATTCAAAATAGGATTTATTGGTATATCCTTTTCCCCTGAATAAATATTTTTGACTCATCCTTTGTTCTCTCTATTCCTTAAGGTGTTAGTTTTAAAAGTGATTTGATTATTACACAATCCTAGGAGTTCGTATTTTTATGAATTTTAAAATTCAATCGATTTTCTACATCAGGCTCTTGTATGTGCTACATTTTAAATCTAATCTGACTGGCTTTACCTTTTAATTATATGAATCAATGAACCTTATTATGGTCGTTATTAGCCCAATAATGTCATTATTGACCTCATTTTATTTTGTTTTGTTATTTTTGCTTTTCCCCTGATTTTCTGTGTTCTTTTTCCCCCTGTCTAGTCAAATTAATTATCACATGTTAATTATGATTAGCATATTTTAGCTGTATCTCTTTGAATTAAGTTTTAGTTGTGTTAGAAATGCCCCCTGAATGGTGTTAAATGCCTTTAATCCTAACACTTGGGAGGCAGAGGCAGATAGATCTACAGAGTGAGTTCTAGGACAGCCCGGGCTACACAGGATAACTCTATCTTGAAAAAAACAACAACAAAAGGAATTACAGCAGCTTCCCTAATTCACCACCCACCGAGCATTGTGCTTCCCTAGTGTGTGACTTGTGAAGCCCTTGAGACATGCAGACATGCTGCTGCTTTCATCCATTTTGTTATTGCTAACACCCCCCCAAGCACATACCCTACCCATAGACACATACGAACACACACACACGTTAGTCATACATCATATTTCATCTAGCAAGCAGCAGAGAAGCCTTGCTCAATCTTCACCCTCCAGTTCTCAATCCGCCCTCCCTCAAATCAGATCGATCGCTCTGGCCTCCGCTTGCCGAGCCTGTGCAGTCTCTGGCATCGGCTGGGAATGCCTGCAGCCTGGAGCAAGCCTCCGCCTCTGTTCCCCTTCCTGCCCCGCTGTGGCGGGTTCCGCTATAGTGACTTGAGGTGAGTCTGAGAGAGTCAGCGTCCTCTTTTTAAGAATGGGTCTAGAAAAAGCCCGGAAGTAAGTGCAGCTGGGTCCTTGTGCGGCAAGGGACACAGAGTCTGCGTGGAGCTTCAGGACAGTCCCGATCTATTGTCAAGCTGAGGATTCTCCTTCCAGAAGTTGCCATCCACGTTTCAGTTGTCCCCGGACCCTATTAATGCGTAAAAATAGTTTAAACCCATGTGTTTTATTTTGTAGGGAGAAGAAATTGAACGAATGCTGACACCAAATGTTATTTTACTTTGCAATCTTTCAAGGAGAGAGTAAAAGTAAACCTTTGGGGTCCTTCACCCGGGATGGCCGCTGTCTCATCTGATGAGGTGGTAGCAGGCACTTTTTATTAATTCAAGCCGAGGGAGTAAAAGTAAAGCATTACGGTCCTTCACTTGAGATTACCTGAATTTTCTTCTTGGGTCGCCAATTTTTTCTGATAATCATGATGTCACAAGGGAAATCACCTGACCGAAAAAGAAGCCGAAGAAGCTTATCTACCAGCAAAACTACAAAAAACCAATCTCATTCGATTATTTCATATTTTAACAGTTCACCACCTGCTAAACTTGCATGTTCAGTTTGTCATAAAATGGTGCCTAGGTACGACCTAGATCGGCATCTTGATGAGTCCTGTACTAACAATGGTGACATCGTTCAGGTTGAGCCTGGGCAGGCTGGTTTAACCAACTCAACTGTGCCCAGGTCAAATTTACCTAGTACTGATTTAAAAGACATAGCACCTCCGAAGTTGTCAACACCAAAGAAAAGTTTAATCCCTGTCCAGTGTGGTTCAAAACTAGGCACTCAGCAACAGCAGACTAGCCCCTACTTTAAAGATGCTTCAGTGTGCAAAACTCAACATGAGCTTCAAAATCAGAGTTTGGAAATTATGTCTTTGGGGAGTCTGTCCTCCAAACTGTCCAGAAAATACATAGAAGTCAAAACTTCACTGGATGAGAAGGAAGGACTAGCTAGCCATTGTCCACAGAGTTCTCCATCAACAGCTGCCACCAGCCTGGTTGATCTATGTTCAGAGATGGAGGACAGAGATGAGATTTTGAACAGTTCTCAAAAGGAAAACATTTTTTCTTGTGCATCTCTAAAGGAAGAGAATGATTCTGAATGTACGGTAAAGAGCAGTAAAATAATGGAAGATGCGAGCCAAACAGATTCCTGTGGGGTATCAGCCGTCCCTGCATCTTCAGACCATGAGCCCACCTTATTTGCAGTAGATTTAACTTTTTTGGATAACATAAAGTCGGCTTCAGGAGACAGTCTTGTGCAGAAAGAGGATGCCAGAGGGGTAGGTGGGGGAGTTGCCAAACAGCTTGAGGCTTGCAGCCCTGAAGAGGCAGAAATGACTGTTGATGCTGAGGTTCAAGCACCAGTATCTGATAACCAGGTGGAACCAAACAGTCCCATGGATACATCTACAAGGAATAACAGCTGGGCACTTAGGGAAGGTGAGAGTGCCTTAAAGAGACAAATTGCTTGCAGTCCCCTGAAGCAGGGATCCAGTTGTGAAGTTCCAGGGGAGATGACTGAACTGCCACAGAGCCATCCTTACTACCTGAGGAGCTTTCTGGTGGTGCTGCAGGCCATCCTTGAGAATGAAGAGGACATGAAACTCTTTGATGAACAGGAGAGGGGGATTATATCGAAGTTTTACCAGTTGTCAGGTATCTTCAGCCTGTTTGCCTTTAAAATACTTCTTACCTGATTTGTGTGTGACCTAAGGGGCTGTAGTGCAGTGTCTGCAAGGAGTAACTGGGAGTATTACAAGGTCTGTGTTGGGGAAGGCCCGTTAAAAACAAGTTCTTATGCCCGGTGATGTCTACGGTGCAAGCAGTACTTCAGTTACAATGACCCTAGCTTTCTTAAGTTTTTTTCCCTTGGTTTTTTTGAGACAGGGTTTCTCTGTGTAGCCCTGGCTATCCTGGAACTTGCTTTGTAGACCAGGCTGACTCCCAGAGTGCTGTCCCTACCTCTGCTTCCCAAGTGCTGGGAGTAAAGGTGTGTCCAGCTCATGCTGTCTTATTTCTTACATACCTGTTTTGATGGTGGTAAAGTGATGGATGTCTAGTGTGCAGATTTAAAAATTGACAACAAAAGTTGACAGCCCTGGCACACAGAGTTTTCCCATTGAGGATGTTTTCTGTTTCACATCCAGTGTCTTCAAGAAGGAAAGTAAAATGCCCAGGTGTAATGGTCAGTAAAGTTGGGGTACTGAGGAAATGGGAAAATGCAAGCCTAACTTGATACATAAAAGACCAGTTTGTTTAAATCCTTGGCAGCCCGTGGTGCTCCATCCTGGCAATGCAGGTTTGATGTAAGAGTCATCCTTGGACTATTAGTCCCAAGCCGTGGTGCCTCTGGAGTTGAGGTAAGAAGAGCTGCTTTGGTGGCCGTGATGTCTTCTGATGAAGTGTGGCCATGTTGGGGGTATTAAAATCCAAGAAAAAAATCCTGAACATCACTACAAAATCCACCTGGTGTCATGATGGTGCTGCTTTTGAATATGCAAAGGACACTTCTGTGAGCACAGTTATGTAAACAGCTTCTGTCTGTCTGTGGTTCTCACCAGAAGGTGGAAGTGGTGGCACAATAGCATTCCCCCACTCCTACCCACAGTGGTCAGAACTCTCTGCTTGGGTTCTGACTGTTGGAATGTGACTTCCTGAATAGTTGGCTGCTCTACTTCCCCAAAACCTAGAAGTAGGAACAGTTTGAGCTGGGTGGTAGTGGTGCACACCTTTAATCCCAGCACCAGCAAGACAGAGACAGATGATCTCTGTTCCAGGACAGCTAGGGCTACACAGAGAAACCCTGTCTCAAAAAAACCAGACCAAACTAGCAACAACAGAAATAGGAACAGTTTGCCCAAGGCAAGTTCACCTGATTCATGTCTGTTGCTCTCTGTGGAGAATCATAAACATGTCTTTTTTTTTCCTTGTTGGTTTACTTATTCATTAAGAAGATTTTGTCTTTCTGAAGGAGAGTGTTGTGTAGCTTGGGCTCCTCTCTGTGTAGTTGAAGGTGACTTTAATCCTCCTGCCTCCATTTCTGGAGTGCTGGGGTCACAGATGTTTGACTCTTTGCCTGGCCTGCCCATACTATGTATGTTAGGTGGAAATAGCTCCTGCTAATTCCTTCTGCTTCCTTAAAGGAAGGAAATGTTGAAATTTTAAGAAATGCAAATAAATTTAAAGGTAACTTTAAATTCAATTAAAAGATAATCCAGGCAATAAAGAAGCACTAAACTAAGTACGTTTGCATAGATCAAAACTAGGCATTTTGGGGAGGAAATTCAGGTTTTGTTTTTTTAAAATCAAAAATAGAATAATGTGTATTGTCTTAGTTAAGATTTCTATTGCTGTGATAAAACACCATGAGAAAAAGGAACTTGGGGAAGAAAGTGTTTGTGTCAGCTTCCACTTCCATATCACAGTCCATCACTGAGGGAAGTCAGGGCAGGAACCCGAATGAAATAGCAACCTGGAGGCAGGAACTGAAACAGGCCAGGAAAGACTGCTGCTTCCTGGCTTGCTGTTCAGGACTTTCTCAGCCTACTTCTTAAAAGCACCCAGGACCACTGACCCAGAGGTGGCACTCCCCACAGAGCTGGGCCTTCCCACATCAGACATCAATCATCAGTCAAGGAAATGGATCACAGGCTTGCCCACGGGCCAGTATGGTGGGGGCATTCTCTCAATCAAGTTCTCGATATGAAAAGGACTCCAGCTTGGATCAGATGGACATAAAACTAGCCAGCATATGAGTTAAACTAAAAGCAGAGGAGAACATGACTAGAATTCTGAGAAGGGCTCTCTGAGGAGTAGAAATGTTGCATTAAAAAGTATGGGAATTTGATTTTAGAAGTTTAAATGTGGCACATGTTTATTGACATTAGACTTTTTAATGGTTTAAACCATGAAATGACATCTTATACTTGAAGTGAAAATTTTTATTTCTAATAATACATATTTACCTCACATCTAAAGGTAAATGGAATCTGTATGATTTCGAGGAGAAAGTTATATTTTTTTTTTTGCTGTTTTTCTGGACTTGTTGCAGCTAGTGCTCAGAAGCTGTATGTGAGGCTCTTTCAACGTAAATTAAGCTGGATTAAAATGAGGAAAGTGGAGTATGAAGAGATTGCCTCAGACTTAGCCCCTGTGGCTGAAGAATTAAAGGACTCGGGCTTCCTACAGACAGGTATGGCTAGAGGAAGGAAGTGAGGGAAGAGGAACCTAAGGTCAAGTTCAGTGGGGTTTCTATGAGAACTTAGCGTGGTGCTGTCTCCCGATTAGTGTCTGCTGAATAACATCAAAAACTTTAGAAGCTCTTGGTTTAGGGTAACGGCTTATCACATGACTTAATAGGGAAGGCCTCTTAGGGCAGTACAGGATGGATTGCTATCGCTTTCCTGGTGCAAGTGTAGTCTCCCGGAGATGGGATGAGCCTCTTGAGTGCTTGTCTTCCAGCGAGAACTTGACCCATGTTTTCCACATTTCCGCCTGGCCTGTGTAATTATGGCTGTAGGAGATTAGCTCCCTTAGGTCAAGGACCTTGCTCACTGCTGTGTGTGTGTGTCCGGCCTTAGAACTGTACATCCAGTAAATATTTAGGAATGGAGGAAGAAGACACTACTAGAAACAGAATGTCTTAAAGACAAGCGGCCGGGTCTGATTCAGCCCAGTGCATTCGGCCTGTTGTGGGATCTGGGGTACACCATAGTAGAATGCTGGAAGACTGAGCCCATGCGAGGTTTTCATGGGCTAGAGGGCTGAGTGGAGGAGAACTAATGGCAACTTTACTCTGATCTAGTTTGGAGAGGACCCCTCACGTGAAGACAGATGGAGGATGAATTGCCGGAATGCTTATTTAGTTTGATGTCTATAGTGGGTTTTTTGTTTGTTTGTTTGTTTGTTTTCTAAGACAGGGTGTCTCTGATGAGCCCTGGCTGTCCTGGAACTCACAAAGATCTACCTCTGCATTCTAAATGTTGGAATTAAAGGCATGCACCACCACTGCCTGGTTGTTGTCTGTAGACTTCAATGGAAAGAGTTTGGTGAACTCTTGGGAAACTCGTTTCTATAGTGAAATTTTATTTTATTTTCATCTAGCTAATTCTCTTTCTGCCCCAAGTAAATGATGATATATAATAGTAAATTCCATAAAACTACTTTTAATGTTGGGTATTGTTAACTGTTTCAGAATCTGAGTTGCAAGAACTCCCTGATGTCCTTGAACTCCTTTCTGCTCCTGAACTGAAAGCCCTGGCCAAAACTTTCCACTTGGTGAGTCCAGCTGGGCAGAAGCAGCAGCTGGTAGACGCCTTTCTCAAACTGGCCAGACAGCGCTCTGTCTGTACTTGGGGCAAGACTCAGTCTGGAATCAGAGCAGTGATCCTAAAAAGGTCTGTGGCCACTGTGTCAGTGAAAATGTTTGCTGTAGCGATAAGCACACTAGCTGCTGAGTCTAGACTGTGGACCTTCTCAGATGGTGGCTGCTCACGCCAGTTACGTTGCCATGGACAACTGAAAGCCTTTACTATACTGCCCTCAGTGCTTTATTAGGGCTTTATCCCAAATTCTTGTTCTAATTTCTAGAAGCAAGAAAAGTCAGTGGGGAGTAAAGCAGAGGTGTAGACCTTTGGTGTGTATTCATAATTTATTATCTAAAAGAACTAAAAATAGCTATGACTGTGTTCTTAGACTTTACAGTCACATGTTTATTTATGAAACTTTTTATTGGAGTGTTGTGAGCCAGACTTAATATGCATCTTTTTTTTTCTTTAAGTTTTACTCAGTGCCCTGGGTGGTTTCTCTAGCCTTTCGGAAACACTTGAGCTGTTAATTTAGGAAAAGTCATAGAAACTTGTGGAGTCCTTTAAATGTGAGATCTGTAAAATCAGAGTATATTTATTTAACCTGAGACACATTATTCCGGAGCAGTTGAGGATAAAATGAGATATTTATTTTGTATATTACATATGTGTCTCGGCATAAATGACTCATTTTAATAAATTATGTGTGTAGAAATTGACTACAGAAGTCATCCCTAGTGCTTGGGTTGTAGCCCAGTGGTCAAGCAAGGTCCCAGGTTCATTCTCCAGTACTGGAAAATAAAAGTGTATGCACCTACAAAAGAATGAAATCCTTATGTAGTTGATATGTTAGTTGTTTTCAAAATACTATTTTTTTATTTGTTTTTATTTTTAAACTAAAAAGAAAACCTTATATGTCACATTTTGTAAGTAGATGTGCATTAAAGTTACCTGCTTTCCTTATCATCACTTAGATTCTGACCAGATGTAATAAGGGAAATACAGTGAACAGTTTTCAATACTAGATTTGGAGTTGCATGAAGATAATGTTCTCTGGGCCATTTTACTGAAATCCTAGAAGATTATCTGCAACAGCTCCATCTGTGGCTGGTGCCTGCCTGTGGGTCTCTACCAAAGAAACAGAAATTTGTGCTGTCTTAATCTAAGAGTCCCTGCATGGCTTTCTGCAGCCCAGGAGCTTGCTTTGCTGGGCTCTGCACCGGTAGATGAAACTGAGCTCCACTTCAGTTTAGGAGTTGGTGCTTTGGGTCGCCTTTGTGGATGAGTAGTTTTCAATCAGCTGTTGCTATGCTGGGGCCTGCTTCTGTGCCTCGGAACTCTCATAGCACACTGATATCTGCAGTGCTCCTAGATATCCTAGGACTGCTTTTTGTTGAGAAGCTTCTAGATGAGAAGGGCCAATGACTCAACCGGGGGTGCTTTTGTCCCTCAGGAGCATTGGGCACAGTCTAGAGACAGTTTCTGGTTGTTACCACAGGGGGAGGGGCAGAGTTAATGGTGTCTTGTGAGTGAAGCTGGATGTTCTGAGCATCCTCTTGTACAATGCACAGTAGAGTACTGACCCCCAAACAAGGAGCTACCCAGCCCAAATACCAATGGTATCAAAACCAAGGAACCCTGTTGCTTTAGCACAGAAGGGCCACATGGCCCTAGATTTGGTTCAGACCTTTAGACTCACCTTGCAAATGTCTCTGGTTGTCTTGGAATGGAGTGTTTACAGACGGCTTTGCAAACTGGAATAGCACCATACCAAGAGCGCTTCTTGCACAATCTGTTCTCAGCTGCTACCTGCCTAGAGCTTCCACTAATGATGGTTTAATTACCTCATCTCATCTTCTTGCCTTCCCTTTTCCCCTCCTTTTATTTCTCCTTCCCTCCCCCCATTCCTTCTACCCTTTCCTACCCCCCCCATCTTTTTAGAATCAATTTATATTTAATTTTTAAAAAGCTTATAAGGGCTAGTGAAATGACTCAGCAGTTAAAAGGGTTTGCCTCTAAGGACCTGACTTTGATTCCTAGGACCCACATGGCAGAAGGAGGGAATTGACTTTGACAATTATTCTCTATATGTCTGTGACGTATGTGTGCCCACACAAGTCAAAAAATACATATAATTATTTTTAAAAGTAGGCCTTTTGTAGAGGCTCTTTGGGCAGCTTGAGATCTTAGAATTCTCTGACTAGAGTTTGGCATTAGAGTAAAAGAAGAGTGAGAAGATGAGCGAGCATACCAAAGAAACGTGTCTGTGCTGTTGTCTGTGATGCCGAGGACCACTACCAGGGGTTCCTAGTCTTTAAGTGACCATTCAGATCAATGCACACCTTTAATCCCAGCACCCAGGAGCAGAAGCAGGTGAATCTCTGTGAGTTTAAGCCCAGCCTGGTCTACAGAACAAGTTCCAGGACAGCATGGCTACATAAAAAACTGTCTTGAGGGGGAGGGCCAATGAGTGTGTGTGGGGGACCTGAAAGAAAGGGAATTCTAATTCAAGATGTAAAACTTTTTTTTTTTTTTAATGAGTTTTCCTGGTTTGTTTATGTTTATGGCCATGTTACACCCTGCATAATCTGTGGCTAGGGAAGAATGTTCCATTACTGAATAAAAACCACAGATAACCATTTGGAGATAAGAATTCAGTCATTTTCCTCCATGTCCTAAATGAGGCTCTGAGCTCCAGAAAGGCTAAGTGACACTCTATTGTCACACAGCAGGGGGTGACACATTTGTTACATGTTTAGAGCAGTGACTACTGAGAATAGTTTGCAAAATCTATGTCTAAGTGCTTAAAAGCTAGAGGGATAATTCTGTATTATTGTATTTTAGAGCTAAGGAATTGGCTGGCCGCTCACTGAGAATCTGTAAAGGCCCCAGGGCTGTGTTTTCCCGTATCTTGCTGCTGTTTTCATTGACTGATTCCATGGAAGATGAAGAAGCTGCTTATGGAGGTCAAGGTCAGCTGTCTACTGTGCTATTGGTCAATTTGGGACGAATGGAATTTCCTCGATATACCATCAGTCGGAAGACCCAGATCTTCATGGACAGAGAGGACCTCATCAGGTGGGGTCACCCTATTTCATTATGATATCTGTGTGTATTTTAAAATTTAATAAGAGGTCTTACTATTTTTTTCTTGCCAGCCAATGACATGGAGTGCATGCCACAGAGATTTTTAATTTTTCGGGTTTTATCATCCTTTGCCCTTTCTCACAAGCATTTCTGCATTTACAGGGAGAATGCAGATGCTCACTTAGACTCAGGCTGCCAAGTCAGTGAGATTTGAGTTAAAGCTACAAAAATTTTCACTAGGTTCTGTTCCTGAGTAGCTATGGCAGGAGACACTTTTGTTACACAGACAGTTTGAATACCCTGCCCTCATGTTGGGATGAGGAGGCAGAATGTGTTTTCCCAGTCACAGACCAGACTGATGAGAGTCTAGGCATGTTAGATCTTGGGAGTTTACACATCACATAGTGGATTTTATGAACGTTGGCTTGATTGAAACAATGGTATAGGTCTTAAAGAAAGAAAGAAATATCTGTTATTTATTTTATTATATTTTTGTTTGCTTTTAGATAGGGTTTTTCTTCCCTGCACAGTCTTGGCTGGCCCAGCAATCCCAAACCTCTTGTTCTGTGCTCTTGACTCTCCTGAGTGTTGGTTGTGTAGGTGTGCACAACCGTGCTGTTGTATTTCCTTAACAAAAGAAAAGGCAACTTTTATAAGAAAAATGAGTTTCCTGATATGCCACTTTTGGTTATTGATTTAAGACTTACAACCCAAATTCAACCAATACTGATTCAGATGTTTACTTTAAGGAGATTAAGTATAGTTTAGAACACTAATTTTCTAACTGAAGTCATTGGAACTAATGAATCAAATCAGTGTAGATATAAATCAGTATTAGCGCATTTTACCTCAGCCTCAGGAAACTTGATGTATTGCTTGTGTTCATTCAGAATGGGTCAGGTCTTCTGTCCTGAGAACTTACCCTGTTTCTAGGTGTCACCTGTCTTGGTAGGTTTTATTCTTTGTGGCTGTCTTCTCTTTTCTTTTATGAGCCTACATACTCTGAAGCTACATTCCAGCCTCACTGTACTCAGGATTTTGAAGTAACTCTGTCACAATTATCTCATCTGTGACAAGGCAGAATGATAATGGCTTCTTACAGATATGTGCGAGCACATGGTAGTACTTAGAATCTGGCCTTTGTGTAGTGCCAGTTATGCTATAAATGCCGTCACACTTTTATATTAAAGGGATTACTTTTTAGTTTTATGGTTGGCAAAACCACAGGTAGCAAGTTCATAAAACAGGGGACTCATTTTTTTTTTCTGCAAAGTACTTATGCTATAATGAAATAATTAAAGTTCCATTGCTTATGAATGAAATTGGGTTTATGACCCCTGAAAGTGCCATATTATTCAACATTGTAAATGGGCACGTACCTGACACCCCTTTGCCCACTTTTGCACTTGAGATACGTGTCCTCAGTTACTCTGTAAAGCTAGGTTGAGTGCACTGAGTCTTCTCTGCTCTACATAGTGAGTGGAGTTACAGCAGTGAAGGAAATAAGGCTGCTGACTTCATGGGTACCATTCGCTGGGGAGATAATAAATAGGAACATTACAATATATAAAATGATGTGAAGTGCTGTAGAGCTGCCTCAGCTAAGAGCCTTTACTTCTCTTGCAGAGGACTTAGCTCAGTTTCTAGCATCTACATGGCTGCTCACAACCATCTGTCATTTCAGCTCTAGGGAATCTGATTTGTCACCATCCCCTGGCTTCTGTGGGCACCAGGTAGACATGCAGTGCATTTGCATACATGTAGGCAAACACACATATACATAAAACAAAGGTAATAAATTTTCTTAAAAAAATGATTGAGAGGTATGCTACAGAAATTCTACTTTATAAGTAGTGTCAGAGTGGCCTTGGAAAGTTGACATCAGAAATAAGACATGAGAATGAGAAGGCAGCCATGCCAGGGTGTGCATGCATTCAGCAATAAGGTAAACTGAGGTATGGGAGAGTTGGCTGAGTTAGAGAAACACAGAAGGCTTACTGGGGAGACCAGAAACCAGAAGATGCCTGACCTCAGTGAGATGGGATGCAGCCTGGGTCTTTCAAGTACTGGGAAGCCTTATGGTTCAGAAGTTGGGTGAGCAGGAGAGCTGAAGAAGACTGGTTTGACTTTGTTGGTAGCCTGGGTAAAGGATGGGTGACATACGGACTGGGTGGCAGCGGACACAAGTCAGTATATCAAAGACAGTTTAGAAGCAGAAATGACTTGATCATTATTGGGTGTAAGGAAACATGGGAGTGGATGGGGATGGGGCTGACTCTAGTGTTCTACCTGGGGTGATGGTGTCATCCTGAGATAATGATTGGGAGAGGAACATGTTGAGGCCAGGGGGCAGGATGTAGGGTATCACTAGCCACTCAGTAGATGCTGTCCTGTGTCACCCTTGACATGCTGTAGGGGAATGTGAGCACAAGGCAATTTTGCTATTTTGTTGCAGCATTGAAGGGCCAGTTACTAGGGAACAAAGGTAGGACCTAATACTCACTCAAAGTTGTGGTCTTGAGTAGGGTAGACCAGTTAGTCCCCATCCTAATAGTCCCCATCCTAAGATTCCCTTCTGCAGAAATCAGGACACAAAGAGGAGAGAGCCAGTGTGCACACCAGCTGAACAGGGCATGTCAAGACAGCCAGACTGACTGGATCCAGATGGATGTGCAGGTCATGAGGACAAAGAGCGCTGTGGTCAACATGTCATAGTGACCATGGGCAGCCAGGATGCTGTGAGCTTGAGGGCTCATTGCTTGTATTAAATTAAATTAGCTGGGGTGCTTCAGCTGGCTGCCAGTGGATGAAATACTTGAGGTCAAAATTTTGAAGATAATGTAGTTCACTGGAGATTGATGGCTCTGAGTGGCCACAGGCATGTTGGTAGGTGAAAGGAGGTGGGGGAAATGAGTATTTAAAATGCTCTTCTTCATCTTCATTGATGGCAAAGCCATTGGCTCATTGTGATAGCAGACTCAAAGAGGAAACAGGTAGTTAAATAGCTATTAGAAGATGACAGAAGCAGCCTACCTGTGCCTATGAGGCTAGCAGGTATCCAGATGGTGACAGTAGGTTCATACAAAGAAGCAGAGCAACACAGGAACAACAATGGGCAGAAGGAGTGCCTTCATGTCTCAGTGCCAAGATGGGAGACCAGGAAGAGGTGCCACCCATGTTGAGTGAGCTGCAGGGGAAAAGCTGAGAGATGGAGAAATAGTAGGGCAAACAATAGAGGGAGGGAAGAGGCTGGGCATGGGGGAGGATGGGACAGTGGAGGGAAGAGGCTGGGCATGGGGGAGGATGGGACAGTGGAGGGAAGAGGCTGAGCATGGGGGAGGGTGGGGAGACAGTGGAGGGAAGAGGCCAGGCATAGGGGAGGGTGGGGGGACAGTGGAGGGAAGAGGCTGGGTATAGGGGAGGGTGGGGGGACAGTAGAGGGAAGAGGCTGGGCATGAGGGAGGATGGGGGGACAGTAGAGGGAAGAGGCTGGGCATGAGGGAGGATGGGGAGACAGTGGGTGGAGGGAGGAAGCTGGGCAAGGGGAGGAGAATACTGTTTGAGGTCAGCGTGCTTACGTGCCATTGAGAAAAGGTTTGGGAAGCAAGGACTGCGGCCTTGGGACAGATGAGGTATGAACACTGCCTACAGGAGTCCTGATAGTGACAAGGACTAGCCAGGTGGCAACAGAGGTAAATGGAGTATAGTGTGGTTGATCTAGGGCGACAAGTCTATAAGTCTATGAGTCTTGTACCACTGGACCATGCCCCAAAACCATATTATAACATGTGGTGGGCTGGGTTCAGATGGGAGTTGGATCAGGTGTGATGCTGAATATGTGATGCTACTACCCCTGCTCTGGTGGTGACTTGTAATATCAAGTTTCTGGCCTGACCTTTCTGGCCTAGCCCCGAATAATCACACAGAGACTTATATTAATTTCATACTGATTGACCTATGGCTCAGACATATTGATAGCTAGCTCTTTCATCTTAACTCAGTCTATTTCCATTAATCTGTTTAGCCACGTGGCTTGGTACCTTTTCTCAGAGCAGCATGGCTGTTTCTTTCCTCTGCATCTGCTGGTCTCTCTCCTCTTGTCTCTCTAGTGACTCTGCTCTGTTCTTTCTGTTCTCAGAGTTTTCTTAGTCTGGTAGTCCTGCCCAAACTTCCTGTCTGCCTTCTGGCCAATCAGCTTTTAATTAAACCAGTAGAAGGGTCAAATCCCACTCTGATGGCTTGAGGTGGGGAGGGTACCACCCGCCTGCCCTAACCTCCAGACTTTTTTTTTTTTTCTTTTTCTTTTGGGAAGGGTCTTGTGCCCTGAGCTTCCTTTAAACCGGAGGATGACCTTGAAGTTCTGAATCTCTTGTTTTGATGTTGCTGACACAACTGGTTTGTACAATGCTGGGTATTAACCTAGGACTTTGTGTGTGGCAGACTAGTGTTCTTTCACTGAAAAACAGCCCCTGACCAGGCTTATCTGTTTCTTCATTGATCTTGGATTGCCTGGTAGCATATCATAAAAAGTTGCGTCTATGGCAGCAGTTTTCAACCTGTGGATCATGACCAATGGAATACACATATTTCTGATGGTCTTAGGAACCCCCAACCCATACATTTATTTTCATTGCTACTTCATAGTTAATTTTGCTATGGAATAGTGTCTCAGTTCCTAAAACCATTGGAAAACACATATTATAAAACATAAAAATGTGTTTTCTAGTGGCCACACTCCACTGGTTAAGGATCACTGGTCTTTGGGTTTGTGACAAACTTGTCCTCTGGAGACAAGCAGTTTTCTTGTTAATGTCAGTGTTTTGCATGCTTTTCTTCTCCAAAATACAATGAATATGCTCTCATAGTATTTCAGAGTCTGCTAGTCACATGTCATTGATTTTCATATCTAAGGAAGAAATGAAAAGTCATATTTCTTCCACTAAATAGTTCATAAAATTTCATCATTGCTATCTCCCCTGAGTAGTCCCAGTTAGTTTGGAAATATCTTGTTATTCTTTTGACTTGGGTAGTGCCCCAGTGTACCTTGGACTACATTGCTTGCTGTGTCACACTTACTTGGTGCCTTTCAAATTGGTGATTGAATAAATGCCAGAATTCAGGAGTACTGTTCTGATCACTGGGTATCTCTATAATGGGGCGAGCATTGTGGCCTTACAATGTTAATACTTCTGTTTTTCTAGTAAGGCAGCCTTAATCAATCACAGCCATTCTGAGCAGTGGGGCAGAGCTATATTAAATGATTACTTAAGTATACCTCATTTTTAAATTTTTGAAGCAGGATCTTATTGGGCAGCCTTAGCTGGCCTGGAACTCATTTTGTAGACCTGGAACTTAAGATTTGCCCATCCACTGCTTCTGCTTCCCAGTGCTAGGGTTGAAGGCAAGCACCACTATGTCCTGCCCATCTCTCCCCGCCCCCCCGCCCCCCCCAGTCTCATAAACATAAGATCAGTGTCAGGATGTGGGAAGAACTTCTTGACTTGAGACCTCCATGGCATTTTTCCTAGATATGCAGCGGCCGTACACATGCTGGGTGACATTTCAGCCGCCATGGCTAGTGGGAACTGGGAAGAAGCCAAGGAGCTTTCTCAGAGGGCCAAGAGGGACTGGGATGGACTGAAGAGCCACCCATCGCTGAGGTGAGTGCTGTGTGTTCTCTTTAGTTTGTTTTCCAGTGTTGGGGGTAGAACAGGGGCTTGAGATCAGTGCTCAGAGGAAGTTGGAGAGAGTGGAAGAAGGCATTGGGGGAGGCTGTGGGGAAGATACACGGTGGATGTGTATGAAGTAGCCAGTAAACTCAAGAGAGTAGAGCGAGATGGAGCATGGTTGAGGAAGATGCCCTGTACCACCTCCCGCCTCCTTGTACACACAGCCCTGCACACAGTGTAACACACACAGATTCACCTTAACTTGACACAATATAGAGTCATCTGAGTGAAGGGAACCTCAACTGAGAAAAACGCTTCTATAACATCAGGCTTCAGGCAAGCCTGGAAGGCATTGTCTTAACTATGATATTAATCTTAATATTATTAATCTTAATAATTATTAATCTTAATAACGGAGGAGGGCCCAGCCCATGTGGGGGGTGTCACCCCTGGACTGGTGGTGCTGGGTTCTGTAAGAAAGCAGCCTGAGCCAGCCAGTAAGCAGCTCCCCTCTTTGGCCTCTGTATCAGCTCCTGCTTCCAGGTTCCAGCCTTGCTTGAGTTGCTGTCCTGACCTCCTTCAGTGATGAACAGTGATGCAGAAATGTGAACCAAATAAACCCTCTTCTCCCCAAGTTCCTTTTGGTCATGATGTTTCATCACAGCAACAGTAAACTTAACGGAGACACTGCCCAGAATCAAAACAAAAACAGAAGAGAGTAATATTTAAAGAGGTAGATTGTTCAACTTGATTGGCATGTATTGGAATGTCATGCCACATTCCAGTCATTACACAGCTTTGTGTGTTTATATGCCAGTTACAAAATGAACTTAAGTTTAAACAGTTGGGGCAGTATATACAGAAAGGTAAATAGTAGAATGTATTTTCAAATAATGTTGAAAGAAGGTTAAACTGTCCCTTTGTTACAGATCGTAGGAAGTGTGGAGGCTTGTCCATGTTTGTGGATGAGATTTAAATGCTGACCTCAGTTTAAAATCTTATTAGGTATTCTCATCTCACCCCACTGAATGTCCTGGGGAAGGGACTTGGCTGTGGTGAAATAAGTTTGTAGTGCAGAAAATTGTACTTGCCGCACAAACCATTAGAATATATTGTTTTAAAGATCAGAATTCAACATTCTGTCACTTATAATTCTCTCATAAGCCAGTTGTTAAGCCGTGGGCATTCATTGTCTCAGGTACCACGAGGCCCTGCCCCCTTTTCTGCGCTGCTTTACCGTTGGGTGGATTTACACAAGGATTTTCTCTCGGGCTGTTGAAGTGTTGGAGAGACTTCGCATGTATGAGGTTAGAGCACCTTCCTTCACCCTTCACAAATAGAAGGCCTCTTGGGCTCTCAGTGTTTCCCACCATTCCATCAGCACAAATAACCCAAGGAAAGCTTATTTACTATAGGCACCCCACTGCCCTGGTTTGGTAGAGAGAAGATAGCCGTTGCCAGTAGCCATTTTTTTTTTTCTTTTTTGCTTATGACTCAATGAGTGTGCATGTTGGGAAGGCTTGATGGTCATGAACAGAGCCTGGGAGAGCTTCCTTGGGTCTCAGAGCTTGGTGTAAGGCTCTTCAGCTACCCTAGATCTTGTGTGTAAAGTCTCACACCCCCTGTCAACTGTCACGTGTTATCTGTCTGGAGATAGTTTATAGTCACACAGATGAACAATTTGGATACATCCTTAGGTTAAGATTAAGAAATTGCCAGAGTTCCTTTTTATGGTGTCATTTCTGTATTGACAAATGATATTTTACAAAGAGGAAATGACAAGTTAGGTCTTTTACTCAGGTCTTGAATCCCAGGAAGATCCATAGGCTTGATGTCACATCTGTCACTCTCAAGCTTTTATGCTCCATTGCTTAAAGAATGCATTATAGTTGAAAGATTTAAAGGTAAAGCAAAGTTGAAAATTAAGCAAAATCATACAAGCAGGTTCACTTACCTTAAAATAATTCCTTTGGAAATTGTAAGGTGGCTTTGGTGCATTGTTAGGGCTTAGGTTAAGGAGGAGTGCTGGTTGGATACAGTTTCACTGTTGTGACATCCCCTGGGGACAGGCCCAGTCTCTGTGGGCAATTCTTGCTTTATTAGTTGTGTTGAAGTTTCTGACTCACAGCTAGAGCCCAGAGTGAAGGGCTTCTGTTGTAGAATATTTAACTATGCAAATGTGTTGCATTTGTGTGACTGTGTAAAGATATATTGCATTTGTTCAGTTATGTGAAGATGTGTTGCTGTGTTCCCTTGCCTGCCTAAGGCATTTGATTGGTCTAATAAAAAGCTGGATGGCCAATTATGAGGGAGAAGATATAGGCAGAACTTCAGGACAGGGAGAGAGGTAGGAGGAGAATTTAGGCTTGAAAGGAGACTGCAGGGAGATGCCAGGGGCCAGCCTGCTGGCCAGACATGGAGGAAGCCGGAAAGTAGAACATCAGAATGATAGGAAGGTAAAAAGCCTGAGGCAAAAACGTAGATGAATGGAAACAGGTTAAATTAAGTTAAAAGAGCTAGTGGGACAAGCCTATATAGGCTTAAGATTAATAATAAATCTCCATGTCCTTATTTGGAAGCTGGTTGGCACCCCCTTCTCCCCCAAACAAAACAAAACAAAACACCAAATTCCAACTACAGACTTCTTTCCCTTCTGGTGTCTCTGTAATCTTCTATCTGTTAATGGGTCTAGGGCCTGCTGGGTTCTCAGAGTGTTAGCATTTTTCAGCACCAGCCAGTGCTTGGCTGCCAGGGTCTTCGATGGCCTTGAGCTGCCAGAGAGGACTTGGTGAGGCTTGTAGCAACCACCAAGGGCTCAGCACCACCACGTAGGGACCTGGGCTCAATTACAGATGCTTGGGCAGGAGAACATCTCAGACTCCTGCCTGTCATTGCGAATGAACCATACCCACCCTGTTGACCTCCCACTATAATTAGAGCCGATGCTTCTAGCATTTAACAACCTTTCTTTCCATTGCTGCCACAGGAAGCGGTGGAGGAACTTGAAAACCTCCTGTCTCAGAAAATCTACTGTCTTGACAGCAGAGGGCGCTGGTGGGATCGCTTGGCTCTTAATTTGCATCAGCACCTGAAGCGTCTGGAAGAGGTATGTAGAAGCACACAGAGGCTGTTTGACTTGAAAGTGAATTTTTTAATAGCGAGATCTAAGTACTTCAGCATTGGGGATGGAACTGAGGGCCTCACGAGTACTTACATAAGCACCCTGCCACTGAGCAGCCACAGCCTAGAAAAGCACTTTTCTTAATTAACTTATTTATTTATTTACTGTTCAGGGGCAGAGTTTCACTATATAGTTCTGGCTGTCCTGGAGTTCATCATATAGGCCAGGCTGGCTTGAAGCACACAGAGATCCATTTGCATTTGCTTCCCAAGGGCTGATATTAAAGGCACGCACCACAGTGCCTGGCCATTTATTTTTATTTAATTAAATTAAAAATTAAAATATAATTGCATCACTTTCCTTTTCCTCTCTCATTGACCTATGGTTCTGAGAAAATAGTAGAAATGTATGATTTTTATTACTATTGATGTATTCTATGTAATACATGGTAAAGTTCTCTAGATAAAACATTTTTAAATATTTAATTATTTTAAAATATTAGAAACCCTGATGCAGCAAATGTGACAATAAAACTTTGTAAATGAAAAAAATAAATATAATTATTCTTTGAATGTGTTCTTCCAACCCCATCCCCCATTCCATATAGCAGGGATGATTCTAACACTAGCATTAAGTAAAAGCAAGAGACTTCTGTCTGCTCTGACTGGGACAGGAAAGGGCTTGACAGTGGGCTCCAGGAAGTAGAATTTAGGAGAGGGAGGATCAGGTGGGCTCTTGAAGGTTCGTAGTCATATCTTCTCTCTCTCTCTCTCTCTCTCTCTCTCTCTCTCTCTCTCTCTCGCTGCCCCCCATTCCTCTCTCTTCCTCTCCCTTTCTCACTCTCAGATTGACCCCATGGTCAGTGGCTGGAATTGGTAATTTGATTTACTTGTTGCTGATTGCTTCTAGAAACAAAGGCTGATGGGAGACAGCCTCTTCTTACCTCACTAAGGGTGTCCCAAGAGTGTCTCTGTGCTTCTGCAGGGCATTTGGCCCCAACTCTGGGACAGGTTACCTTCTCTGGCAGACCCTAGGGATCTCGGGTACTTAGAATAGACAGATTCTGTCACTGGTGTGGCTGGGCAGGGTGGGGCCTTTGAGGCCACTGCCTCTGAGCCAGTTGGGTAACAGTGACTCTTTGTGTGGCTGCCTGAGGGTTCCCTTCTTGACTGTCTCCATTCCAGCCCTGTGTTTGAACTGAATGGCAGGGACTGTGTCTCAGGAAGGGTTTGTTTTTCCAGTGGTGCATTAAGTGAACTGGGGATAGAGGGGTGGAAAAAATTGCCCACGGAATGTGAAAGTATGATGAAGTGTTTTTACTGCTTTCTACTACAACACTGCCTTGTTGCCCCAGGTGCCAATGCAAAGGCCAACAGAAGCTGTTTTCTGTCCTGGAGGTGGGCATGGTGCTTCCTCCTCCTGCTTCATCTGAGGCTCAAAGAACAAGGCAGGGTGGTTGCAGGGTGGTTGCAGGGTGGTTGCAGGCCTAGAACCCAGCTCGGAAGGGAGAGCGCAGGCATCTGCTACCTCTGCCTTTCATTGCAGTTATGGCCAAAGGTGTTATTGATCCCCTCCCAACTCCCTGTGCACAGCTCTCGGAGCACTTGCCTGGGTCACAGGGGCAGATGGCCTGCTGAACTTAGATTTAACTGATGCTAAGGAAGTTTGAGTTCTTTCAACCTTTCCCATTAACTCACTGCCATACACATAGCTCTTGTTAACCCGTCACCTCATCTTCTGTGTTCTGTGTGCTGTGTCTGTCTACAGGACACAGGCTACCAGCCCATGGGAAGAGATGAGGCCACCCTGGCCAGCCTTTCTTATGCCAGGCCTCTTTGCCTGGTAACTTTGCCATGTCCATTCGTGTGTGTGTGTGTGTGTGTGTGTGTGTGTGTGTGTGTGTCCGTCCGTCCTGTGTATGAGTGTGTATGTGAGTGCCACAGTATGCATGTGGTGGTCAGGTGGACAGCCTCAAGTCGTGGTCCTCAGCTTGCACCTTGTTCCAGACAGGATCTCTGACTAACTGCAGCATGCATCAGCCTGGCTGGCCCTTGAGCTCAGGGATTCTCCTATTTCCCCTCCCATCTTGGTGGAGGAATGTTAGGATTCCAAATGAATGGTAGCTACTGTGTGCTTCTTTCTGTGGGTTCTGAGGAGGCAAGCTCAAGTCCTCACACTTGTGCAGGAGGTATTTACCCACGGAGCTATCCCTCCAGCCTCCTACTGAACTGGCGCTACCAAAGTATGATTCTTTTTCACTTTTTCCCAACAATCTCCTTGGCCACCCTCCTGTTCAGAGGCCAGTCTCCTGGTTTGTTTGACTTGGTGCTTGCTTCCAAGTTCCATCTTTATTCCAGCACGTCATGACTTCATTTGTTGTCATGGATGAATGATGCTGTGGCATGTGCAGACCGAAGTTTATTTGTTCAGCCACTTGTAAATGGGTACTCAATTTCCCTCTGCCCCTTGGCTGTTGTGAATACTGCTGCCGTGGATCTGGGTATGCAGTGCCCATTTTTAGCTCTTTAGGGATGTACCTAGGAAAGAATCTGCTAGCTCCTGTGACAGTTTATTTTTGGATCTTTAAAAAAGCGCCAAACTGTTGTTCACAGTGTTCCCTCCATTTTTATATCCCATCAGTAAGACATGAGGACCCTGGGTTTTCCACACCCTTACCAACACTGGTTATTTTTCTTCTCCTTTGCTCAGTATATTCATCTTAGTAGATGAGAAACGATGTCTTCCTGGAGCTTTTGTATTTCTGCTTAACTTTGAAGCATCTTAGAAAATAGGAGCAGGGAATCCCGCCCAGCTCTGGTCCTGCCTGTGCATGAGAATCACTGTGTGGCTTGCTCATGTGACTTTCACAACTCCCAGATGATGGCCTGAGAACTGTGGAGCCATGGCTTGCAGTAAAGTCTCCTCTAAGCTGTGACTCAAGCATTTCTAAGGTCATGGTGTCTGTGAGGAGGCAGCTGCTGGGACCCTCTCATTAACAGGGTTTTTAGGCTCAGAGCCCGAGTGCCAACAGCACTAACAAGCTAGGCTTTGTCCTCATGGGCCAGTTACAGAGATAAGTTATAGCACACAGCATTCTCTGCCTTCTGTACTCTGTGTAGCCACATTGGGAAAGGAACAAATACAGAGAGAGTCCATCTTCAGAGCCCTGGCATGAGGATTGGGTTTAACAGCGGGCAGAGAGCCTTACCTCTACCTTGGAGAAAGGCCTTGCAGCTGGCTCTAGCAAGCCAGGGAGAGAGGGTAAGATGGTGCCCTTCACGGTCCTCTGCTCATCCTGTTCCCACGGCCCAGCAGTACCATGTCGGCTCTGGTGGTCAGAGGATTTGCTCCCAGGTTTGCTGACTGTTCTCTGCAGGGGCAGAGGCTAGGAGAGGTCATCAGAGGTGATATTGGGCTGGCGGTTCCTGATATGGCAATGGAGGGGAAGGCGATGATGATGATGTATGATTTTGTATGGCATGGGGGGTTGGGAGTGTAAATACAAGGAAGTGCTGAGGGATAGATAATAGTCAAGGGGAGGAGAGAAGAGGATAATTCACACTGATGGAGTCCAAGCCTTAAGTTTTTTCTCTTAAATTTTCTAGTCACTAAGAATAAAAGCTGTCCTGGATTCTGCTTAGTTGACCTGTTTTGGGAGTTTCTTTTCTTAATACCATGGCCCTCATCTTAGGGGGAAATAATTTAGGCAAAATACAGAGTCTCTGCTCTTCTGTTCTAAATTGGTCTTTAGCATTTCTTGTCTCATCAAAGACTATGTAGAGTCCATACCACTCTGCCCTGTGGGAAGAACCTGCTCACCTTGCCTTGCTAGAGGCTGGAGGGTACCCTTTGTAGCACTACATAGAATTCTATCTTCTACCTCCTTTGTCTGTATATTGGGCAGAGGCTACACTGTGTCTCTGTGAATATGGACAGTATTTCCCAACATGTATCTATTTTCTCCTGTTTAATAAAAAGGAAACATTTTAGGTGTATAGAAAGTCCTCAAATGGTGGGTTGGGGTGTTAGGTGGGCTAGGAGGGCATTTTGACAACATGCTTTCTCTTACAGCTTGTATAATTGGGATGTTTAATGGATGATGTGTTTTAAATGACACTAAAAATTCTTTTTTAGATTTTTATATGTGTGCTTTGCCTATATGTATGTCTGTGCACCAAGTGAGTGCCTGGTGTCCATGGAGGTCATTGGATCACTTTGAACTGGAGTTAAACATGGCTGTGAACTGTCATGTGGATGCTAGGAACCCAAGCTAACTGGATTCTCTACAAGAGCAACAAATGCCCTTAACTATTCTTCCAGCCCTCTGAGGCGACATCTTTAAAGTAAAATCCTCTCCTAATGGTGACTGAAGTCCTTCCACTCAGTGCAAGAGATCACCAGAACCAGTAATTTTATTTGAAATGAACTATCCCTATTGCAATTTTTAAAAAGTTTTTTTTTTTTTTTTTTTTTTTAAAACGTGTATGGGTGTTTTGCGTGCATGCATGTCTTTGTACTATAATCATGCAGTGCCTCTGAAGGCCAGAAGAGGACATCATATTCCCTGAACTAGAATTATAGACAGTTGTGTGCCATTGTGTAGATGCTGACAATTGAAACTGGATCCTCTGCAAAAGCAGTCAGTGCCCTTATTGAGCCATCTATCCAGCCCAACCCCACTCACCCTCACTGTAATTTTGTTTATTTTAATGTTTTTTTCCCACTGGGCAGACAAAAGCAATACTCAGTTTTCAAGGTTGAAAGTATACACGTTGCTTTGTTACAGTAAAACTAGATGTGTACACAAAGGAAAACCAATAGAGGACAAGAGGTTACAGAGCCACACAGTTCTGGGCCGGGGTGGCCCTGCCCAGGGTGGACTCTCCTGGTCTCAGCTCCTGTCTCTCCTCAAGGTCCATTTTTGGCTGGCGCAGAGCCCCAGCCTTTTCTTCTAGCGTGGGAAACATGGGGGAAATGTCAGCTTCTTGGGGCCTGTTGTCTCAGTAGTCTAATAGAGGAAGGGAAGGGCACAGTGTTTCTCTGGATTGCCTATGCTCCTGCCAGCTGCTTCCATTCTGGTCACGTGAAGGATGGCAGGTCTGCTGTAGAGCAGTGAGGGTTATAATTAAAACCATCAGAATGACCTAAGGAAATAGCTCACATTTCTCCAAGCACTGTTTGCCTGTTTGCTAAAATGGAATAATTGGTTGTTAGGTTTCTTGTCAAACTAAATCAACAGCTGCTGCCTTTAGGACTTTTGGGAGTCTGACATGTGACCTCTTATTTCTAGGCAATCAGGTGCATCAGGGAAGGACTGGCAGATCCAGCAGTGAGGACAGGACACCGACTTTCACTCTATCAGAGAGCTGTGCGCCTACGAGAGTCTCCAAGCTGCAAAAGATACAAGCACCTCTTCAACCAGCTGCCAGAAATTGCTGTGGAAGATGTTAAGCATGTAGGTGTCCGTTGGGTGAATTTTGCTTGTTTTTGATTAAATTCAGATCACATGCCCAGTTCTCCTTTGGGTGTCCTTAATGTGAACATATTTACGTAGATTCTACTGATGGGGGCCCCCTGTGAATCATTTTAACATGTTCTTTCTCTTAGACTCAGACCGGCCTCATTCTCATCTGGGACAGTGATATCACCATGGTATCTATTTAATTGTAATGCTCTCTTCTCTGATATCTCTGGGCTATGCCAGAGCAGGGTGACAGAGCTGCTGAATAAGAACTTGAGCATCTACTGCTTTTGCCTGCTTCTCTGGGGGCCTTAGGTGTTCTCCAAAGGCTGGGACAGTCACATCCTTTAGAGTGGGCAAGGATGGATCACATACCTTTCATTCTGCTCTGCTGGAGTAGGCAGGTTTAACTCCAGGGTGTTCTCAAGGGCTTCCACTGAGGCAAGGCTAATCAAGGTGTGTTTGGTTTTGTTTTTGAGACAAAGTCTCATTATGTAGCCTTGGCTGCTCTGGAACTCACTTGTATAGCCCAGGCTGACCTCAAACTCACAGAAACCCACTTGCTTCTGCCTCCTGAGTGCTGGAATTAAAGGTGTGCACCACCATGCCTGACTTTTATTAACGCTTTTTGTTACCATTCTAGGTGACCATCACAGGCAGGCTGTGCCCACAGCATGGAACAGGCAAGTCTGTATTTGTCATCGAGGCTGGAGATACCACCAACCCCACCACAATCCTATGCTCTGTGGAGGAGCTGGCGCTGGACTACTATAGGCGGAGCGGATTTGACCAGGGTAAGTAAGCTGGGCAGTGTTTCCTGTAGACCTGCCAGGCAGCCAGGAAGCAAATAGGGAAGGAGTGCCTCAGGATGGCTCATTGGTGGTGGGTTTCTCTCCTCTCTGACTTCAGTGGAAGCCACAGCTGGCCAGAGGTATGTGAAGAAGAACTCCGTTGTTTGGTAGGTGGTCCTCTTGCTGTTTTAACAGTGTTGCTACCTACTGACTGTGAGGACAGTACTCTGTGGTAGGGTGGTTGGAGTAAGATCTGGTCTTTGCTACCAGAGGCTGGCAGTGGGTAGAGATGGTGAGAAAGGACAGGATTGTCCCATAAGAACCTAGTAATGAAGCTATCCTTGAGGCCCGAGGCCAGTGTACCTGAGGAGCTTAGTAGATATGCAGTGAGGTCATAGGTGTGAGGAGCTTGAAAGACACACTCAGAGTCCGTTAGAAAGAACAGCGATTCTGAGTTCCTTTTGAAATGAACTCTCCACACCAGAGCCAAGGGAGGATCCATGTCAGACTGGTAGCTTGTTCCAGCTTCTCTTCCAGTGACTGATGGCTCCTCACTCCCCTGGCACCTTTGGCAGAAAGACCTTCAAGTGACTTTGTGGCCCCTAACAGAGGCAAAGACAGGGAGAGGACCTAGCACTGCTTGTCACTGAGCCATCCTCTCTCCAGCCCTCCAGATGCTCGTTTCCTTTCTCCTGGTGGGAGATGGTGGTGTGCACTTGTAGGAGGTGTGGGTATGTACATGTGGTGCAGGAGAAGGCAGGCACCCTCATGCTTCTGTGTTGCTCCAGCTATTTGGGATTTTGTAGGCCTCATTCAAATGCTACTTTCTAAAATGCTTACAGCCTACAGAAAAGAAACTCTGCTAGTTTCCAAGAATGCAAGTCTTAGAGCTGGGAGCCTGGTGGTCTTGGCAACTGTTGCAAGACAGACAGGAGGGATGCTGAGGAACCCGGCTAGTCTTCTCGTTGGATGCGAATGTCCAGTGAGAAGTGTTGACCAACACAGGATTGAGAGATTTCATAAATGTGACTGGCCACAGGAGCTGCTCACCCACATGACAGCCTGGACCCCGAGTCCTGTTGCCACAGTTTCTCTCACAGTCTCTCGTCCTCCTGTCTCTTCCATGGACAGTGTGGTCACCTGGCCTGTGGTGGCTCTTGCACCTGTCCTACTCTGCTGCTCTTAGAGCATCGGGGTTTTTCAGGATGTGACACATAACAAAGGACAGGTGCTCCCCTTGAAGGGTGGCACTCAGCCCTGGTGCATATGTTTGTGTGCCTTCTAGGGTGAGCAGAGAATGTATGCCTTTGGCTGATAAGTTCCTTATTTGAGAAAAATCCATGTATGAGGGTAAAACATGTTAGTTTTACACGTTCCTGACTTTGGTGTTCCAGGGCCTTCTGTGATGGGCAGTCAGGTAGTTGAGGGGTTAGCTCTTTTCTTAGGATCCTTTGGCCTGTATATAGGAGGCTCTTTCAGGGCCCATTGACCACTGTGATGCCTCTTAGTCATGGGATAGTGAGACCACTGTGTCGTGGTTGGACATGCATGTGCAGTCACCCAGAGTGACAGCTGCCCTGGCATGTCTCCTGTCAGGATGCATTGTCTCTTGAAGAATTCCAGGCTCCCTGCCTGGTATAGACAAGCAACATGGTAGGCCAGTAGTTAACCTGGATGGCCCCCAGGGGTTACTCTATTTTCTGTTCTTTTATGAGACAGGGTTTTCCTGTGTAGCCCTGGCTGGCCTGAAACTTACTCTGTGGATCAAACTGGCCTCAAATCCACGGAGACCATTTGCCTCAGTCTCCTGAGTGACAGAATGAAAGGCATGTGTCTCCACACCTGGCTATTTTTCCTTTTTATGAATTACTTTGTCATGGACAGTACTGCCCCCAGTGCTATGTGAGGGTGGAGAAGAGTTAGCTGGCCTCACTAACCTGCTCAGCCTCTCCATCTTCCTCCTCCCCCTCTGGATTGCAGCAGATCCTGGACATCCACTCATGGTACTTACTGTGCAGCTCCCATGGCTCTCTCCCGGGAGCACCCATGTCCTGACCCTGTGCCCATGCTGTAGGGTTACCAGTAAGAAACAATTCCAGAACCATCAGATAGGTGGTGTTATATGGGGCCTTGGCTAGTCTGACTGTGAAGATAGGACTGTACAGATAGGGTTTCTTCTGGAGTGTTAAGATTAATCTCACATCTTTTCTGTTCACAGAGAAGGGTCATGGTCTAGGGACAAAGTGCTGACACTGTGGAAAGAGTGAGATGCACTGAGCCCTAAACACTTAGAAATTAAAGAACAGAGTGGAAATCCCATGCCCTAGATGATGTTACCGGAGACATGTAAACTGTCCCATTTAGTGGCTAGAGGAAGGGAAGTTATGGATGGAACACAGGAAAATGCTTCCAATTTAGCCAGGATCCTGGAAATCAGCAGGCAATTCTTTTTCCAGAACATTAAATATTTCCATATAAGATGTTTTAAATTTATATTACATTCTAATATATTAGGAAATTGATGTGGCCACAGTGAGCCAACTTGCTGCTGGACTTTATTCTAGAGGGGATTTGTGTTGAGGCAACTTCAAACCCTCTATGGGAAGCTATTTCTGAATAAGGCAGAAGGGTTACACCCAAAATGACTGCAGTCAGAATTCAGAGCACAGCAGAGGTCAGGAGCAACTCTGACCTCCGTGTCAGTGACTGAGTAATATTCACACAGGGACAGAAACCTGGAAGTCAGGCCCAGCTTTCTTTCCAGCAGTCTGGAGTCCAGTATCCTGATGGGAACACTCCTGGTAACTGGAGGACTTGCCTCAGCTCGGCTGAGCAGGCCCTGCTTATTCTGTCCCTTTGAATCATGAAAATAGGCCAGAGGGACGGGAGCCAGACCTGAGAGGGAAGAGACACTGGCTACCAGCTCTGCCTCCCCTCACCCACCCTGGTAGCATGGACACTAACTCTGCCCCCCCCCCCCCCCCGCCCCGCCCTGCCCCGCCCCGGAACACTCTCCTGAGGGCACCTAGTGAGCAAGAAAGCCAGCATGCTAGACTCCCCAGCTCCTGACACATGCTGCTTTCTCCCCTGTGTGCTCTGTGAGCTTTATTGCCGGTGTGATCATGATAGGAAGGTGGAGAGATGGCCACATAGCTGCCTTCCTTGGTTGGGGGTATGTAGCTTGGAGAGAGGAGTTGGTGAGTGAGTCAGGGCTCTGAGGGACCCAGGTCTGGAGTCTTGAGTCTGGAGTCTATGCAAGGCTCCAGACGGTCCCTCAGAGATGAGCAGGGTCCCTAGGACCCAACCATCCTTGGAGGTTGTCTCCCAGTGATTGTGCGTTGGGCACAAGGACGACATTGGAACTAGGTGGTCTTTAGAGCTGGCAGTTTCTGTAGAAACCTTGCATATCAGGGACACTGAGCTAATCTCACCAGGCCAGAGAGTGAACCGAGGAATGGAAATAACACTGCGTGAGACTGAGGCTGTGGGCTGTCCTGGATGCCTGGCCTCCTATTCTCAGTCCTGTTGGGAAAACATTTCTTGTAAGTTGCCAGAGGCATGAGCCAGAGCCAACCTGTGAATTTTGCACCCCCCTAGTTTGTCCACTCATTTAGAACTTCCAGAGGCGGGAGGGAGCCTGCCCCTTAGGCTGTCCACCAATACTGAGAACCACTGCTTTGTGACTTTCCTGTGTTGTTACACAAAGAATGTAGTATAAAAGATGAACTAGAAATAGCATGGTTTTCAGAAGCAACCATATTTCAATTATTTTCTTGAAATAGAATTTACATTAGAACATCATGATAAGTCTTTTTTGTTGTTGTTGTTTGTTTGGTTTTGAGTTTTTGAGACAGGCTTTCTTTGTGCAGTCCTGGCTGTCTTGCAATTCGCTGTGTAGATCAAGCTGGCCTCGAACTCACATAGATCTGCCTGCCCTTGCCTCCCAGGTGCTGTGATTAAAGGCCAGTGCTACCTACTGCCCCCCTGGCCATCATGATATCCTAGAAGCAGCAAATAAACTAGTTCTTTTCCTCCCTGTGGGGCATTGTTGTAGGGATTCATGGGGAAGGGTCCACCTTCAGCACCCTGTTCGGCCTTCTGCTATGGGATATCATCTTCATGGATGGGATACCAGATGTCTTCAGAAATGCCTACCAGGTAATCTGCCAACCACCCCTCTGGGGCCTCCTGCATATGCCTGTGCTTCATGCCCACCTCTACAGGGGCTGAAGCCAGTAGCAACCTGGCTTCTTGTTGATTTTTGGGGCAGTCGTGCTAATTGCATGGGGAAGGACCTTTTATTTTTAAAGAGGTACTAGTCGAATTTAATCCCAAGCCCAGGTTCTCTTGATCATTACATTTTCTACTTTTGATAGGAGCGCCCTGAGCTGGGCACCTGTCCTAGCTGCACCCCAGCCAAGGGCTCTCATGCAATGCACTCACATCAGCAGGAACTCTGGGAGTTCAACTTCAGTGATCACTAGAAACTCAGGATAAGAATTCACAAGATTACATGTATTGGATATTTTTATTTACCTCTTCTGAGGAAAAAAAACAAAAACAAATTCTTGGCAGCTTCCAAATTCCTGTGTTTGAGTGCCCTCTCCAGGCACATCAGAAGACTTTCGTTTCTCTTCCACACAGGCATCCCCACTGGATTTGTGCACAGACAACTTCTTCTCCAACAGGGAACAGGCCCTAGAAGCTAGGCTGCAGCTGATCCACAGTGCCCCTGCTGAGAGCCTGAGGGCCTGGGTGACAGAGGCCTGGCAGGCCCAGCAAGGCAGAGTGGCTTCCCTGGTCAGCTGGGACCGCTTCACTTCCCTTCAGCAAGCTCAGGTAATACTTTGCCTACAATCTGGTCAGGCATTCCCTCAAAGTACTGGCTGCGGTTCAGCAATTATATCAAAATGCACAGAGGGGTGTGTGTGTGTCTGTATGTGCGTGTGATTGTGTGTGTGTGTGTGTGTGTGTGTGTGTATGTATGTGTGTGTGTGTGATTGTGTGTGTGTGTCTGTATGTTTGTATGTGTGTGTGTATGTGCATGTGTCTGTGTGTATATGTGATTGTGTCTCTCTGTGTGTGTATGTGTATGTGATTGTGTGTGTGTGCATGTGATTGTGTGTCTGTGTGTGTCTGTATGTATGTATGTGATTGTGTGTCTCTGTGTGTGTGTGATTGTGTGTCTCTGTGTGATTGTGTATCTGTGTGTGTCTGTGTGTGATTGTGTGTCTGTGTGTGTCTGTATGTGTGTGTGTCTGTATATGTGTCTCTGTGTGTAGTGATACTCCATCCCCCAAGCCTGGATGCCACTGTCAGTGATAGGCACATGGGGACTTTCAGAAACCTCCAGCTTAATGCTTTTCCCATTCGCCTTTTGACTGATTTGTAGTGGAAGCCCGGAGGGTAACTTCGGTGCCCTGAAGCTGCTAATCTCTGTAAGGAAAGATGGATCCTAAGTACTGAATCATACCCCCTTTTCATCAGATGTGCCGTAGCATGGCCACAGCAGGCAGAGGTTGGTAACTGACCCTGGAGAGATCTTTGGCAGACCTAACCTATAGGGTTTGAAGCCTGGTCCAGTGGCAGAACCACATCTAAGGTTCCCGGAGCCCGGCTGTGCCCTGATGGCCACTCAGGCCCATTTTTGGGTCTTTGTCCTGAAGGTGGGTAACTCTCCTTTGTCTTGTGTTTAGGATCTTGTCTCCTGCCTTGGGGGTCCTGTTCTCAGTGGTGTGTGCAGGCGTCTGGCTGCTGACTTTCGGCACTGCCGAGGGGGCCTCCCTGACTTGGTGGTATGGAATTCTCAGAACCGTCACTGCAAGGTCAGTAGAGAACGTCATTTGTAATTTTATCAGCAACTGCATCAAAGTCCGTGTGCTAGGCATTTTCTTCATTGAGGTTTCTCAGAAACTTCTCTTGAGGAGCTGGGGTGTAAGCAAGACAGGCGGTCACATGCAGCCTCACCATGGAGGTGATAGCCCACCAGTATCTACATCCTGTTACTAAAACAAGTCACCAGCCGCAAGGTACTGAGAGGCAGGGCTTCACACAGTGTGTGGACCCGGGACCTCAGGAGCCTACAGGAAGCCACATTCCCTGGGCCCTGCCTGTTCCTGCCTGTCGCCATTCCTTGGTTGGTTGATTTTCTCACACTGGTGACACACTATGCTCATACTATCTCTCTTGACAGGATTTGCCCCTCCTTCCCCTCCCCCTCCTCCCCCTCCCCCTCCTCCCCCTCCTCCTGCCCCTTCCCCTCCCCCTCCTCCCCCTCCCCCTCCTCCTTCCCCTCCCCCTCCTCCTTCCCCTCCCCCTCCTCCTTCCCCTCCCCCTCCTCCTTCCCCTCCCCCTCCTCCCCCTCCTCCTGCCCCTTCTCCTCTCCCGCCTCCTGCCCCTCCCCCTTTTCTGATTTATATTTCATCCTAGTCTATGATTTGCCTTTTTTATTTTCTTAGTAACTTTTGATGATCAGAAGTTTAAACTTTTGGTCAAATTCAAGTGTTCTTTAATGGACTATACATTTGGTGTCAGATATCAGAATTACTTACATAATCTGAAGCCATGGAGAAGTCTCTTGTGTTTTTTCTAGAAGCTCTGTGCTTACATTTTCTGTTTATTTTGTGATCTGTTGAGAGATATTTTTATCTGCCTTTGAATGTGGACTGGGGAGAGGCTGACTGTTCAGTTCCATCTGTGCTGCCTAACTCCAGGCCTATTGAGTAAAGGACTGAATTAATTCTCCAGCTTGGACTTCTGCTTCCCCCTTAGTCTGTGGCTATAAGAAGTTCCCTGAATTCTCAATCTTTAGTGTTAAACTGTTTGCCTGTTTCTACCTCTGCCAACCCTGTAGGTTTAGGCACACAATCTCCATGAACATCAGCAAGTTTCCCACACTGACTTTTTTTTTTCTGGTATCAGAGCAGAATCTAGCACCATGACGTTGAAAGAATGACCTCCATCTTGCCAAGGTCCACTTTTTACTCTCACTTATGTGAGTTTCCAGGTCAGAGGTGAGCTGGCTTAGGAGAAGAGGCTTGCTTCCGGGATTCCTTAAGGAGCAGTCAGACAGTTCCCTGTGGGTCCCAGCATAAGATGGGTTATTCTGTATCCTGAACCTTCCTGGAGCACCTGCTGCCCTTCAAACCTAGAGGTCCATATCTCTACCCTATCCCAAGCACTAGGATAGCCAGTGGGCCCCAGCATGCCATGCTTTTTAATGAGCTCTGGGGATCAAAATCAGGTTGTCATGCTTGTGTCTCCGCACTCAGCATGCAGGAGGAGGCAGACTGCTATCTGTGAATTTAAGGCTAACCTGATCTACATATTGAGTTCCAGAGCAGCTAGGCCTACATAGAGAAAAACAGTTTCAACACCCCTCTACCTATCCCCAGGGTGGGACGGACACACACACACACACACACACACACACACACACACACACACACACACACACACACACACACAGATTGTTTTTATTGATGCCCTTTAACTTAGCAGTGAACAACACTGGCCCAGCTCCTGCCTTCCTGCAGCTAATACATAATAACACTTTCGGGACCAGGAGGTGGCTAAAGGCGCTTGCCTCCAAACTTGACAACCTGATTTAAATCCCCAGACTGACTCCTGCAAGTTGTCCTCTGATCACACCCCTCCTACCATCTTTTAAAAACACCAAAAAAGGGGAGCAGTTTGGTTTTACAATAAACATCATGAAGAAGTACCTGGAAATATCCTCCTGGGAGACTGGGTAGGTCTGTGTGAAATGAGCTTATGCAGACCCTTGAGACATAAGAAACTGTGCATGTGATAAGCAGAGATATGTTCTCAAGAAATATCATGTGAGGTCCTGGGATGGGGATGAGACTGGCTTGAATGAAGCCTTTGGGATGATGGTAGAGACTAGGTTCTACTTGGACATTACAATATGAAGTTTAGAGTCAAGTGCAAACATAACAGATTGAAGGGTTAAAATAGGGAACAGCTACCCAGTGCACACTTTAAAACTGGTTCTGTTGCTACTGACTCAGTTATCTGACTCTCCAAAACTGGGTAGATCCCACAATAATTTCTCAAGGGGTCTCTGAGCTGCATATTAATTTGTCGTAAATATGCAGTGGTGTAGACTGACCCATCTACATAAGTACAGTTTAAGTGACTATAGCTCCTTTGGGTCCCTCCTATTTCAGTGAGTGTTGGTAAGTCTGCAAACTTCTCTTCCAGCTGGTGGAAGTGAAAGGCCCCAGTGATCGCCTTTCATATAAGCAGATGATCTGGCTTGATGAACTACAGAAGCTGGGGGCTGAAGTGGAAGTCTGCCACGTGGTTGCAGTTGGTGCCAAGAGCAAAGGTCTTGGCTGAAAGATGTCACGTTGGGGAATCTGGCCATCCACGGGACAGATCTGTTAGTGCTGACCTCACTTTGATTTGTCCTTTCACCCGAGATCGGAATGACTCATCCTTGTACAGTATCTGTGTGTCACAGAGCCTGCTCTCTGCTGGCAAACACTGCACCCACATGGGTGACTGTTGAAAATGCAGAGGTCTGCATGGGCCTTGAAGGAGTTGAATGCTTCCATATTATTAGGGGGAAAAAGCCAGAGGAAAAATCAACCGATGAACCTTTAGGGCTTTTTTGTAACACAAATATGTTTCTCTTCTAAAGGCACTGGCAATGGAGAGTCCTGAATTTGGGGTTGTCTCATGATTATCCAAGAAGGGAAGAAACCATAGAAATTCTAATTTCCTTAGAGGGAAAAAACAACCAAAGATAAACTTTTACTTCAGTGGAGGAAGACTCCAGAGTATTTCAGTTGTGGGGTCATGATGGGTATTAAGCTTCAAGTTTTTGAATTATGTGTGATAAAGATGTGTGCCAATTTGTTAGAAAAAAATGCTCTCCTCCATTATTCTTACTTTGTCAAAAGTTGGTCTAGAGACTCATTCTGCTTCCACAGTTGATTGTGAGATGGTTCACACCATCAAAGGCAACAGACTCCTACTTCTGAAAATGAAGTTGACTGTCTACTGGCCTCACTTCCCCTTGCTTCACCTTGCTGAACCCCACCACGAGCAGTGAGACCCATGCTCTGCTGCCCATTTGCCAAAGGGCTGCTTACCAAGTCACTTCATTTATTCATGAACCGATCAGCTACTGTGTGCCAAGCATATTAGTTTAAAAATAAGAAAGGTAATATCATATGATATTATGGTGGTCACAAAGAAGTTTGGGGGGAGGAGGAAAATGTTCATTTGAAATAACCAATTACAATACAGTAAAGGTAACAGTTACTAGAGGCTGGAGAAGAGTCAGAGACATTTATTTAGACAATGAAAATATCTAAATAATAATAAGCACATTTGTAAAGCTGGGAAAGGTGGCTCACACCAGTAATCCCAGCACTTAGGAGGCTGAGGCAGGAGGATTACCTTGAATTTAAGGTCAGACCAGGCTACAAAATGAAACTGTTTTTTATTTGTTTGTTTGTTTTTGTTTTTGTTTTTTAAAAGCTCATTATGAGTGCTATGGCCACTAGAATCTTACTTTATCTCTTGTGGAACACTCAGATTAATAAACACACAGGTGTGAAACCTTAGGAAAGGCAGAGATATGGCTCCAGGTGTAAAGGGCCTTGCTACCAGGCCTGATCTGAGTTTGAAGCCTACGACCCACATAGGAGGAAAGAACAGGCTTCCAAAAGTTGTCCTCTGAACTTTACCCATATACCATGGTATACACACACTCATATATACATGATAATAAATAAAATGTGCAACAAATATAAAAACCAACAACTCAGTGGCCTTTTCCTAAACTTGTATGCTGGGGGTGGGGCGTTAGAATAATCCTATTGGCATGTATGGTGGAAATAGCCAAGATATTAAACAATGCGCTCTAATCCCCTAAGTTTATTTTCTTAGATGGGGGGGGTGTGTTCGGACACAGATGCTGACACATACAACCAAAACCAAATTATTCGAAAGAGGAAGGATCCAGAGTATTCCAGTTGAGATGTCGGAAATACTGTTTTCAACTTCAAATGTATATACAGAAACTCTGATACCGCCTTTTCTGATTGCTTACATAAAAAACAAACCCTGTCACCTCAGAGTTTTATTTTTCCTTCATGCAGAAAGGGTGTCTTTGGCATTTGTCAAAACTAACCCTAGGCCTTACTGAAACAGATATGGCCATAAAAGAGAGCTGGGGAAGCATACAGAAGCCTCATCCAGTGGGCTTTCTGTAGACTGCCACTTTGTCTGAATGGCCATGTTCTCTGCCATTCAGAAGCTTTTCAGTTTCCATGAGGTCCCATTTGTTTGTGTGTTTGTTTCTTCAGGTAAAATAATGAATTTTTGTTGGGATTACTAATAGAAATGTGGGTGATAAGATTAGAATGGCCCAGTAAAGCAGCTGCCCCACCAAAAAGCCCATCCTTAGCACAGGTGACAGCAATTCAAAACTGCAGCCCTGGAACACTGCACAGCCAAGCTGGAAAGAGTCTCCTCCACCAGCAACTGTTTACCCCTCTAAAGAATGGAGGAATGGTCTTGGAGAATCTTCTAGTGTTCACTTCCCCAGAAAACTGAGGTTTTGTCTATTTCCTAAGTCTCATGAGCCCATTTCCCTGGGGATGCTTTAAGTCAAACATACTGCTTTACAACACCCTCCATACCATGAATCCCGGTGTCCCTGATGACTGTAGGCCTCCTGCCTTGGCCAGAATAGGCCTAGTAATGAATGTTAACCATTCCAACTACTTTGCCTATTTAAGGAGCGGAGTTCAATAAAAGTTATCACTTAGTGTCTTTGTGGTTTTCATTGCTATGAAATGACACCATGACCAGGGCAACTTTTGTAAGGAAAACAACATTTAATTAATGGCTTACAGTTTCAGAGATTCAGTCCATTATCATCATGGTGGGGAGCCTGGCAGCAGGCAGGGAAACATGGTGTTGTAGCTGAGAGTCCTGCATTTTGCAGGCAACAGGAAGTCGACTGAGACACTGAGTAGTATCCTGAGCCCACTGCCTCTGTGACACACTTCTTCCACGAAGGCCATACACACTCCAACAAAGCTACAGCTCCTAATATTGCCACTCCCTATGAGACTGGGGCCAATTACACCCAGACTACCACCCTTAGTGTTGGGGTAGTCCTCTAGTCATCTTACACTGGGGAATTCAAAGTTTTCTCTGATTTGCTGTGTATCAATGTTAAATTCAATCATGGTGACATTTTAGCATTTTTTTTTTTTTTTTTTTTACAGATTATTGTATACTACTCTGTATAATCTCCATTACAAGTTTACAGAGTATGTCTTCTATCTTAACATTCCAAAATAATATCAAATCAGATAGTTCTATAGTTCCTTCTGAGTTCTAGGCATCTTTCTAACCACTTTCCATACATTATATTGTGGGAGCCTCGTAAGTATAATTTTTGAGGTGAGTACTATTTGTGTGTGAGAGCGTTGTTCTCAGGGCTTCATAAATGCTAGAAAAATACCAACAAGCTGTATTACCAGCCCTAACAAGGTACTGTTCCTGCTCACACATTACAGTGTGAGATGGAGGCTAAATAATGTTCTGAGGTTGGGTCGCAACAGTAGCAAACTCCAAATTCTAAGGTAGGCATTGTGGCTTTTGATACAGTTAATATGTAAATGAATAGTAATGAAACTTCAATGAGGAGAGAAAATTTTGAAAGTGAGAGAAAAAATGAGTATTTTATTTAACGTGGAATACTATTATTCTGACTTGAAAAAATAAGGCAATATTATTGTTTGTAACAACATGGATAAACCTAAAGGACATTAGGTTAAATGAAAAAGACAAGAAATGAAATAAAATAGGCCCATTTACTCATTGTTGATCTTAGTGCCTGTGCTAACAGTGTTCTATTCACAGTCTTCTCCTGTGCCAATGAATCCAAGGCTATTCCCCAGTTTCTAGCAGGTCCATTGTATCTGGTTTTAGCTTGAGGTCTTTGATCCACTTGGAGTTGAGTATTGTGTCGGGTGGTAAGTATGGGTCTATTTAGATTCTTCTACAAGCAACCATCTGATTCGAATGGCACCATTTGTGGAAGATGCTGTCTTTTTCCCAATGTATATCTCTGGCTTCTTTATAAAAAGTCAGGTGTCCATGGATGTGTGGATCTATGTCTGGGTCTTCAGTTCTGTTCTGTTGACAGTGTGTCTGTTTTGTGCCAATACCACACTGTTTTTATTATTCTTGCTCTGCAATACAATTAGAGGTTAGGGATGGTAATACCACCAGTGATTCTTTTATTGTTCAGGATTGTTTTAGCTATCTTTGGTTTTTGCTTGTGTGTGTGCGTGCGTGCGTGTGTGCGTGCGTGCGTGCGTGCGTGCGTGCGTGCGTGCGTGCGTGTGTGTGTGTGTGTGTGTGTGTGTGTGTGTGTGTGTTTCCATATGAGGCTGAAAATAGTCGTTTCAAGGCCTTTGAAGCATTGTGGTGGAATTTTGATCAGGATTATATTGAATCTGTAGATTGCTTTTGGTTGTTGGCCATTTAAACTGTACTAATCCTATTGAGCCATGAGCATGGCAGATCTTTCCATCTTCTGTTCTCTTCTTCAATTTTTCATTTATCTTAAACTTTTTATCATGCAAGTCTTTCATTTGTTTGGTTAGAGTTATGCCAGTATATTTTGTATTATTTGAGGCTATTGTATAAGGTGTTATTCCCTGATTTCTTTCTCGGTCTATTTGTCATTTATATGTATGAGAGTTCCTGATTTGAGTTAATCTTGTACCCAGCTTCTTTGTGGAAAGCGTTTTCAGCTGTAGGAGTCTCACAGTTGATTTTTTTAGAGTCACTTATATATACTGTCATATCATCTGCAAATAAAGATACTTTGACTTCCTTTCCAGTTGATCCTCTTGGTCTCCTTCAGTTGTCTTATTGCACTAAGACTTCAAGTACTATAGTGAATAGGTATGGGAAATGTGGACAACCTTGTCTCATTTCTGATTTAGTGTAATTACTTTGAGTTTCTTTCTGCTGAAGTTGCTGTTGGCTATCGACATGTTCTAAACTGTCTTTATTATGTTGAAGTATGTCTCTTGCACCCCTAATATCTCCAGTTCTTTTATAATGAGGGTGTTGGATTTTGTCTAAGGCCTTTACTGCATCTAATGAGATGAACTATGTGGTTTTTGTCTTTCTGTTTGTTTATATGGTGAATGACGTTTATTGACTTATATTGAGCCATCTCTGCATCTCTAGGATGAAAACTTGATTGTGGTGATCTTTTTTATATGTCCTTAGAATCAGTTTGCAAGTACTTTATTGAGAATTTTTGCATCTATGTACATAAGAAAAGTTGGTCTTTAATTCTCTTTATTAAGTCTTTATGTGGTTTGAGTATCAGGGTAATTGTGACCTCATAAAATGAATTGGGCAATGTTCCTTCTGTTTCTATTCCATGGAATAGTGACATTAACTCTTCTTTGAGAGTCTGGTAGAATTCTGTGCTAAAATCATGTAGCCCTCGGTTTTTGTTTTGTTTTGTTTTTTTTGGGGGGGGGAAACTTAATGAGTGCTACTATTTCACTGGACACTGTAAGTCTAATTAATATCTTAATTATCTGTTCTTGATTTAACTTTGGTACATGTTACCTATTGAGAAAATTATAAATTTATTTTATATTTTCCACTTTGGAAGAGTACAGGTTTTTAAAGTATGTCCTTATGAGTATCATAAAAGTTTCTATTGCTGTGAAAAGACACTGTGACTATGACAACTCTTATAAAGGAAAACATTTAATTGGGACTTGCTTAGAGTTTCAGAGGTTTTGTGCATTATTTCATTACTAGAAGCATAGTAGCATGCCGGTATACGTGATACTGGAGATGTCAGGTCTACATTTTGACATACAGGCAGCAAAAAAAACTCAAGAGTTCCATACGGGGTCTTATATTCTAGAGCATATAAGACCTCAAAATCTGCCTCCACAGTGACATACCTCCTCCAAGGCCACACCTCCTAATAGTGCACTCCCTGTGGGCCAAGCACTCACACAGGTGTCTATGGATTTCCTGGGTATCTAGTGTTATGTCCCTCTTTTTGTTTATTTTGTTAGTCTGAATATTCTTTCTCAGCCTTTTAGCTTGGGTAAGGATTTGTCTATCATGTTCTTTGTATTGTTTTCTGTTTCTATTTTATTGGTTTCAGTCCTCAGTTTGGCTACTTCATGCCATATACTTCTCTTGGGTGTTTGCTTCATTTTGCTCTAGAGCTTAAGTTACTAACTAGTACACGAACTGTCCGATTTGTGTAGGCACTTAGTGCTATAAACTTGCCTCTTAGAACTAACTTCATTGTGTCCCATAAGTTTGGGTATTTTGTATATTCATTTTTATTCCATTCTAGAAAGCCTTTCTTAATTTTTGTTTTGACCAATTTTTTCATTCAGTAATGGGTTGTTAAGTTTCCATGAGTTTGTAAGCTTTCTGTTGTTAGCCAGCTTAAATCTGTGGTGGTCAGATAGGATGTAGGGAGTTATTTCAATTTTCTTGTATCTATTAAGACTTGATTTATGTTTGAGTATGTGGTCAGTTTTGGAGAAAGTTCTATGAGTACTAAGAAGAATATTCTTCAGTTTGGGGTGAAATATTCTGTAAATATCTGTTATTTGTTTTTGTTTTTTTTAACATCTGTTAGATCTACCATTTCTCTGTTTAGTTTTTGTCTGGATGACCTGTCTATTGGCAAGAGTGTGTGAGAGTCAATACATGATTTAAGCTATGGTAGTGTTTTTTATGAACTTGGGTGGCTTGTGTTTGGTACATAGATGTTAAGGATTGCAATGTCCTCTTGGTATAGATTTCCTTTCATGACTATGCAGTGTCCTTCCTTATCTCTTCTGATTAGTTTTGAAGTCTATTTTGTCGGATATTAAAATAATTATGCTATCTTGCTTCTTAGTTATATTTACTTGGAATATCTTTTCCCATCCTTTTATCCTGAGGTGATAACTGTTCTTGATATTAAGATGATTTTTGGATGCAGCAGAAGGATGAATTCTGCTTTTGCCTCCATTATCAGAATGTCCTTTATTGATGCTGAGATATCAATGAGCAATGTTTGCTGATTTCTATTATTTTTTTGTGTGTGTTTCCCTTCTTTGATTTGCTGGTCTGGGATTACTTATTCCTTGTATTTTCCTGGGTATCGTTAACTTCTTTAGATTGGATTTTTCCCTTTAGGGTTTTGTAGATAGTTATTGCTTAAATTTGGTTCTATCTTGGACTATCTTATTTTCTCCACCTGTTGTCACTAAGTTTTGCTGGTAGAGTAGTCTAGGCTGGCACCTGCAGTCTCTTATTGGAGTTTGTTGAATGCCTGTCTGAGACCTTATGGCTTTTAGAGTCAAGTGTTATTCTAGTAGGTCTGTCATTATGTGTTACTTGGTCTTTTCCCCTTTAGCTTTTACTATTCTTTGTTCTGTACATTTAGTGTTTTGATGATTATGTACCAAGGGAAATTTTTTCGATCCAGTCTATTTTGTGTTCTGTATGCTTCTTTGTGCCCTGTTATCTCCTTCTTAAGGTTGGGGAAATATTTTATCAAAAATACTTCCTGTGCTTTTGACTTGTGCTTCTTTCCCCTCCTCTTTTTCTGTTCTAGATAGATTTGGCCTTTTCACAGTGTCCCAGATTTCCTGGGTGTTTTGTACCAGGATGTTTTTCAGATTTAACATTTTCTTTGATGATTTTCATTTCTTTTATGATGGTTTCAATGCCTTAAATTCTTTCTTCTATCTCTTGTCTTCTGTTGGTGAGATTTGCCTGTGAGGTTCCTGTTTGAGTTCCTAAATTTTTCATTTCCAGATTTCCTTCAGTTTGGGTTTTCTTCATTGATTTCATTTCCATGTTTAGGTCTTGAATGGTTTTGTTGGTTTCCTTCTGTTGTGTATGTTTTCATAGATTTCTTAAAGGAACTTATTCCTTTCTAAGAACCTCTATTATATCCATAAAGGCTGTCTTTAGATCTTTGTCTTCCTTTTCAGCTATGTTAAACTTCTCAGGGCTACTGTGGTTAGGATTTCTGGGCTCTAGTTAAAGACATATTGTCCTGGCTGTTACTGTGTTTTTATGATGGTGTCTAAGCATCTAAGTTTGAGATAGTTGTAGTTCTAGATGTTGATATCTGGTCTTGTCTTTGTTGAGTTCCTTGGTTTCTGTTGCCCTCTGTAGTTCTCAGGATGTTGTGGTTACTATATGCCTCCTGGTAAGGACATCTGGGATTCTGCTTCATGTGGCCACTGGGAGTTCCTGTTAAAATGTGTTTCTAGGTATTGGGAGCTGACATTTATTAATGGAGGTGGGCTGGATGGGGGTTAAGGGGTCCACAGGAGGGAAAAAAGCAGGATATTCCACCAAGTTCTGTTTAGTCTCTGGGAGTAGGGGCAGAGAGTGAGTAAAGGCCGTAACAGGTAGTTTGCTACGGAGCTGGGGATGAATTGGATTTGGAGGAGAGGACTGAGAGTGAAGATCTGGAGCTCTCTTACCTGCTTCACTGGCCTACTTGCTTCTCTAGCAGGCTTGGCAGGAGACTGCCCAGGGAATTGCTGCTGGAGCTAGTGGCTGGGATAACAGGAAGAGTAGGAAGGTTGGAGAAAATTTGTGTGACCCACTGGAGATGGGGACAGAGAGGAGAGGGCACAGTGGTGGTTAGCTACAGGGTTAGAGATGGGACAGTGGTGCTGGATTTAGAGGTCAAGATGGAAAGGTACAGATCTGCAGGTAGGCTGCCTGGTTCCCTGGCCAGAGTAGCCTGTGGGATCCAGGGAGCGCTTGCTTTTATTTATGGCTGGGATAATGGGATGAGCAGAGGAAAGGGAGGTCAGAAGAGAAGGCCTAGGGGATCTATTGGAGATGGGGGCAGAAAGGAAGAGGAGTCTATAGTGGTGGTCTGTTACAGAGCTGGGGGTGAGACTGGGGGATTGGAATTGGAAGAGCTGAGGGAGAAGTAAAGATCTGCAGTTCTGCTACCTGCTTCCTTGGTTGGAATGGCTGATGGAAAACTCCTAATAAACATGATTATAAAGTTATGCCATTAATTTCTCATATCTCCGTAAGCACTTGAAGACAGATTACCACAGGCCAGACAAATGTCAATGCATTTGTATATTCTTTTTAGGAACATCCCATTGGCTAGATCAGGTTAATTTTATACATTGAAATTGTTAACAGAGCTGCTCATTACCACTGCTTGAAAGAGTCTCAGGTTAGAGAAGGGGCATAGAAGGAGGGTACTTAACTGTACAGCAGTCTCAGGACTCAAATGTGGAGTTCCAGTCTCCAGGGACTCAGGGAAACAGAAATGCCCAGTGTTAGGAGTTAGGCAGTTCATTGATACCCACATGGCCTAACTACAGCCAGTTCTGAATTGATGAGAAAATGGTTTCTCCATCCCATTTTAGAGGGTATTCAAAAAAGATGAAAATATAACAAGTACAAGAGGGAGCTGAAGCCTCCCATCAACAGCTACTATGATCTGATGAATTGTTTTATACTGGTGACTACTACAAACGGTTTCAGTGGAAATTTTATTTAGCAGTCAGAATTCCCTTTACATCCTTTCTGTTGAGCAGTATTCAGGCAATCTGCTCATCCCTCTTCAGCTCATCAGTTGTATTTAGGCACAAAGGTTTTAGTTTTGTCTTAAAATTTTAAGTGCTTGAGGTTACTGCTACAGCAAGATCTTGTTGAAAAATATATTGAACAGTTTTTATCTTCTGTCAGTACAAATTAATGTCTTTCCCTTAAATAGAGTTAGGCATTTTGGGTTTGGGGATTGCTTCCCATCATAAAACACCCCACCTTCAGGTTAGCACTAGAATGTCCAGTGTTGGCCTTTGCATGGGCACCAGCAGCACAGCTGCGTACTGGGCCTTGGAGACAGTGGCATCAAGTCTTTGGTATGCCGGATGCAGCCATGCTCACCTCGTCTGCCACCAGTGTCACTCTTGCTAACAGAGTGCCAAGCAGCCGTCCCACAGGCTACACTAGGACTTTGGAGCTGTTTTACAAATATTATGCACAGTATGCTGTGGCACATGGTCATTATTTAACAACAGTGGAAATATAAAACATTTACAAATGATTACCCTGCAAAAATATGCAATTTCCATCATAAAGTAGTGTTAATAGTACCTGACCTTTTCGTAAGTTAACAAAACAAGTTCTTTAAGGCATTGAAGTAAATATAAGGGATGAAAACTATAAAGAAATAAATTCTCAACCTCAAAATAAATTTAGAACAATTGACATAAGTAGCAAAGCAGCTTAACGGAAAATGGGGGATTATTATCAGTCTCCAGTGGTGGCCCAGCAAGTCTCAGGGCCCAGGGCTGCTGTGCAGCCAAGGACTGGGCATCCTTGCTGCTGATAATGATATTTGTATAAGTTGACAGGTCCCTTCCACACTCGACAGATGGGTGAAAACATTAGGTTGGCCATGATATCTGAATGTCCTAAGTTTTCTTATAAGATCATATTCTCTGTTAAATGCAGAGACATCATTAAACAGTTTGAAAAGGTAAAACAGTAAAAATGGCTATGCAACAATATACGGGTCAAACTCTCTTGAGAAATTCTGTTTTAGAAAAAGAAACCAACTAAATCAGCACTTTACTATAAGGTATTTTGAAATCCAAGGTAGTGATTTAAGACACTGCTATTGTCCATTAGGAAATACCCACCTTTAAATGGGTTAAAGAAGTCCTCCACACATCAACACTTGGGTTTGTGAACTTGTAAAGCTGGCCAGGCTCTTAGCAAGGCTTGGAACAGGGGCTTCAGTTGAGCTTCTCAGTCTCTGCAGTGTCCCCAAAGCCAGAAGGGAAGCATCTCTGTGTGTTAAAATGGCGATAATTGGGGCAGTCTTCTCTAGGCTGTGCATGTGTCCATCTTATGAACCCCACCAGTCATTTCTAAGGAAGAATGCTGGCCTGTGTCAGCATGCCAGCTGACATGATCATGGGAGGCCAGAGCACTCCCAGAAGCCCATGGTCAGAGTGTAGCATGCTCCTGTCCATAGACTGGGCACACTCAGCCATAGATGGAACTATGCATCTATGGCCTAAAGAGCCTCTAAGGTTTGCAGCCCATGGATTACAGGATGACTTCTTGAGGGACAAAATGTGATTCTGGAGACTCCTGGCTATTGGTGAAGCTTGTTGGCAAGAAGGTATTCCCAATACGATGGGAATCTCAATGCTTTAACTTTATAAGGTTTTTATTGCCCTCTGTTATTCTAGCTTCTTGTTACCCTTCATGTCAAAGGCACTTCTGGGTTTAGCCACAGTGAATGCTTTCAAGTTACAGTGCATTTTTAAAAGGTTAGTTGTATGGGATTGAGGCAAATTTGTGATTTTGAAACACAGTGATCTAAGGTCCTAAATGAGGTGAACTAAAATAATAAAGTCTAATCCAGAACACGAACCCTCATTAGCTAAGTTCAACTAGGGAAAAGTATATGAACACCAAATGAAGCCTGTTACAAGTTTTATCAGATGACCCAGAAATGTATTAAATACTAATTTATGACCTTCCCTATCTACCTTCTTTGGGTTGTAATCTGACTATCAGATAACCTTTAATAGGTAGTAGGAAAATAGATGTTGATAAAATTCACACAGCAGATAAACCTCACTATTGTGATCACAGGTGTAACAATGAGGCATGTGTGCTACAAGTGACCCAAAAGACAGAGGACAACCTCACAGTCACACTGTCTCAGAATAACTGAAGGCAGCATGATTAGATACATTTAAATACTAGTGCAAATTCCTTATATATAAAATGACCAGTTTTAAATGCCTACATTAGCAATTTCAGTTCAAAGGGGGAAATGGACAATTTCTCACAATATGTTCAGAAAATACCTTAGTCTTCATTTGCTAGCGTCTCAGTAGATAACCATATTTTGGCCCCACTTAAAAATTTGCTTAATGGTGTTCCCAAAATGCTTCGTCTACATAGATTTCCTACAGGAGAAAACGGAAATGAAGAGGAGAGAAACTCTGGTGTCCCCAGGGTGTCGTGTGGACCTGTGGCTCTGAAGTACATCCTGCTCTGGTCCAACTCTGCATAGCAAGCTTCCAGAGGGCCGCTCCGATGCTGCCTCAGCATCCTGCCTAACATGTCCACCTCGTCAGCCAGGAGAGAGAGCTTGTGGAAGGCCATGATGGAGCCCCCTAGGTTGATCTGGGCCTCAGGGACCCAACGGAAGTAGCACAGCTTCCATAGTTTTATATGTGTTCCAGAGAGGCGTGGCAGGATAATGCCATGCAGGTTGGCTGGTCTGGAAAACCACTCTTTAAAATACTGTTCCGCTCCACTGTTTTGTCTGTCAGTGTGCTGAAGTGAGTCTGGCTTCAGTTTCAGTATTAGTGAGTTTCTCCTCGGAAGCAATTCTTGGTCACTGAGGATTCCATTCTTGAAGCATGATGGCATCCCTCTCAGTGTGGAGCTGTAGCTTTTCTGCACAGAAGACATATCTTGGCATTACTCTACTAGAGCACCAACTTTTCAAAAGGAGTGCAATGTAACAGCTAGGGTTAATAGATGTATAGGGACAGGTTCAGCCTTGGAGGGCATGGTCCTTCTTTCCCTTGTGGGGCTAAAGCTGATCTCTGGAACTCTCTTTTTAGATTGGTTGTCGGAGAGTGGACAGAAGACAAGTATCATTTGCTTTAGTACATGCTCATAAGACTGTGGGGTAAGGGAAAATCTATGCTAGCTGATTTCTAGATAGAATGGGCAGGCTAGTTAAAAGTCAGGTTCAGAGCTGCCATCTGCCCTCTCTTATGCTGACTAGGCTTCAAGGGCCTTGATCACCAAGAAAAAAGGTCAAGCTATCACATCGGTTAAAAGGCCTTTCAAAATCTGCATAGCTGTCTCCTGTCCCATGACTGTAAAGACACCGGGTCTGAAGACAGGATAGTGCACCAATGTGGGGCTAGGGTCTCTACTGCTAGTGTGCTGCTGTCTGCAGTTTACCTTTGTGCGCTTAAAAGACTTCCTGGAGCCATTCTGTACACAAGGAGTGCTCTTGCCGATGTAGAAAGGGTTGTGGAAAAGGGTCCGATCCTTTGCTGTGAACTGAAGAGCCCAGTCCCAAACTGAGGGGAATTTCAAGCCCTTTTCATCGCCCAACTGAATATTTTTGCTGATAGCAAACTCCTGGAAAGCAAAGCACACATGTGAGAAGACACCCCCACCTTTTCTCGGACCTCTCCCTCAGGAGGTTGTCACAAGAGCAATCAGCCCTATGGGAGCAGACACTCTATCCTGAAAACGATGATGAGTCATGGCTGAGAGAGGTACACTGTTCATCATATTCCCAGTCTTTGGACCAAGGACACTTTGCACTCTGGACAATGAAGGTGCTAATTGAAAAGATTTTTTTTTTTTTTTTTTTTTTTTTTTTTTTTTTTTTTTTTACTAAAATGGTCCTGCAAACCTTAAGCTACTACTGACATTCCTAGGCTTACAAGGGACCTAGGTTCATACAACAGCAAGCAGAACAACCCAAACTGTGCAACAGCATGTCCTGTAGCACAGGACAGAGACCGGCTCCTTGGGAAGGCACCTCTCACGCCCTATAAGAACTAAGCAGTCACCCTAGTGACATAGAACAAGGATCCTCATCTGAGTCCAGTGGCAGCAAGCTATATTAGGTTCATACAAGATAGCTCCCTGGAAGAAATAGATGGCAAAAATATGACAGACTTTTATTGTCTATTTGGTAACTTTTAATCTTTTACAAACTTTCTATTTTAAAAGGCCAAGAATTTAGGGAAAAAGTCAAAGTATAAATGTTCTGAAAAAATGTAGAACAAATCATAGGCAGGAAAAGCTTATAATCATTGGGAAATGGTGAAGCTGAGTGTATGTGTATATGTGTGTATATGTGCACATGTGTGTGCACAGTAGACAGATCTGTGTATGAACCAGTGAAGGAGGAAGGTGAAGATGGCTGAGGGAGCCAGGAAAAGCCGAGAAAGGGTGAGCTCCCAGTAACGAAGGTACACAAACCCTAAAGTGGTAAGATTTTAGGTGCGTAAGTGGTAAGATTTTAGGTGAGTAACTAGGAAGCCATTTATTTTAGAGACACAGTAAGTTTTCGATACCTTGGACGCCTCTGGACTTTAGTTTTGCATTAGAAAATGTTAAGTCTTTGAAAGAAGACAGAGACTAAATCCCGCAAAGTTTCCTCCTCAAACTTATCATATAAAAACTGTCTAACACAGAAGCAACTTTCTCTGGAGTTCCCTAAGCAGCAATGCTGAGTCATCTTGCCTCTGTGTTGTGGGGACTCTCATGGAGACAAGGCCTGCTTGTTTTCTCCCTAATCAACTGAGGTTCAGTATTCTCTAGGGTGCTCCTCATTCTCAGCCACAAGTAGCCTGATAGTACTCTTTGTCTCTCACACTTGGTCACATGCATATGTCGCAGTTGATAATGTCACCATACACAACAAGACCAAAGGCATTACTGCTTTTTTTGTTCTTTTAATTTTGCTTTTAATTAATTTTTTTCATTTATTTTACATCCAACCAATTTCCCTTCCTTTCCTCTTGTTCCCTCCCTCACCTCTCACCTATCCCCCTCCATCTCCATTTAGAAAGAACCAGGCCTCCCATGGGCATCAACAAACCATGGCACATCAAGTTGAGGGAGGACCAACCTTGTTCCCTGCATCAAAGCTGGGCAAGGCAACCCAGCATGAGGAAGGGGTTCCCAAAAGCCAGCTCTAGTGTCAGGGACAGATCCTGATCTCACTGCCAGGAGCCCCACAAACAGACCAAGTGACACATCTGTCATTCACATGTAGAAGGCCTAGGTGGGTCCCATGCAGGCTCCCTAGCTGTCAGTCCAGAGTCCATGAGCTCCCAGGAGCTCAGCTCAGCTGTCTCTGTGGGTTCCTCTGTCATGACCTTGACCCCCCCCTTACTCATTCAGTCCCTCCTCCCTCTCTTCAACAGGACTCCCAGTGCTTGGCTGGGTGCTTGGCTGTGGATCTCTGCATCTGCTTCCATCAGTTACTGGAGGAAGGCTCCTGATAACAATTGGGGTGGTCACTAGTCTGATTACAGGAGGCCAGTTCATGTACCCTCTCCACTATTGCTAGGAGACTTAGCTGCGGTCATCCTTGTGGATTCCTGAAAGTTTCTCTGGCATCAAGTTTCACCCTAACCCCTAAAAGGCCCTCCTACAAGACATTGCTTTCATTATTCCCCCCCACCCCCCGTACTACCCCCAACCTATCCAATCCTATCCCTCATATTCCCATCCCTCCCATACCCACCCCCAGTTTACCCAGGAGATCTCTTCTATTTCTCCTTCCCAGGGAGATCCATGCATACTGACTCGGGTCTTTCTTGTTACCTGGCCTCTCTGGGTCTGTGAATTGTAGCCTGGTTATCCTTTACTTTATAGCTAATATCTACTTATGAGTGAGAACATACCATGTTTGTCTTTCTGGGTCTGGGTTATCTTACTCAGAATGATTTTTTTCTAGCTACATCCATTTACTTGCAAATTTCATAATGTCATTTTTTTTTTTTTTTTTTTACTGCAAAGTAGTACTCTATACTTTTATATGATGGACTCACTTTACAGAAGCAGAGCTGAGTTTAACAAGACTATTTCTGAGAGAGCCACAGGCCTAGCATCTTCTAACAGAGACAGGATTAAGAATTCATGCTCTAAGGCCACACTACCTAGATTGGGGCCTTAAAGCTAAAGCTGAAGGCCAGGACAGAAGCTACCCCCTGGCTTTCCTCCACAGTCACTGTAACCTTGCTGAGCTCTTCCCATGTAGGGTCACATGGGGTGAAGCAAAGCAAGAAGGTCCAAGCCAGTGCTAGGGAGGGGCTGGTCTCCAGTATGGCTCCATATTCTTAGCCCTCGGTCTCTTCCTCCAGCTTTATCAACTGTCACCACAGAAGTAATGCCAACCACAGTGACTGTCATGTGACAGTATACATAGTAATAGTGTCTGCAGAGAACATCAGTCTATTTTTGTACCTAAATTTATTCCAGAATTCCTTAAGAAACAGTTAAAATACAACTTTTATTCTTCTGACTTATCAGGAAATAAATGTCCCAGTTAGTGATCAACAACTCAGAGATGTGCAAGGAGTAGCCCAAAGCGCAAGTGAGGCAGCCAGCTTAGTACCAGGAGCACAGCTATGCAGGAAGCTGACAGATTGCCAGGTCAAGGTCTGTCTAAGTAAGTGACAGACACTGTCTCAAAATTGGAAGAAAAAAAAAAGATGTCAGAAGGGAGGTATTAAGCTAGGGCTATAACTCAGCATGCACAAGGCCCTGTGTTTGATGCTCCACCAAAAAATTCCAAAAGTATATTTAAGGTGGTTAAAGTAATTGATATCCTTAAGACACATTTATTATGAACAGTTTACAGAGGAAGACAAAATGTTCATTAATAAAAATAAAATTATATTATTTAATGTATTCTGAAATTATTTTGAAAGGTAATACTTTTAAGTCACATATTTTAAATGTGCAGTTACTGTGCTTCAATTATATTTCAAAGTTGTAAAATGGGGGGAGACAATGGACAGAGGCTCAGTACATAGCACTGGCTGTGTAAGCGTGAGGACCAGGAGCTAGTTCCCTAGGACCCACAGAAAGCAGGGCAAATATGGTGGCACTCTGTGATCCCAAAACCCAGGAGTCATGGAGAATTCCTGTGACAAGCTGGCTAGCTAGATAAGCCAGAACTGGTACTTTCAGGTTCTGTAAAAGACTTGCCTCAAGGAAACAGTAGGAAGTGACTGAGGAAGACACCAGACATCAACTTCAGGCCTTCACATTCACATGCGCACACATGCATACTATACACTAGATATACACGAACATACATATAAAGAGTAGCCGCTGCGGCAGCATGTCACTTACTGTGCTTTGCTTCACCCGCTGATGAGGAGAATTAAACAGGAAGGTGCCAAACAGTGAGATCCGGGTACTGTCACATAGCACTGCTAAGTATGTCTCAGAGAATTCGAAGGCAGCTGGATATTGCTCTAACAGCTGCCACGTGGTATCCAAGAATAGCAAGAATAACGGAGACTGGCAAATAGAGACAGACAAAGGGATTATTTAATGCTGCCCTCTGGTTGTCCTGTGAATTCCCAGATTTATTATTCTACTGAAGAGGCTAACAAGAAAACATCTAAGCCTCAAACACTTGGCTAAGCTGAGCTAAGGCCATGAGAACAGATTAAACCTATCTATGTCAAGACAAATATTTAGCTAAAAAAAAAGTTCTGGGGGGTGTTGGCGCATGCTTCTAATCCCAGTACTTAAGAGGCCAAGGCAAGCAGATCTCTGTAAGGTTGAGGCCAACCTGGTCTACAAAGGGAGTTCCAGCACAGACATGGCTACACAGAGAAACCTTGTCTCAGAAAACAAAACAAAACAGTAACTCTTCTTTGCTTAGCAAGCGTGGTAATCACATACAAATGAGTATGCTGCCCTTTGCGAATGTGGAGAAGCAAAGGACTTGCGTAAACGACCTACAAGTGATTCTACAGAGCAACACAAAGCATTCAGGCAAACCGTATAACTTCTGGTTGACCAGCATGTTCACCATCCAGGAAACTTCCCCAAGTTTCCTACAACTGTTTGGCATGAGCCCTAGGCCATATGGAGTATCACTTGGGAAGCAGCTGCTGGCAGCTCATTTGCACATACTACCACTAGTCAATGGTGCTTTCTGACAACACAAAGAGCCAATCTGGCTGCCTGGCCTTGAAAGTACCGCAGGGCCTTCTGAAGCTGAACAGGGATCCCAGAAAGTCACACAGCTGTTACAATGATGCTCCTCTCAAAATCTTTGTTCCTAACTGTTATAGCCTATTTTCAGGAAATGTAAAACTCAAAAGATGATTTTAATTAGCTAGAATACTCTTAACATCTAATTCTATTCAGTATGGAATTGCGTAATGTATATGTACATTGTTAGCACCTGCCCCCTTACACTGATCCCCTCCCATTCCCTAGCAATCCTTCTCCCCACATAAGAGAGAATATGCTATCTGTTTTCCCAAGTCTGGCTCATTCTTTACCATTGATCTCCAGCTGCACCACAGTTCCTTCTTTTTTATGGTACAGTGTTAGGTCTTGTATAATAAATACACTGCATTTTCTTTACCATTCAGTTGATGTCACCTAAGCTGGCTTACAATGAACATGGGCAGTATCTCTTTTGTATGTGATCTTTGACCCTCCTGGCAAGGTATGGCATAGCTGGATCATTAGGTAGTTCCTATTTTAGATTTTTAGGAACCTTGTAATAGTTTAAATGTAACTGGTACATATAATCTCACAGGAAGTGGCACTATTCGGAGGTGTAGCTTTGTTGGAGTGGGTGTGGCCTTATTGGAGGAAGTGTGCCACTGTGGGAGCTGGCTTTGAGGTTTCATATGCTCGGGATACTGCCCAGTATGACAATTGACTTCCTGGTGCCTCCAAGATGTAGCATTCTCAGCCCCAGCACATCTATCTGCACACTGCCATGCTCCCCATCATGATATCAGTGAACTGGACCTCTAAAACTGTTAGTGAGTAACCCCAGTTAAATGTTTTTACTTATAAGAATTGCTGTGATCATGGTGTCTCTTCACAGCAATAGAAACCCTAACTAAGATAAACCTCCATACTGATCCCTGTGAGGGCTTCACTAATCTATGTTCCTGCCAGCACTGAGTAAGAGTTGCTTCTCCCCCTCATCCACATAGCACTGACTGCCTATGCCTGCACTTCCTCTATGCTTTCCTCTAGTGGTTTCATGTCTATATTATAAACTCTTTAATTTATTCTGAATTGATCGTTTACAGGCAGAGGAAGGAATCAAATTCCAGTCTTCTAAATGTGGATAATCTGGTTTTCCCAGCAACCAGTTGAATTAAAGGAACTGCCTTTCTTCCAGTGTACATTTTTAGGTAGCTACAGTTGCATGGACTTACCTCTTAGTCAGATGTTTCCTGTATGTCCTTTTGTGCCAGGCCAATGCTGGTCTTTTTACCTTTGCTCTACAGTTTGATTTGAAGTTAGGGATCATGGTACTGCTAGCATTGCTTCTTCTATTTTTTTTCCATTTGTCAAGAATGCTATGTCCTAAAATAGGATCTATTTTGAAGAAAGTTTCATGATATTCTGAGAAAAATGAGTATCCCGCAGCTGTTCAGTAGAATATCCTGTAGCTGTCTATTAAATGTATTTGCTGTGTAATGCAGTTTAATTCTGCTGGTTTTGTTTTTATTCTTCTGAATGACCTATGAATCCAGGAGATGGTGTGCTGGTTACTTTTCTTGTCAATGAACTCAAACAACTGACAAGAAGCCATCTATGGAAGGAAAGGTTTATTTTGGCTCACAGTCTGAAGGAGTCTAGTCCACAGTGTGGAAAGCATAGCAGCAGACAGTTGTGGTAACTGTGGCAGCTGCTAGCTTACATGTACATGGATTGAGAAGCAGGGCCAGACTCTGACCCAAAAGCCTAGCAAGTCACATCCTATAGTGAGGCTTCATGTAAACATCCCAAAGCCTCCCAAAACAGCACAGCTGGACAAAGTGTCCAAATATATGACCTTATGGGAAACATTCACATTTAGTCCACCATACTCTGCCAGTGGTCTGCGGAGGGTCATGGCCAGCTCAGTGCAAATGCATTTAGTCCAGCTCCTTAAGTCCTCTAGCTTTAACATTATTCAAAAGTGTAAAGCCTGGTCTCTTCTGAGACTCACAGTAAACTTCTACTGGTGAGCCCCTATGAAATATGGGCAGGAATGGAACAAAGTGAAAAAACAAAACAGTACCAAAGCAAGGTTGAAATGTACTGGTTTGTGCAGGGGCATGTGTGTTCAGATGGGAGTTTATAGCTCTGCCTCCAACTCTAGTGCCTCTGACAGATATGGCCTCTCCCTGGGTTCAGTTCCATGAAATGCCCACAGCTTGTTGACACTGCCAATATCTTGAGGTCCCCATTGCAACCTCAAAGCTTCAGGCATAACACATCTGAGTGTCAACACAAGAAATTTAATGGTTTTACCCAAAAATGATGTAAACCTCCTTGCCACTGAACCCAGGAAAGCACTTTTCTGGCTGCCATTTGCCAACAAGGTGCTCTGAACTTTGTCCTTTGAAATGAATTTGCACTGGATGAAGCCTTGCCCTCAAAGCACCTTTCTTTCTGTTTTTTAAAGTTCAAGGTTTCTCCTTCGTGACATTAATCTTTTTAAGAATTACAGCCATTCTGCAGTGATCCTGTCACCAACTTTAATCTGGTTCAAGCTCTTTTCCTCATTTCTGCCCATTGCTTTAATCAGATTCACACTCCTTCCCTTGCCAGAAATACACTTTTAATATCTCCCTGCTTCACTTTCTGCTCTCTCTTTCTGTAAGTAAATGAGGTGAACAACAACCATTCTTCAGCCTGAATACTCTACTGCCTTGAAATTTCTTCTGCCAAACCAATTAGCCCATTACCTCTGAGTTCTGCCTTATTCAAGTTTTTAAGCACCGAGTATCGCACAGCTAGACTGTCTGATAGACTAGTCCCCTTTTGAAACCCTGTGAGCATCTTCTTCACTCTCCATGTTTCTACACTTGTCTTTCCACTCAAACTAGAATGACTCATTAAACTGAGTTTAGAGAGTTCTATAGCTATGCTATATTGAACCTCTAAACTCTTCAACATTCCTTCAGAACCAAATGCCTATAAATTGTCAGGTTTACACCATCAATGGCTCCACTTACTGCTACTAAATTTCAGTTCCTTAGTTTTCTTATTGCTGTGGACAAATACCTAACAAGAAGCAGTCCACAGGATTTATTTTGGTTGGCCCTCTGAAGGGATAAAATCCATTATGGTGGGGAAAATGCTATGGGGTGGATGGCTCTTCAGTAACAGAAGCTTGGCAGTGGCTTGTCCATGGACCAGGAAGTAGAGGCAAGAGGTAGGCTCAGGTTTTAAATCCCAAGACCTACCCTAGTGAGGATCCTAAAGGTTCCATAAAAAACCAACCAAATTTAAAAAAAAAATCATCAGGGACCAAGTGTTCAAACACAAAACCTATAAGGGGCATTTTTATATTCGTGCTGTAACAAAGATGTATTGAAGCCATCCACAATCTGTGTATTAGGGTGAGCTTTTATGTCCAGTAATGTTTCCAGCATCTGATGCATGTATGTTTATAACTGTTACATATTTTGATGAATTTTTTACTTTATCAATGAGGTGATTTTATGTCTTCTAACTAATTTTGAAATCTGCTTTGCTGGATGTGAATATAGCTACATCTGCTTACTCATGAATTTCATTTGCTTGAAATACCTTTCTCAATCCTTTCACTTTCAGATTGTATTTTATCTTTGCCAGTAAGGTATGTTTATTGCAGGCAGCAAATAGTTGGGTTCTGTTACTTAATCCAACACTTTGACAGTCTGCCTCTGTCAATTAGTGACATGAAATCATTAAGGTTTGGAGTTACTATTCAAAACTATGAATTAACTCCTGTCATCTGTTGTAATTCTTAATTCCTTCTCCACCTGCTTATCAAATCTTCTAGTGAGACTGTTTCCTGGTTGTGTTTCTTTGTGTGGAGGAGTACCTCTCTGCAGGGACTACATAGTAAATTTTAGCTTATGATCTGTATTTCTTAAGGTCTTTATTTATCCTGTTATTACGAGGCATAAATTTGCTGATAACAATAACCTAGGTTGATAGTTTTGGGTTTTTTTGTTGTTCTTTCCGGGCTCAAAATACATTATTTTAGGCCTGCCTGGACTTTAGAGTTTCTGTTTAGATTCCACTATTATGATAGGCTTGCTTTTCCATGCAACTTGACAGTTCTGTCCTGAAATCTTCAATAGACTTTCATTTTTCTATTTAGTGTTCTACAATATATTATGATGGTGCTAAAGTGATGACTTAGTGATTATGAGCATTTATAGTTCGTGATGGTTAGGTTTTCTCAATCTGTCAGAAAAGAGAGTTACCTGGGAAAAGTGAACTCAACTGAACAATGGCCTCCATTAGACTGGCCTGTGGAATGTCTGTGGAGCATTTTTTAAACTTAATTATCAATATAGGAGGACCCAGCCCACTAAGTCCCATACTTAGATAAATGGTCCTAGGTTGTGTAAGAAAGCAAGCTGAGTGGGGTGTTGGTGGTGTACGCCTTTAATCCTAACATTTGAGAGGCAGAGGCCAGCCTGGTCTACAGAGCAAGCTCTAGGACCGCTGGGGTTACACAGAGAAACCCTGTCTCAGAAAATAAAACAGAACAAAAAGACAAAGCAGGAGGAGGGGGAGGAGGAGGAAGGGGGAGGATGGGGAGGGGGAGGAAGGGGGAGGATGGGGAGGGGGAGGAAGGGAGAGAAGGGAGGAGGAGGAAGGGGGAGGAGGAAGAAGGGGGAGGAGGGGGAAGAACAAGGAAAGGAAAGGAAAGAAAAGAAAGCAAGCTGAGCAAACCATGGGAAGTAGGTCAATAAGCAACATTCCCTCACGGTGTCTGCTTTGACTTCCCTCAGAGATGAAATGTCCTCTGGAAGTGTAGTATGAACTTGACCCTTTCCACCCTAAGTTTCTTTTGGCTATGTTATTACAGAAACAGAGAAGCAAACTAGGACTCAAGTTTAACTCTCAGCACCAACGTCAGGTGGCTTTACAGTCATCTACAACTCCAACTCTAGAAGAGTCTAATGCCCTCTTCTTGTCAGCACAGACTGCACTCATAAACATACAGGCACACACACACACACACACACACACACACACACACACACACACTCACACTTTTAAAAGCTATATAATAGTATCTATAGGTCTTTTTTTTAGTCAAAAGTGCTTGAGATTCAAAAACTTCCTTTATCTGAATGTCCAGCTCCCAAAATTTGGGAAATTTTCTGTTATTGTTTTATTCAATAGTCTTTGGTGTGGGGATATTTTCAAATATAATAAAAAACAGCCGGAGATATCAGAGGACAGATCCACCTCCTCCTGCCTTTTTTTTTCCAGACAGAGTTTTCTGTGTAACAGTCCTGGCTGTCCTGGAACTTGCTTTGAAGACCAGGCTGGCTTTGAACTCACAGAGACTCTTTTACTTCTGCTTCCCAAGTGCTGGGACTAACAGTGTGAACCATGGCTTCTTCTGCCTTCTGTCTTTCTATGCCTGCCTTAAATACTTTCTTCCTCAGTTAAGGTGCCTGTCTGGGAGCCTGGAACCCCTTCTGTAAACTAAGATGACCTCAAACTCAGATTGGATTAAGGGTGTCGGTCACCACTCCTGGGATATTCCCTGTGCCGGGATTAAAGGTGTGAGCTACCACTGTCTGATCCTCCTAGACTGACTGTGGGTAGATCCCTCTGATATTTCTGACTGTTTTTATTATATATGGTTACAGATGTGTTAGAGACAGGACCACTTATACAGTGGAAATCATGGTGGAGGGAGGAGGCTAAAACAATAGAACAAAGAAGCAAGGCCAGAGGCATAGAAGTCTCCCAAGACCAACTTCTTGGGGAGAGAGATTATGCTGATATTGAAAGGCAGTCTTTATACAATGAACATACTCTGGATTTATGTCATATGGCAGTTTTAAATACCTGGGACCGGACTAAAGAAATAGGAAAGAAAACTGAATTATTCAAGAAAGAAATTCAAAGTCCCAAAGAAACTTTTACAGACTTTCTGCACAGATTAACTGCAGCAGTAAACCGAATGGTACTGGACTCAGAAACCAGGTGAATAATAATTGAATCCCTGGCTTTTGAGAATGCTAATGCACAATGTAGAAAAATACTTAGACCTTTAAAAGCAAAAAGACCTTTTGAGGATTGGATTCATGAGACAATCTAGAGTTTTATGACAGTGATGATAACTGGGTAGGAGAGCTTATTTCTAGAGGTATAAAAAAAAGTCAAAATGTTAAATGCTACAATTGTGGAAGGCAAGGTCACATAAAAAGAGAGTGTAAACAAGGCATTCCCAGAAACAGTGCTTTTGTTAGAAATAATCCCAAGAGAACACCCCTCCCTTCTGGAATATGCAGGTGTAGAAAAGGAAGACATTGGACTAATGCGTGCAGATCAGCAAGGGACAGACAAGGTAACTTTCTGCCCTTGGGAAATGCCCCAAGGGGGCTTTCAAAAACCCCCATATCAAATCCAATCCAATCTTACCCTGCCATTATGGAAGAAATACCTTCCCAGAACAATTTAAAAAATTAAAACCTATTTATGGGGATGAGATTTACTACAACAATGGAACACACAAATTAATATTCCTCCAAACACAGAAATAAGTCATAAACTAGCATATGGTACTGGAAAAAAACATTAGAAGGTACTATGAGAAACAGTCACAGAGCATTCAGGTTATACAGAAATGAGGCAAAACAGCTGCTGATCTTTCAAAAACACCCACAGCACTACCTCTAAAATGGGTAACAGAGAAGCCTATATGAGTTCATCAATGAGCTCTAACAAAAGAGAAATTTCAGGCCTTAGAGCAGCTGGTACAGGAGCAGTTAAATGCTCAGCATATAGAAATCAACTAGCCCTTGGAATTCTCTTGTATTTGCTATTAAAAAGAAATCTGGTAAGTGGAGAATGGTAACAGACCTAAGGGCGATAAACAAGGTGATCCAGCCAATGGGCTCTCTACAGTCTGGGATTCCTTTGCCTTCTCTGTTACCTAAAGAATGGCCTATTATAGTTATTGATTTAAAAGACTTTCTTTACAATACCTTTACAAGAATAAGACAAATATCAGCCTATAAAGAGATACCAGTGGAGGGTCCTCCCTCAAGGAATGCTGAATAGCCCCACTCTGTGCCAGTATTTTGTACAAAAGCCAGTAGAAGAACTATGTAACAAATTCCCTCAATCAATAACTTATCATTACATGGACGACATCTTGTTGGCCGATTCAAATATTGATACCATAGAAAAAATTTTTGAAGAAGTGAAAAAATTTTTGCCAGCTTGGGGATTACAAATTGCCCCAGAAAAAATACAAACTGGGGATGCCATTAATTATTTAGGCTACAAAACAGGCCAACAAAAAAATTAGACCCCAAAAGGTACAAATCAGGAGAGAGAGATTGAAGACACTTAATGATTTTCAAAGACTACTAGGAGACACTGCCAATTTACGACACACTATGGAATTAAAAATGATGACTGGATAATCTGTTCAAAACTTTAAATGGTGACAAGGACTTAAATAGTCCAAGAGAATTGTCACCTGAAGCTGAGAAAGAATTGGCTTTGGTGGAAAAGAAATTACAGGATGCACATGTGGATTGTGTGGATCCAGCCTTAATTGCATTCTAGTTATCTTGCCCTCTAAGCATTCTCCTACAGGAATATTTATGCGAAGGGAAAATGTTATATTGGGATGGATATTTCTTCCACATAAACCGAGTAAGAGATTAAAGACATATGTCAAAAAGATTTCTGAACTTATTTTTAAAGGAAAATTAAGACTTCGTCAATTGACAAAAATGGACTCAACAGAAATTGTTGTACCTTTAACTAATGAAGAAATTGACCAATTATGGTTAGAAAGTGAATCTTGGCAAAGAGCCTGCAGTAATTTTTTGGGAGATATTAACAACAAATATCCTCAAAGCAAAAGAATTGAATTTCCAAAGAAAACTAACTGGATTCTTCCTTGTATTATACGAGATAAACCAATTTCTGGAGTCCCTACATTTTATACCGATGCAAACAAATCAGGAAAGGCAGGTTACAAATCAGAACATATAAGTAAAGTGGCTCAAAGCCCTTATAATTCTGTTCAAAAGTCAAAATTATATTCTATTGTAATGGTATTAATGGATTTTACTGAACCTCTTTACATAGTCACTGACTCTCAGTATGCAGAAAGAGTTGTTCTATACATTGAAACGGCTGATTTTATTAATGATGAGTCAGAATTAACTTCATTATTTATTCTGTTACAAGAAATAATCAGGACTAGAAATCATCCCTTCTATATAACATACTTTCGATCCCATACGGATCTGCCAGGTCCTTTAGCACAAGGTAATGATGAAATCGATAAATTATTAATAGAAAATGTACTAGAGGCATCAGAATTTCATTAAAAAGTCACATCAAAGGATTAAAAAAAAAGATTTTTCTATCACTTGGCAATAAGCCAAAGAAATTGTAAAAAGGTGTCCCACCTGTTCTTTCTATAACTAAACTACATTGCCAGCAGGAAGTAATCTTAAAGGTATACATAGAAATGAAATCTGGCAGATGGATGTATTTTATTTTACAGAATTTGGGAGATTAAGATATGTCCATCATACAATAGATACGTTTTCAGGATTTCAATGGGCAACTGCTTTGAGTTCAGAAAAGGCTGATTCTGTAACCACGCATTTGTTAGAAGCTATGGCCCTCATGGGAATACCTGCACAAGTAAAGACTGACAATGCTCCAGCATATGTCTCTACTAAAATGAAACAATTTTTTGCTTATTATAATATAAAGCATATTACAGGAATACCACACAATCCTACAGCCATAGAGGGATCAAATCATACTCTAAAGTATATGCTAAATAAACAGAAAGGAATAACAAAGACCCCCAGAGACAGACTACATAATGCTTTATTAACTTTGAATTTTTTCAATGCTAATGAGAAAGGAACAACAGCTGCTGAAAGGCATTGGACTATAGAAAAAACAGCTGAACAAAATCAGCCTGTTTACTTCAAAGATGTACTAACCTCTGAATGGAAGCCAGGATATGTGCTCCGTTGGGGAAGGGGTTTTGCTTTTGTTTCCACAGGTGAGGAAAAGTTATGGATACCATCAAATTAATAAAGACTCAATTTGAACCAGAGAAACTTCATGAAACTAGGAATTGATAGCTCACCCACCCATATTACAATTCTTTAAGTTGTAAGAAAAAACAAAGGGTCGGGGCAGGTTTCTGTTTTTGTCTTTACAGGAAACTGAAAATACCCATCTTCAAGAAGGTAAAAGACCTTGGACATCTAGATATCTAAAGCAAAAGGGAGGCTATTCAGAAAAATTTACAAGCAAAAGAATATTGTAACTATTGGTACCAGTATACTCTATAGGGTAAAATCTTATTGCTTAACCTTCCTCTATTTTTTTTGTAAGTTGAAGTCCCAGTTTAATTATAATTTAAAGCTGGCTTTAGAGTTGGAGTGTGGCTTTCTCCTTCTCTAAACTCAAGCATACTTGTTAAAGGAAAATACAAAATCTCTGTATCATATCAGAGGAGCCACCTAATATGGGACAGAAGAATAACAAAAAATAAGGGACTATTCTATTGTTACTAATCCTATGCTGAAAAAATACCTATATATTTAGTTTGCTGTACATTGTGTTGGGTTTTAGTTTCTTATCATTTTCTGCAGTGATCCAGGACAAGGCTTAACTGCAAACTTGAAGTGTCCAAAAGGAAGATGGGGCCCCACAACAATGGTTTCACATGGACTCTGACAAAGCCACTAGACTGACAAACATCAACCAATGATCAGATTTGAACTACAAACTGCTCAGGACAATTTCGAGGCAGCTCACTGAGATGAACCAGCTTCACAGACTACTATAGCCAGGACTTGAGACAAACTGTGTGCTTTCCTGTAATGTAGAGATTTGACAACAAATGACACAGCTACTTATTTCAGGACTTTACAATTAACAAAATTTTTCTTTTCAGGATCCCCAAAAGATGCTGTCACTCCAAGGCAGCAGGAAGTAAATTTAAGAACACAGTGCCCACATTCCCAAGTGGTGGGGTGGATTGTTTTTGGGTTGTTCAACGAGTTATGGATGATTGTCATTGTTTAGGTTAATTAGTTAAAAATTGTTAATAGTTATGGTTAGAAAAAGTTAAACAAGAATGATTAGATTCAAGATGTGTGTTAAAAAATAGAAAAAAGGGGGGGAATAGAGATATACATAATATATATAAGGATCATTGAATCTTCTTTTAAAAGGATTTATTAGCTTTAAATATGTTTCCAAGATCAAACGAATATATTTTGGATGAACAGGTTTTCTTCATACACTTCAGAGATCTACAGAATATGGCATTTAAAATATTTTAAGAACTTAAACTTTCAGGACAGTGAGATAGGTCTGCTCCTGGCAGCACCAATCTACTTCAAGAGAAAAATGGGCATATGGAGTCTACTTTCTTTGTGGCAACCGTTAGCCACTGGACAAGAACCTGTTCTTGTACTGACTGCTTGACAGTATGCTGTTTAAACTGGACATGCAGATTCCCTAGGAAAGTGACCTCTCAACTTTGGTAGAACAAGCTGAGATGGTCCTTCAGGTTCCTGCTTTTCAGAGAAAACTGTCAGATATTCTTCAGAACACAAGAAGTGACTGATGAACTGTACCAGAATAGGCAGAGCAGATTTCCTGCTTCACTGAAATGAAAAGAGACTCTGGGCCTGTAGGCTGAAGATGGATGCCCCAACTTTATAAAGGAACTTTGGGTGACTGTCCAGGCAGATAGATCATCTCTAGATTTTGGAAGTTGCTTGCACTTCCTGTTTACTTGAGTAAATATTATTTCCTTCTTTGGGTCTCTGAGGTAGTTGAAGATGAAGTTTTCTAGTGACAGTTTTAGAAAAGAAACTTTGAAGTTAAAGCGTATAAGTTTAAAAGACATCAAAATAATAGTTTTTAGTTAGTAATACAAGTTAGAAAGAAAGTGAATTAGGTATAATCCTTTGGACTCATCAAAATAGGATAATTAATGAAATATTTTCTTTGAATTGTCAATTGTTAATGGACTGGACATTACTCATTTATTGTTTGTATATATTGTATATAATTATTGTATCCATTGTATATTTTCTTATGTTAGCTATAACCTTTTCTTTCAATTTGACCCAAAAGGGGATATGTGGGGATATTTTCAAATATAACTTTGGTTTGTACATTCTTCTATTTTCATTACTCTTAAATTGTTTTTAATTATATCCCCCAAATACTATATGTTCTACTCCTATTTTCTACTTTTAAAAACTTACCATTTGAATGTTCTAATTCATCTGCCATGTTTTCATACCCTGTTAATATGTCTTCACTTGATACAATCTATTAGTGACGCTTCCGGCAGTTTATCTACTTATTGTTTCATTTCTTAAAATTCAACTTGACTTTTTTGAGTCACCTGAATTCCTCTTTCATATCCTTGTCTTTTTAAAAAAAAATTACATTCAGCTGTTTAATTGTATTCTCCTTTAATAGATCCTGGTGTTCAGTTACTCTTCTTTGATTCCATTAATCATTTTTATAATCATTCTTCTGAAGTCTTTGTCATCCACTTCTTTTACCATAAGATCAGTTACTGTGGTCTTAAGCTTTGGAGGGTCATGTTGAGTTGATCTTTCCTATTTCTTATGCTCCTACATTAGGACTGAGCACGGAGGTGGGTCAGGCTGTTGCCTGGAAACATTGACCATGGTGTTCTTCCAGTTGAAACACTCATTAGGGTGCAGACAAACTAGGTTTTGTGTTATCTTGTTAACTAAACACCCTACTCATGTGTTTAAGACACAGAGAGATAAGGAGACAAACTGCAAGACAGCCTACAGGCAAGCAGCTTGGAAGAAGTTGTTCTGGCTCTATTCTTTCAGATGCTAGAGGTCAGGGTCAGAGGTCATCTCTCCCTCTATGGTCATCTTTTATATCAATATGGATTCTAGCTTATTAGCTGTAAACTAACAAAGCTGGGTTATTAAATCAATATCGAAAAGTTGAAGAAAGGGGCCCTTATCATTTTCACAATGGCAAAATTTTATCTCATAAATATTTGAAAGGTGCTAATTTGGGGCCTATGAAATGGCTCAGTGGGTAAATATACTTATTTAACACATGAATGTGAAGACTTGAGTTTTACCCCAACTTCTCATAATGAAAGAGAACTGACTTCTGGTAGAAGTACAAATAAGCCTGGAAATGAAGTTAAGAAAACACTGACCTCCACAGGCATGCCATGGCATGCACTATGCATCTAGTCTCTCTCTGCACCTCCCTCTCCCCTTTTTCCTCTTCCCCCCACAGCCCCACATATACAAATAGACTTTTAAAAAAGCCTAGTAAGGCAGTAAGACTGGTTACCTCTTTCTCTGACCTCTTCAAGTGGTTGCATCTGTCTAGGAACTGATATCCAACCATGACCCATTCCTTCTGTATCAGACTCTGAAATCCAGTAATTGTCCTGAAATATGGATCCATCATCACTTGAACAAGGGAAGCTACCAGACAACTCAAGTCTCTTCCTTCCTCCTCTGTCAATAAAATGGAAATAAAATGATAACCAAGAGAAATTCTCACAGTAAATTAGATAATTCAACATTATATAATTAAATTGTCTTCAAGATAGTCTATTTAAGAGAATTTTCCAGCAGCTCTCAAACATGATAATTTTTTTATACAAGTCATGTTCTAATTTTAATTGGTGATCTATATAAACCAAAAGAAATATTAAAGCAAGTCATCATGAGTAAAACAAATTACAGTATTTTATCCTAATTCATTGCATTATCTGGAGATGTCAGCATACACTGAAACACTGACTGTAGAAGGACTTTCATGTCACTATTTGCAGATACAGTTCATTGCTCACATTTCTTACATCTTAATAGATTGCAGTACAACATCTTTCTAGAATACATTCTACTGCTGTCAAGGATATTAAATAAAACACAATATTTCCACAGACAACTTACTTCACATGGCAATGACTCAGAAATGAAGGATGGAATGGATTGTCCCAATCACATGAAAAGGTGGAAAAGCATTTCCTTCCTGCCCTTTAAAGCTATTTTCCCTTTCTTTGCTTTTTGAGACAAGTTCTCAATGTAACCCATACTGGCCTGAAACTTGGTCTAAAGCCAAAGGCGGCAATGGTCCTCCTAACTCTGCATCCCAAGTGCTAATATCACAGTCGTGCATCTTGCCACTCAAACATTATTTTTTTCAATGAATCTAGAACTACCTTTTATCAAAGCCAGGCAAAATGATAAACCTATTAACTGACAGCCTTTGCGATTATAGACGTAATAGTCATTAAATTACTATACAAGTTACTATAAAAATATAGGACTTATTCTTTGGAATGCATGATTGCTTTAGCATTTGACAAAATAACAATAGCATATTAATAAAAGAAAAGTCAATAATATTACCATCTAGAGGCAAACTAGCATCAGACATACTTCTACATTTTTTGCTAATTAAAAAAAAACAGTTAGCAAAGAAATAAAGGGAACCATAGCAGAGGCATCCCCCAAACCCCTTCAATTAACAGCATCCTTAATGGTAAAAGACTGAATGCATTTCCCCTTAAAAATGAAACAAGATTGTCTGTTCTCAATACTTCTACAGCACACTGTACAAAAGGCTTGAGTCAAAACAGTTAGTCAAGAAAGAGAAATAAAGGGAACCATATCAAAGAGATTAAAACTGTAGTGGTAAACAGTGTAATCTCTGTATATTAAAGATCAAGGATGAGGGATAGAGGGCACAGTTGAAAAATGTTTGCCATGCAAGCATTCAGATCTACAGCACCCACATAAAAAGCTGAGTGGCTGCCTATAAGCCCAGTGTTGGGTACGTAGAAAGCGACGGATCCCTGGAACTCACTGGTTAACCAGCTGAGCCAAATCTATGAGCTCCAGATTTAATGTAAGACAAGGTGGAGAGTGATTGAAAATGTCATCTACTGTTGATCTCCACAAACATGAACACACATGGACATGTGCATACGTACACCGCATACATACACATACACGAAAAAAGATTTAAGGAATCCAGAAAATAACCATTAGAATAAATGAGTAAGAGTACAGGGACTCAATATACAACAAATATACAATAACCCTGGAAATGAAGTTAAGAAAACACTGAAACCACAGAAATATCTAAGAACGCCTTAAATGTACTCAGGAGATCTAATACACTCCCTTGTGAGGTCTGTACCCACTGCTGACAAATGAAGGAAGACCAGAATAAATGGACATCCACTTCAGTTTGGCTGACTCCTTATAGATGGCTAAACTGATCTACGGATTCAACATACTCATATAAACATTCTCGTGGGCCTTTTTGTTGTGAACCCTAGAAACACACAGAAATATAAATAACTCAGAATAGCCAGAACAATGTCAAAGACCAAGATGTACAGTTAGATGTCTCAAATTTAAAGCTTATGAAGAACTACAGCACTCAAGATACTGTAGCACGAAGAACTCACATAAGCTCAATGGAATAAAAGAGTAAAGATAAACTTTTGGCATTTACAAGTGATATTTCATAAAAGCACCAAGGCAACCTAAAGAAGTGAGTCTTTGAAACAATGATGTTGGGGCTACTTAATATCCACATACAAAAGAGATAACTCAACTCTCTCTCTCAATCTCCTACTCTCTCTCTTGCCCTCTCTTAACCTCTTACCTTCTCTCTCTCTCCCCCCTCACACACACATATTCACACACACACACACAAAACAGACAAACATACACAGATTCACTCAAAATAGACTGGAGACCTAAATTCTAAGAACTAAAACTACGAAAGTTCTATAAAACAAAACAGGAAAATGAGCCTGTGACACTGAGCTGGGCAAATAGTTCTTAAATATGATAAAAAACATGCCCCATAAAAGTAGAATTACACTTCAAAATTTTTAAATTAGTGTTTGAAAAGACAAAAAGATAGACAGGACACAGTAAGAAAAACTATAAACCATGTAGAATTAAAGGAGCCTGCACCCAGAGCACACACAAAGGTCTTAGAACTCAATAGAAAGAGGAAACAAGTTAATGTAAAGGAAAAACACAATGAACTACTACCACTTCCCCCGCACCTGAGTGATCATAAGACAGACCATGGTGCTGGTAAGAATGAAGATGAATCAGCATCCTTGTCCTGCTGAGAAAGAAAATGTGGTCCAGCTGCAACTAGTCTGGCAGAAATGGAGATATTCTAAAGAGACACACGTGTCTCTCCATCCGACTATCAGACTGTTGAAACACTGGACTCCAAAGAAATGGAAATTTCCTTAGGAATCTTAAGCTAGAAAGAAAAAGTACTAGCAGAGGGTGAGCTTGTCTCCCAGAAAGAGAGGACACACAGTTCTAACACTTGTCAGACACCTTACAGAATGAGACTTAAGCCTGGCAGTGATGGGCCAGTGCTGCATGGGACCATATCATGACCAGGAGTGCTTAGATGTGCACATCCTTGGCCTCTATTTAACTTTGATCTCACATTAGGACCCAGTCAGATGGACTTGAGGGCCGGCCACTGGGTCTCTTTGTCCTTCTTCTCAGTGTGGCCACACTGAGTAAATCCCCTTTTCCTGATTTCTACTTTTAATATGACTCTATTGGCTTGTTGAGGATGCGTGGCTAGACCAGAATTGGGGCACAAATTGTGATCTCCAAGTCCAATAACACAGCCACTCCAGGGCATAGTTTGACTGTTCCTTAAAAGACGGACATGAACATGCCACATAACCAAGCAACTTAAAACCATGACTTCCAAAACATACTTGTGTGAATTTTCATAGCAGCACACTTTGCAACAGCCACTAGGTGGAAACAACCTAATGGCCATCAACAGGTAAATAGATAAACTGATTTACAATGAGATACAACTTATAACATATATGAACATGTTATAACATGTTATGAACACTGTGGTAAATGAAAGAACCACACACAAAAGACCACATACTGTATAATTCCAATTATATGAACTATTTAGAAAAGGCATGTCTATGGAGACAGAAAGTAGCCTAGTAAGTTGGTGCTAAGACACAGGCAGAGCTGTGCAAGTTCAAGACCAGCCTGGTCTACAAACAATCTTCAAGCTAGCCAGGACTGCATAGGGAAACCCTGTTTCAACTGTCTCTTCCTCCACTCCTTCCCGTCCCCACAAAACCTCTTTGGGAGTGATGAAAATTTTCTAACATTTTCTAGACTGTGGGGACTGGGGAGATGGCTCATGGAGCTTGCTGTATAGATGGGATGGTGTGAGCTAAGGCCACTGGAATCCAGAAGAATAGATAAAGTAGTACAAGCATCTGAACCCCCAAGCACTCTGCCAGTTGCTGAGTCAGACAGAGAAAGGCTCAGAAGCCTGCAGGCCAGTTTGCCTATTTACACAGCAATGAACAAGAGGAGCACTGTTTAAGGTGGAAGGCACGGGACAACACTCAATGCTGTCCTAAGATCTTCACATGGGTGACACTGCATGTGTGTGACCACAATCACAACCAAAACCCTGGGCTGTATATTACTAACACCAGTATACTCATTGTGCATCAAGCCTCCACTAATGGTTTAAATTCACACTTTAAAAGTGTTAGTGAGACAGACAGACTCAATACTTCTGAAGAAATATTCTGGAGAAACTGGGGCTTAATCCCAATATGATGAGAACACTCACTGTTAAAGGGGAGAGGGAAACTGCACTGGGATGTAAAATAAATGAAAAAATCAATTAATTAAAAAGTGGAGAAAATTACTGGTTATTTTATCTGAATTCTTGGTCTCAAATTATTCTCTTAGGGTCATAATTTAGTAAGAGTCAGAAAGCATTTAAGTTTAAACAAATTTGTCTGCGTTGGAAAAATAGCAAGATTAGAGAGGACGTCTTGCCCAAATTAGCATCAAGTATCAGTCCAGGTGAGGATGGACCCACCTCCCAGGGATGAGGAAGGATTTACTACGTAGGAATGTCTGCCTTTCTGTTCCGCCGGCAGTGTCTGAGCCAGTGCGACTGGACAGGCTCACTCTGCTACGGTAGTGCTCTGAGAGAGCACACAGCTAAGATGGGTTCAAGTTATGCTAGTAAACAGCGGACAGCCATAGTGCGCTGCTGTGCTATTCTCAGGAATTATTTGAATTACCTTGCAGGACCACAGAGAGACGCTGGCTTTCTAGTATGTATACAAGTTCTGCTGAGTGTTGAAGGAAAGCCCTGGAAAGAAAGAGGAAAAACATTGTTAAATATCAATTTCCTACCACATATACATGTCTTTTCCTCCTCAGACCTTCTGTCCACCTGCATAAATATATCTTAAGTGTTTAACATCAATAACTCATCATCCGCTATATTTATACATGCTTTCAACTTTTATGAATTTCTTTGGTATTAAGAGAAATGATTCTTTAGGAAATAAAATCAGGGAAATTCATAAATCTTATATTTTAAAAAAGAGGCTGGGAACTGGAGAGAAGGCTCAGCAGTTATGAACAGTGGCAGCTCTTCCAGACGACCTGGGTTCAATTCTCAGCACCCACATGGCAGCTCACAACTGTCTATAGTTTCAGTTCCAGGGGATCTGACAACTTCAAACATGCAGGCAAAACATCAATGCATATAATAAATAAATAAATCATTAAAAATATAGGGGCAGAGATGGCACAGTGGTTAAGAGCACCAGCTGCTCTTCCATAGATCCTGAGTTCAATTCCCAGCACCCACATGGTGGTTCCCAACCATATGGAATGAGGTCTGGCGCCCTCTTCTGGCACGCAGGCAGACATGCAGGCAGAACACTGGATATATAATACATAAATAAAATCTTAAAAACATATTCACTTAAAAAAATTTTTTTTTAAAGAGGCTGGTTTAAGTCATGGTTGTCAGAGGGCATAGATTAAGGGAAGACTGGGGAGAAGGTGGAACTATAAGAGGTACTAATGAGATGTACAGGTTATAGCAATGCTGATTTTCTGGTGTGGATGCTGCACTCCAAGTAGATAAACAGTTACTCTGAGGGATTCACATGGCTCTCTGTATTATCTGAACTCATAATAAAAAGTTAAAAAGAAAAGTTGACAAACCTGACATATTCTAACCATCGAGTATTCTCTAGTGAAGACAACCATTTTTCCTCAGTCTCTTCAAAAGGCTCTGTAACACATACAAAGCACTGTTAAGTTCCTTCAGCTTAGCTTCACACAATACACATGAGAGCTAAGCCATATCCGACACATATTTAACAATTCTCTTTGAGGGAGCAGCACATGTTTTTTACTTCAGTAAACACTCCGGAAGACATGCTCTGATTCTTTTGGTTTTAAGACAGTATCTTGTCGCAAAGCCCAGTCTGGACTCAAAACTCTGGGTCCTCTTGCTTTACCCTTTCAAATGCTGGTGTTAAAGATATGGGCCACTGCACCAGGGTAACATGTTACAGTTCTATAAGAAAGCAGACAAAACACTCTCCTAGGTCCTATCTTCTATCTTAGGGCCTTTTCAAGGAAATCCTAGCAAGTACAGCTAACTGTGTCCTAAGAGCTGGTGGCTCCTGGCTCCCCAGAAAGCAATGTCTAACCTAGGGTCCACTTTACAGCATTGCTGCTGCAGGTACCATCTCTCCCCACTTCTTTTCACCTTCACAGCTGCCAATGTTACCTCTATGTGCACATAGCCCTGGAGTCAAACACTGCCCTACCCAGGGTGTACATAACCATTCAAGGCCCCACTCTTGATAAGCTCTACTACCCTAATGATGCCGACTCATCATCCAAGACCTGACACAAGGCCAATTCTCCTCATGCTCAGGGAAGACTGGGTTTCTCTCCACCAGGACCCATCTGAAGATGCTTTCCTAAGACATCCTGCCCAGAGCAATGTAATCACCTAGTCTACTTAGAATAGAGCTCTAAGTTACACATACAACATGCTGAGCTGAGGCACTAATCATGACATCTAAGCTTGTGCACTGAAATCTCAATCTGCGGTAAATGCTTCTTTAAGGTAGTCTATATCCTTCATGATCTGGGGGAACATTTAGCAGGTTTGGTGTTTTTCTCTCCAAAGCCCAAAGAGGTTTAGACTTAAGTTTATAGAGGTTGAATCTCTCCTTAGATGTATCTACTTTATCTTTAAGGAAGATCACTTTTCCTGACAGCTCCCACATCATTCTTTATCCCATCCATTATATGCTTTAACAAATAAAAAATGTCTTACCATTTACACACAGCTGCTTAAGTTTTACAAATGCCGCTTGTATTTCTTGGACATTGGGCAAGGCCTTATCCAAGTCTGACTTGTAAACATCACTTCTCTGTGGATGGCTTTTAGTTATTGCATTGCAAATCCTAGTAAAAACAAAATATTTACTATCTGTTGATTCATTTCCAGACAGAACATTCACACTCAGAAGTCTTTATACTTTCTGAGCTAATTAAATAATGGTATCGCCCCATGGGACCTAGTGAGGAAGACCAACAGTAATCCAACTCCTACCACACATAAGTCAGATGGAAACCTGTGAGGACAAACCAAAGGATGTCTAACAGTGAGGCCTGAACTCCACATAAGGCACCTCAGGACTGAGATCGGACGAGGGCTAAGTTGGTGGGTGCAGTGTTCATGAAGGAGCATTTAGAAGGTGACCCAGGAGGGAAGAGCCCTGTTAAATGAAATGATGGCACCAACAATGCACTAGGGTGAAGCTACAGAGGTAATATGTAGGTTTATAAGATTTCTCAAAAACTAAGTGTCAAAATCATGAGGGAGGGCATGGTGGCCATATCCTTGAGTTCCATTTTAGATATAAAGTTTACAGGGCCTTGAAAATGTCTACATGGAAGATGTCAAGCTAAAGATAACATTAATGTGTTTGTTGTTAGTCAAGCCATGACCTTTAGTGACCTTTTGTAGAAAAAAACACGGATCAGAGGGAGGAAGGAGCCTTAGACCTCAGATGATGTTTAGAGAGAACAGAACAGGTCTGGGGATGACACAGGACCAGCGTGGAACAGGGCAGCTGTGGAGGACCCAGGGAACCAGGTCAACTGTGGGTCTGTGGTTATGAGTGAACCTGAGAGAAGCTTCATGTCAGTAAGAGGGAGGTCACTGCTGAATTTAGCAGACATTGCCAAACTAGTTTGTGTGAACCCCTTAAAAAAAATGTGAACTATTCTGACTTCAAAGAACTAAATAAGACACATGAAATTTAAAGATTTATCCTGAAGTGTCCCAAGTGGAAATCTCTGCACTTTGAAGGTATGTTAAAGACAAGTGTTTATCAAACAAGGATGATTTTAGTATATTCATTGTTTTCAAAATGGTAATCCTTGTATAGAATGTGGTGACAGCAGCTATTTCTAATTGGAAAGGGGCCCACTGATGACCGCCCTTCTCCCTCACCTCTGCTCAATCTTCCTCTGATGCAGCACATCTTTGATGAGGGCCATTCGCACAAGAGCACTGCCGTTAGAGTGGTTCCAGCACCAGAACTAGGAGACAGGCAGAATCCTCACTTAACTGGATAGAAACAGTGGACATTAGTATCAATGACATCCAACAGAAGGCACTTACTGGCATCCTTCTTCCAACAAAAGAATGGGAAAAGATCTTCAGGTCTTGGTCTGCTAATGAACTTGGTACGACAAAGTATTCTGGAAGGCTAGATGAAAGAGAAAGAGATCACAGGTGAATCCGGTGCTCACCATGTTAACTGCTGCTCTATTCACAATAGCTCAACCAATGTCAATTAAGAAAATGCCCCACCAGATTGGCCTATGGGCAAGAGTGTGGAACATTTTCTTAATTAATGATTGATGTGGGGAGAGCCCATTCACTATATGCAGTGCCATTCCTGGGGTAGTAATCCTAGAAAAAAAGCAGACTGAGCAAACCATGGGGAACAGCCAGCAACCATGGCCTCTGCCTCCGGGTTCCTGCTCTGTTTGAGTTCTTGTCCTGACTTTCTTCAATGAAGAAAAGTGATATGGAAGAGTATGCAAATAAACCTTTCTTTCCAAGTTGCTTACGGTCGTGGTGTTTTATCATAGCAACAGTAACCTATGATACTGCCCATCAACTGATAACTAGATAATTAAAATGTGGTTTATATACACAGCTGAAGTCTATTTAGCAGTAAAGAAAAATGAAATCATGACATTTTCATAAAATGATGGAGCTGGAAATCACCCTGTTAAATGATACAAGCCAGACTTAACAAGGCAAACACTACATTTTCTTTCCTATGTTGAATCTAGATTTAAATATATGAGGAATGGATAATCGTGAAGGTCATAAAACTAGGAGGGGACCATGAGAAGGAGTGGAGAGAGGGAAAGGGAATGGAATGCATATTCCATGAAAGCAGGAAGGCAGTTGGGAGGAGAGACCATCAAGTGGGACAGAGGATCAGGAGAAAATGCGGGAGCTGAGGATGAACTGGAACAAAGGAAAATGGTACATATGTAAGAAAATAACATTATAAAACCCATTATCTTTTACATTAATAACTTAATTTCAAATAAGATCTGGAGGACAACACTTAGTCAGTAAGGCCTCTGCCACTGAAGCGTGAAGACCTGAATTTGACTCCAGAACCCATGTACAAAGCTGGCATAGTGGCATCTGCTTCTAATTCTAGGGGAGGCAGAGGCACGAAGATTTCTGAAGCTCACTGACCAGCCAACTCACTAACACACTCTATCTTGAAATAAAATGATGTACAAAGTCTGTGGAATGGTACCTCCACATGCACACATATACTCCACACCACAACTGATTTTTAAAAAAGAAATAAAAAGTTCCATGCTTAAAACACAAAGTGCTCTGTGGACCTCATAAACGTGTGAAACACATTAATCTCTTCTTATTGTGCACCCCACTTAGCTGGATGGAATTATGGGAGGTACTAATAATTCCTCTCAGTGTATATGTATGATGTGATCAATTCTCATAAAATCAAAATTTGAACACAAGAAAAATACAGAATAATATAAAGTATTTTCTAGAATGACTATTAAACCATATGTACTCTCTAGAAAACATCTTCACTATGTATCCATGTCTTGATAGGCCCTGGGAAAGAAGATGGCAGGCAAACAAAACCAAAGCCTGTGTGGTGGTCTGGGTAAGAATGGCCCCTAGAGCCCATATATGTGAATGCTTAGTCATCAGGGAGCGAAAGCTTAGGAGGTGTGGCTTTGTCGGAGGACGTGTATCACTGGGCAGGCTTTGAGATTTCAAAAAGCCCATCCTAGGGCCAGTGTGCTCTCTGCCTGCAGATCAGGATGTAGCTCTCAGCTACTGCTCTGGCGAGTACCGCCAGGCTCCTACCATAATGACAGTGGAGACACAATGGTGTCCCTCTTGTGTTCCTCCACTACCCTCTCCGCCCAGATGCTCATCAGACCACAGTTACTGGAGGGCAAGCTCACTGCCTTTAAAACATTCTTTTTGATTTCTTCCACACAGCCCAACAGGTAGACAGAGGAAGGCCTAGCTGTGCTGTAGCCATGGCTTCCTCAGGACATACACTGGAAAGCTGACTGGAAAGGTGAAATCCAAAGGTAAGCATCAGAAGCTGACAACTACATGATCCAGAGTACCTTTCCCAGACCTGTGCACCGACAAATTCCTCATAGAGGATCAACCAGTGATAACAGGACAGTACAATTCTGCCCCCTCCCCCTCCAGGAGAGCTGATTATAAGCCAATGGAGATTTCAACGGTCTCAAAGCAGTTGCAAAACTACACCAATACTTAAAAAAAAAAAAAAAAGAAAACCCAAAAAAGTCACTTTTAAAGAATTCTAGAGCACCAGCTCACTATTCTAAAAAGTGCTGAGTAAAAGATTTTATTTATTTATATTAACATAAGCTGTAGTTCATGATACTCAGAGCTGAGGGGGAAATTATGCTAGGAAACACAAAGATGGCAGTATTAGGATATAACCAACAGTAATCTTTGATGAAATAACAGAGCCAGGTAGCCACCCTCCTACTTCATGGAAACTATTATGGGACACTGAAACTGTGATATCAAAAATGGAATTTTTCACTAGGCAGATTAAGCAGACAGCCCTTGGACCTGTACACACACAGGTACAGTGAATTACCCAGAAAAGTACATATATAACAAGCAAGCTAGAGTCTGGATCCAATTCTCCTGGGGATGCAGAAGAACATGTTAAAGGATAGCTCAGAGACAAACCTTAGAAGGTGGGAAATTCCACAGAACATTACCTTGGTTTTGTCTGTAAATCATAAGTATAACAGAGGTAGGACAAGAACATTGTACATTAAAAGACATATGGGACACACCACTCAAATTCAGTGTAAAACATTCTTAAATTTTAAATCAACTTTATAAGACAGTTAAGAAAATTGCAAATGAATATTCACTAGGTTACTAACAATAATAAAAAAAATTACTGTCAATCTTTTAAATGCTATGGATGGTGTACGTATATGACAAAGTTCTTAACTTTAAAATAAAATATCCTTTAAGCCCTATTTAAAATAGGTATTAACCATAACTGGCAAGCTTATCAATGGAAGTAGAGTTGGATTATTCTTCACTGAAGCCTTTTCCAGGTGTGTGTGTTCAAAACAGACTTACCAAGTAGATATCATGTAGCCCTCGTTGATAGAACAAACTCTCCACCCAGAAGCACCTGTCCTCTTGATCTCTCTGTCCCAATCTGAGTAAGTTTCAAACATCGGTGTCCTCTGGCTGCTGCTACTGCCAGCTGCACTCCATGGTCCTCCACCTCCTGAGGATACTCCATTAACTTTGCTGGCTATGGGAAAAACAACAGTAATGTTGTTGAACTACCCCCTCTCAACCAGCATTTGTTTGCTCTGTCTTCTGTCACATGCATGCCCTGAAGTGTCTCATCTTTCCTGTGTCTCTTCATCTGCTTCTTGCTTGGCTCTTTCCTGCTATACAGATGCCTTTGACTTTCCTGGTCGCTCTGCTTTATCTCCTTTGTGTTTGCAGGTGAGCGGGCCAGCTTGTTTTTGAAGATTTTCATGGTATCCCACTGGCTAATGCTGCCTGCCACACACTGCTTGTTTTTCTTCCAGGCACTTCTTTGACTCCATTTACTGTCCTTACTTTTCAATTACCTTCCATTTCTCCCAATTTATGGAAACTCTTTCTCAGCCTTAACTATCTCAGTGTTCGAAACTGAGAGGTAAACCTGCCATCTGCTTACTTTCTCTACCCTGGGATAGGAAGTTCATGGACTCACCCAATAGTTTTCAAGCCCTCAAAATACTTTGTTTTTCTAGCATCATGTTTGTATTTGTCCACTAGATGATTCTTGGCTATGTACAGCTACTCAGTTTGAGAAGCTGACAGAGCTGCTTGAGGGTCACTAGAAGCCACAGCACTATCCCACATGGGGAGTCTGGAGGTAGGCCTTGAGTGTTTCCAAAGACAGGAGTATACCTATGGCCTGGGAGCATCTGAGACACAGAAGAGGGGCTGTGCCAGCCAGTCGGGTGTTCCTTGGGGTGATAACATAACCCCTCCTGCCTAGTGTCTCACTCCACAAGTTTAACTGGCAGCTCCCAGGCTACATAATGCCTGACCTGATGCTGTACTACACTGAAACTAATAGTGTTTTCACACAAAATAATGGTTTCATGATATTGGCTTCTCACTCTGACCTTTCAATGATGATCTTTTCCTAAAAGAATGAAATCTAAATGGTTTCTTTGGGTCATAGAGATCCCTCACATAACCACTTATTTACCATTGTTTCCAACTTCCTTTTTTTCTAATTATTACATGAATGCACTTCACCCGATTCTCAATTGTTAATTCTTAAAAGTGAATTATTAACTCTGCACAAGACAAATATTTTTGAAGAACTTACAATGAACTATTAAGGTCCAAGAACAGAAAGGTAAGTTTTTTATTATTCTGAAAGCTGTAGCAAGACAGTAGAAAGTGGATGCATTAAGAGCACAGAATAAACTATATACAATAAAGATGCATAAAGAGATGGGCAAGAAAGCTATCCTGACTTGACAGCACCTGAACAGAGTACTGAGAACAGTGTTTAAAGTTGCCAGATAGCTGGTAAGAAGGAGGTAGGCATGCTGAGCAGAGAATGAGCTGACGATAAAGCTTCAAGGAATTTATACAATTAGAACAGGAAAGCCAGACATGGTGGAAGAGAAGCTATAGATTACATGAGGCCTAGACTTTAGATCACTCACCAGCCACAGTGGACATTTATATATAAACTAAAACAAAATTTAACTACAAACTACTGTCAGTCATTCAGGTACACCAAGGATAATTCAAGTGCTTAATATCCACAGGGAGCTGGTGCATACTCCACATTGACAGTACAGAAGAAGGAACTAGTTCTCCAAGGGTATGACATACTATGTTAGAAATTATGAATTTTACCATCTACAAGGCTCTAATTTAGAATTAGCCAGTGAGTCTGATTTTAACAGGGTTTGGCAAAAATTATACCGCTAATTAGTTCATATCCTCATATCCCACTCCACTTCAGTATTTTCTCAATGGAACATAACACCTAGAAAGTATGCTGGCTGACTCACAGGACTTTCAGGTGACTAGCCAATACAGTGCTCAAAAGTAGTAAGCAGCTCATCATATTACTGAATATAAAAAGAAAAAAAAAAACCCATATGACCAGTTCAGTAAGTACACAAAAACTTCCAGTAGGGCTCAAAAACCTGTTTTTGTATTTTTAAGACTTTTCCAACTTGAAAAAGAGTATATGACTAGAACCTTCAATAAACAGCATTAACATTAACATTAAAAATGAAGGCAGAAATGATGCTTTCTAGCCAGCACTGCTATTACTCAGCCCTGTACCACAGACTTTGGCACTTAACAGGATAGCTATCACAGAACATGGATATAAAGAACACACTCATTTGTGGGGTTAGCACTTCGGCAGCAAACTCCTAAATAAGTTCATGTTTAGTTTTCTGAATTTGAAATTATTTCTCTAGATCTACTTGTGAACAGATATATTTTCTGAACATAACGAGAGCATTCTGGGAGCCTAGATAGGTAGGTGTGTTATTTTGTGGGTTTCTCTTGTCCATTTCATAGCAGCCCTGACTGATGACACTGTCATCAGCTCTGTGTCGTCTTTGGAGACAGTTCATTATGCAATGCAAAATGAGTAAGTAATCTGACTGTACTGACTGAAATTCTAGTGCTTCCTAAAAAGCCCAAAGGTCTGCTCGATCCATGGACCACTCAGGACTGCAGCGGCAAGCTGGTCAAAGCGAGTCATCTTAGGAGACCTGGATTTCCTGATGACTACCTAACAGGTTTTACGCATAGCTCTTCAACAGACTAAATGAACGTAGGCACTAGGCATCCTTGACTCCGGCATTTTCTATGGTATTTTAGATATCTAGTCCTAGAATGTGACATTATTTTAGAGCTTATATGTAGCTGACACCCACATTGACATTCAGAATGACCTCATGTAACAAGAAAGATAGAACAGTCAATATATGTAAAGAAAACCTACCCACTACGATGGCACTGTGGAATTAAAAGTCACAAAGAAGGGAAAAGAAGGTAACCTCAAAGTATTGCCGTTATTCTTAGCAGAGACTCTGACCCTGAAAGCCTGTGAGAGAGCCAACATGGCTCTTTCTATAGTGATTCTGCTGCTTTGGCAACTAGCATTCAAGAGACAAGCTTGATCATATCATTTATAGTAATCCTGAGAACTCTAGAAGCACCAAAGCAACAAACTGACAATTCCTACACTGTCCTAAATACTTGCATACTACATATTTTTCAAATAGGCATTTGAAATTAATTCTAAAAGACTAATTTAAGGCCTATATTACTAAAAAGGATACACTGAATAAAGTTCACTAAAAATGTGCATGTTTTAATGGGACAGCTTTGGATTACAGTAGCATTTTTAGGTGTTTGTGTGCAGCTACTGTTCTGAAGCCTGTGGAGCGAGCTGCACACGGCCCTGTACCTCAGGATGCTCACTCAAGTGTGTGGATGGCTACTGATCCTTTCAGAAATGGTTCTCAATTATCTGATGCTGAACATGAAAGATAATCTCACACTGCCTAATAGGAGAGTCTTCAGATCCTATTTGTGGAAACACCTTTATCACCTACCTGCCTGAAAAAGGGGCTTCTTTAATCCAGCCAATGAGTCAAGGTGCCATCCAGAGGTTCAAGAGAGGGAAACTGAGCATCTTTCACTCACAAATTAGTGAACTGTGACTGCAGTGTAAGCAAATTTCAGGCTTCTTTTGATCTTAGAGATGCAGTTTATGCTTCTGTAACAGCATGGAAGGATATTAAAGGATGTTACCCTATGAGGAAACTGAGTAAAGCTATGCTTATGAAGAATCTGCTGAAGGAGGATGAGTTAGAAGGATGTATTATTAAAAGTGATCCTGAATATTTTAAGTATTTATTAACCATCTAATTACATGAGCCAGTTCTAAGAGAATAAGAGGGACAGTTTATAAGAAAACATGAAGTAATTCAAGTTTTATAGAGTGAAGATGCCCACAAGAAATGAAGGAGGTAGGATCCAAGAGTAACTTATGCAGGTCAGGTCAAAACTGAACAGGTGACTGGACTTGGTGAGCCCAAGACATCTGGTTTTTGCAAAGGTCGTACTTAGCCACCAAATCATTCCTATCAGAAAAATAGCAGCATCAAGAAATGGGCTGTGACACAAGCAAACTAAAGCCGCCACCCAAGACTGACTGGAAATTTTCATATGAGCTGCTATCTTGAAACAGGGTATCTTACAAATGAGCTCCTGTAGCTAATACTCAAGGATTTAGGTTTTGTTTTCAGATAGGAAGCAAATTTACATAAAATATCAACTTCAAAAATAACTGTTGCTTAATACTAAATTACAATTACCGTACATATGGATAAGAAAAATTAAGACACAAATATTGTGTTATCCAATTTCTATGAAGTAGAAAATGCAGCTGTTCTGAGATATTATTTTCATGTATTATCTCTAGAGTGATAAGTACCTTTCAAAATAATGAGGATGTTCTTAAAGCACCTGTGTCCCAAGAGCTAGAGCCACATTTATACGCAATGACACCACAATGGACTGAAATGTGCTGCACCATAAGTTATATAAATTACTACTTTGTGTTTTAAGGCAAAAATATAAAGGTTCAGTACAACTAATTGTCAAGCCCTAGCCCAGTGGATCTCAGCCTTTCTAATGCTCTGACCCTTTAATCCAGTTCCTCATGTTGTGGTGACCCTCAACCATAAAATCATTTCAGCTATTACTTCATAACTACAATATTGCTAATGTTATGAACCATGATGCAAATAATTTTGAAGACAAATTTGCCAAAGGGGTCTTGACCCACAGGTTGAGAACCACTGCCCTGGCACATGCTGGGATAGATGGATCTTTCATTAACTTTTCTTCCTTGAACAGCAGTGGAAGGTACACTTCTGGCAGCTGTCACTGCACAGTAACTAACCCATGAAGAGGCTAACAGGAGATAAATGGTCACTGTGTTAGGAACTACATTATTTGGAACACACTATTTAAAACAGAATTACATGATCAAATCTAAGTTTTTTCTTGATGATGTCATAGCTAACAGATATGTGGACAAAATTAATTACCACAACACTATCTATATCCATTTTTTTAGACAAATGTTCATCTTTTTCCATTGGTCTTATTCAGAACAAAGTCAGTATTTTGAAAATCTTACTGAAGTTCTCTAAAAGGTTTTTAAAGGTTTCAGCATTTATGTAAAATCCCATTTTGCCAAAAATGTTGTGATTTTAAACAGTCTTTTGGTTTTCTGCCAGCTTTAAACTCTGAGCTACCAAATAAAGTAGAGGAGATATACTGAGCATAAAATACAAGCCTGTGCCTACAGGTAAAGTGGGTGTTTAGACCCCTCCCAGCTAGGGCTAATGGCTGCTTGGTCTCCCCACACTGACAAACAGTGGCTCTTTTAGTGCATGGTGTCTATTTCCTAGCAGCTAGGGAACTAATGACTCTATACTCACTAAAATGCTAACAAACATACACATAAAATGGACACATGTAAGGTTAGTCACAATACTTAGTATTTTCATATTTACCTGAATTGTGGTATTTTTTCCCAACATATTCAAATGCAAAGAGTAGCTGGAGGTCTGTTGGCTGGGAGTAATGAGCTATTGCAAGGCATACCTAGGAAAAATTCTACATTTAGAATTTGAATTTAACACACTTAGTTAAATGAAATTTACAATAAGGCCTTGGTCACTGGGAGAGTCATCCTGGGGCAATGACAACAGATACTACCATTTCCATGTTTTTCTGTTGATCTGGAATATGAAAGAACTATTTAAGGCAAATATCTCATTTATGGCTGTGCCCCCAAGATACTGTTTAATCTTTACTTAGTATACGGTAAGTACTGAATCTGCTGAGTTCAATTTTTAAATGGGATAACTTTGTCTGTAAATAAAACTTGAAAGCTAAAGAAGCTTTCTCCAAAAAGTTAGTAACAACACATCCACTCAACAGCAACTAAACCCAGAGTTTTAATTTTAGTGGATTTTAAAATCTTCAGGGTTAAAATATATATAAACTTACCCAAAAAATTAAAAGTAGGAGTATCTCTATCTAGTTCAGATGAAGATACAGCTGGCACTGACCTACACCTTATAAAGCACCCCACTGAGAGGATTAAGGCTAGGAAAGCGTGGCTGGCCAAGCAACAAGCAATGAAGAGTCCAAGCCCTACGGAGTGCTCGCTATGACTGTGTGAACTTGTCCCTTTCTCATGGCTTTGGCCTTCTCATCTGGGAAATGATGGAAATACTCAACTGCTTCAAGTAGTAACAGCTGTGCATGCCTAGCCTTCAAAGAGACTGTCTATGTAGGAACACCACTGTTCTCAAAGACCATTGGATAGAGTTAAGGACACTGTCCATGCTTACAGCCATGGACAAGGCTGAGGAAGAAAACGGAAAAGAAGATATCTAAGACCTGTAGAGCAAGAAAGATAGATGGTCTTTCTTACAGTGGTTTATGTGACTTAGCGGTGAAGCATAAACCAGAATGATACACTTTTGACAATGAGCAAGCAAGAAAAAGGTTATTGTTAGCTTTCTTCAAATCAGAGGTATCTGAAATGAGTTGATACAAATTTCATTAACCATTAAGTATCTGTCAGCTTGTTGCTTAAACTGTATTTTGGTATCTCCCAGATAATTACATTTCCTATCATAAAATGTTAAAGCATAAACCAAGGAGTCACAACTTATCACTAGATTTTAATGAAAGCAAGAGTTTCCTAAAACTTTTATTGCCGTGATTTCTCAGTGCCTAACCACAGAGCATCCTGTAAGGGTCCCATTTACAACTTTATAAGACTACCTCTATTCCTCTTTGCAATTCCTATTACGCACACCAACCTGTGTGCCATTTAGTGGGACAGAACCTAGATTCTTTGGAAGACAAGCCTCTGGATACTCCCTAAGTATTTTAACAGATGTGGCAGATCCCCCAGGCAGGGGACCCTGGATTGTGTAAGTGGGAAGGCAAGCTTCTCTGTTCTTGTTCCTGTGGTGTGACGTGCCCAGATGCTTGCTTCAAGCTTCTGAACCAGAACCGTGAGCTGTAACCCCATTCCCATAAGTTGCTTTGGTCATAGCACTTTATCACAACAGGAGGAGAAACTACGACAGTCTTCCTTAAAGGATGTCAAGCAGCAAAACGTCTCAATCTATGCCTTGACAAGGTCTGCATCACCATGTTTACTTCATACATATACTTACTGCACTTTTTGCGACTACTCTATTTTGCTATGCAGCCGTAACTACATCCTGAAGCCAGATATGTTTTGTGGTATCTCTGTGGGTTTCCTGAATTCTAGAAATCTACACTTAAGGACTGTCTTCTAAATGTAATTTTTGGCTAATTACTTGGCTGTCTTGGTGATCTGCTATGGTTTCCACGTACCTGCACAGCCCTCCTCACTATACAACTCTTACCTTCCCAAGGTCCCTTTAGTCATCTATGGTCAGGAAAAAGCATGGCTTCTTACACTGTCTGACTGACTGCAGCCACATCCTCTGTCCTGCTCATTGCTCTTTTCAGCCATATCTAGTAAACGTATCAAATTTTATTAAATTTTCCTAGATGAAGCCCAAGAACCTGATGCATCTGCATGCTGTAGCATCACCTGTGACTTTCTGGACAGGCACTGACTAGCAGTGACAGCACCAAACATGCTAGCAGACAGATCAGTTACTACTGTAGTCATGAAAATGCTACCCATCACGAGAACTAGTATACTGTAAAGTCCAAATGATACAGAAGAGATTCACAGATCACTAATGATGAAACAAGTTTATGAAGCAAAAGAGCATGAATCCCATGTGTAAAGCAAAACCCAACACAGCCTATTTCTAAAGCTCCTTTAAAATGACAGTGGCACACTAGCTTAGAAGCAGGTATGTCAAACAGCATGTATACTTAAAGACAATAAATAATACTGTGAAACTGAAACTTGATTCAGTGACTTCTGTAACAGCTGCTTTTCTGAGAAGGAAGGGGAGTTTGTATTACAAATTGAATTTGCTGTTCAGAAGCATGCATAAGTTATTGTCATATGTAAACTTGCATATTTGGAGGAGAGTCAAGTTGTTTCTTTGGAATACCGAAAGAAGAGGAAAAAGCCAGATATCTTTTGTTTTGCATGTTTCCCAACACACTGTTTTAAAAGCCGATGTTCAATTTCTGGACTTCTACTAGTAAGAGACTTGATCTCATTTGCATGTAAAGTTATTCTTAGTATATGAATATTCCCAATTAATTTTTAAAGTAAAAGCTCATAGTTAATTTATCTTCCAATTGAAGCACAACACTGGAGATATCAAATCCAAGGGATGATTAGCCACCAGCTCTACCACATTTGCAAGCAACACTAAGTTCCCTACATTTCTGTAGCTTAATAGAAAGGAGGAGTATCAGATTTCAAGCAAAAAAAGACAGCCTAATCCAGGTATACTCACATCTGTAATCCCACCATCATAGGAAGACTGAGACAGGATTATCACTTTCAAGCCAGCCTGGACTACATGGTGAGATCCAGGCCAGGCAAGGCTACAAAGTGAGACAGATTCAAGAAACTGAAACCATGATGATAGACCACATAATGCTTAATGCATAGACATAATATCCAGAGTTTGATTTCTAGAACCACATCAAGGGTTGGATGCAGGTGGTGGGTGCACACCTTTGATCCCAGCACTTACGAGGCAAAGGCAGGTGCATCTCTGAGTTCGAGGCCAGCCTAGTCCACAGAGTGGGTTCCAGAATGGCCAGGGTTACACTGAAAAACCTTATCTCACACATACAAACACAGAGAGCTGGAGGCAGTAATGTGTATTTGTCATCCCAGAGGTGAAGAGGAGGAAATAGGCAGATCCTTAAGGCTCACAGGTAAGCCAGTCTAGCCTGCTACTTGGTAAGCTCTAAGCCAAAACAAGCCTTAAAAACAAGGTGAGTAGCTCCTGAGGTTGACCTTTGGCCTATACAAACACAGGTTTGGGTCTTTTGTTTTGATTTTCTTAAGTGCTTTATTTTGCAGTTCAGGTCGGCTTCCAATTTATTCTTCTATCTCAACCTATCATATGATGGAATTATAGGTATGTACAATTATGCCTAGCTTTCCAATGTTTCTGTTTTTTAGCTGCGTATGTGTGTGCACGCCTGAAATGTCCACAGAGACCAGAAGAGAGCACGAAATCCCCTTATAATTGCCTAAGGGCAATTATAAGCTGCCTGATATGGGTGCTTGGATCTGAACTCAGGTCCTCTATAAGAACAGTAGTACTTTTTAACAACTAAGCCACGTGTCCAGCTCTCCTCTTGAATTAGATGAACAAAATTAATTTCAAAAGTAAAATGAAAACATCAGATATTTAATTCAATCACTATGCATTCACCTACCCATGTATTTTTAAAGTAATAAATCATTAAAAATAATGTGAAAATATTTCAATTAAGTTTTTACACCTCAGTTTTGAGCAAGGGTACATCAAAAGGAATTGGTGGTTCAAAGTTTTTGTGAGAAAATTGTCCAGTTTTGTATGTTTAAATTCCTTTCTTTGGACAGACCTTTAGCACATAGCATTGTTTCCCATGATAGCATAGTGACAGACAGAAAAGTGACCAGCCTGTGATACAGCACAGACTAACCTCACTTAGCCCTGACAAACTGAAACAGAGCCAGTTAGACAGCCAGTGTTTGAGCAACATTTAACAAGATGTAAACCATGATCCAACCTAGTGTTCCTATTTCAAACAAAAATAGAAATGCTCTCAGTGTTTCAAAAGTAATCCATAGTTCATGCATCACAGAATCCCAAGCGTATACCTGATCTTCTTAAAAGAACTTACAAAAACCAAAGCTTTTCCAAAAGAAATTTGACATTCAAGATTCCAGGAAGCAAATAAACTGAGCCTTCACTTCCCAGTTGATTCACTGAATCAGACACAGGGCCTCAATGTGTTCTTATAGTTCTTAGACACAGGGCCTCAATGTGTTCTTATAGTTCTTAGACACAGGGCCTCAATGTGTTCTTATAGTAGCCTTGAGCATCTGGCTGAGGTCAGGTACTCCTTCTTCCTGCTTCACTGTCATTAGGACGGTAACAGCACACTGTCATAATTGCAGGGTTTATTGTTTTTCAGAGGTGGAATCTCAGTTTGCAGTATATGATGACCTTGAACTCAGGATCTGGTCTCAGTCTATCAAGTAACTAGAACTACAGGTAAATGCCATGGGGTTAGGTCCTACTGAACTGACACAAAAACCTTCACTTGAAACTTAAAACCCAGTAAGTTTTACTAGGCCTCTACAAGTCTGTATTTAAACATGTAATCAGAAGATGTGTTTTCTGCCCACTGCTCCCTTTCCCCCGATCTTTCTCGGTACTGCACAGAAGATAAGGAGAGTCCCCTTGGGGCCAGAACAGTACCTTCTTTGTAAGACACTGGGAAAGGCGTGGCTTTGACACTCACCATGCTCATTCAGCTGGGGTCTACCACTGGTGCTCGCATATCTGTCATGCTGTCACTGGGACTGCTCCTGCACACTCAGCTGTCCCTGCTTCATCCTGACTAGACTTGCACTCTTTAGGGAAAGAAGCCACAGCCTGCCCTTCTTTTCTAGCTTGAAAACCTAGCACATTGTGAAGGAGTTATGCAACGATACCCTCCCCTCATCCAGCGCTGATAGTTCATGTCATCGTGACACAGTTAAAGTGGTGTGAGAGGAAGAAACCTCAGTTATAGACAAGCCTGTTGTAGTTGTAGACAAGCCTGTAAGGTATTTTCTTAACTAGTGATTAGTGGGGGAAGGCAAAGCCTACTGTGGATATACCGTCCCTAGGCTGGTGGTCCTGGGTTCTATAGAAAGTAGGCTGGACAAGCAAGTAAGCAGCACCCTTCCATGGCCTCCATATGAGCTCCTACCTCCTGGCTGCTCCTCTGTCTGAGCTCCTTTTGCAGAAGAGTATTTTAAGTGTGTTACTTTTGTTTATGTTGTATATGTTTACCTCTGGGAAGCTTCGTTATTTGCCAATAGTGAGACAGGAGAGAGAAACAGATAGGACTGGCAGCTAAGGAGAATGAACAGAAGGAGAAGTCTGGAAGGAGAAAAAGAAGGAAATAACTAGAGGAGGACCCCAGCCAGCCACCCAACAACAGAGTAAGAAATAAAGATAGACAGAAATAGAAAAAGGTACCAGTCCAGAGGCCAAAGGTAAACAGGATTATTAGGAAAAGCTGGCAAGCAACAAGCCAAAATAAGGTCAAGCATTTATAATTAAGAATAAGCCACCATGGCTGATTCATTTGGGAACTGGGTGGCAGTCCCCACCCCCCCACCCTCCCACAGAGAGCAAAAGAACAACAATGTCCATCCTGACTTCCTTCAGTGATGGACTACAATATGGAAGAGCAAGCTAAATAAACCCTTTCCTCCCCAAATTGCTTTTGGTCATGGTGTTTAATAGAAACCCTAACTTGAACACCCAAGAAGAATGTGAGCAACTGAAAAATAAAAATGTCCTTATAGAATGAATGCACACCAGAATGTAACAGACAAGTACTCTAGAACAACCCAAGTAATTATGAATTCCACTCACTGAATAGGTCATCTGAAAAGTGGGAGAGCTTTAAACTTTCTGAAAGAAATTTAGGCCAACTTTAGATGTCTTAGATGAAACACTCTATTTACTCCATCTCATGTCCTGTGGTGTCACTACTCTCACGACGATAAAGTTTTCATACATAGGTTCTAACTTATGTTTGAGAAAGTCACTTGGCTAAATACTCTACTTATAGTGTTCTACCTAATCAACCCTAAAGTCTTTTCACTAATGTAAAACTCCCAGTCACAAACGGCAGAATCTATCCACGGAACAGGGCCTTAACATTACCAAGTTGAGTGTTCATGCGATGGCTTTGTCCAGCTACAGATAAAAACATTAGCTCAGACAACTACTGTCACTATGCTCACAGTTCCAGCAGCCATATACTTTTGGATTTTCATCTCATGCTTGCCTTCCAGTGGAGAAACTGCTGGTTCTAGTTCTAAAGGCAAATTTACCAACCCTCAGCAAAGTACATGAAGACAGCTAGCTGCCTTAACTGGTCACAACAGGAATTACACTGCAGTCTACTTAGCATGAAAAACAAATGCACTGTTACTAGACCAGCACTGAGTTAGTCCTAATCCGTTAGGGCACTGCTGCTCTCTTCCTGCTACAGGGTGGCAGGCTTTCTCCTGGGAATTCTCATAGCTTTCTGCATTGTCTGCATCATAGCAGAAGGGCGGGTGATCAACCATCTTTATTCTACTGGTAAAGCTAAAACAAGGAACCAAAGAAATGCTTTCTGCTCCTGACCTTTACTGCGAGAGAAAATATTAAACATTATTCCCTGGAAGTCAAGTGAGAAATAAGTCAATTAAAAGTGTCCAGCTTTGAGTTGCCTCTATAGAGTAAAATTAGTTCATTAGGGTTTCTTTAAACCACCAACAATCATTATCGCTCTTCTACAACTACATATTTATACAGTGAAGCCACAGTCTAGCTTTAAGTTGTTCACAAAGTTCTCTGGCACTAAATCAAAGCCTCACTAATTTCAATTATAAGTAGATCTCCACCTTTTCAACATTTTTTAACCAAGAAAGAAACTAGCTAGCACAGTCAAAAAGTAGAAAATGTGCTAATTTCTATATGAGTCTTTAATATTTTAGCAGCAGATAAAAAATACACAGATTACTTTAAAGTAGCTATAAACTAATATATGAAAATAGTTTCCTTAACATTCTTGGCTTTAACTGCACTTAAAAGAGACAGCTAATGGTGATCTCCCCAAAAATATCTGAGCAGTTAAGAACTGCATATAAGCCCAGGGGAGGCTTCAGCAGGTGAAGGTGCTTCCAGCTAAGCCTCAGAACTTAAGTTTATCCATGGGATTCACATGGTAGAAAGGGGACCAACTACAGTAATTGGTCCTCTGATGTCACATGCCATACACAATACATGAAATAAAATAACTTATACTTAAAAAACAGCTTTTACATACTAAACATAGTAAAGTAGTGTAGACTTGAGAATTCAAATAAAGCTTAGCAGGATTACCTTCTTGGCACTTTCAGGGCCCGATTCATCAAAGCGAAATCTGACAATTCGAAAATCTTTACAATAAATTATTAATTCTGTTGGATTAAACTTCAGCTTCTGGTTGGGACCTAGGACTTTCTGCTTCCTCTTGTGATCATTCACTTAAGAAGAAAAGAAAGGGGGAAATGTGACAAAGTTTTTTCCTGGTGCTCCTTACCATTCTTAAGCAACTTTCCAGCAGAGACCAATCCCAAGGCACCCCACTGCTGGAGCAGACTCATGGCTAGATGCTACTTCCTGACTTTTTATATCTGCCAGTGGCTCCTAGAACTTTGGAAGATTAGCTCTATGATTTTGGTGATATTTTTAAGGATCTTTGCATTGATAAATTTAATAACTGAATTTTTAATTAAAAGGGACTACAATTTATAAATTAAAAAAATCATTATCTCCATCTTCTAAGAATTTCTTGACTTCTTTGTTGAGTTCTTGGGACTTAAAAAGGAATAAATGTTAAAGTAAGTCTACAGAAATAAAATTCCAACCCGAATATTTGGAATTATACATTCCTTCAAGGAATACTTCTACATTTCAATCAACTTAAAAGAGACCCATTCCATCTTATGAAACAATCTCACTGTGCTTCCTAGGACAGCCTTGAGCTCTGGCACTCATGTGATACTTCTGCCTCAGCCTCCCAAGTAGCTGAGGCTATCCTCTAAGCACACTTATCACATGCAGCTTCAACTTTCAAGAGCATACGCAGAATACCACATACCTGTGACAATCTGCTCAATACATGTCAAAGGAACATCATGCTCTCCAAGAAGAAGGTTTCTGTAATGGAATTTCTGAAATAAAAAATGACATTAATATGAATTCTTTTCTCAATGACCTCAAAATGTTAATAGCAGGCTTTATTTTAATGTGATTAAGAAACTCAGTATACTAGCGCCAAGAAGCACAAAAACCTTTGCTGTGCAGCAAGGGCCATCCATCCAAGGACAGTGGTATGTCACAGCACACGTTAGTAGGAAGTGGAGGTAGGACACACACATTTTGAATTTTGAGACAGGGTTTTACTAGGTAGCCCAGGCTGACTTTTAGCTCCTGAGAACATTTTAGCCTCAACTACCTGTGTGTTAGAATTACAGGCATAAGTATCTACCCTCCACACCTTTATTCCAAAAGAGGGAAAATAAAATATAAACCACAATGCTACTGTAATATCTGAGAGATGTGATATGATTAATTTTTTACAGGCAAACAAGTACATACCTAGTTCTAGATGAATTGACCTCAAAATAATAAAAGAAAGGGGCTCTTAGGTCATCAGATTTTAATGAGTAAAATCATCTGATTTTATAAGAGAGTTAGTGTGGGAAGCAACTAGCTAGAACATAATGATGACTTCAATTTCTAAAAGGTTTGTTCTGTTTAGAGATGGGGTTGGCTCAGGTTCACCTTAAAACTGTGATTCTCCTGCTTCAGTTTCCCAAGTACAACAGCCTTAGAAAAGGCTTTGGGGAGGGTAGAAGTCTTGAGTTTGACTTCCAGCACTGCATAATGTTCTGGCAAGGTAGAACCCATCTGTAATCCCAGGATTCAGGAGTAGAGACATTAGGATCAGCAGTTTAAGATCATTCTCAACTACACATGGAGTGTGAAGCCGGCCAGGGGTACATGAGACCCTGGGAAAGGACAGAAGGGGGTCGAGAGAACAAAGAAAAAGCAGTAGAGAAGGCTTTTGGTGAGAGACAGCCAACCATTTACACTTCCCAGGAAATACTTCCTGATCTTTTCCAAACTGAAGCATAGCTGTCAGCAAGGCACTGCCTATCACTGGACCTGGATTTAAGGTCTCTTCTGCTCAGGGAAGTTTACGGCCAGAGAGCATTCAATGAAGCCCAAAACAAAGGGGAAACCCAAGTCTACATCAGATGAGTTTGTCCCCCTGCATACCAAACATCGTTACTACTTAAATTTAGTCTAAATATAATTCAGAAGATTTAAAACATACAAGAATATACAGGAAATATTGGAAAATTAATGAATTATTATATGAGATACACACAGATCACTCAAAGAAATGCATGTGCTATTAAAGAAACATTTAGTCAATGTTTTGCCACTTCTACTGTACACTAGAAAGTAGAATTCAAGTTTCTGGGGAAAGAACTAATTAGTTAGAAAACAAGTAAGTAAAATATTCAACATTTATAATATTAAATGCCAAATAATTGAGTTTTTCTCTTCATAATTAGTCAAAAATATTTGATTTTATGAACAACACATTTCTAAAAATGGAGAAAAATAACTCCCTTATTGAAACAGATAAATCACCAGGAATCCCAGAGGCTAAATGAAGCAGAGTTCTTAAAATCATCTCACTACACTACTAGTGTGAGATATAATCAAGTGCTTGGGATACAGAAGTGGGAAGATAAAGAGTTCAAAGCCAGCCTGAGTGACACAGTGAGCCTCTGCACTGGAGAAGTAGCTCAGCAGCAGAGCATGTACAAAGACCACACCAAAAGAAAACAAACCAAAAATCACAAAACCCACTATTCCTCAAGCAAGTTGTGACATTATTCTTCACTATATTTTGATTTGTTTAAATTATTTTGGTTAGTTCTTTGAAAATTTTGTGCAATGTATTTTGGTCATATTCACCACTCTCCCAACTCTCTCCAGATCCATCACCCTTACTATTCATACAAATATATGTCCTCTTGTTAAGCCTATTAACTCCATTTTATAGAATACATTTCCAACATTAATAATTTATTGATAATTTCCCATGTCTCTTACTTATATAACAATATATTCTAATTAGTGTTAAAACCTTAACAAAACTAAACAGTACATAAATAAATACCTGTAATGGCATTGGGTCATCTGTAATAAAGGAGATTTTGAAATTGCTGCATATCAACTTTCCCCATAAATCATACTGGCTTGTGTCTGTTGCAATGCATTTTCTCACAAAATTGACTTCATTTACAACAATTTCTCCTAGAAAAAAAAATCAGACTGAGTTACAAATATAACAAAACAAACCCCCAAACCACTGTATGACCTCACTGGAGAACCTCATGACTGGTGGCATCTGAAACATTCATGAAGAGGAGCTGCCACTGGCTGCTGGCATTTGTGGGCATTGGGGCGCTTTTGTTCTTATTGGGTATGGTACAGAATGAGGCTTAAAGAGCTTTGAGGTTTGAGCTGACTGAACCAGAAAGCCTGGCCCCAGCCTGGGGCTTTGCTTCTGTTCTACTGCCTCTAGTTAACTAGGTCCAAAAGTGTTCCTGAGACATTTGTGATGGAGTATCTGTGTTTTATTAAGATGTGACATGCACTAACAATCATGTCTGATCATTTTGTAAGGAATGACAGCTAGTATCCAGTTCTATCTGTTTTAAAATATACTCCACAAAACCTTTGCACTCAAATTTTAGCAGAGCAAACAATAAAACTTTAAAGTGTGATTTAAAGCAGAATATTGGAAAAACAAGCATTGGAAACCCAAACAAGAACTCTCACGTGCTTTTGAAAGGAGCAATTTCTTGAAAAGGATGAAACTGGACCATCATTTTAAGACATAAAATGAGATTAGACAAGGTACATTTTAAGTGTCAGTGGCAGAAAGCCAGGATACTTACAGCTACTACCAGAAAGCTATTTTCATACTGATGGCTAGAATCTGCTTGCTGACAATCCCCAAACACCTAATTCATGAAGAATTGAGCTTTGGTTTCAACACAATCCTCTTTAACAAAAATGTTAACAAATTTGAGTGATGATGAATAAATTTTATTCAAAGGTCTTAAAAATTCAGGAGGCTGATTTTAAGAACAACCCCTAATATTTATTTTAGGATTTAATTCATATGCTCATGTCAAATTCCTGGCTCAAATCACTTGAGGAAATTTCCATCCTGAATACAGGCTTCCTTCACATGGCTTAAAGGCCCTAAATGCCAAGTCCTGCTCAGCTGTGTTCCTCACCCTCCCGCTCTACCCACAATGGTCTTCTATGAAACCCTTTTATATACCACACTGCCTCCATTTATGGGTCTTTGAACATGCCCCTCTGTCTCAGAAGATTCCTTCTTTTAGATAGTGGCTAAGCTCAAGAATGCTTTAAAATAATTTCCCTGCCTAGATTAAACCTCCCTTATCATAGCACCGTATACTTGGAATTCCAGGGCTCATCACAGCTACAATTTGATTACATGTTTACCTTTTAGTTAATGCTGGTCTCACAACCAGGAGCACACACCCAATGGTGGGAGAAAGCACTCTGTTCAGTTCTCAAACTTCAGTACATAGAACAGCACCTAGTACATGGTAGGTGCTGAGTAAAGGGATGAAATAAGCTCAGTGCTCCTGGCTTACTGAAAAGGAATGAAAGCAGTGACGTACATAGATAAGTACAGCAAATGACTTATAGACAGCTCACTAAATCAGATACTGGGTTATAACCCAGCAGAGGCAGAAGGACCCAGAGAACAATACAGGCCAGAGCACACAGTAAGATGTCCCTACAAAGCAATAGCTGGAAATGTAGCTCAGTGTTAGAACATGTGCCAAGACCCCAGGCTAGATCAACAACAAAACAAACCGACACTACTTCTCTAGGAAGCCCAACATTCTCTAGCTTAGTTTTTAGTGTGAGTAGGTGATATTCCCAACAGAAGACCAGAAGGAGGGGAACTCAAACTTCTCTGAGCAGTACTGAAAACAGTCATTCAATCTGGTCAAGCAGCCAGATGAGTTGAAAGATGAGGACTGTTTGGGTATACAAAGGCAGAATATAATCACAGAACTGCCACAGCTGTCCCTCAACACACAGAGAACAGTATCATCTGGGTTTGGTGGCTTCTCAGCACTTGTACTGACTGATTTCTTTAGATAGTATATATGAGGGGGTGGCTGATATGTGTTCTCTACTACAGAGATAGGGACTTGGCACCAAAAGACTTAAATCACTTTTATACTCTTAAGACTAAATCAGATATGAAACAAATCAAGTGTTCTTCAGCACACATGGGGGATTGGTTCCCAGACCCTGTGGATGCTGAAGTTCCCAACCAATTTATCTGAACTAAGACTCTCAAAACAATGCTACAGAAGTCAAGACCTGCACCACTTATAATTCAGTCGTACATATATACATGTCACATTTAAATATAACCTCCTAAAAACAAGCAAGTCAAGCCACACCATAGGATTTCCAGAGAAGGGGCAGAGACAATCACAGTAAGAAAGGCTGCAGGACTAAGACACTGTGGCCGTGTAGTACCACCTGCCAATCTTACCTCTGTCTCCATCTCTACCTACCTGCCTACATAGCTATCTATCTCTTACCTCCCTACCTATCTCTCCCCATCCTCTTAACAACCCTCCTCTAGCAATTGGACTCTTAGCAATGTAGCGGGTGTAAAACATCCAGCCTTTGAATTTAGTGAGGATGAGACAAAGGAAGAGGGGATGTGTATGAAGGCTCCATGGGATGATAAACCACAGCCCCTCGGCTACAGAGATATTGCTTTTGTTGTAAATAAAATTTTTTGAAATTTTATTCTTGTGCTGCTTTTGGCTGCTTCACAAGACAAAGACAAAACTGGGTACTTATAACATAGACCTAGCCCATAATACCTACATTTACCATATGGCACTTCACAGAAAAAGCTTGCTGACCCCAGCATTACAGATGACTACTTAAAAATGACAACTCGTAAAATTACCTTAAACAAAGCTTAGATGTGTTAGGCGTTCTTGTCTGAAGGCAAATGTATGTGCAATACTGCTACAATCTAGGGATTGCAGGGCCCTACTTAGTGCCAGAATAAATAAGGAAAACCTGCTTCAGAAAACATGTCCATCAAAGTCAAGACTACTGCACTAATGAGCTGCAGCACTCAACACAAGTGCTGTATGCTCCTAACATGTCGATGGAGGGTCAGGGCATCTGGCTGCTGTCATAGAAAACAGCCTCGCTTAGAGCAGAGGAGAAAGAGGACACAAAACAAGGCTTAGGAAGAGCGGTGATGCAAGGAGTGTATTTCCTCCTTACACTTATGTCATTGGCCCTTTGGGTTTAATGTTTTCATTTATCTCTGAGGCATTTTTTATAATAACGTAAAAAAATAAAATTAGTGATCTTGAAGGAGAAATCATATAAAAAGCTGTAAACTTCAGAGGCCGCGGACTTTCCCAGAGACTTCTCCTTTGCTGGCTCTGTAATGCAAGGTGGTGTGCTTGGGATGGCTCACACTGGCTCTGATTGCTTCTCCAACCCCTAATCGGTATGCTCAGCCACAGAGGAACTGTATGCACACAAAGGGCTTTCCAGAACAGCACTTTGGGAAGTAACAGAGAGTGCTCATGGCAAGCAAGCAGGAAACTGGTTCAGTGTGTGATAAGCAAAGGCACCCTAGCAAAACTGCAAATTAGGAGCTAGCTGAGAGATCTATCAAGGCCTGGGAAGATACCAAGAGGTCAATGAAGTTTCTCAAGACCCTTCTACCTGGAAAGGAAAATAAGAAATATAAAGAAAATGACCTCCAAGTGGTATAGGGAGGGAAAATTTTAATCTCCAGGGATGAAAAAGATCATACATATTATCTTTAATGCCTTATGGAATTAGAAAATCAATAATTTGGTAAATAGAAATAAAATTTCCCATAAATTTCAGTTTGGAAAATAGTCCAGTGTAAAGTCTTCTATAATCCAACACATGGCTTGAAACAGGGGACTAATTCTCCAATTTACCTTATCTGGCAAGGCTTGCCTGGGCATGAAGCTTGTAGCACTAAAGGATAGTAGGGGGTAAGCTGTCACAGTTATTCATTCCAAGTTTAAAAGCTGTACCTGCAAATCTGAGGTATGTATTAGATAAACAGAATGTGTGGTAGTGCCTCTGGTGGTGACTGCAGTTGACAAACAACATAAAAAGCCTGTCATCCAAGCACCTCATTCAGTAAGTGTAGCAGCACACATAGGTGCAGGTCTGGGGAAAGGACCACAGTGAAACAATACACAGAAAAGGTTGTGGCAGTACAGAATGTGTGGCAAGAGTGACAAGACCCAAACAATGAATAAAATATCTGGGAGGCAGCAAAAAGACAGATGACTGAAGCAGACATCAGTACCTGGAATTGCATGAGGTAGCAAGGTAGAGTGTTAGCAAATCTACAGTAAAGACTCAGAGTTTATCCTGCTTAAATGGGAATTTATTTAAGAAGTTCAGAAAGCTTTTAAACACTTGTGGAAAAATTGATGTGAGCAGTTAGCATCATGCTGGCCTGAGGTACTGTAGCAGGAGCCCAAGAAATGCACTGTGCAACACTGTTAAGGCTCCAGATGGACACTCGCGCCTAAGGGTAAAGTACTGCACACTTTCAGAGGCCCAAGGGCATGTTACTAGTCCTTTGATCTTCTAAAACAGAATATCTATGAATTAAAATACTACAAAACTCAGTCAAATCATCTAAGAAGCCATCTTCATATGGCTATTACATGAGCCCTTTAAAAGACACTTTAGTTTTCTGTTTTGCCAGGGATGTATACCCACCTGAGGATATGGGACTAAAGTGAGGCAGAAGACAAGGATAATATATAAATGGTAATGTATACCCACCTGAGGATATGGGACTAAAGTGAGGCAGAAGACAAGGATAATATATAAATGGTACACACAACGGATTCGTGACAAATTAACACACCAATGCTGCCTGTGGAAATATACTTTCCTGGTCTGCCCCTGAGATCTGATAATTAGGGCATTCGTTATCAACCACCATCTGATCTCTAACTGAAGTCCTGTGGCTTTTGTACTTGGGAAACAATCTGAGCTGACACAGGGCTTTCAGAACAGTGGTCCAGACTTAGCTGACACTCTAAATTCAGATGACAAACATTTCCTGAGAAGGCTTTTGCTGACACTCCTTTGGTGAGCCCCAGATTTGACTTGGGTGCCTATCCTGAGCCCTCACAACCTTTGTTCTCCTTTACTTTCCCTGATAAACTGAAATCGTATGCAGACAGAATCTCCTCCAATCCTCCACCCGGCCTCAAGCAGAAAACAAAACAAGAAAAGCTCTGACAAGCAACACCGGGCATTCCATACCTGGTGAACAAAGCAATCCATTATAGTTAGTCATAGCATTTCAATCTTCTCCCTCCCACCTCCAGGATCCTTAAAAAGATCCTGCCTCAGGGAGGGAAGAGAGTAAAGGTCACCAAGCCCTACTCACAGCAAATCTTACATCCCAATCATGAAGCTGCTGGCATTCTACCAGCACTCCTCAGCAAGGCCAGCAACAGGAAATCCGTACCTCTTAAGACATTCCATGTTCTGGCAGCTGAAATTTAAAGTTCTTCCTCAAGCTAGGTCAAAATCTGTCACTGGTGTGAAGAAGCAGAGCCAAAGGCATGGTGGCTCTTCTCATCTTACTAGAGAATTTTCTCTTGACTGACATTTAGTCTGCTCTCCACAGTTTCAAAGCATAAATCTATGTGAAAGTCACTAATGTAGTTAGGTGGGCCATACTGCTTTGTGGCTAATAGCACAGTATGGAATCAGGCACAGAAGTTATCCTGCCTTTGCAGGCTGTGCAGCATTGGGCAGCTTCCTTAATTCTTGCTATTTTTCTCGCTTGTTAAATGAAGACAAATCAGTACCTAGCTTGACAGGGTGAGGACTGACATATAAGGTACATCAGCCAAGATGTGAGCTCAGGTGTCAGAAGCATGCCTAGAACCAGCTTAGCAACAAGGAAATTCTGCAGTTCGTGTGTTAGCAGGACATCAGGGACAATACGACTCAGAGGCCTGAAGAGCATTATTCTATCCCTTCAGTGTTCACCATTCTTTGGCACAGGTTTGTGGAGCTGAAGCACACGGGGCAGCACCAAGTACTTCCCTACTATAAACCTAGACATAGTGGAAGCAGGGCTGTGCTGTCAGTTATGGTCACACTGTGGTGGGTAGAGTTGTGTACAATTTGTTAAAAGGAGAACAACTAGGCCAGTAACTGAGAATCTCTGTGTGGTGCTCACTAAACTGTACGGACAATAATCCCATCCTGTAGTTTCCAGTTTCCATTTTAAACCATGTCTACACATTAAGGGGGGGCAGATAAGAGTTCCCAACTTTGTACTTTGCCAACTTAAAAATTTTAACTTATCCCAAATCAAAGAAGTTAGAAGGTAACATCAGCACAATTTCAATCAAATAACTTCAACATTATAATAGCGTGCATTTTCCTGACTTTCCTTTTGACCATAGCCTAGCAAAAACACTTCAGGCTGAGTACAGTGGCCAGGGATCATTGAATCCAAGGGTTTGAAACCAGTCTGGACAATATTGTTTCAACCAGTCAGTTAAATGAATTAATATGTAAATAAATTGCCTGAAATGTCACCCAGGCCCTGCTTGGAATTTAGGAACCACTTATCAGATCATAATCTTCTAGAGGCAGCAAAGGACTCTATCAGGGTCCTGTTGTGATCCAGATTCACTATACTTCAGGAATCTTTCCCTTTTACCCAAAGCCTCATGAGGCTCTCATATGCTCACATACATAAATTACATATACACTTACACACTATTTTGGAAAAGCATGGAATGACTGATGTCTATACAATATAATGCTAAGAAACAGGATTCATATAATGAGCTAATGACAAGAGAGAATGGTAGCCAAGCAAACACAGTACTTTACTCCAATTATAGGCTCAGCTGCAATTCTCCTGAGATATCTAGCATAAATTAGGAGTGTTTCTCTTGCTCCTAAATCCAGGAACTGCTCTGTCTACACAAATGCATGCCTAAAGTAATGGTCTAGGCAGGGTGGGGTCCTTCTGTTCACTCAGTATCACATTCCAGGCACCATGTAAGATACCAGGATCACAAAACTAAATTTGATACAATCCCCATCTCAAAGAGCTTCAAGAACCAAGAAAGTTGAAAATTACTAACATAAATGAGAATCTGAATTAAATTACTAGTCATTTTCTTTACATTTCCTTACTTAATAAATGGTGGTGATCATTATAAACTTAGTATTAAGGCCTAACAGAGCACATGATAAAGGCACACAAGTAAACAATTGATTTTGTATTCTAATTTTCATCTGCTTATTGAATTAAGAGTTCAAACTTCGGGCAACTGAAGTAGGATATCCTTGGACCTAAGGCAGTAAGCCAAAACATAGTATGCAATACTATATATATCATTGAACAATCACTTCTTGTTCTGTGTTCCTGGGTAAAGAAAGCCACAGGTGACTTGAACAAATTTTCTCTTTCCCACTAACTGCAATGAAGGTCAAAACCGTAGCTAAGCCCTCAGTAGAAGTACTATCTTAGCTTAGATCTTTATGGTTATCCATTCATTGTCATTTTGTAGTGGTGAGGAACAAACCCAGGACCTGCACACAATCCACCATGAGCTACAACCCTCACTACTCTAGATTGTTAGATAACAATACTTTCTACTTGCTTTCCAGATTATATGAGTAGAGTATCCTGCCCATCCATATTGTGGACAGAAGACAGACAACATGGGCTCTAGCAGTAATCACAGATTTGACATTAGAGCTAAGGCCAGAACAGGGGACCACAATGGGATGCTCAGCCAAAGCACAGCCTCAAAGAGCATGGAAAATTGAGAGCAGGGGGGTAAAACAGGGGGTTAGGCAAGGACCAGCTCATTGTTCTATAAGGAAAGTGAGGAGCAAAGAGAAATTGGACATCAGAATTACTATGGACGCAAGTATGAGGTTTAGGTGTGACATGAGCTTTCAAGCAAGAAAAACGTATAGAGGTCAGGAAGTTTCTTAACGGGCAGTTAAACAGAAGACAGTGTTATTTCTAGGAAAAAATATACTACTCACAGTCAGAAACTGAGGATAAATCTTCCCCCCCAAAATGGTTATTTTTAAAGTAATTTTAAAGACTTAATTTTTTACTAAGAAAATTCTTCAAACATATTCAAACTCACTGACACTTTTCCTAAGCACATCTTACATTTAAAAGCTAATTTTAAAAGACAAGATATGATCATTTATAGCTAAGACTACATTGTTTTTAGTGTCAAAGCACAGACTTGCTGAGGAGGGGATTGGTTGTTTAAGAACCAGGCCAGTTCAAAGTAAAAGCAAAGTTCAACAGCTCACAGGCATTCAGTCAGCATGCATATTGTTTCCCTTGCTGTTTTCAAAATGCCCACAGTGGCAAATACCAACAGAGAACATGCACAGGGAGCAAGGGTTACTCAGTGAGTACTTGTACTACTCACTCAAAGGGAAAGCAGAAAGGGTTCATTAGCAAATACTGAGTGAAAGACACTAACAAAATCCAGAAAAATATAACTCTAATAATAAAGTCTAAAAAAAAACCCAATAAGATTTGACATCTGTTATATAGAACCAAAGGTTGATGCATTGTTTATCCCTGCTTACTACATTTTTTAAAAAATTTCCACATTTGTTGAGTTACAATCTACAAAGCTTTATTTACCTTATTTAAGTAATGAATCTTTTTTTTTTTTTTCTGACATAACAAACTGGTATTTGATTATAGTTTAAGATAGGCCTCTCTACCTGTCTGGTTATTTGCCCCAATGATCTTATTAAAGAATTGACTTTTCATTAGTTGCTGTATAATTGTTACATGATTCAAAATAATAACCAAATAATAGTTTTTCGATAGTAAAACTGTTGCCTGTGAATTCCTACCTCTATTTCTAAGTCCCTTTATCTAGGGTAAATTTGTCCTCAACAAATCTTTCTCAACCCAAGGTTGAAGCAAAGAGGCACACATGAAGCCTCCCCTTCCACAAGCAGCCCTCCCCCAACACTCTCTCTCTCTCTCTCTCTCATACACACACACACACACACACACACACACACACACACACACACGTGTACATAGGGCAATGACTATCCTCAGACATGACAGCTAGTGAGCAGGTGATTCAGCACTGAACAGACACAGGCCTAAGATGTAGGGATAGCTGTCAACCCAGGATAGGTCCTCACACAACAAAGAATTGTCCAGCCAGAGTGTGCCTCTACTGGGAAACAAAGTTCTAAATTTAAAAAAAGAAAAGAAAGACAGAAAAAGTAAATTTGCACATAGCTGACAACTTCAAAAAACAATCACAGAGTGATTCAGTGTCGGGCTAAACTTTGTCATTAGCTTAGACACACAGACATGCCTTTCATACTATCATAACACATTAAAATGATGATTTCATTATCAATCATGAACTCACGAGGTGTTAACACAAATGTGGGGCACAAAGTACTTTCACTACCCAAACAACTAAATATTTCTTTAAATGAACATTTCAGAAGGCAGAAAAGAAAGTCTTTAAACTTTCTGAGACAAACATCAATTATGTCTAGCCAACTCTTTCTCTTCTTACTTGTAAAGGTTGTTTTTTTAACTGAAGAATGTTTAAAATGATAGAAAAGGAAAGTTAAACAGGCATTACTGTTGTGTACAATACCAGTCCAAAACATATTAGCATTTTGAAATTTACCTGGCAGAAGGACTGGCTCCAGCTTTTTAATCTTCGGTTCGGAACTGATCTTATCGTCAGTCTGAAACACATGAACAAAATAAGGCAAAATCCAAAAGACGCCCCCTCATAAGATACCAAGGCAAGTTTTCTAAGTGATGACACATGCAACAGACATATATCTCCTACTTAAATCTTTTTCCCGTCCAAATCGAGATCGTTTTAACATCTACTTATTATCGACTCGAGAGCCTGACAATAAACATCTTTACAACAGCCCAAGCCGCTTTCACAATTACTAGACAGGTAAGCTCTGCTAGGTGTCCACAGCGCCGCAACCATCTGGCAATCACAGCAGGGTCGGTGGCCAGCCCCGAAGAAAAATACAGCTCGAGACGGTCCCTAAGGTCTCGTCACACGGTAGGACTAGGGACCGCAGGACTTCGGCCAGAGAATGGCCGCCGCGGAGCCCTACAAGTTTCCACCGCGCCCGTAGCTCGCGGGAGGCGCGCTTCCCCGCGTCGCGTCCGGGTCTCCGGAGGCCCGCGGAGCCGCGAGCGCTTACCTGGGGCGGCGGCAGGAGGTAGGACCTGAAGCTGGGTCTGGGCGGCTTGAGAGAGAACATGGTGCCGCTGCCTGAGCGTCTCGGTCCTATGGCCGGCCAGACGCCTCCCGGATCAACCTTCCCGGTGAGAGTGCCCAGGCCGGGTCTGCGGCCCGCCCCGCCGGGCGGACTGACCGGCAGGGACCGACGCGGCCAAGGGCCCGCCCGCGGATGGGCGTGGCAGGGAAGAGCCACGCCCATCCCCGGAAGCGTGGCGCCGAGCTCCGCAGAGGCTCCCAGCTTCTAGGCCGCGCTGTCCTGGAGCTCGACGGTGCTGGGCGCTGCTAGGCCCCGAGGGGCCATCTTGAGAGCGCGCTCCTACGGAGGCCCGCAGGGGTCATGACGGCTTTCACGGGCCTACTGCGACTGTCTTGGCTATGGCTGTCACGCGAAACCGCTGAGGACTGTGGTGGGCACAGTAGCTGCTGTTCCAGACCTCAGTTCTCAGGAGTCTCTCAACTGCGACAGCTGCTGCCTGTTAGTCATCCTTCCTAAACTACTAGCATCAGATTTTTTGTTTGTCTGTGTTTGTTTTTAAGCAAGAGAAGTGCAGCAACCCGAAGCCTCATGGTTCCCCTTCTCTGCACATTGAGGGGTACTCATACTGCAGAACCCAAAGATTTAGGCATCCTCACACAAGGGAAGATTTTCTTTCCCCTCTTGCTACACTTGACCTAACCACTAATTTTCTTGACATGCAGACTTGGCCAGTACTGGACAGATGATACTAGCTCGCAAAGCAGAAGCTTCAATTTAGTTTACTGACTTTATTCTTCTTGTTAAATTTTAAGTGTAAAAAGATATTAAGCAACTTGTGCTCGCCCCCTCCTTTTCTATCCTCATATATAAAGCAGCAATTGATCTGCAGTCATCTGCAGTCCGGGGAGAGAAGACGCTGGCGCATTGGGGACTACATAGGCTGTGAAAATGAGGATCTGCCCCAAAGTAGTGAAGAGCAGCCCAACTTCAGCGTAGTGCAAGGCATTTCTAGACTTAGCTATGCTTCTGAACTGAAATAGCCTTTGGTAGGAGGGAGCCAGTGGTATTCTATCCCCTTATACTTTGAAAAATAAGCCCCAACACAGCATTTTCCTATGAATGTCACAGGGAAACTGATGTGATCCCAGAAATCACAGTCACCATGCTGACAAGTATACTGATGTGGATAACTCTGTGTGTGTGTGTGTGTGTGTTAGAGAAGCAGATTCAAAGAGTTGCTCTCCAGCTTATTTTTCTGACTTATCAGTTAGTAACACATGATTGTACTTAGATCAGTAAATTGCAATGAATTACTCCTATGAAAAACCACTGCTTTAGTTTTTATGACTTCTGATTTTTCAACATTAAATGGACTTAACCCCCTAGTTGTCTTCAAACACTTGAGCAAAAAAACCTTTTTTGAGGGTTTTGTTGTCCACATTTTCTCAGAATCTGCAATTTTAATACACATGTCAGCAAAAATTTTTAAAATGGAAAAACTCCATGTTTGTTATTGCTTAAAAGTAATTTTCTGGATATTTTTTTCTGTAACATATTCAGGATATCTACTTTTATTAGCCCACACAGGCACTTGGGCTACTATAACAAAATAGCAAATTTTTTGGCCTGTTGCTTCCGATTCCTCTCTTGCTGTATTAGGCTGCTCCATGCACCCTGTCCTAGACCACAAAAATATTTATGACAATTATGGAGTCAGAGAAGTTCAAAATCAAGGCTCTGTCGACATGGTTTGAGTTTTTCTCCCCTTCTCTTTTTCTTGATGGATTAGAGATTCAACTGATGTACTTAACAAGTGCCCTACCACTGAACTGTAGCCCCATCCCTTTATTTTGAGATAGAGTTTTACTGAATTACTGGCCTTGAATTTAGGGTCTTCCTGCATCAGCCTCCTGTAGTAGATGGGATTACAGCCCCTGCTACCAGGCTAACAGGGTTCTGGGCATCTTTAGCCAATAGCTTCCTTCTTGCTTTGTTCTCACATGGTGGGTCTTTCTTCTTAGAATAATGAGCATAGGTGATTAACATCCTAATTTTTCGTCTGAATAGCCCTATCTCTAGGTAAAGTTTCAGTAGGCATCAGTGGTTCAGAGTGTGTTTGCGGGGTGATGGAAGTCAGTCTGTAGACGAGTTTTGCAGCCTCTGGTTCTGACTTTAACTACTGCATGTTTGGTATATTAGATGACACCCTTCTTTTGGCTTTTATATCACTGGTTAAGCTGTTCGTATAATTACACATCTGTTTCCACTGTTGTTTTTTCTGTTATATTGGGTGCTAGATACTTTGTTTCATTTAGTCACTCATTCAATTAACATTTTTTTTAATTGAGTGCCAGCTTTGTGTGGGGCTTGAATCAGGACTTTTAAGAGATCCATGTTCCTTATATTCATAACATTTTCATTATGAATAGAAATAAAAAAATTACTATATAGCACATAACATGGTTTGAAGGTACTGTAACTGAAATTAAGAAAGGGGTAGAAAAGTAATTGTATTTATAAATTTGAATTTAAAACAACCAGGGAAGGCATTACATCATAGATGACATTGGAGCAGAGACTGAAGGGAGGAAGGTGAAAAATCAGAAGAGTTTAGAGGCAGAGAGTCAGCAGCACAAATACCCTGAGGTAAGAGCCTCAGATTAAGTATTTGAGGCCAGCATACCTCAGATTATTAAAGGAGAATTTAGAGAAATTTAGAATTTAGATGACAAGCCACAACAGTTTGTTTTTTTTTTTAGTTCTCATCTAAAACAGACAAGATATTAAAACAACAAACAAATAGAAAATTTCCAAAACCGTCCAAGAGAAACATCAACAGCACATCTAAGGGACATTACATCCATGAGCTTTCCAAAACAGAGCAAAGGACACTAACAACCGAATGTTCGTGACCGTGCAACATCTGTGGTATCAGCATCAGGTATCAGTGAGGCATCCAGAGAACTCCAGTAGCCCAAGGGGTTTGCTGGAAGATCCAGCCAGTCCAGTTAAGGACAGCAGCTGAAACAGGTGGGACATTTCTTTCTTCAAAAGCCGGAGAAAGTGAGTAACTCCTAATAAGGTGTGTGTTGGAGGAGGGAGAGCCTGAGGAACTGGATTGAAGGAACAGCCTAAGGAGACTTCCCTCCTAGGAAGGAGACCCACACCGGAGACAAACTGCTGAGAAGAAGCAGAGCTAGAGGAAGTCAGCAAGAGCGCCAGTTCATTGGAAAAGCTGACTCAAAATCCTAAGACAACACATTTTACAGGGAAATAATCTCAGGAAAGCATGTTAGTCAAGGTTTGAAAAAAAAGTAGCAATGATCAGGCTGGGGAGATGGCTCTGTCTGTAAATTCATGCTGCATAAGGATGAGATCTGATTTTTCTCCCTAGCACTTACATAAAAAGCCAAACACAGTGGCTTGTGTCTATGACCCCAGCAATGACAGGAGGATCCCCAGGACTACTATTATAGCTGAATCCAAAAGTCCCAGGCTCAGTGAGAGACTTGGTCTCAAATATTAAGGCAGAAAGCAATAAAGACACCCCACTTCACCATCTGGCCTCCACATGCACAAATGCATAAACACATGGACACCACACATGCATGCGCACAGGCACTACAAAGAAATGGAAAGAGTTGTAATGAAAGGGGATAAGAAGGAAGAAGCACTCCTACAGATGACAAAACACATGGAGAGACACACCCACTAAGCAGACAGGAACTACTGTTTCAAAAGCGGTGCAGAGGTCTGAAGAACATGAGACAGCAGTGTTTCTGAACTAGAAACATTATAAATGAGTGCAATTAGAAACGAGCAAAAAAAAAAAAATCACTTCCAAAATAAAAAAACTGAACTGAAAGGATCTCAGGAATGAAGAATAGGATTGAAGATGCCTTAAGGAGGACGAAATGAGAAAGCGAGGAAAGGGTGGAACAGACAAAGGGCTTCCTGCCATTTAAGACAACCTGACCAGGAGCAACTGGGGAGGAAAGGGTTCATTTCATCTTCTAGCTCATAGTTCTTCACTGAGGGAAGTCACAGGCAGAAGTTAAAGCAGGAACTGAAGCAGGGGTGTGGAGGAAAGCTGCTTCCAGTCTGCTCTCCACGGCTTGTTCAGCCTGCTTTCTTACCTAGCTCAGAACTACCTGCCTACAGGGGACTAGGCCCTCCCACGTTAATCAACAATCGGGAAAACACTCAACAGACGTGCACACAGAGCAATCTGACAGAGGCATTTTCTCATTTGAGGTTCCCAGACGATCCTGAGTTGTATCAAGTTGATAAGAAACTGAAACACGAATTCTAGTTTATATTTAACAAAAAATCAGCCAGATATTGGGGGGAAAGCTGGAATATCAGAGAGAGGAAACAGACCACTCAAATCTCACCCAGCCAACTTCTCAGGGTCAAAGCTATTTTCCAGATTCCTCTGCCTGGCTCCTCATTGCTCCTAAAGAAAACCATACCCTCTGCCTACACATCCTTAAATACCTTCTTTGCCCAGTTGTTTCACTTCTGGGTTCAATTCTGCATCATAATTCTAGAGTTAAGATTAAAGGCATGAACTACCAGTATTTGGTAGTTAGGCCTTAAACTCATAAAAACACAGAAAGATCTTTGTCTCTGGAGTTATGGGATTAAAGGTGTAGGCCACCACTAGGTCTGAACCTCCTGGGTTGACTGTAGGTATATCTGTTCTCTGATATTCCAGACTGATTTTATTAAATATAAAATATATTACACAAGAAATTCATCAGCACAATTGTCAAAAATACACAAAAACTCATAACTATTAAACCAGAACATTCCCCTTCTTGTTTATCCCCAAGATAACATGTTAATATAAAATATAGTATAACTTTAAAAGTTCCACAGTCTTTAAAAATTCAAACATTTTAAAAGTTCACTCTATGACCCCCTTTAATCCTGACATCTCCACTGCATCAGAGGCTTCACATTAACCAATACCCCCAGCTCTCACAATGCCAAGCTTCCAATATTCCCCATGGGCCCTTCATGCAGCCTTCGTCCCACAAACCCAGAATCATATGGGAGATTCTTACACATTACTGTGTTTAGCTGCCAGCATGAGGTGCAACCTTGATCACCATGAACCACAGCTTTTGTGTGATAATCCTGAGGAAATAGTCCCAGAAGATTTCAGTCTAATAATGCTGGCCTCTTCTTAGTAATATCTGATCTCCCATCCCCATTTGACCTACATTAGTTATCTGTAGTGGATTACATTACATTGTAAATAATTGTCCCGCCTACTGGTTTAATAAAAATTAAACTGATTGGCCTAAGGCAGATAGGAAGTGTGGGCGGGGCTACCAGACTAAGAAAACTCTGGGAACGGGAAGAACAGGGCAAAGATGTCACAGAGACACCAGAGAAACAGTTGCAGAGGACACCTATGCTCCTCTGAGCAAAGGTACTGAGCCACATGGCTAAACAGGATAAGAATCATGGGTTAGTTTAAGAGCAATAGCTAGCAAGTTATATGCCTGGGTCCCAGGTCAGTCAGCATACAATTAATATAAGAGTCTGTGTGTTTCAGTGGGACTATGGGACTGTGGGTCTGCGGGTCTGGGCCATGAGGCCTCATACAACACTTAACCTAGGAAAACAAAGACTTTATTTATATGTTGCAGGTTTCCTTTACCCACAGCCAATTCTTGAGCTCCAGCAAACCAGAAACCCAGACTCTTACTAAAACTTATCACAGGAACAGTCCCAGTAAAGTCTCTGACAGACTCTCCAACTTTCCTCTGAAACTTTACAAGCCAGGTCATCATTACCTACATGGCTCTCAATATTCTGACTTCCCACAAAACATCCCATTAGCTTTAAACACAAATGGCTTTTCCAAATGCTTCTAAAATTCTCCACCAGACAACACTGTAACATCCCATTCTCTGGAACCAGTTTCTCTATACTTTGTTTTCTACACTACCAAAAGCAACAGGATTGATTGATTGATTGATTTCAGGTCACAGCTAATTGTTCACCAGTGAGGAAGTCAAGGCAGGAACCTGGAATCAGGAACAGAAGCAGAGTTCATGGTGGGGTGCTTTTCACTGGTTTGCTCAGCCTGTTTTGTTCTATAACCCAGGACCACCTGCCTAGGCGTGGTACCTAGTGGTACCACAGTGGGCTGGGCCCTTGTGCATAAATCATTAATCAAGAAAATGCCCATCGGCTTTTGCAGAGACTAATCCAATGGAGGCATTTTCCAGTTGAGCTCCTTTCTAAATGGCCCTGACTTGTGTCAAGTTGACAAACAGACAAAACTCAACCAGAATAAGGACAGCGTGGCAGATATTTATGGTAGATACAAGGAATCTAACATACAGATGGTATGTTGTCCGTGAGTTGAAGGAAGGTGCGTGTGTGGTGGGGTGTAGGGTAATGAAACAGAACAAATGCGACCATCTGTTGTTGAGAAGAAGTTCTTCTTCCAGGTAAGATGGCTAGAAGCAGCCTCCATGTGATCCGCGCAAGGAGAGAGTCTAAGAAGGAAAAGGATTCTACATAACAGGAAAAGAAACTAAGATAGTTGGAGAATTACTGAAGGAACAGCCTCTTCACCAAATGATCACAGGAAACGGTATGTTCATATGAAAAAGGGGTACTGTCCTTTCCCTTTGTGCTTTGCTCGCTTTGAAGCGGGGGTCTCACTGTGTAACACAAGCCGGCCTGGAACTTGCTGTATACATCAGGTAAAGTGAAAGTCAAAGTTACATCTTAAGTTTCAGTTACTAAAAGATCCATAAAACAAAAATGCCTCTGATCTGTAAGCCCCTTATCCAAGGACAGATAGTTCCTGAAATGCTAGAAGTTATTGTTCACAGGAGATAATAAGCCGCATATTTTCACTCCCCTACACAAGTCTCTTTGACCCTACTATATCAGATGTGACTGATCAAATGTTGGAAGGAGGTTCACAAGCAGGAAATACGTTAAGATGTATGCTTACTTGCCCCTGAGGGGACCTGATGGGAAATACGTAAGCCCCTGAAAACCATAACTCAGGGCCATTTTCTGGGAAACCAGAGATGGATCTGGAAAGAGAGTCTGTGAACCTGACCAATATTTAACTAAAGCTTGCTTCAAATTTGATTTTAAACTACAATAGTGATTTTATTCTCCACTGGTGGGATTAACACTTGCCTTGAACCCAAAGAGATCTGCCTGTTTCTGCCTCTCCAGTGCTGGGATTAAAGGGTGTATGTCACTACACTCAATTTGACTTTTTTATTTTTTCAAAAGTATATTTTATTTTCTATATTTCAATGGCTTTACATATTAGGTAACACTATTATAAAATTATTTGGTATAGTTCTGAAAAGAAGACAAAAGGTAAAATTTTCAGTTTAGAAAATCCTTCCAACAATTTTTTAACCCACTCGTTCTAATCAGGTCAGTACAACAAATGCACTCAATGTCTCACTCCTTTTGTACTGACGGCACATGCGCACTCCTTTCTTCCACCCTCATGAATAAACAGATAAGTGTAATTTCAAAATCAAAAGACCCTCTGCATAGCAAAGGAGACATAGGCCAATAGACACTTCTTTTTTTAAAAGAAATCTAAGAATTTTATTAAAATTTATGTGTAGAGGTGTTTTTCCTGCACATATGCCTGGTGCCTATACAAGCAGCAGAAAAGGATCCTCCTGGGTAGCTATCAGCTGTCATTGGAGGTGGTGGAACTCTGGCTCACTGGAAAAGCAATAAGTGCTCTTAGTTGCTGAAGCAACTCTCTGGGAATAGATGCTTGTTAAAGGAAAAAACACAAATAATTAGTAAATGCTTGAAAAATGTTCCATATTCTTGGCTTCAGGGAAATGAAAATCAAAACTGCTCTGAGACTGTGGTACCCCAATCAGAATGTCTGTCACCAAAAAAATAATTAAAAAAAAAAAAGACAACACAGCTAGAGAGGATTGCAGAGAGACACTTCTTAACTTCCCGTGTGAGTACAAACCAGTACAATCACTATGGAAAGCAGTAGGATGTTCTTCAAAACACAAAAGCAGAACTATCATATGATTCAGCTATGACCCTAAGTCACTCCCACAGAGACCTGAGCACATTCATGTTTATTGATTGTGGTACAATAGTCAATATATGGAACCAGCCTAGGTGTCCACCAGTAGGTAAATGGATAAAGAAAATGGTATATACATACACAATGAAATATTATCAAGTCATAAAGAATAAATTATGGTGTTTGCAGAAAGATGGAGAGAACTGGAGATTGTTATGTTAAGCAAAATAAGTCAGACAAATACACGGCGTTTCTCTCATGTGTGTATATTAATGAGATCAGAGAAAGAGCCTGGAGAGGGAAGAGGCTGAAAAGGAGTGGAGGGACTACGTGTGGGTACTCGAATATACCAGGTACGAAAATAGAAGGATGGAATATCGGGATCAGTGAGAAGTGGAAGGGGGCTGGAATCACAGTCCAGAGGAGTAAGAGCAGAGTCTAATGATATATATATATCAAACATTGCAATGAAAACCGTAACTTTATATGTTCGCTAAAGTAATCAGTTAAAGTCATTCTTGTTTGAAAAGAATAACTTCACTGACATTAAGATACAGGTTTGGAACCACAAACTGAAAGAACGTATTTCACTGAGAACACTAACCTGGACTTACGAGCAGTAGGACGAATTCCTCTAGAACTCTCAGACGCCCAAGAAGGAGAATAATGGAAATATCTTAGTAGCTAGATAAACAAAGCGAATGAGTTTGGGTGGCCACGTTCTCTGCCAGAAGACAGTCAAGTAGCCTACGTAAAGCGTGAAAGAAAGAAAACTGAGAGCCGATAATAAATACGATGGATGAACTCTACCACGTGCGTATATAAGCCCATCGATCATGAGCATGCTTTAAGAAATGGAGCCAGCGGCCACTTTCAGGTAGGAAATCAACTTACTGTGAAGGCAGCACGTAAAAGGTCTTGTTTCACAGGATGAACCATCCTGCTGTGCACACAGCCACTGGATGAGGGCAATCGCCCCTGGACAAAGCATTCCAACAATGAAAACAAAAGAATAATAGAATTTGGATAGCACAACGCTTTTATAATAATTAAATAATTGGGGGATGAGTACATGCATGGAGGTTGGAGGAAAACTTTTGGGAGTCATTTCTGTTCTTCCACTGTGGAATCCCTGAGATCAAACTCCGGTGTCAGGTTTGAGGACAAGCACCCTTAACCACTGAGCCATCTTACCAGCCCCTATTATACTGTTTGATCTCCAATGAATAAAGGAAGCTTGGCATTGAGCATAAACACCTGCTGTGGTAGCAAAAAGGCAAGTACAGATGTGTGTCTCAGGGTGAGTGGGACAACACTACCGTGCCGAGGCATATGGGAACCCCGGGAAAAGGAGATCCCGTGCTACTACCAACAGCCTGAGAAGCCCCACCCCCCCACCCCAGGGACCAGAACTCAAATAAAGCTTAGATCTTGACTAGACCACGATTTAAGGTGGTTAATGAAGCTTATTCTAAGGGCAAGTACACACCTTAGATTTGAGAATAGGCTGTAGGAGAGATGCTTACACTAAGGTGAGTATACAACATAAGACGGGATATAAGCATTTTAAGAATCACACTTTGGTATCTTTGTGATGGCTACATTCATGATTCTGTGGCTTCTAAATTCTGCCGCTGAAAGGATGTGATTTACAGTAAGACTTAGAGATTAAGCAAAGCTAAAATTTAAGTAATTTAAAAATTAAGCCAAATGTATGTGAGTAGATTTGCTTAATTTCTTATCTTAAAGAAAAAGATTATTAGCAATAAGTAAAGTTATAAGATGGCTTTAATGAGTTAAGTGTTTAAGGAGAAAAGTGTGCTAAAGTGGTAAGCCTCAGGTGATATAGGAATGATTAAAAATATAGATTGTTGAATTTACTTTAACCCCCAAATCAGCTGTTAATCTCAAAATATTTTACATTGGTATGGATTTTTGTTTATTGATACAAACTTAAGGTCAATTTTGTTATACTGTATATATATTTCTACTCTTGTTTAAGATACTATGCTAATGCAAGTCCTTTAAAATTGTAATGTATAATTAAGAAATGCAGATTAATAGTCATCTATGATAACCAAATTTATTGTCATGTTAGAATTTTTAGGTATACAAAGATATTTTAATTAGATAATCTTCAGATACTTCAAAGACATACAGAATATGGCATTCAAAATATTTTAAGAACTTAGACTTTTTTGGACAGTAAGACAGGTCTGCTCCTGGCAGTATCAATTTACTTCAAGAGAAATGATGGGCACTGAAGAAACTCCATATGGAGTCTACTTTCTCTGTGGCAATGGTTAAGTTAGCCATTGGACAAGAACCTGTTCTTATATTGACTGCTTGACAGTATGCTGTAAAAACTGGACATGCAGGTTCCATAGGAAAGTGACTTCTGAACTTTGGCAGAACAAGCTGAGATGGTCCTTCAGGTTTCTGCTTCACAGGGAAAACTTCCAGACATCCTTCAGGACACAAGGAGAAGTGACTGATGACTATACCAGAACGGTCAGTGCAGTCCTTCGGATTTCCTGCTTCACTGAAAAGTATGTCACAGACTCTGGGCCTGTAGGCTGAAGATGGATGCCCCAACATTACAAAGGCACTTTGAGTGACTGTCCAGTCAGATAGACGTCATCTCTGTCATTTCTAGATTTTGGAAGCTGCTTCCTGTTTACTCAGGTAATTTTATATCCTTCTGTGGTCTTTGATGTAGTTGAAGATTAGATAGTTACAGGTACAGTTTTTCTTAGTTATTTTAAAAGATATACTGGGTATGAAACTTTAGATTCACAAGAATAAGGTAGATGATAGAATATTTTCTTTAATTTTGTTAAATACAAATAAACTAGATATTGTAACTGTAATTCTTGCTTGATAGCTGTTTTAAATATGTAATTTCACAGTATTAAAATTGAAACCTTCCTTTTTGATTAGACTGAAAAGGGGAAGTGATGTGGGGTGTGTTTCTGTATGCTTTGAATATCATTCTTTAATAAAGAGACTGTTTTTGCCCATGGCAGGCATCTTAGAAGTAGGTGGGGAAATCGGAGCATAGATAGGGGAAGAAGGGCGGAGTTAAAAGAGAAGAGATCCAGCTGCCCAAGAATCAACATGTAAAGTAACACAGGTAAATCATGGGTCATGTGGCAAGACAGATTAATGGAGATGGGTTGAATTAATATGCAAGAGCTAACTAGCAATACACCTGAGCCATAGGCCAAGCAGAATGAAATTAATATAAACCTCTGTGTGATTATTTGGGGCTAGATGGTCTGTGGGTCTAGACCACCAGCTGGATGGGCCAGAAACTTCATACTACACTCAGGATGGCATGCATTCTGGCCCTAAGTAAGCATGGTTCATTTGTGTTTTTAGCATCCTTATTTGAAATGTCTTTTTAAAAATATATTTATTTTATGTGTATTGGTGTTTTTGTCTGCATGTATGTCTGTGGGAAGGTCTCAGGTCCCCTGGAACTGGAATTACAGACACTCAAGAGCTGTCATGTGGGTGCTGGAAACTGAGTCCAAGTCCTCTGGAAGAGCATTCGGTGCTCTTAACCACTGAGTCATCTCTCCAGCTCCCTATCTGAGATGTCTTTAGGAAAACACACATATCTGCAGGCAATTCTGGCTTTATTGGTTCTCCTGAAATTTCTTGATTTCTGTGAGAAGGAAAGGCAAGCTGGATCCCAGGCTGAGAGATTTCTTTTTCTTCTCCTGTCCATTAACTTTCATTTTGTCTTGCTGCGAAACCCAAATATAAGCATCGCTGGGAGTCCTCTTCCCATTGTGCAGAAGAATATATCAAGCTGTTTCTAAGTATCCAAAGGTATAGTTCAGACCAGAGGGAGCTTGGCATGACAAATGACCCATGCTCTTAGCAAATAAACTGTCAGGGTGTGTGTGGGGTAGAGCCAGAGGCTCGGTCAGGAGATTCATACAGATGTCAAAGATTTTCAAGGAAAAACAAAAAGAATAACCACAGTTCCAGGAAATGTTCAGATGGTTAAAACTTTAATCAGTGACAAGTACAATGACTTTAAAAACCTGTCCGCAAACATTTCAGCAAATTTCTGTATGTGACCCCCACCCCTTGAATCTGAGCTGGCTTTAGTGTCTGACTAAGCTGGAGCCAACAGAATTCACTGGAAGTGAATCTGCACAACTTCTACCACAAAAATGCTGACATTTCCTCTCTACTTGAAAGGACAATCACTTTTGGAATCTGGAGCCACCATGTGAGAAATCTGATCACTAGGAGGGAGCCTAGGTTTCCCAAGACACCACAGATAGGAAGTCTGTTCTGAGATGGAGGCCCCAGCAGAGAGTCAGGCTCAGCTTTCAGACATGTGACTAGAAATATCTCTGCCCTATATCAACCCAGAGTTGTTGAGCCACCTCCAGATGCTGAGTCTTCCCTGAACATGGGATGGAGACTATAACATACTATTGCTGGCTGAGGCTGATGTATAATAGACAGTTTTTGGAATCTTTATCCAATTCTACACTCAGGGTTTCCACATTATAGTTTGAAATTGGTAGGAGTATTTATACCGCAGAAATCAGCAAGCATTCAAATCAGGATATTTATTACTAGCTGTGCCTATGAACTCCTGACCCTCAGAATCCACGAGGTAAATAAGTGAAGCCACACAGTTTGGTAGTCATAAATTATGGACGGCAGTGATTGGAATAGCACAGAATGGTCTTTGCAAACAAGACTACTGCTGTGGAATTATTCTTCTGTACACTGTGAAGATTGTGTTGCTCTCATTGTCAATAAAGAGCTGACTGACCAATAGCTAGGCAGGATTTTCAGGGCAGAGAAAATCCTGGGAAGAGGGGCAGAGTCATAAGAGTTGCAGGTCAGATATAGAAGAACCAGGACATGAACATGCCGTGCTGAAAGGGGGTATTGCTACATGGCAGAGCACAGATAAAAAATGTGGGTTAATTTAAGCTGTAAGAGCTAGTTAGTAACAAGCCTAAGCTATTGGATGAGGATTTATAATTAATAAGACTCAGTATGGTTATTTGGGAGCTGGCTGGCAGAACAGAGCTGACTGTCTGGACACAGAGAAACTCCTACAGACTACAGAAGAAAGGTATTGAGACTTCTGGAGTGAATGTTAAGTACTCTGTTTTTAAAACTGCTTTACTGTGTTTGTTTGATTGCACTTGTTGTTTGGATGAGGGTCTTACTGTGCTGCCCCAGGCTAGTCTCAACCTTGTGAGCTTGAGTGATCAAATATCTAAGACTACAGATACAAGCCACCACAACCAAATTGACAAATTCTTTAACCTTAGTGCTGGTTGCAAAGATATAATTAAGTCACATATTTTTTTTCATGTGATTTTTTTGTATCTTTTATAAATAAAACATGTTTTAAAAGAAATATTTCTCTTTATTTCCAATATATTAAGCAAGATGAATTTGAAAATGATATTACTGTTTGCTAACATTTACAATTTAAATGTAAAAATTGAAACCTGCACAGGGCACTAGGCCATGTACTCACAGATAAACAATTGAGAAACTAGGAGTCTTGTGTGTGTGTGTGTGTGTGTGTGTGTGTGTGTGTGTGTGTGTGTGTGTGTGTTTGTGTGTGTGTGTTTGTGTTTTATTAAAAGGAGTTACTCTGTATAACAGTCCTGGCTGTTGTCCTGGAAGTCATTCTGTAGACCAGTTGGGCCTCAAACTCAGGAAAATCACTTCAACAGAGGAGACAAAGTCCTGTTTTTCACCCAGAAGGCTGGGGACAGATGTCCTTAATAGCCTGATGGCCTGTGATACCTGCAGGGCCAGGCCACATCTGAATGCCTCATACTCTTCCTTCATCAACCTTAATCTTGAACGTGGTTTCTCAGTCAATAGAGTCTATCCTTAAGGGAGATGTCACACATACTTTATAGTTTGGTGACCTCTATGATGACAGTGCCAGATCTTCTCTAGGCCCTTAAGCTACAGAATACATTTTTATGGAAGAGGTCCCGTATACTTAGCAAAACAGTTTCTATTTACTCTGTCACACTGTAAGCTTTATTGTGCACACAGTATTGAGATAATTGTTACCAGGAATCTTTTTTCCAGAGTTGTACTGTGCTTAAATGCCTAAAGGAAAATCTTTCATGTCAGATCCTAGAAGTCTGAACCAACACTGGCTACTGAGTTGTGTTGAATCAGATTTTTTTTTTTGCCTTGCTTGGATGGTGACACTGGTGGCTGCAGAGTCCCCACATAAGACTAACAAAACTGTGTGATGACATGCAATATAATCAATCAGAATGAAAATAATCACGCAGTGTCAAAGAAGAGATATCATTGTATGGTCTTTTGATACTCTGAGTTCCTAATTCCCCTAGGACAGAGTTGAAAACAATCTTAATGTGTTAGAAACATAAGTAAAGCCATCTTGTATGACTTGAAATAATGCTTGCAAGATAAGAATTATTCGAAAGGCAGCTCCTATAGGAACCATGCGTATGGTAGACTCTCATAACCAACCCCCAAATGGCTCTGATATGTTAGTGAACCAACTCTAATTCATGAGCCCAGACAGTAAAACGGCAAATACCCACTGGAACAATACAAAAAAACTGGAACTCTGGAGGCTGCACTGGAATCTCACTGCCATAGTCCAAAGACAAGGCATCTCAAGTGTTGGCACTGATTCTCAGTAACAAAGGGACTTTGAGACTGGCTACTGTGTGATTCTGATGATCATGGCTGAGTTTATGCATGCCCATTTGTTAAGGCTAGCCTCTGTTCAAAGTTCTCAAGGACCTTCTGGATCTTCTAACAGGGCCATCCCCCTGTTTGCCACATCTAAAGGACTTCCACGTGGATGCCAGTAGAGCTTGTTCCCACAGCAACCTCACTGAAGAAGATTCTCCAACAGAAGCCTACAGCATTTCCTCTCACCATTTCCTACTTTATAAGACATCTGTTTACATAAGACTACCATAATAAATGGTATTGTAAGAAATGTTTATGTGAAGATGTGAGCATAACCAACAGATTGCAAGAGATGGAAGTGAAAATCTCTGGAGTAGAAGATTCAATAGTGGAAGTAGATACATCAGTCAAAGAAAACACTAAAAGAAGAAAAGTCATAACACAAAACATCCAAGAAGTATGGGACACCATGAAAAGACCAAACCTGAGAATAATTAGAATAGAAGAAGGAGAATAACACCATTTCAAAGGCACAGAAAATATATTCAACAAAATCATAAAAGAAAACGTTTCCAATCTAAAGAAGGAAATGCCTGTAAAGATACAGGAAGCTCACAGAACACCAAATAGACTAGACACTCCCCAAAAGTCTACTTGCCACATAATAATCAAGGCACTAAACCTACAGAATAAAGAATACTAAGAGCTGTGAAGGAAAAAGGCCCAGTTAACTATAAAGGCAGACCCATCAGAATAACATCTGTGGAAACAATGGAAGCAAGAAGGTCCTGGTCAGATGTTATACAGACACTAAAAGAGCATGGCTGCCAACCCAGACTATTATAAACAGCAAAACTGTCAATCACTATAAGTGGAGTAAACAAGATATTTCACGACAAAAACAGATTTATACAATGCCTATCCACAAGTCCAGCCCTACAGGAAGCACTAGAGGAAAAACTCCGACCTAAGGAAACTAGATACACTCATGAAACCCCAAACAATCGATAATCACACAGGAGAAAAACCAAAAAGAAGGGAAATACACACACACTACCACCAAAAATAACACGAAATAACAAACACTAGTCATTAATATTCCTTAACATCAATGGGCTCAACTCACCTACAAAAAGACACACCCTACCATGATGGATACAAAAACAGAATCCATCCTTCATCTGCATACAAGAGACACACCTCAACTTCAAAGACAGACACAAGGAACAAGTTGGTGTAGCCACCCTAATATCTAACAAAGTCAACGTCAAACAAAAATCAATCAAAAGAGACCAGGACAAACATTACTTATACATCTTAGGAAAAAATACACCAAGATGAAGTCTTAATCCTCAACATCTATGCCCCAAACCCAAGGGCACCTACATATATAAAAGAAACACTACTAACACTTAAATCTCATATTAAACTCGACACATTACCAGTGGGAAACTTCAGTACCCCACTCTCACCAATGGGTAGGTCTACCAGACAGAAAATCAACAAAGAAATAAGGGATCTAGCAGATGTTATGACCCAAATGTACTTAATAGATATATATAGACCCTTCCACCCATACACAAAGGAATATACCCTTTTCTTAGCACCCCTTGAAACTTTCTCTAAAATTAACTACGTACTCAGTCATAAAGCAAATATCAATAGATATAAAAAATGGGAATAACTCCTTGTATCCTATCAGACCACCATGGCCTAAAATTAGAGTTCAACAACAACAAAAAAATCA